>CM077088.1:58592268-59192268 GCA_039513925.1 Platanthera zijinensis
AAGATCCTTGGACAAAGGATGGGACAACAAGATCTGTGCCATCAGAGAGTTTGGAAGATTAGCAGAGGACTGACCCTCAGAACCTCTTCGGAAAGCTTATGTCATATGAGCTTCAAATCAATAATAGAAAAGCTGAAGAAGAGTGCAACAGGCCTCATCCCAAGATATGTCAGTTGCTCTAAGGGCAGACAGCTCAAGGAAGGCCAAAGCTGCTTCCACTCAAGGAGACTATGAAGAAGAAGAGTCCGAGCCAAGCACCTCAGGCTCAGATTCATTAGATGAAGAGTTTCATCTTCTCTCCCGACAATTCAAGAAGTTTCTTAGCAATAAGAAACAAATGAGAGAAAATGATTCCTCGTCCAGAAGATCACGTCCTGATGGTGATCGTCACAGCAGACATGACAGTATAAATCCAAATCGAACAAACATGTTTCTTCTAACGTTGTTTGTTATTCCTGCAGTAAGCCAGGGCATATAAGCACTGAGTGCCCTATGAAGAAGAAAGAAGGAAGAGGCATAAAAAAGAATTCCCCTCAAGGGAAAAGGAAGAAAGAAAGAAGCTTCATTGCCAAAAAGCCAAAGACCCTCAGTGACTCTGACTCATCTGAGTCAAGTGCAGATGAAGAAGCCTACTTCGGGCTTATGGCTTTTTCTGACCAAGAGGACAAAGACAACGGTAAATCCTCATATACCGGAAGGTAAATTCTCACACACCTCTTTCTGCCTCAGATACTGACTCAAATGGTCATGATGGCTACTCTTTTGGGGAGGATGATTTTGAATTGTAAATCAGTATCAAGTCTTATTGACTGCATTTGACAAATGCCGGAAGGTAGTCAAATCGCAATCAAAAGAGATTGCATCCCTCAAAGAGGTGGAATCAAATCTGAGGGAGGAGATTGACCAAATGACCCCTCTCAGAGATGAAGTTCAATCCTTGAAGGAGGAAATCAAAGACTTTACTGAATTAGTAAATCATAAAGATTTTCTCCTGGATGAATTGGAAGCAAAGCTAGTCATTGAACGAAAGCTGGTTGAAACTCTCACCATGCCTACAACTGTGCTTCCAATCACTAATGGAGAAACCTCCTTTGGGAAAAATAGCAGTATAGGACATAAATCAGCCAAAGGTAAAGGCAGGCCTTCCCAAGCCAAACCGTTGCCTTACTGAAATATGATCCTTACAATCATGGGCCAAATAAGAAGAAGACACCGAAAGCTAAAACTGGTGTAACCAAGGCCAAGGACAAGGAAGCCATGTACCTGTTGCAATCATGAGGCTTCCTCCTCCAAGTCAGTTTCTCTTGCTAGACCCCCCATACATAAGGGTAAAGCAAGAGAACAAGAGAAGGTACAACAGGTTTAATTGTTGGTGTTGTGGCAAGGTTGGTCACTTCGCCATAGACTGCTGGTTTAATCCCAGCTATGTTTTAAACTCCTCAAGTTGATAATGTGAGAAAGACCACTCACAATGTTAACTCTCATAGGGGGAGGATACTAACAAAAGACCTAGGACCCAATCTTGTTTGGGCTCCTAAGGGATTCTAATCTTGTGAATGCAGGTATGTCCATGGCCAACAAAATTCCTATCTGGCAAATGGACAAGAAGAAGTTCCAGAAACATTCTTGGAACTAGAAGAGTTAAGCACTTTAATTGGAAACATGATGTGTTTAGAAATTGAAGAAGAACTTCCTTATGCATTGATTAAGGGGAGTTTCTAGTAGTCCCCTATTTAAAGATGTCAGAAGAGGGGGAGAACAAAGGGAAGAGCAAAAAAGGGAGAGCAAAAGGAAATGAAATGAAGATTTCAGAAGGAGATCAAAGCAAAACAATTCTAGCTCAGAAAGGGGGAGAAATGCAAAACAATGATAGTACAGAAATGTAAGACAATGCATCCTCCTTCATGTCATTTTGTTTTAATATCTCTAGCAATTCAACTTAGTAGATGGTGTTCTGACTTCTTCAAATAGGGGGAGATTGTTGGGTCTTGTGTCCACAATGACCTTAATTTGAAGAAGTCCTCCTAAAACTAAGGTGAATTGAGTTGTATTTGATCTTGTGTTTGAGTTATGTATGCAGGACTTCATTGCCAAGTGTAGACCAATGTCAGTCTATAATGAGTCACCAAACACAGGACCATACAATGTAATCCCTCATTGGGTGATCCAAGGTGTTGACTCATGTATAGCCTCTCTATTGGATACACTTCATCACAAACATTTGAACTCATGGGACCTTGAAGTGTGCTGATCATTAGTAGGGAGAAATGGATTTCCAAGGGAGAAATTATTCCAAGTCATATACTCGAGTAGTTCAAAGGATATACTCGAGTAGATACTATGATACTCGAGTAGTTCAAAAGTTATACTCGAGTAGTCCAAAGAACATACTCGAGTAGATACTATGATACTCGAGTAGTTCAAAGGATATACTCGAGTAGCCCAAAGAACATACTCGAGTAGATACTAGGATACACGAGTAGATTCTTTCACTTACTCGAGTATCTAGTTTTTCCTCTCTCGGAATTTTGCCTAAGTGTTCATACACGAGTGGTTATCTATATACTCGAGTAGTTAAATTTATATACTCGAGTAGACCAAAGTCAAGTACTCGAGTAGTTAAATTTATATACTCGAGTGGATCGACTTACTCGAGTAGTTCAGCTGATATACTCGAGTATGTACTTACCAGATACTCGAGTCAGTTCTTCCAGATACTCGAGTAGGTTACTCAGGATACTCGAGTAGTTTATACCATACTCGAGTAGGCTGGTTTTCCAGTTCAGATTATTTTTCTAAGTCCTGGACTCGTGTGTCTTGTTGATTACTCGAGTATGTCTTTGGATCTTGTTACTCGAGTAGTTCATAATATACTCGTGTATGTCAAAATTCAGATGAAATTTTTCTAAGTCCAGATTATACGGGATTATTTCAAATCCTCTAATATGATTGATCCACGTATACATGATTAAGGTTGGATTTGACCGTTATAGAGATCCTATAAATAGGTCTTGTCAAAACGTCAAACCCTAAGAAGTATTTTCTGAATCTAATTTCTATCGCTCGCATCGGGAAGTCGTCAAGTTTACGCCGACACTGTTCATCTTCTTCGTCGCCGGTCTTCTCCGATCCAAGGATTCAGACAAGAAGTTTCAGAAGATCAAGCTATTCTCAATCGACAGATCCAATTCTTGATCTTGCTGATTCTAGTTTTTCAGATCCAAAGAGATTTCGCTTTGTCTTCCTCGATCTATTTTCTGCCGAGCCCTAATTCTGAAGAAGGAAGAAAGGATTGGAGATCCAGATCTGAATATCTCTGTTTGTATATTTTTGTATACATCTTTTATTCTTGTAGGAGTCTTGACTCCGAGTTCTGTAGATCGGTTTGGATCGAGATTTGTAGGAAGGTTTTCTTCCGAGTGTAGATCCAGTTGGGATCGAGTTTTGTAGGAACGTTGTTCCGAGTTGTAGGATCGTTTGGATCCGAGATAGTGGAGTAGCCAAGTCTAGTGGTTTACTAGATTGGTGAGGTGAAAGTGGATGTACCCAAGGTTGGGGAACCACTATAAATCTTTTGTCGTCTGTGATTGCTTGGTATTGTGCTGTGCTGGTTCCTTAATTTTTTATTCCGCAAATAGACGCACATCTCACCTATTCACCCCCCTCTAGGTGATTTAGGTAGACAACTAACCGTCTCTCACTGGGGTCAAAGCCTAAGTCAATCATCCCAGGAGAAAGCTCTACACCTAACAACAAGGCTCTAACTGCGCCACCGACATGTTTTACCAACCTTATTTTTCCATGTATGCTTTATGTAAATTACCATTGTGACAACCAGGAAATAGTGGACTTTGACCGACACAGATCAGGTCACGTGGTTTTTTACCCATTTGAGGGGTTTTTCCATGTTAAAACTGCATGTGTACAATCGATCTACTTTATTGACTGTACGCACGCTCGACCGTTTTGAGAGTTAAGACGGTCCAGGTTATTCCGGTCCGACCGGGACGTCGATTTAGACCGCAACAGTTTGGCGCCATTTGTGGGAATAGTATTTCCTAGCATCCTCCAGAAGGTAGAACTTTCAACCCAATAGTTTCCAAGGAACAACTTCAATGGACAAAGAGAAGCGCCCATACTGCTGAAGGATCCGTCCTTGGAGGACGCACTGAGCCAGCCCACTCCCATTCACTCGTGGGCGTGCCCCTCGAAGCAGAAACTATTCTCGCATCAATAACAACTTTGGAGGGACGAGTTCGATAGATTGAGGAGCAGCAAACCGAGATGCTCGCTCTACTCAAAAATATGGGACGCCTCCTGCTCAGCCGCCTGCACCGGCCAATCCCCCGCCTCCACCAAGCCATGGCCTAGCGAGAGAGGATCCGCAAAGAGAGGCGTCAGAAGAACTCTCTGATGTCGCTAGTTCCACTCATCAGATCCTCAGAGCAGCCGGTGCCGGTCATCGCGACCAAATCCTAGAAGAAGAACCTCGCTTACCGCCGCGCGAAAGATTCACGCGGTAAGAGATACAAGAGGTGATCGCTGAGGAATGTAGACAGGCTGGCCGACAAGATATTCTCCCACGTAAACCACTTCACTAAGGCTCCCCACTTGCTCCCTCGGTTTTGGCTCATCCAATCCCGCATGGCTTCAAACTGTCGAACATCGAAACTTTCGACGGGACAGATGACCCGTTAGAACACATCAATCACTTTACTATGATCATGATGATCTATAATATGCCAGATCAGCTACTCTGCCAGGTCTTCCCAGCCACTCTCAAAGGCCAAGCTCGGACATGATTCCACACCCTGAGGGAGGAAACTATCACAAACTTTACGGAATTGACAAGGCAATTCGCTGACCAGTTCATTGCCAACTGAAGAATTGTTCGAGACCCTTCGCATTTGTCAGGGATTCGAAAAAACAAAGAAGAATTCTTGAAGGAGTTAATCTGCAGGTTTACCGTAGAAGCTCGCCAGATTCCAGGAGTTGACCCAGAACTTGAGAGGAGTAGTATTTCGGAGGGCTTTGCCCCAGTGGTTTCTACTCAGCCCTGATGAGAGAAACTGTAGGTACCCAGATCTTGTACATCGCGTGGAAGCGCAAATAACAGCGGATGAAGACATCGAAGCACATCGTCAGTAGTTCTATGGAGACCAGAAACGAAAAAGGGACAAAGAACAATCTTCAAAAGTCCAGGAAGGAAGATTCGAGGAAGAGCGTCGGAATGCCCAGTGACGGCGCGACTTTCGGAAGGACCAGCCACCCCGAGAATACACTTCGTTAAATAACACTCGCACAAACGTACTCTATGCAATCCGAAATGAATCTTCTTTGTATCGTCCCAAGCAGCCTGCTCCCAACCCCAGGAACGACCAATCAAAGTATTGTGAATTCCATCGAGCGACGGACACACCACTGAGGAATGCGCATGACTAAAGGATGAGATTGAACGCTTAATCCGCCAAAGACTTCTCGGCAGGTTCTTACAAGTACATGTGAAGGATCAACAAGCTCCCCCTAGGCAGACAAGAGATCAGCAGAATGCCCAGCAAGGAGGAGCTGGTGGCAGGCAGATGGTTAGAAACATTGAGACTATCACGGGTCACCGATCCCATCTACCCAGATACTTTCAGTAAGCACCCAGGGAGGCATTCATGAGTACAAAAGATACAAGCAAGACTCCACCACAGCCTTTGAGGATAAAGATCTTGGGCGAATCCAGACGCCCCACCAAGACCTTCTTGTAATCAGCGCAGGGATCGACGATCCCTACTACAAAGTCGAGCGGATACTTGTCGACATCGGAAGTTCGGTCGATGTCTTATTCTCCTCCACTCTTCAGAACAAGAAGATTACCAGACAACATCACGCGCCAGCAGCAGGACCTGTGTACGGCTTCGACAACCATCCAGTCTAAGTGCAAGGATTGATAACTCTACCAATCACCATGGGAGTGTTTCCAAGGCAAGCTACACATAAAATCCAGTTCGTCGTTGTGGATTAAAGCTCAGCCTATAATGCAATCTTCGGGATACCCATTCAGTCTATCTTTAAAGCCATTCTTTCAGTCCCCCACCTTGCCATGAAATCCCCATCACTGGAGGGACAGGAGTCGTACGTGGAAACCAAGAAGCGTCCAGGATTTGTTACTCTAAGCAAGCCAGCCAGTAAAATCCGCAGCCCTGAATATTAGTGTCTCTTTATTTTAAACTGCCCAAAAAGTATTTTTATCACATTCGAACTCTATGATGAGTAAGAACCGTAAGCCCGGACGCGTGTAGACAATCAGTCTCTCAAATATTGTCCTTTTCGACAGTATCCGACCAGTTTCAAGTAAGACTAAGCCGCGAGCGATTCTCATACAAAAGGTAAGACTACGCATGCGGTTTGAATACAAAAGCTATTAATCGAAACTGCATTTCTACGCTAGGACGTCGTCAGGGCCTGCCCCCTCACGACCAAGTCGCGAGCGGTCCTCGTGCAAAAGATAAGACTGCGCATGTAGTTTGAATACGAAAGCTATTCACCGAACCTGCCTTTCTACGCCAGGACGTCGTCAGAGCCTGCCCCCTCATGACCAAGCCACGAGCGATCCTGGTGCAAAAGGTAAGACTGCACATGTGGTTTGAATATGAAAGCTAATCACCAAACCTGCTTTTCTACGCCAAGACGTCGTCAGGGCTTACCCCCCTCACGACCAAGCCGCGAGCGATCCTCGTGCAAAAGGTAAGACTGCGCATGCGGTTTGAATACAAAAGTTATTCACCGAACCTGCATTTCTAGGCAAGGACGTCGTCAGGGCCTACCCCCCTCATGACCAAGCCGCGAGCGATCCTCGTGCAAAAGGTTATACTGCGTATGCGGTTTGAATACGAAAGCTATTCACCGAACCTGACTTTCTACGTTAGGACGCCGTTGGGCCTGCCCCCCTCACGACCAAGTCGCGAGCGATCCTCATGCAAGAGGTAAGACTGCGCATGCAGTTTGAATACAAATGCTATTCACCGAACCTGCCCCTCTATGTCGGGACATCGTCAGGGCCTGCCCCCTCACGACCAAGCCGCGAGCTATCCTCGTGCAAAAGGTAAGAATGCACATGCAGTTTGAATACAAAAGTTATTCACCGAACCTGTCTTTCTATGTAAGGACGTCGTCAGGGCCTACCCCCTCATGACTAAACCGCGGTCGATCCTCGTGCAAACTAGGTTACTAACTAGCTACAAACGTAATTACAGCCCAAGCAACACCACGAGTCAAACAGCGCTCAGGCAAAATGAAGAAAATGAGAGCAAAATCATAACAACAAAATACAAAGTACATGCGCAAATGTGTCATCAAGAACCGTCGAACAATAAAGACGACGTACAAGAGACCGGATTAGAAAAGCAAAAGATGCAAACACACTAATATAAGGAGACAGCGCTGTCACATATTAACCGCGTTAACATCAGAACTCTCGCCGCCAGAGATATCACCAAAGTTAAGGTCGGATACATCGCATCCCAAACTCCTGCCAACAAGACAAAAAGCCTTCGAATCTCCACGCCTGAGGGCCAGCTCTCGAACGACTTCAATCTGAGGCTCAACCTCCTTGCTCCAGATTTCATCATAAACCTCCTTGCTAATCAAGCGACGGTCCCGCATATAATACAGAGACCCTATGTACTCCGCAAGTCCAACAACCTTCAACTCTGACACATGGCTATCAGAAGATAACGCCTCCACTTGGGCCTTTGCCGCACAAAGCTCTGCCTCCAAACTAGAGGTCTCCTCTTGAGCACGCTTCAGCATGTGTGTAGTTCTCTCCACCAGAGATTTCTCTACCTCCAAAGACGCTCGAGTCTCTTCCAATTACGCCTTCAGCTCTGATCCAATCCGACGAAATCGAGAAATTTCCCAGTCATGATTGTCCCTCAGAGTGGCAATCGAGCCCGTCGCCGCTCGAAACTTCTCCTGAAGAGACAGATACCCTTCATTCGAGGTCACGTAATAATCATTCCAGGTAACAACAATTTGTACCTGAGCCTCGATCTACAAAAGAAAGGACGAAAAAAAAGTCAGCATAATATAGCAATAAATAAAAGTCAAGAATGATCAAGCTTGCTTACCACTTCATGCATCGCCTTCAAAGAAGAAGATAACCTTGGAGCCGCCGCCTCCACAAGGGAAGCCCGGGGGTAGATGATCCAAGCACCTGTACCTCGGGAAATGAATCGCCGCGGACACCAGAAGGAGAGCCACCCCCTATAGAAGACGAACAAGATGCCACATTATCACTATCCCGAGAAACTACAATGACCTTCCGTTTCCGACCACAACCCGAAGATCTCTCAGCAGTCCGCCCAGAGCCTGAAGAAATGTCACACCGCAACAAACACTTCTCTTCCACAAATGAATAAATACTGAACAGTCGGTTTGCCAGCTCGCATGGCTTCGAAAATCCAAGCACTGGAGAAAACTCCCGCTCTCTTCCCTTTTGACGACGGCAACGATCAGGCAATGCGTTCCATAGCTCCGGCAATCCCCAAGAGTTCCTGATATAACCAAACAATGTATTTTTATGGCAGCAGTCCGTCCGAATCTCAAAATCAAGCCAGCTCATGTTACTATGAATCTCTACACGCTCACCACCATCAGAGTGAATATCGCACCAATCTCAGAAGCAGTCCAAAGAGAATTTCCCGTCATGTTCGCGAAAGAAGACAACAAACCCCATGAGGCGTACTACCCTCAAGGGAGTAAACTGGGAAATCAGCACGCCATAAAATTTCAGAATCTCGATCACTTCCTTGCATCGGGGGAATCAGAAACCCGAACTCAAAGTAGTCTCGCAGATCATCAACCAGCCACGAGTGGGATTTTGAACCCTCTCCTCAACACACGGTATCTTCACTTCAAGGTCGGCAGACAGACCAAACCTTCTCCTCCAAATTGCAACCTGATCGTTGGTAAGGGAGGAGCGAAGACGCGTCAGCCTCACAGTAAGCTTCAAGCCCTGGCACAAAAATAAGGAATAAAATTAGACGAAAAGTCTGCAAATCAAAAGTCATCCGCTCCCAACATGCGCACGAAGGCGCGTCACCCAATAGAATCAAAAATATATGACGCTCCCGAGCACGCACGCGCACCAGACACACAGACGCGTGCACCCACACAGCAGGCCCTCGTGCACGCGCCCGCATCATGCACGCATACTTGCACGCGGCAGCACGCGCGGGCCCACGCACACGGTCGCGCATGCGCGGCTGCGCGCGACAGCCAGGCGCGCACACCAGTGCGCGTACAGCCACGCGCACACACGAGCACGCGGCCAGGCGCGTGCCCGCGCACGGCACGGCGCACGCGCTATCAGACCCGCGCGCGCACACACCCATACGGGCCCGCCCGCGCATGCCCCTACGGCTGCACCTGCGTTCTACCAAGTGCTCGTCCGCACGAACGCATGCTCGCACACGACCAAGCCCGTGCGCGCGGATGCGCGAGCCAGCACGCGCATCCGCGCGCACCCTCACAAGCGCGGGTGCGCCTGCTTCCTTCTCCGAGAATGTTCATCACCTCTCCTCCGACGTAATATATTCTAACGTTTTTACCCGAGTTTGCATGGCGCCATTACTCGTCATCCCAAGTCCTTTGCCATTCGCCATCATCGCCACTGTAAAATATGAGCAGAGAAAGATCCTTGTTTTTCTTCGTCCGGTCCGGTCTCGTGCAACAAGGATCTGGGGGCAATTGTTGGGAATGAGACCCATTTCATAAGATTAGGTGTGCACATAACCACACACCCATGATCTCCACCTCAAAAATTGTTGGATCATGGGGTTGACCGCATGAGCGATCACCACGCCCGATCCCCCACATGTCGATCCCATCATGCGTAGTGGGCAAACGGCCGTGAGCCCCGCCTTGCCGGCGGCGGTCGGCCTGCGTCCTCTCCGAACATTGGCCGCCTGCCCTCTCTCGCCGCGCAGGCCCCAGCTGCTGCCGAGGGAGCAACGCCTCGAGCCGTCCCCTCCCTCGGTCGTCGGCCGTGTCCGAGGGAGGGGCGCCCGGGTCGCTCCTTCCCTCGGCCGCCGACCACGACCAAGGGAGCGGCCGCCCGGGCCGCCCCTTCCATTGGCCGCCAGCCGCGACCCAGGGAGCGGCCACCTTGGTCTCTCCCTCCTTCGGTCGTCGGCCGCGGCCGAGGGAGCGGCCGCCTGGACCGTTCACTCCTTCGGCCGCCGGTCGCGGGCAAGGGAGAGGCCGCCCGGGTCACCCCCTCCCTCGTTCGACAGCCGCGACCCAGGGAACGGCCGCCTGGGCCGCCCCCTCCCTCTGTCGTCGGTCGCGGCCCAGGGAACGACCGCGCGGGCCGCCCCCTCCCTCGGCCGCCGGCCGCGGCCCAGGGAACGGTCGCCCGGGCCGCCCCCTCCCTCGGCCGCCGGCCGCAGCCCAGGGAACGGCCGCACCGGCCGCCCCTCCCTCGACCGCCGGCCACGGCCCAGGGAACGACCGCCCGGGCCGCCCCCTCCCTCGGCCACTGGCGCGGCCAAGGGAGCGACCGCTGACGCGGCCAAGAGAGCGGCCGCCCGGATCTCCCCCTCCCTCGGTCGCCGGCGCGGCGGATGGAGCGGCCCCCGGGCCGCCCCCACCCTCGGCCTCCAGCGCGCGGCTAAAGGGTCAGCTGTGCCGGCCGCCGTCGACGGTCCTCCCCTCGCTGGCGAACTCGGCGGCGAGTTCGTCAGCCGCCCGTGGAGTTCCATCTCCGTCATCCAATTAGTTGGGGACGTTCCCGACCGTCCAGTTCGCGCGTAACCACACACTAACCACCAGGTTAGTGGGGGGAATTTAATTAATAATTTTAATTATTTATTTTTGAGTGCAAACAGGTATTAATACGCACCCCTAAACTATGGGAAAATATTAATATTGGGTTGTTACGGTGTGCGGATAGCTGCATAACCACCGTAAGCACCTCCTGGAGCCTATAAAAGGAACCACAGAGCTCCTCATTTCTCACCTTTTTCCTCCGGGTCTTCTTCTTCCTCAGGTTGAAGCTCTGCCGAATTCCTCCTACGAGCAGCACCCGAGCCGCACTCAAGCCGCACCCTAGCCTCACCCGAGCCACAAAGCGAGCCTGGTAAAAGCCGCCCGACGAAGCCCAATCTCTCAAGTTCCAAGTGGCTTTCACAGCCGCAAGTCCAGACGCTCTGCTCTAAGTTCAGAATCAGCAAGGCGCTAAGCAAAGACCACTAACGCAAAATGCAATTTGTAACATCTCCTGGCGTGACGGTCTGTCGTCCGCCGCGTGTCAAGTGTTCTCTCACCCCAAAACTGTAACGAGAGGTGGTCTTTCACCCTCGACTTCAAAAACAAGTTGTAACAGCCTGGAAATAATGGACTTTGACCGGCACAGATTCGCTCACGTGATTTTTTACCCAGTTGAGGGGTTCTTCCACGTTAAAATTGCGTGTATACAATCGACCTACTTTATTGACTATGTGCGCGCTCGACCATTCCGAGAGCTAGGACGATCCAGGTTATTTCGTTCCGACCGAAACATCGAGTTAGACCGTAACAATTATAATTAATTTAATCTAAGCCTAACTATTGATTCTAAAAGTATACATCAAATGACTAAAATTGTTTAATAATTTAGTCCAATTCAAAGTAAAAAAAAAAAAGTTGTATCATTAAAATCCTATATATATAGTGATTATTAGTTTGACTTTATTTAATTTTTTTTAATGTGTAAACTAAAAAAAAGTAAAGTTTAATTTTTTTTCGTACATATATCTTGTAATTAATTTTAAAACAATAAATACATTTTTTTTCTCTTTCTTTCTCATAATTATAAGATGCAGTGAACATTTATTTCATCTGGAAAAATCTTTTTAGTGGTACGAAACTTGACTGGGTGTAAAATCATGGCAGAATTATGAGCATGATGTGTGGACAAATTATTTGGTGCAAAATTAAGGTTGTAAAGTAATTTATAGTTTCAATGAGCAGTATTTCAATATATATTTTTGCTACAATATTACTGTTATAAGATAAATTAAAGATATATAAAAAAATTATAATTGAATTTTAACTTTTTTTATTATTTCAAAATATATACATATAGGGGTTTAAATTTATATTCTATTATTTATTTTTTAAATAAATATAAATGTTAGCAAATAAATTCATTTTGAAAAAAAAATATGCTCAACACACCATACTCACAATTCGTTGGGCATAATAAATTTTCTCCAAAATCACACAACCTTCTCAATTCTCATTCATTTTAAAAAATAATAGTATAATAGATATATCATCTTTATTATACAATTTACAATTTTTTAAAATATATTTAATTTGTGTCTTTCATTTTATTTGAGCCGCATGTGTACTGTCACGTCAGATCACGAGGGACTGCGTCCATGCACAACTACTCGTAAAATAAATGCTCTGCTTAGAAAATCGACGGCGTTTTAAAAGAGAGCAATTCAAAAGGGAGATTCAAAACTGTATTTTCAAAACTGAGTTTCAGTTTGGATAAACTCTGGACCGATGACATTAAATTATTAATTATCATTTTATATTATTAATTATTTAATGCTTTTCTCGCACGTTCTTGTAGGTTCTCGATAATAACACCACCCTTTCACGTCGGCGGTCTTTGGCTGGAGCTCTCGTGGCCAGGCTGAAAACGGCCAACTCCTGTAGTATGAAAATAATACTACGGATAGTGCGCAACATCAATACATCCTTCATTCCGAGCAAATATCTAAGTTGTCATGCATGACAATCGGGGGCGGATCCGGGGGGGGGGGGCACTGCCCCCATTATTTTTCAAAATATTTAGTGTATTTGGATTCCTCTTGTCGAGGCAATGAATTTTGGCTACTTATACATCAAAAATGATGGTCAGATGAGGGAGAAACGACTTCGATAAGATGGAAACGTTCTAAATTTTTTTTGAAGGAAATTGATGACTAACCCCTCATATTAAAATTTTTAGAACCCGGTAACACATTAAAAAAATTGTGCATCCCCAGACTCCATTATCAATTTGTGCACCCTATATACCCTATATATATACCCTATATATATACCCTATATATATACCCTATATATACTCTATATATATACCCTATATATACCCTAATATATACCCTATATATATATATAGAATGGTAGGACATGGCATGTGCCCATAATGTAATGTGGGGGAGGGGGGCATGCATGATGCATAATGCATAATGCATTATGGTGAGAGCGGCGCTGTTGATATAAATAAATAGGGATAGGAGATATATGCTACTAATTGCCACCGATATGTAGTTGGGGCTGCTTTCTCATCCTCCCTAATTTCCTGCCCTCTTCTTTAATGCGGCCGGCTCAGTGTTGGTTAGCAGGTCGACTTTATGCCTTTATGGTAGTTATTTTTGGTGCTTTTCTTTCCCCTCTTTTAGTTTTTCCGGCGGTCATTTACCACGATTGTTGGCCTTCTGTCATATTTGGCTATTCGCAATCCTTTGTTAATTGTGCGTGAATCGTAGTTTTCAAAATTGTATGTGCAAATCAAATACCGCCAAAAACTGATGATTAGAAACCGCGTTAAGCTAGCGTAGCCACCCTTCATATATTTTCGTGCATATTCACAAATCTATACTTTGTCCTTAGTCCCTGGTCTCATCAAAGCACACACCTTTCTCGGCGTGTATTGTATCGATGGTCCGCCCTAACCGCCGATTCTTCCTCTTTTCTCCGCACCACATCACTCGCGCCAATCCGTCACAGCAGAAGCCGCCTAAATGGATTTTCAACTCCGATCTGACGTCACAGCGGTATCGGAAAATGACGCGTGATCCCTCAAAAAGCGACGAGAGCATTGTGGCGTCAATCATGAATATGGTTTAGGGGTCGTGTGTGAGCTTTGATATTCTGAATTCGACCCCGACAATGCTCTTGATATGGGCCAAGGATGTTCTCAACTTGCCTAAATCCTTCTTCCAAAAAAGACGGGGCCGATAATATGATCTTTGGAGATTGGCCAGCATCATTCAGCAGATCTGGGAGGCACCACGACGCTTCTTAAACTACGTCTTCCTCCCCCTCAGAAAATTTCCATGCGTGATCAAAAAAGAACCCGCTTATGACGTAAAACACGGGGTTTACAGGGTGCACGTCGACATATAGTAAAAATCTAGGAGACAAATTAGAATCTTACTGGAAGACCTATTTTTCCCAAATTAGGAATCGTCTTATTTATTTGCACTTATTTTCACCGGTCAAGCGGTTACGACCGCATGAACCGGATCATAATTAAGGTCTGGTGCATGCCGTGGTGCATGCCGTCGTAACCGCTTGACCGGTGAAAAATAAGTTCCCCCAAACAGAGCCAAAGTCTAAAAATTATGACAACTTCTAACGGTGTATCGTATGATCAGTTGAAAATAAACTATAATTCAACATGATATCGCACATGCTTCTCAATTTTCACAAATATTACCGAAAATTTTAGTTGTGCGGCGAAGAAATATGGGTATCATCTCGAAGAGCAGCGAAAAGTTGTGATAATAATAGTGATCAATATATACACGGATAACATTTGTGTCGCTGGTGTTAGCAATCACAATATTTCCCCGACATGTTGTTACCGTTGCGAATGTGTGGGTTGTCTTTAGAGATTCTGAATGCCTAACACAAAATATAGTGTGAGTCGCGAGACTAATAAGGCTTCATTTGGCACGATGGTGGCGGTCGTAAATGCATGAGTTAAATTGTCATTCATTAAGGATCATCTAATAAACATCATTCGTTTGAACATGAAATTAGATAAAAGTTTATTATGTGAGCATTAACGAATGACAATTTAACAACCCTCATGTCCTTGACCGCCACCACCGTATCAAACTGGGGCAATTTTTGGGCGGGCGTGGCTCACGGTGAGCGCGAGATCACCGCCGTGCACTAGCACATCAAAAATCATGCGTGTGATTTGATGTGCGAGTGGACGGTGAGAATCTCGCTGCTCACCGTGAGCGTGGCTCACCCAAAAATTACTCATCAAACTGAGCCTAATAATCCTTTGCTTCTGTGTTTTCTACCACAGATTCATAGCGCTAATAATCCCTTGCTTCTGTGTTTGGCACGATGGTGGGGTCATGAACATGAGGTTAAATTATCATTTGTTAACACCCACCTAAGGAACTTCATCCACTTTTATGTTCAAACGGATGATGTTTGCTAAGTGATTCTTAACGAATGACAGTTTAACCCATGCATTTACGACCACCACTACCGTGCCAAACAAAGCCTTAATGAGCTTAATTTGATAATTTCTTTATATGTGAGACCGTTCATTTACATGGAATTGAAGCCTTGAAATTAAAATTACATGTTTTTTTGTCGAAAATGGACTTCAATTTCAACTCCTAATCCTTAAATTCCACCCAACCAAATAGAATTGTAGAAATTTAAAATGTTTCTTGAAAATAAATTATTTGTAAAATATGTAGGATATGTATGTAAGACCCCCCCTTCTGGAACACAAAATAAGGCCGAGAGAAGTCTTATGCCCAGAACAGCTGTCTTGCGGTAACGCTGACACACAAGTTGACTGATACTACAAGACGCTTATCCTGCCGGCTAAAATCAATATCATCCATGTCAATCCAACATAAAGAATATATATATAAGTCAAAATCCACACAAGTATGTTAGTCCAAACAAGTACAACGAAAATAAGAAGCAACAACGGCTTATATAATATCAGAGTACACAAAATTGCCCAAAGGGCTACAACATAAGTCTCTTTCATAAACTCACATCCATAACCGACGACAGCGAAGGTAACGTCGTATCAGGCCCTGTCACCCGGGCCTGACTGCCCTCCTGCAAAATCTGCTGCTGCGGCTCCGTCCGCTGGATGTCCTCCTAAAATGGTAGTCGTAGCAACTGTTAGTCATAGAGACTAAACGGCTATCACATTCGCTCCCCCAGCGACTCTTAGACACCAAACAAGGGGGGGAGGAGGAGAAGAAGGTACAATATATATAAGCTGTAATAACAAGTAGATGGTATCTCTCTACTTATCAAGAGTAGTAATAGCAACAGTGTACAACGTTATTATCAACATTCCAATATGGCAATTCTACACAAGCAATATCATTCCATTAGGGCATACAAATCT
Organism: Platanthera zijinensis; assembly: GCA_039513925.1. NCBI lineage: Eukaryota > Viridiplantae > Streptophyta > Magnoliopsida > Asparagales > Orchidaceae > Platanthera > Platanthera zijinensis. The sequence continues at coordinate 58,608,437 of CM077088.1, forward strand.
ACAACATGAAAGTAACTTAACTTATAAAAATACTCATACAGGTTTGTAAGTTAAGGATCGGCTTAACAGCAAAGTAACTCATCATATAAGAGTGCACATACAAACTTATATGATAATGATCTCATGCGTTGCAATGCAATGTTATGAATGTAATATGATGACTCACTCATGCTCACAAACACGCACACTGCTATGTCGACACAGTCTTTAGTTCTCACTTTTCGAGCAAGTAACTTGTTGAAACCGAAAAATCGGTCCCTGTGGAGTCCGACCCTTGCGGAAGGGGTGGTCGCACACTTACTTCTCTCCTCACAAGCCCAAAGGACAAGGGAGAGGGACCGGGGACGGTCCCAAGGCTTCAGCACGGAGGTCCCACCACACACCCGGAAGATCTTAGAGCGCTTCCCCTCCTTAGCCAAGTGCTGAAGCTAAGGTACCCCAGAAAGCGCTAGAAGACCGAGTACAAAAAAACGTGCCTTCTGAGGTACCCCTTGGGTCCTATTTATAGGAATAGACGGGCTGCAAATAACTAGGCGTCACTGTTTTCGAGGACTGTAGGCAATCCAAGGGGGTAACACGGTAAAAACACCCCACAACTGAAAGACGAGCCGGCCCTGAGAAGAGCTCACTGAGTGGGGGCGGCGAGTACGGGCGCGAGAAGGCTCCTACTGCGCCGAGGTGAGGAGCGGCGGATGAACTCGTCTCTCGCAGCGCCGCGGACCTGACTCGCGCCGCGGACTGGACTCGTGCCGCGGACCGGACTCGCCTCACCTCGAGCCTGGGAAGGTCGGGCCTGAAGCCCTTGCTCGTTGGTGACGGTCGCGTTGGTACACGCCGAACAGGTACTGGACGATCATGTACTCGGCCGGGCCCACAACGAACGACATCCTCTTGTCGGGCTCAGCTCCACGATCTTCGAGCTCGGCCCGACGATTGCCGAGCACGTACTCGGCATGCTAGGCTCGGCATACCCTGCTGGACTCACCTGAGGCTCGGGGGCGGTCTGGGCCGGCCGGATCGGCTCCTGTTAGCCCACTCGCTGGATACGGGGTTGTACATAACTAACCTCTCAGGCGCCATCCGTCGTGGCTGGAAGGTGACAGTGAAACTAGCTTTCCACTACTAGGCTGACATCCACACTACCAAGCATAGACCTTTGTACGCCTCAACGCTAAGAACACAACAAAGGAGCGCCCTTCGTACTACAACTCAGAAGGGGTCTCGGGTAGGTGTGCACCAAGATCACAACCCAAATTGGCCTATCATCGTGGCACAGAAGGAGCCTATGAGAGCGTATCACCAAAAGACCAAGAACAACCGTCTACTTGGCATGGAAGGAGCCCCGGGAAAGAGCACCGAGGACCAAGCCCAACCGTCCACTTGACACGGAAGGAGCCCCGGGAAAGAGCACCGAGGACCAAGCTCAAACGTCCACTTGGCACGGAAGGAGCCCCGAGAAAGAGCATCGAGGACCAAGACCAACCACCCAAAGTCTATATGTCAACTCCCGTCGGCGTGACGACTAGAGAGCCCGTAGAACCGCCATACTATCCTTAACCCAGGATTATGACAGCGCCTGTCAACTCACATCTCATGCAGTTTGACTTCACCGTGGCACGGAAGGAGACTATTGGAGCATATCGCCAGAGGACCAAATCTAATAGCCCAAAGTCTAACTTCATCATTACTAATCAAGTGCGGTCAAACACACGCACTTACACCCATTTTGCATTCTCGTGCTCCCAAGCACTTAAGGGTTCATCATAAACACAGGTGGCAAGCCACCTCATACAACATACAATCTCACACTACTACCCGTAGGGAGACACACACTAAGCAGTGGACTATACAAATTATCTCATCCAATACTTGAGACCACGATTCAACATTTTTCATGGACATGAGATTTACCTCATCTGATTCCTTTCTTATAATCAAACATTTACAAACAATTATGCTTTCATATACTTATCATAATAATATATTAACTCTTCACGTATTCATCAAGCATGATAACATAAGTATAGATTACACATTCAATTATAGGGAACAACACCATCTTTCAAACTTATATAATTCATCGGATTACAGTCGTGAGCATCCTTACCAGATTTCACAAGTAGCCATTTGTATAACAAAATCATATCAAACCATTTGTTCACTAATTCCCCAAACCATTTGTTTATTAAATTCCTCCAGACCATTTGTTTATCTCAGCTACATATAACTAGGCTCATCCAAACCTCAACATCAACTTGCTACGTTTCTTCTACCTAGTCCAAAACTTGTTATACACTAACCCGAAAGCATCATGCACATAAGTTGTTACCATGAAGCAACTTCGACTGGACATTCCTGGAGCTACGAGGCTCCTAAAAAATGTGTAACCATCCGTTGGAAAGGTCTTTTCGAGGAATACAACTTGTGTGTTCAGCCAAAGACCTAGATCCGGATGTGTCACACCCGAAAACGGCCTCGAAGTCCGCTGCGCAATGAAAACATATTTCTGCACGCATTTTGAAGCAAAATGAATGACATTAGTTCGTCTTCTTCCTCTAGTCATTTGTTCAAAACTACACACAACTCTTCCTCCTCCCTTATTCACCCTCAATAGATCATTCCTCTTCACAAAACCAAGTCCACCATCTTCACAATGAAGAGAGAGGAGAGGTTGAAGAATTTGAATCCCTAGGACAAGGTCCTTACATGGTCTCTTCCTATGAGATCTTCATCACGCAATTCAAACTCTTTTGAGTCGACATCTCTCCTACATCATAACTAAAGATCTATCACCAAGGGAGAGGTTAGGAAGCTCACCTCATTTCCGTCCATAGACCGTGTTATCCTCCTTGGCGACATCGTTCTTCACGGAGTGGGAGATCTCTTCCTCCAAAAAATCCGACTCCGGCGACCTCCGGTGACCTATCTGCTTCCGTCGGATTCGGCTTAGAGATTGGCTCGGCAAGAAATGGAAGTGACGGCTAGAGTTTCTCATTCCTTCCTTTTTATAGCAACGTTTTAGGGCAAAGTCATTTTGCCACGCGTCACCCTAACATTGGACCACCCATCATTACTTTAAATAGGTCTTGTTTGAGAAGACTGGGTCCATGAGCCATCAACGCTTATCCTGAAAACCCGATTCAGCCTGTACGTATGAACCAGCAAACACAGTTTGGGTCGAAAATTCTCTAAGTCAAATTCGTCGAGTATCACTCGACGCTTCGTCGAATGGCGTCGAGTTCACTCGACGCCTATTGAATCCTATTTTATTCTAAGTCCATTCTTCTTATGCGTCGAGTATCACTCGACGCCTCGTCGAATGGCGTCGAGTTCACTCGACGCCAACTGAATCTAGTATCATTCTAAATCCATTTCTTCTTATGCGGCTAGTATCACTCGACGCCTCGTTGAATGGCATCGAGTTCACTCAACGCCTACTGAATCCAGTAGTATTCTAAGTCCATTTCTTCTTATGCGTCAAGTATCACTTGACGCCTCGTCGAATGGCGTCGAGTTCACTCGACGCATACTGAATCCAGTAGTATACTAAGTCAAATTCGCCCCATTCGTCGAGTATCACTCGACGCCTGTTACCAGTGCACCCCGAGCTTGAGTCACTAACTGAAAACGCGTGCGAGGGGTCTAGTACGAATCAGGACGTTCCAAATCCTATAAACAAAATAAAAGATTTCATCCACGAAATCAGGCTAAGGCTATGGGGAAAGTAAAGCATGAAGAATACAAAGTATGCGTTTAAGTTTACCTTGGAGAAACAACTCCGGGTAGTGCTTCAGCATCAAGTCCACCGACTCCCAAGTATATTTCTCTTTCCTAATATTAGACCACAAGACCTTCACCAAAGGAACATTCTTCCGACGCAAGTTCCTTGTCTCGGTGTCCACTATCCGCACCGGCTCTAGTCGAACAGACCTATCAGTTGTCACTATTCCATTATAGCGGGGACAAGCTGATCGAACCGTTGGAGTGCTTTCCGAAGTGACGACACATGGAATACGTCATGCAAATTTTCCAGCTCTAGTGGTAGCTCCAGCCGATAGGCCAGAGGGCCAATCCTTTCCAATATAGCATAAGGCCCTACGTATCTCAGGCTGAACTTCTTCCTACCACTCACTCGTGACACTCCAGGCATTGGTCGGATCTTCAAGAACGCATTATCACCCACTTGAAACTCCACCATCCTATGTTTCATGTTATAATACTTTGTCTGCCGACTCTGAGCCTCAATAATGCGATCTCGTATCAATATAACCATAACATCGGTGTCATCTATATACTCGATTCCCAAAATATTCGGGTCTTCATCCTGCAACCATGATAAAGGTGTTCTACACCTCCTTCCATAAAGCGCTTCGTGGGGTACCATCCCGATGCTAGCTTGATGACTGTTGTTGTATGAAAATTCCACCAGTGGTAAGAGCCTTTCCCACGGCTCCCCTCTATCCAATACACACAACCTCAACAGATCTTCCATAGTTCTGATGGTCCTCTCAGACTGACTGTCCATTTGAGGATGGAAGGTCGTGCTAAAGGTAAGACGAGAACTCGAATACGCTTGAACCGCCTTCCATTCCTTGGAGGTAAAACGACCATCACAGTCGGAGACTATCGTCTTAGGCACTTCATGGTATCGTACAAACTGTTCCACAAAGAGACGTACCAATACATCCACATGTATCTCCTTCCTCATTGGGATAAACCTGACAACCTTAGTTAAGCGATCCACTATCACCCAAACCGAGTCATTCCCTGATCGTGATTGGGGAAGACCGTGAACAAAATCCATTGAGATATCTTCAAATTTCCACTCTGGAATGGGCAATGATTGTAACAATCCTCCGGGGCTCTTGCACTCCACATTCACCTTCTGGCAAGCCTCATCGTGTGTAACATAATACTTAACAATACTCTTCATTCCTGGCCAAAACATAGTCTTTCGTAAGTCACTATACATCTTGGAAATTCCGGGATGCAACAAATACTTGGAGCAATGTACCTCTCTCATGATATCTTCTTGAATTTCACCGCCCTTGGGAATGTAGAGCCTGCCACGAAAATGAACGAGGTCGTCCTTTAGAGTATACTCTTCAGTAGATCCATCCTCAATTGTCTTAATCACAAGGGCCAGAGCAGCATCTTTCCCTTGCTCTGCTCGAATTCGATCTCGAATGTCACAAATTATACTCATAGCAGTTAAGTACTCAGTATACTTCTTCGAATGATCCTTACACACTAACGTGATCTCCATCTCCTCGAGCACTCGAGCCAATTCCCAACTCATCATCCGAGACTCAGGGCTCGACTCTGGTACCTTTCTGCTCAATGCATCAGCTACAGAGTTTGCTTTCCAGGGTGGTAGTTCAATGTAAACTCATAATCACACAAAAATTCTAGTCACCGCCGCTGCCTCAAATTCAACTCCTTCTGAGTATGAACATACTTCAAATTCTTATGGTCCGAAAAGATTTTGCAGTGGACGTCATATAAATAGCGCCTCGAAACCTTTAAGGCGAACATCATTGCTCCCAAATCCAAATCATGCACTGGGTAATTAACATCATGCTTCTTCAACTGTCTTGAAGCATAAGCAATCACATGCCCGCGCTGCATCAATATTGCCCCATCCTTGATAGGACGCATCAGTGTAAACTTGAAATCCTTCTTTCCCTGATGGAAGAGCTAGGATGGGTGCGGTGGTAAGTCGATCCTTCAGCTCTTGAAATGCAGTCTCATGCTGGGGCGTCCACTCATATGCCACACCTTTCTTTGTTATGACAGTAAGAGGAAGGGAGATCTTTGAAAATCCTTTCATAAACTTACGATAATATCCGGCAAGCCGAAGAAAGCTTCGTATATCGACCGCTGATTTCAAGGGCGACCATTCCTTTACGGTACGTACCTTGGCTGGGTCTACCGCTAATCCCGCACCACTAATAACATGGCCCAAGAAAGCAACTTCTCTGAGCCAAAACTCACACTTGATAAAGTTAGCAAATAATGAGTGCTCTTTTAACTTCTTCAAAACTAAGACCAAGTGTTCAACATGCTCCTCTTCTGTCTTCGAGTAGACCAAAATATCATCGATGAAGATGATGACAAAGACGTCTAAATACAGCTCGAACACCCTATTTATCAAATTCATGAATGTCGAAGGGGCATTCGTAAGTCCAACCGACATCATCGTGAACTCATATAAGCCGTATCTTAAGCTAAACGCTATCTTCTGAATGTCATCCTCTTGTATTCTTAACTAGTAGTATCCCGAGCGTAGATCCAATTTAAAAAACCAATGCGCTCCCACCAACTGATCGAATAACTCGTCGATCAGGGGTAAAGGATAGGTATTCCGCACCGTCGATCGGTTGAGCTCCTGATAATCTATGTACAATCGTAGTGTTCCATCTTTTTTCTTGACAAACAAAACAGGGGCTTCCCAGGGTGACAAACTGGGGTAAACAAACCCTAATTTTACTAACTCCTACAACTGAACTCTAAAATCAGTTAGTTCTTTTGGAGCCATTCGGTAAGGGGTCCGAGCGATGGGCTTGGCACCCGATACTAGTTTAATTTAGAAGTCCACCTCTTTATGCGGGGGTAAGCCCGGTAGCTTCTCAGGAAACACTTCAGGGAAATCCAACACTACCCACACATCTTCCATGTTTATCGCCATCTCTTTCAGCTCGAAACATATCATATATACCTCATCCCCTTTCATATGGGTCTTAAGGGACTGAATGGAAGACAACAACGTACAGGGTGTGAATCTAATACCTTGGAAGACGACCTCAGAGTCTTCATGCCTCAAAGTGATTTGCTTCGCCGCACAATCAATTCTGGCGTGGTGCCAATCCAGTCATGTCATGCCCAGAATAATATCAAATTCTGGCACTCTCAACACTGTCATAGGGGTTTCAAAAATCTTTTCTCCAATGTATACTTCCAAGTCGTACTTGGCGGACGACGTCATCTCGGAGTATTCTGGGAGGCGTACTCTCCGAGTGATACCAGTGAAGTATTGCACGCCATTTAAATCTTTTACGAAGTCCGCCGAGACAAACGAATGCGTGTCACCGGTATCAAATTAGGTATGAGCTGGTTTCCCACTAACCATCACGGTGCCTAAGTATCAATTTTAAAGACTCAAGCTAGATTCCCAGCACATCTTAGGCAAATTAAGGACGAATGTTTATGATGTATTAATCAAATCTCAACTTACCTGCAATCACGTCCTGAGGATTTCGCTCCTGCGCCATATCCAAAGAAAACATCCGCTCCCGAGGAGGTTTAGGATTCCTTCCTCGTGGTCCACGTCCTCGACCACGACCTTTTCATCGTCCTCGCGGGGTTGCCGGAGGAAAAAACAGAGGGTGCATCTCCTCCTAACTGCAGGCAATAACGCCGGATGTGGCCCGACTGGTTACACTGAAAATAGACTCGCCCGAATGGTCCTCCTGGTTGCTGATGAGGTTGGAACTATGGAGGTGGAGGTAGTGTTAACTGCAGGACCGGACATTCCATCCTAAAATTCTGGTGGAGGCGGCCGCCACCTCTTTGGTTTCCTATTCCACCTCTACTATAATGTCTCTTTCTGAAGCTGGGGCCTACTTCCATCACACCCTCGGCGAGTCTCTTACTACTTCCCAAGTGATCCGCCTCCAAGCTTTTTGTCATATCAATTATCTCTGCCAAGCTCGCGTCCGCTATAAATAAAAGTGCTTTCCTTAGGGGATCTCGCAAGCCCCAAAACTGTTTTGCGTACCCGCGGTCGTCCAACTCGTAAGAGTCAACAAATCTAGCGAGGTGCTGAAACTCTCTTTAAAATTCTGTCACGGACTTGGATCCTTGCTTCAACTGTAGGAATTTCTCCTCAAGCTCTTCTCGAGCGGTAGAGGGAATGAAGTGTTTCAAGAAGGCTTCAGAAAATTCATTCCAACTGATCTCAGTTTATACTCGGCCTTGGAAAGTGGAACCCATGAGGGACTTCCACCACCACTTCGCGTGTGTTTCCAAGACTGACACGGCTAAGGTCACAGACATACTGGCTGGACTTCTAATTCCAGCCATTAACTCTTGCACCGTGTCGAGCCATTCTTCAGTACGAACAGCCGACTCTGTCCCATGATAAGCAGGTGAGGAGAGGGCTCGGAAGGTGCTCAACAATTTTGAGCCCGGGGCTTGCTGCTGCATCGGGACCTGCTAGGATCTAAACGCATCTAAAATTGCTGTCAGAGTTTGTCCCAATTCCGACTGTTGAAACTAAGTAGGGATGGAAGGGGAGGGAGTGCCTGCTACTAGCTCTACACGTGCAGGGATCTACACATAAATGTATAAGCCTATGGTCAGGTTGGCTAATCGTAGGATAACAACTGAACATACTTAGTGTGAATTACACATGGGCACACCACTGCTTCTGCTATGTCAGTTTGTCCTCAAACTGACCAATCGAGCGAGAGTGGCACCATTATTCAATGACTTCTTTAGTTCAGGATTTTTGCAAGCTGATACTATTTGTAAGACCCCCCCCCTCTCGGAACACAAAACACGGCCGAGGGGAGTCTTATGCCCAGTGTAAAATCCCATATTCGTTGGGTGGGACCCAGAGGCGCAACGGTTGGGGTTGGACAAGCCATAAGTCAGCTCGAGCCTGAAGGCCATAAGAGCTCTCGCGCTGGGGGAGCTCCCGCTTAGGAGCAGGCGAGAAGGCAGGGCATTGAGTGAGCTTCACTCACTCAATGCCGCCTCCAGCAGAAAGGGCGAACCCGGCGTTCGCCAGGAAGCTGGCCAAGTTGGTAGAGGATGATAAAGAACTAGCAGCAGGAAAGCAGAGGGAGAAGAGGGAAGAGAGAAGGAGAGAAGAGCCCCGAGGGCAGGGGCAGCAACAGGGATGGGGAGCCCGGGAGACGAACAATCGTTTGGGTTGGAGGCCTCAGGAGGGTCGCCCCCAGGGCCAAGGAGGAGGTGTACAGGGAAGAGATAATCTTCGGGAACCAAGAAGGTTTGATCAGCAGGCATGGAGACACGGGTCGATAGGTCACTTCCCACCGCCGCAAGAAGCGATGGTGGTCAGTAGAGGAAGAGGGGGAGGAAGAAGAATTCAGGGAGCTGGGAGAAGAGGAGGAGGAGAAGGAAGGGGGGGCAGGGTGGCGTTACCCTTTTGTGACTTCCATCAGGAGGAAAGTCACGCGACGGCCACCTGCCCGGAGTTCTTGGAGATGCGGGAAGCCAGAAGAATGGGGGGACAGGACCCGCCGGTAAGGATTGAGGAAGTGCAGCAGGGAGGGGAGGAAGATAGATGCGAGGACCAGGTAGACGTGGGGACCCGAGGAGGGATCAGAGTGATCCATGGAGGGGTAGGGATCGAGGCAACCCGAAAGGGAAGCTTGCAGACCATGTTCCGCATAGGGGTCGCCTCGACCTCCCTAGCCCCCCCTCCGGAAGAAAAAATTATCTTTTCATTCGCGGATATGCCGGACTACGAGGACCCTTTCTGCGATGCTCTGGTGATCCAGATAGCGGTGGAGAATTTTACAATTTCCAGGATACTGGTAGACAATGGGAGCTCGGTGAACGTCATCTTCAAGAAAGCTTTTGATGAGATGAAGGTCGAAAGGAAGAGGGTCCTAGCTTCAGATGGGCCGTTGTTCGGGTTTTCTGGAGAGAGAAAGGAAGTAGAAGGGGGAGTCGGACTGCACGTAAAGTTGGGGGGTGTGTCACGGAACTGTAGGTTCGTGATAGTGGACCCCCCAAGCAGTTACAATGCCATATTTGGGCGTCCCCTCATCAGCGCCTTTCGCTGTGTCCCCTCCTCGTTTCACCAGTGTCTCAAGTTCAACAACGGAGGGGTGCAGGTCAGGATTAGGGGGGACCCAAAGGCGGCGAGGTAATGCTATGTGACGGCGGTTAACGTTGTGTCTTGGATGGAGGAGGCAGAAGAGCTGGAGAGGGAGCTAGCAGAGCAGGAGAAGGTGAGCCCGGAGGTGGAGGAGCAAGTGGTAGGAGAAGCTGAGAAGGAGGCCCAGAGGGGTGAGGAAGTTGAGCCACAACAGGAAGAGAGCCTGGAGGAGGCGATGGATATAGAGGAGCTAGCTGTTGGAGTTGACCAAGAGGGTCTGAAGGAAGGGATGGATGAAGAAGAGGGCCAGGTTGCGAGAGTTGGGCAGGAGGCCCCGAGGGGCGTGGAGATTAATCAGCTCTAGGAGGAGAAGCCGGAGGAAGCGATGGATGATGTAGGAGGGGAAGAGTTGGAGTTTGAGGAAGAAGCAAGGGACGGCTGGGAGCAGTCGCGGTTGGAGCCAGCCGAGGAAGTGGTGGAGATGGAGGTCTCCACCAAGGCAGGGTAGGTGCAGATGGTACGGATCAGCGGGGGCCTGAGCCTCGAGGACCAGGAGCGGATGAGATCTTGCATCCAGAGCAACATCGACATCTTCGCTTGGAGCGCGGTGGACATGCTGGGCATTGACGTGGATGTAGTCTGTCATCGCCTGAACCTGGACCCCCGGACTCGCCCCATACGCCAAAAGATGAGGGTCATCGCCACTAAGCTGGAGGAGCCCATCCCCGAGGAGGTCAGAAAGCTCTTGGAGGCAGGCTTCATCTCGGAGGTCCAGTACCCAGGCTGGATCTCCAATGTGGTAATGGTTAAGAAAGGGGGAGGGAAGTGGCGCATGTGTATTGACTTCTCTTTATTAAATAAATCGGGCCCCAAGGATTGCTATCCTTTGCCTCGAATCGACGCGTTGGTTGACTCGGTCGTCGGTTTTTCTGTTATGAGTTTTCTTGATGCTTTTTCAAGTTATCACCATATTCGCATGCATCCCCCCGCCCCCCCCCCCCCGACATCAAAGACGTCTCCTTCATCACCAGGGAAGGATGCTTCAGCTATAAGATGATGCCCTTTGGGCTGAAAAATGCAGGGGCCACATACCAGCGCATGATGGATCGAGTCTTCCAGGGGAAGAGGGGGAGAAACTTGGAAGTCTATGTCGATGACTTGATGGTGAAAAGTAAGTGTGTGAGCTCACACCTGCGGGACCTCGAAGAGACCTTCGCCACCCTCCAAAGGTTCAAGATGAGGCTGAACCCCTTGAAGTGTGTCTTCGGGGCCAGCCGCGGGAAGTTCCTCGGACATCTCTTGACCCCGGTGGGGGTGGAACCTAACCCGGACAAGGTAAAGGTCATCCTAGAACTGGAATCACCTCGCAATGCCAAGGAGGTCTAGCGCTTGGCAGGCAAGCTGGCGGGATTAAGCAGGTTCCTGTCTCGGTCTGGCGACAAGTGTTCATCGTTATTCAAAGTGTTAAGAGGTAACCAGAGATTCGAGTGGACAGCCGAGTGTGAGGAAGCCTTCCAAGGGTTGAAGAGGCAGCTCTCCCAGGCTCCCCTACTCCAGAGTCCAAAAGAAGGGGAGGACTTAGCCCTATACCTCGGGGTGGGAGCGGAAGCCGTGAGCTCTGTCCTAGTCAGAGAGGAAGGGAAGAAGCAGCTACCCATCTATTACGTAAGCCGGATCTTGAGGAAGGCGGAGCTCCGTTACCCCATCCTCGAAAAGCTAGCATTCGCTCTGATCATTTCGGCAAGGAAGCTTCGGCCGTATTTTCAAGCGCACACGATTAGGGCGGTAACCGATCATCCTCTCCGTAAGATCTTTGAAGGGGTGGAGCACTCGGGGAGGCTGGCCAAGTGGTCAATTGAACTAAGTGAGTTCAACATCCTTTTTGTCCCAAGGCATTCGATTAAGGCGCAAGCAGTGGCAGACTTTCTTGCAGATTATGTTGTTGAAATTGGGCAGGAGGAGCCGCGTCAGCAGGGGGCATGGAAGGTGATGGTTGATGGGGACTCGGGAAAGTATTCTATGGGGGGAGGAGTGGTGTTGCTAAGCCCCCAGGGGGTAGCTATAGAACAGGCGGTGGCCTATCACTTTCTGGTGACCAACAATCAGGCAGAGTACGAAGCCGTGATAGCCGGTCTTCGTTTGGCAAAGGAGCTCGGGATCCAGGATGTGGAGGTCTTCACGGACTCGATGGTGGTGGCATCGCAGATTCGAGGAGAGTTTGAAGCTCGGGAATATACCCTCATAAAGTACCTATCTAAGGTAAAGACAATCATCGGGGGATTCCGATCATTCTCAATCCAGCACGTTCCTCGGGAGGAGAGCGTGGTTGCCGACCGATTGGAAAAGTTCGGGCCTCGAGGGGGAGGGACCTTAACCGAACTGTTCCGACCAGCAATCAAAGAAGGGGAGCTAATGGAGGTAGGCCGGCGACCCTCGTGGGTAGACCCACTGGTGACCTTCCTATCAACCGGTGAACTGACGGAAGAAGTGAAAGATACAAGGAGCTTCAAGCGCAAGGCAGCTCACTACCTGATGTTGGAAGGGTGGTTACATCGCAAGATATCGTCGGGACTCCTGGCCAGGTGTGTGACCGAGGAAGAAGTCCCGAAGATACTTGGGGAGATATATTCAGGTGAGTGCGGCAGTCACTCCGGGGGGAAGACTCTAGAGGCAAGGGTGGTCAGGCAGGGGTACTTCTGGCAGACCCTGAGGAAGGATGCAACAGAGTTTGCAAGGAGATGTAAAAAGTGCCAGTTGTACGCCCCCTCCAGCTTCTGCCCGCTCAAAGACTAAGGAGCATAACGTCACCATGGCCTTTCGCCATTTGGGGGATGGACTTGGTCGGGCCTTTCCGCCCGGCCAGTGTACAAAGGAGGTTCCTTTTGGTCATGATCGATTACTTCTCCAAGTGGCTGGAGATCAAGGATCTAGCCAAGGTCACCTCCCAGGTCATCAGGAACTTTGTTCTGGGAGAAATCATACGCAGGCACGGGCTACCCCGAGCGATAGTGACAGATAACGGTCCTCAGTTTGCTAGTGAGGAGTTCATCAGCTTCTGCACCCAACAGGGGATAGACCTCAGGTTTGCCTCTGTCCATCACCCCTAGAGCAATGGCCAGGTGGAAGCGGCAAATAAGATTATTGTGAACCTGCTCAAGAAGAAGGTGGAGAACCTGAGGGGAAACTGGGTAGAGCAGCTCCCCTCCATCCAGTGGGCTTTGCGAACGACCCCAAGCATGTCCACCGGTGAGACCCCCTTCAAGCTCTCTCATGGGTGAGAGGCTGTCCTCCCCATAGAGTTCGAGGTTCGGTCCCCGCGGGTCACGACTGCAGGCGAAGGAGATGAGGCTTGGAGATTAGGAAACGAAGAAGAGTTGCGCCTCTTGTTAAACATGACGGAAGAGCTGCGGGATGTTGCAGCCATCAGACAAGAAGAGATCAAACGACGAATGGCCAGGTACTTCGATAAACACATCAGAGTCAAACAATTTGCCGAAGGGGACCTAGTGTTGAAAAAGGTCGACGCGGCAGGGAGGTCGGCCCCTGTTGGCAAGCTCAGCCCAAGCAGGGAAGGGCCTTACATAGTGAAGGAGGTTCTGGCAAAAGGAGGTTACTACCTCCATGATGTGGAGGGGAGGACCTTGAGCCGCACCTGGAGCGGTGACGATCTAAAGCGCTTCTACCTATAAGGAGAGAGGCGGATTGTACTATTGTAATCAAACATTATCATATGAAAATATTGTTGTTTCCAAAATGCTATCATGATATGTCTCTTGCTTTGATCGGTTACCTGCTTTCTCATCTTGATGAAATAATAGGTTTGGTTTATGAAATCTTCATCAACACCCCGAGCTCGGCTCGGCCCCAGGTAGATCCGTTGTGCAGACTCTCATCTAGCTGGCAGGTCTGAAGGCCCGCCTGTGGGGGAGAGGTTGGATATGAAATCTTCATCAACACCCCGAGCTCGGCTCGGCCCCAGGTAGACCCGCTGCACAGGCTCTCATCTAGATGGCAGTCTGAAGGCTCGCCTGTGGGGGAGAGGTTGGATATGAAATCTTCATCAACACCCCGAGCTCGGCTCGGCCCCAGGTAGACCCGCTGCGCAGGCTCTCATCTAGCTAGCAGGTCTGAAGGCTCGCCTGTGGGGGAGAGGTTGGATATGAAATCTTTATCAACACCCCGAGCTCGGCTCGGCCCCAGGTAGACCCGCTGCGCGGGCTCTCATATAGCTGGCAGGTCCGAAGGCTCGCTTGTGGGGGAGAGGTTGGATATGAAATCTTCATCAACACCCCGAGCTCGGCTCGGCCCCAGGTAGACCCGCTGCGCAGGCTCTCATCTAGCTGGCAGGTCCAAAGGCTCGCCTGTGGGGGAGAGGTAGGATATGAAATCTTCATCAACACCCCGAGCTCGGCTCGGCCCCAGGTAGACCCGCTGCGCATGCTCTCATCTAGCTGGCAGGTCCGAAGGCTCGCCTGTGGGGGAGAGGTTGGATATGAAATCTTCATCAACACCCCGAGCTCGGCTCGGCCCCAGGTAGACCTGCTGCGCAGGCTCTCATCTAGCTGGCAGATCCGAAGGCTTGCCTGTGGGGGAGAGGTTGGATATGAAATCTTTATCAACACCCCGAGCTCGGCTCGGCCCCAGGTAGACCCGTTGCGCAGGCTCTCATCTAGCTGGCAGGTCCGAAGGCTCGCCTGTGGGGGAGAGGTTGGATATGAAATCTTCATCAACACCCCGAGCTCGACTCGGCCCCAGGTAGACCCGCTGCGCAGGCTCTCATCTAGCTAGCAGGTCCGAAGGCTCGCCTGTTAGGGAGAGGTTGGATATGAAATCTTCATCAACACCCCGAGCTCGGCTCAGCCCCAGGTAGACCCACTGCGCAGGCTCTCATCTAGTTGGCAGGTCCGAAGGCTCGCCTGTAGGGGAGAGGTTGGATATGAAATCTTCATCAGCACCCCGAGCTCGGCTCGGCCCCAGGTAGACCCACTGCGCAGGCTCTCATCTAGCTGACAGGTCCGAAGGCTGGCCTGTGGGGGAGAGGTTGGATATGAAATCTTCATCAACACCCCGAGCTCGGCTCGGCCCCAGGTAGACCCGCTGCGCAGGCTCTCATCTAACTGATAGGTCTGAAGGCTCGCCTGTGGGGGAGAGGTTGGATATGAAATCTTCATCAACACCCCGAGCTCGGCTCGGCCCCAGGTAGACCCGCTGCACAGGCTCTCATCTAGCTGGCAGGTCTGAAGGCTCGCCTATGGGGGAGAGGTTGGATATGAAATCTTCATCAACACCCCGAGCTCGGCTTGGCCCCAGGTAGACCCGCTGCGCAGGCTCTCATCTAGCTGGCAGGTCCAAAGGCTCGCATGTGGGGGAGAGGTTGGATATGAAATCTTCATCAATACCCCGAGCTCGGCTCGGCCCCAGGTAGACCCGCTGCGTAGGCTCTCATCTAGCTGGCAGGCTCGAGGGCTCGCAAGTGGGGGAGAAGTTTCATGTTTTAAAATATCTCGGCACGGATATTCTAGGCTAGGCAAAAGGCATCCTAAGGGTAGACCTCAAAATGGTCTCGGCCAGGAGAGGTCTCGGCCAGGAGCGATCCCGGCCAGGAGGCCCTTGCTGAGAGTTCTCGCCAAACGAAGCTCTCGGTGGATCTAGGCAGGGGGACCGACCGTTCGCGCAAGGAAAGGAGGGGCGGTCTTCTCTTGGCCCCTGAGGAACACTTCTCGGAAAACGGCTCTCGGCAGAGCGCGAAAATGACGTGTCTGAACCTTAAACTCTCAGCAGATCTTCACCTCTCAGCCGCTAAGAGAAACTATCCTAGAGGGGGGCCAGGGGCCCCGGGCGAAAGAGTTCTTGAGCAGCACTCGTTCTTAGCAGTTAGAGAAAAAAAAAGAGGGAGAAAAAAGAGAAGCACAAAGTACCAACGGTTACATTTACATTATAAATTGAGTAGAGTTACAAAAATGGGGAGCCTCTCGCCCATTACAAGCCAGAAAAGAAAAGAGAAGGGGAGAGGACTTCAAGAAGATGCGTTGTAATCGCTCGAGATCCAGCTCGAGCCGTTGCCGGAGCTCTCGCCTGAATCCTCCCCGGACGTCTCGCCAACAGCCTCGCCAGCAGCCGCGGTAAACTTCGGAACCTCCGAGGGCGGAGAGTCAGGCGCGCCTGGAGGTTTCGGGATGGGCTCGAAGAGCACGGGGACGAGCTGGGGAGTGGTCAGGGTCTCGCCACCCTCGTCCAAGCATCCCACATTCCGCAAGGTCTCGATCATCAGCTTGGCAATCGCCTGAGCGTTGACCTGCAAGAGCTTGTCAATGTCATACTCGGAATAATCTCGACACTTCAGCCTTTCATCGAGCGTGGGAGGGGGAGGGATCACAGCTATTGCCGTTTCCAGGCGCTCGACTTGGCCCTTTAGCATTTCATTCTCGCACTCCACCCCGGCCAATTGCGCGCGAAGCACCACGACTTGCGAAGAGTCCTGCGTAAGAGCGTTCTATCAGCAGCGAAAAGGGTGGTATGAATTTCATAGGCGAGAACTAAGGTTGGAAAGGGTCTTGCTTACCTCTTCCGGCGGGCGCATGGACAGCTGGTGCTGAGCGTCCTCCATCTCGGTCTTCAGGGCTGTTGCCTGAGCCACTGCCTCCTCTCTCGCCTTATACATGTCAAGAAAATTCCGGTCGATGGTGATGCTTCGGCGAGCGCACATGTGCGCAAGCTCGAACCCACGCATCAGGGCCCGGACGGAATCAAAAGCAAGAAGGCGAGTGGACATTTGGTCGTATAGGCCCGCATGCTCCCGGCTATAAAGGCCGTAGCCCAGCGCGAAGGCTTCGCCGGTGACCTCGTCACCCTCCGCCCAGCTCGGAAGCAGCGTCGAGAGCGAAACTCTGTTGGCCTCCGGGTCCCATTGCAGCAAGGGCTTCCCTTCGGCGTCTAGACTCTTCACGCCCATGCTAAAGTTCATGTGCCCCTTTGGTAAAAGCCCGGGCGGAGGTTGGGCAGAGCTTGCGGCAGCCACTATCTCGGTGCCCACCTCGCCACCCACCTCGGCTGAGGCCGAAAGGTTCTAGGCAGGGACCCCACCACTACTCCTGGGGATGTCCCTCATCTCGCTGACTGCCGCTAAGATCTCGGCGAAAGACCTTCCAGAAGGAGGGGGTCGGGGGGGCGAAGGTATCCGGGACTTCCCCTTCTCGGCGGCGGATGGCTTCGGCCTCTTCACCCGTTGAGACGAGAAGCCACTGGGTTTCCGCTTCGCGGCACTAGGTGGCGGAGGCGGAGCTGGCTCTTCCCGACAAACGCGGGCCGCAGACTTTACGAGAGCCATCGGATCTCTCGCAGTCTTGCCTTCGGCCGTTGGCGTCTCGGGGAAGGGTTAGCGCAAGGGGATCTCCCGCTCTCCTACGAAGGCAATGAAAAAGACTCAGCATCGAGGGACGCGCAAACACCGAACAAAAGAAAAAAAGAAGCGAGATCTCACCTTCGCCAGGAGGAACGGGGGGAAGGAAGTCGACGTCCCGCCTAAGGAAGGGGACGTCAAACTCCTTAGTCCCAAAGAACTCGAGGAGCGCGCCCTCGCGGGACCCTAAGGTGGGCGGCTTGTAAGCGGCATCCTCGTATTGAACCGGGGCGAGCGGGACGTTCCCGAAGTCTCCGGAGACGAAAACGAATTTCTCGCCCCAATGATGGTGCTTGTTGGCGAGACCGGTGGTCTTGAGGAGTTGTCCGGAGAAGAAGACCACCCCGCCCTTCGCGCGGAAAGTAAACAGTTTCCGGAAGATGGGGAGTTTGAACTCGATCTTCTCCGATATCACGTAGCAGATGAACACTACAAGGATGTCAACCGAGTTGGGATTCAGTTGAGCAGGAACTACTCCGTAATAGCGGAGAGCCTGGCGCATCTCCAGCTAGAGGGGGAGGCGGAAGCCCGCCTCGAAGTGCTCGAGAGGGATGACAAGCTCTCCCTCCCTCGAGGTGTTCACCTTGTCGTGATTACCGGGATTTCTCGCCGTGAAGCCGGCGGGAACAAAGCGAGAGGTGATCATCTGATATTTGTCCAAGGTCAAGTTGCAAGAAGGGAATAAGTGTTTTCGGAAGGCTTCTGCACAATTGGCGCGACCCTCGTTCTTGTCAGGAATCGTGGTTGGGGGGTGTAGGCGAGAACTATCGGGAAGAGAAAAAGAGCGAGAGGTGGGCAGAAACGAGAAGAAAAGGGCGGAAACGAGTACGCGAGAACAGCAAGAGAAATGGCTGAGGTTCCGGATCAGAGAAATTAATGTGGTGGGTGAATCCGCCTATTTATAGAAAGCTGTGATAATGATGATTTTCCTGGAAAAGGGGGCGGAGGTACAGCTGTCACGCCCTAAGTCGACGGCGCCTCGGTTCCCCGCCCAAATTGACAGTGACTGATCGACAATCCTAGCCCACACAAGGGTCGAACGGCACGGCGGAAGCGAAAGTGGAGAATGTTCTCGCTAAGAAATCTAAGATAATAGTGATAACAACGTTTAACCAATAAAAGCAGTTCACGATATCGCAAGCAGTACATAATCCAAAACAAATAAGAAAAATAGTTTAAAAACATGGTACATGGCGAGAAGGGAAGGCTAGAGGTAAGGAGAGGCGAGATAGCAGGAATCAATAAGGCTCCCAGCGCCAGCGTCCTCGCTCTCGCTGTCGGGTCCTCGGGGGCGCCAGCGGGTTGAAGTAGGAGGAGAGAACGGTGCACCCTAGATTGATCCGGCGAGCTTGGTCTCGTATCCGCACAAGGCACCTCCCGGGGGAAGATCCCGTAGTAGGGCAGCCCGGCCGCTCCGCCTCGCTTAGAAAGTAGTCTCGCTCCAGGGCCTACAGTCTCTGCTCCACTGATCTGCAGAACTCTCTCGCCGCGTAGGCCTGGACCCGCTCCCGCCGCGCAAGTTTAGAGAGGATGGCTGCGACCCTTTTCCCGCGCCTTTTTGCGCTTCCCGCGCCAACCAGCATCTCTTCCATCTCATCAGAGGAGGGGAAGGGAGAGTTGTCGCCATCCTCCTCTTGATCCCCATCATCATCCTCGTCCTCTTCAGCCCCCGATCGCAGGTCCGGATCCCCTGAGAAGGCAATCGGGCGGTCAGTGCGAGAACAAGGTAGGGGAAACAGCAGTGTGTGGCATACCAGAACCATGGCGAGAGCCGTCGGCCGGGGGAAGGCGAGAAGGCTCGGGTTCTCCCTCAACATCCCTCCCAAACAGAAGATGGAGGGGCTTTCCACGGCCCGGACAGAAGGTCTTGCGCACCGTGACCTCCGCATGGCCCGAAGTATGGGGAGGGACGCGCTCCTTCTCGGAACGGTCCACCTCCGGTGTCACGGATGGGTCGGCAGGCACGTCACCCATGGAAGGGTGAGGATTGATTGCTGGGTGAGGATTGATTGCGGGATCGTCACAGGGGGCAATCTCTGCGACAGTCTCCTGCAAGGTAAGATCCGGGAAAGCGGAAGCAAGCGCTGCGAGAGTTCCGCCCAAGGGGTTAGAATAACCAAAGGAAAAGCGGACAAAAAAGGAGGGGCTACCTGGAGGTCCCGAACCATCGGCGGGAGCTCTTTCCGGAGCCTGCGGCCGGTCCTCAGGCGGGCGAGACGTCAATGGGTCCGGAGGCACCAACAGAAGCCCAGCACCACCCTCCGGGACCACCTGCCAAGAAAGGTTCAGTGACCGATTCTTAAGAACAGTAATCCGCTAGTCGGCAAGACATACCTTAGGCGGCAGAAAGAGATTGGCACCGCGGCTTGGGGATGGAGTTAGAGAGGCCCGGTGCTCTCGCGCGGGGTCCCGAGGGGTCTTCTTCTTCTTCTTCTTCTCTTGCGGTGGCGGCGGAGGCTCAACGATGGGTGCTCCTCTCGCCAGCCAAGGAGCCACTAGGGCGCTGCTAGCAAGGGCCTGCGCTTGGGCCGCCTTAATGCGTTCCTGAAGATTCTGCGAGAGTGGCTTACCAACATGTTTTGGGCGCATCGTGAGGTCGCACGGGATCTCAGAGGAGCGATAAAGGTCAGGGGCAGATTTTCGGCCGTCTATCAGCGCGTATATATAGCCGTGGTATGACCCACCAAAAGATTCTCTTTTGAAGTGACACGTGCCCAGCGAATATTGCTGGGTTGGATGTGTCTTTTCGAGCGCAGAGCTAGCTAAAAAAGAGCGGGGATTGTGTACAACCCCATATTCGTTGGGTGGGACCCAGAGGCGCAACGGTTGGGGTTGGACCAGCCATAAGTCAGCTCGGGCCTAAAGACCATAAGAGCTCTCGCGTCGGGGGAGCTCCCGCTTAGAAGCAGGCGAGAAGACAGGGCATTGAGTGAGATTCACTCACTCAATGCCGCCTCCAGCGGAAAGGGCGTTGAGTGAGCTCCACTCACTCAACGTCGTGATCAGCAGCAAGGGCGTTGAGTGAGCTTCACTCACTCAACGCCGCATCCAGCAGAAAGGGCGTTGAGTGAGCTCCACTCACTCAACGCCACGGTCAGCAGCAAGGGCATTGAGTGAGCTTCACTCACTCAACGCTGCATCCAGCGGAAAGGGCGTTGAGTGAACTCCACTCACTCAACGCCGCGGTCAGCAGCAAGGGCGTTGAGTGAGCTTCACTCACTCAATGCCGCATCCAGCGGAAAGGGCGTTGAGTGAGCTCCACTCACTCAACGCCGCGGTCAGCAGCAATGGCGTTGAGTGGGCTCCATTCACCCAACGCCGTTCAGCGACAACATCGAGGTTAGAAGATTTCTCACTGGGAGAAGGGTGAGAACATTCACTCTCAATCAGCCAGGATCCGCTCTCGACAGAGTCGGCGAGAAGGATGAAGCTGTCGAGAAGGCGGGGGGAGGCCCAGCGTGAGACTGTTGACACTTCATTTTAGCTCCCGCCAAAGGAAGGCGAGAGGGTTCTCGGCACAGAGCTCTCGCCGAGTGGGGCCCGGGGTCAGGGTAAAATGTCTTAATTGCCCCCGGGTAAAATTACCCTTATACCCTCAGGGGCTGCATTTAACACTTTTCAGACAGCGGGATTTGACTATTGGCAGACCAGCCATGGGTACTTCAGTAACTTCAGATCAGCAACATGATATAAATAGACTCATAAGGGCTCCTTGGAAAGCAAACTCTCATTTTACTCTAGATCTCCAGTGCTTTCTGAGGAGCTCCTAGCACAGCTTTTGGCTTTGGAGGGGAAGCTCTCAGAGATCTTCCGGGTGTGAGGTGGGACCTCCCTGCTGAGGCTTTGGGTCAGTCCTAGTTCGTTAGCTACCGGTCGAGGGACAGGGCTTGAGAGAAGTAGGCGCTGGCTGCACCCCTGTTTTGAACTTTCGTTGAGGTCAAATTTGGCTTCAACACCCAGAACAACTGCCTAGCGGTAACGCCGACACACGAGTCGACTGATACTACAAGACATCTATCATACCGGATAAAACCAATATCATTCATGCCAACCCAACGTAAAGAATATATATATAAGTCAAAATCCACACAATTATATTAGTCCAAACAAGTACAATAGAAATAAGAAGCAACAATGACTTCAATACTATCAGAGTACACAAAATTGCCCAAAGGGCTACAACATAAGTCTTTTTTGTAAACTCACATCCGTAACTGACAGCAGCGAAGGTAACGTCGTATCAGGCCCAATCACCCTAGCATGGCTGCCCTCCTACAAAAACTGCTGATGTTGCGGCTCCATCCGCTGGATGTCCTCCTAAAATAGTAGTCGTAGCAACCGTTAATCATAAAGACTATGTGGTTATCACATCCGCTCCCCCAACGACTCTTAGGCATCGGACGGGGGGGGGGGGGGGGATAAGAAGGTACAATATATATTTAAGCAGTAATAACAAGCATGTGGTATATCTCTACTTATCAAGAATAGTAATAATAACAGTGTACAACGTTATTATCAGCATTCCAATATGACAATTCTGCACAAGCAATATCATTCAATTAGAGAATATAAATCTACAATATGAAAGTAACTTAACTTCTAAAAATGTTCATACATGTTTATAGGTTAAGGATTGGTTTAACAGTAAAGTAACTAATCATATAAGAGTGCACATACAAACTTATATGATAAGGATCTCATGCGATGCAATGCAATGTTATGAACGTAATATGATGACTCACCCATCCTCACACACACACACACTACTATGTCGACAAAGTCTTTAGTTCCCACTTTTCGAGCAGGTAGCTAACCTCTCAAGCGCCATCCGTCGTGGCCAGACGGTGACAATGAAATAGGATTTCAACTACTAGGCAGACATCCACACTACCAAGCTTAGGCCTCCATACGCCTCAACGCTAAGAACACAATAATGGAGCTCCCTCCGTATTACGACTCAGAACAGGTCTCGGGTAGGTGGGCACAAAGATCACAACCCAAATTGGCCTATCATCATGGCACGAAAGGAGCCTATGGGAGCGTATCACCAAAGGACCAAGCCCAACCGTCCACTTGGCACGGAAGGAGCCTCGGGAAAGATCACCGAGGACCAAGCCATACCGTCCAATTGGCACAGAAGGAGCCCCGGGAAAGAGCACCGAGGACCAAGCCCAGCCGTTCACTTGGCACTGAAGGAGACCTAGGAAAGAGCACCGAGGACCAAGCCCAACTGCCCAAAGTCTATCTGTCAACTCCCGTCGGTGTGACGACTGGCGAGCCCGTAGAGCTGTCGCACTATCCTTAATCCAGGATAATGACACCGCGTGTCAACTCAAACCGCATGCAGTTTCACTTTACTGTGGCACGGAAGGAGCCTATGGGAGCATATCACTAAAGGACCAAGCCCAACCGTCCAAAGTCTCATTTCATCATTACCAATCCAATGCGGTCAAACACACGCACTTACACTCTTTTCGCATGCATTCTTGTGCTCCCAAGCACTTAGGGGTTCATCATAAACACAAGTGGCAAGCCACCTCATATAACATACAGTCTCACACTGCTACCCGTAGAGAGACACACACTAAGCAGTGGACTATACAAATTATCTCATCCAATACTTGAGACCACGATTCCAAATTTTTCATGGCCATGAGATTTACCTCATTTGATTCCTTTGTAATAATCAAGTATTCACAAACAATTATGCTTTCATATACTTATCACAACAATATATTAACTCTTCACGTATTCATCAAACATGATAACATAAGTATAGATTACACATTCAATTATCGGGCACCACACTCTCTTTCAAACTTATATCATTCATCGGATTACAGTCGCGCGCATCCTTATCGGATTTCACGAGTAGCCATTTGTACAACCAAATCCTATCAAACCATTTGTTCACTAATCCCCCAAACCATTTGTTTATTAAATTCCTCCAGACTATTTATTTATCTCAACTACATATAACTAGACTCATCCAAACCTCAACATCATCTTTCTACGTTTCTTCTACCTAGTCCAAAACTGGTTATACACTAACCCGAAAGCATCATGCACATAAGTTATTATCATACAACAACTTCAATTGGACATTCCCAGATCTACGAGGCTCCCATGAAAACATGTAAACATCTGTTGGAAAGGTCTTTCTGAGGACTACAACTTGCCTGTTCGGCCCAAGACCTAGATCCGGACGTATCACATCCGAAAACGGTCTCAAAGTACGCTGCGTACAGAAAACAGATTTCTTCATGCATCTTAAAGCAAAACGAACGACATCGGTTCATCTTCTTCCTCTAGCCATTTGTTCAAAACTACACACAGCTCTTCCTCCTCCCTTATTCACCCTCAATAGACCATTCCTCTTCACGAAACCAAGTCCACTATCTTCACAATGAAGAGAGATGAGAGGTTGAAGACTTTGAATCCCTAGGACAAGGTCCTAGCATGGTCTCTTTCTAGGAGATGTTCATCACGCACAAGTCAAACTCTTTTGAGTTGACATCTCTCCTACATCATAACTAAAGATCTAGCACCAAGGGAGAGGGTAGGAAGCTCACCTCGTTTCCGGCCATGGACCTTGTTATCCTCCTTGACGACATCGTTCTTCACGGAGAGGGAGAGCTCTTCCTCCAGAAAATCCGACTTCGGCGACCTCTAGTGACCTCTGCATCCGTCGGATTCGGCACAGAGATTGGCTAGACAAGAAATGGAAGTGACGGCTAGGGTTTCTCATTTCTTCCTTTTTATAGCAACGTATTAGGGTTAAGTCATCTTGCCACGTGTCACCCTAGCATTGGACCATCCATCATTACTTTAAATAGGTCTTGTTTGAGAAGACCGAGTCCAAATGAGCCATCAGCGCTTATCTCGAAAACCCGGTTCAGCCCGTACGTATGAACCAGCAAACACAGTTTGAGCCGAAAATTCTCCAAGTCAAATTCGTCGAGTATCACTCAACGCTTCGTCAAATGACGTCGAGTTCACTCGACGCCTACTGAATCCTGTATTATTCTAAGTCCATTCTTTTATGCGTCGAGTATCACTCGACGCCTCGTCGAATGACGCCGAGTTCACTCGTCGCCTACTGAATCCAGTATCATTCTAAGTCCATTTCTGCTTTTGCATACTCGACGCCTGTTCCCAGTGCACCCCGAGCCCGAGTCACTGACTCAAAATGCGTGTGATGGGTCTAACACGAATCGGAACGTTACAATGTAGGATAATAAAGAAGAGGATAAAATGGAAAATGGTGTGCACTACATTTTGTGTGAGGTGGGAAGGAGAAATTTTTCCAAAGGAGCTCTTATGCATCCGGGATGTTTGCATATGGCTGAGCATATTATTCGAAACTCGAAAGTTGCTTGAAAATTGATCGGAATCGGTTAAAATTGATTCGACTCAATTTGAGTCGATTCAATTCGACTCGAATATGATTTCGAGTCGATTTCGAGTCAGCCTTGAATCACTAGAAATATGATTCAAATCAACTCGAATTAATTAAAAATATTATGTATTTATTAATATATTCTTATTTTAAAATAAAGAAAATATAATTTAAATCTAAATAAAAAAAATGAAGATTTTAAGTGTTTTCTTTGCTAAATTTGTAGGTTGCCCAATTAAATTTTCAGCCAACTAGAAATAAAGAGGAAAATTGCTCAATTTCGAGCCGACTTGAAATCGAGTCATTTCGAGTCGAGACGACTTGACTCAAAATCAATTTTGAGCCGAGTTCGAGTCGAAAATTTCTATTTCGGATCGAATCATAATCGCTCGAACTCGAATCGATATCAGTCCTATGCTCGCATACAGGTCGTGCGCCCGTGCTCACAAACCACGATCATTCCTTTACATTCGTCCCGGCTCTTCTGATGTTTTGAAGAACCGGGCACGTACGCATGCGTCGGTTCATTCGGGATGCTCTCTACCGTTGGGTTCTTAAACCGAGATGGTCTTTCGCTCTTTGCTCACATAAGCCTGACTCAATACGAGACGATGGAGCTCCATTCCCCTACAACCAGTGGCGGAACTAGGAAATTTTTGAAGCCCGGGCACAATTAAAATCAAGTAACAATATTATTTAAATATTTGTACATCAATAGTGTTAATTCAAAAGTGAATATAGATTTTCAAATTTTTAATCATTCAACACTACATTGTAGATTTATAGAGCAAAAAATAACATGATAAAACTTACTTCTCAACAAGCTACTTTTCTTGTACACATGTTCTGAAAGCCGTAGATAATTGTGTCATTTGTAATTTCATCAGCAACATCTTTTTCAATATAAGCAATTAAGCAATCATTCATCAATTCATCACTCATTCGGTTTCGCAAACGACCCTTTATGATCTTCATTGCAGAAAACATCCTTTCAACGGTCGCTGTTGCAACTGGAAGGAGACATGCCAATCTTAATAATCTGAAAACTAACTGAAAATGTTTGTCCTTTTTCAATTCCACTAATAGCTGAAGAAGTCCATTTATGCCTTTAACGTGAGATAATATATCAACTGAGATTGTGCGCATGTCACAAATATAAGTATCAAGCCGACCTTCAAGTAGTTGCAGTTCTATTGCAGTGAAATCGTATATATAGAATTCTGCAAGTCGAAGTAACTTTTGTTTGTCATATGAACCAAAGTTATCGCTGGGATCAAGGCAAGAAACACATAACAACAACTCAGTGTTAAGTTCATCAAAACGATCATTCAATTCATTTAGCATCCAATCCAGTACTGTATTAAAAATTTCAACTCTAAAGTGATGAACATTTGTAATCTCATTTGCTCGACGTCTTGATCTCCCTGGTTGAACATACTTTTCATCCATATTTGGGACTTCTATACCATGCTTGCTACAAAAAGTGGATACTTCAATCATGAAGGTTTGCCATTCAGTATCATCATTCCTCATTTTGAAGAGTAGATGTTTTGAAATCTTCACAAAATTCATTGCATTTACAATATCTTGATCTTTTTTTTTGTAAAGCTTGAGACAATTCATGTGTTTTTGCAAGAATATTTTTCATCAAATGCAGTACAAATATAAAATCAAAAGTCAAGATACGAGTAAGAAGAGTGTTCGCCATCCCCCTTTGATTTCCATCTGCACCATCAACTGTGATAATCTCAAGAACATCAATAATAGAAGAAAACATACGAATTAAATTCAATACGGTGCCAAAATGTGAACTCCATCTTGTATCTCCAGCTCTTTTTAGTTCCAAAGGTTGATTCAATCCTTGACCACTTTCTAACTCTCCGCAACCAAGCTCCCGAGCAACTCGATCAACTTCTAAAGCTCTAAGTGAATCGCGTCGCTTACAGGAGCCTCCAACCACATTCAAAACAATGTTAATAAGTGAGAACAACTCTGCAATTTCAAAGTGCCCTTCTGCTACTGCCACTAGGACTAGTTGAAGTTGATGAGCAAAACAGTGAACATAAAAAGCACATTTGTTTTCTCTCATTATCAAAGTTTTTAATCCTTTGAACTCGCCTTTCATGTTACTAGCTCCATCATAGCCTTGCCCACGTACTTTTGACATACTGAGTCCGTATTTCATAAACAGATTTTCTAGGGAATTTTTAAGAGAACAAGCTGTTGTGTCAAACACATGAACAAAACCCAGAAGACGCTCCATAATTCTACCTTTACTGTCCACATATCGTAGAACAACAACCATTTGCTCCTTGGACGAAACATCACGAGATTCGTCAATTAATATAGCAAAGCATTCATCTCCAATATCCTTAATAATTTCTTTTGTTGTCTCACTTGCAATTGCTGAAATAATTTCTTTTTGAATTTTTGGAGAGGTCAGCTGACAGTTAATAGGAGCATTTCCCAAAACAACTGATTTTATATCATCGTTGTGAGATGCCAAAAATTCTAAGAGTTCCAGAAAATTCCCTCGATTCATTGACTCTTTTGTCTCATCGTGCCCGCGAAAGGGTAATCCTTGGTGTAATAGAAATCGAATGCAATCTATCGATGCACATAAACGAGCACGATATTGTAAACTTTGTGTTTCATCTTGTCTAGCAAATGCAATCTGAATACCTTGTTTTTGATTTATCAATGACTCGCACATCATTCTTGAAGCATTATGTGCAGTCAAGTGATTTCCCACGTGTTTCTCTAATATGGTTCTATCTTTCCAATACCTAAAACCACGAGAAACAAAAGTAGTATCACATCCTCTCTGAGGGAAAATATAACAATAAAGGCAATACGCTGCATCTTTTTCTGCGCTGTACTCTAACCAACCCTTGAATTCATTATACCAATTCTTATTGAATCGTCGTGCTTTCTGACCAATCGTAGTTTGAGGAAAATTATCTAAACGAGGTTGACAAGGCCCTTTCTGTAAATAATATCTTCTGACTGATTCCTGCTCATTGACATCATAAGCGTTAATAGGTTGCCTCATACCCGGATCAGATGGTAAATTCTCCAAATTAATATCTTGACGATGTCTTTTACCACTTTGATTGTGGCCTTGTAAACTGGACCCAGCTTTTAACAGAAATTTATCCATCCAAATGACCTAAGTTAATAGGATGAAAAACTAAATTAATTGCTCAAAATGACCTTGGTATTCAGAATGACCTAAGGTTCTATATGCTCTGCATTCTTCAATTGAAAAAAAAATAAATCATGACCTGACGGTACACGGGGCAATGCCCCTACGGCCAAGCGCGACCGTACCAGGCCCGCGAGGGAAATTCCTAAGGTTCTATATGCTCTACATTGGAGGGGAGTTTCAAGAATAATAACTTGTACTAATCGGCCATGTAATTCTCATCCAAATTATAACAGTATGAATGTATGATGGAAATCGCAATTTAAGCATAAAGTATAACCCAAACTATAGCAGATAGAACCAGATTTTCTGGACGGTATACGAGTCCCCCATATTTGATCCTTCAGAATCTGAGAGCAATTTAAGCATAAAGTATTACCCGAGCATTTTTTCGCATAAAACTGCACTGTATTCAAATCATTGACCATTCTTCAAAGTTGCCATGCATTTTTAGTTATCTGCTGTGAATGCCAAATTAGTTTATTTGCATCATTCTTCAAAGTTGTTATCTTTTTCTTCCTGTTCATAACATATTTTCAAATTATTTTACTGCATATTGGGATGAATCTGTCAAACTTAAACTTTAATTTGGGGTCGGCTATATGGATCCTAATCATATTATGAAGGTATTTTGATGTCCAGCAAAAATGTGGCGTGCATTCACATAAACATTACGAAACATCATGAAATTTATGACCCAAAGCATATAAATTTCATGTGGAGTGTGAACCTGAACTAAATCAAAGAAGGCATGCTGAAAGAAAATAAACAAATTTGCATACTGAAATTCCAACATACAAAAAAAACTAAATCATTAATAAAGATTATGTTGAAGATGATTTCATTTGAAGGTAAAATGATCCAGGTTTTCTGGATCCAGGAAATCTGGATCCAGAAAATTCTGGATCCAGTTCTTCTGGATCCAGAAAACCTGGATCCAGATTCCAGATTTTCTGGATCCAGGTTTTCTGGATCCAGAAAACCTGGAACCTGGATCCAGAAAACCTGGATCCAGAAAATTCTGGATCCAGGTTTTCTGGATCCAGAAAACCTGGATCCAGAAAATTCTGGATCCAGGTTTTCTGGATCCAGAAAACCTGGATCCAGGTTCCAGGTTCCAGAAAACCTGGATCCAGGTTCCAGGTTTTCTGGATCCAGAAAACCTGGATCCAGGTTTTATTTTCTTAAAACACAAAATAAAAAAAAAAGAAGAAGAAGAAGAAGAAGAAGAAGAAG
Organism: Platanthera zijinensis; assembly: GCA_039513925.1. NCBI lineage: Eukaryota > Viridiplantae > Streptophyta > Magnoliopsida > Asparagales > Orchidaceae > Platanthera > Platanthera zijinensis. The sequence continues at coordinate 58,637,526 of CM077088.1, forward strand.
AAGAAGAAGAAGAAAGGGCTTACTGCGGCGGCGGGCACGGGAAGAAGAAGGGCTTACTGCGGCGGCGGGCACGGACTGACGGACAGGAACGGGAAGAGCTGCGGGCCTGCGGCGGGCACGGACAGGCGTGCTGTACTGCTGCCCTGTACAAATAGCGGAAAAAACACACCCGGGCACGTGCCCGGGTGTGTCCATACATAGGTCCGCCTGTGCCTACAACGATCTCTTCAAAAAAGAAGTGAACACTTTGCTGAGGAGCAAAGCGAAGTTAGTACTCTAAGCTGAGCAACGAGTACTAAGACGAGTAGGAAAGGGGGCTGTAGCTTAGTGGGCAGGGCGAAAAAAAAAACAGATCAGATGTTCGTTACTCGTTAGCATAAGATCTTTGGTTCTCTTTTAAATGGAGTTGGGGCCGTTCTTTTTTCAATTCACACCTACTCTCTCAAGAAATTTGATTTCCATAAAATCCTTTTTCGGGTGAGTGTTGTCAATTTCTTCCTGCTTTCCGTTTCGAAGAGATCGCTAGGTTGAAAAAAATCTCCGATTGGTCCCGAACGAAAATCTAGGGACAGAGCTAGGTTGAAAAAAATCTCCACTTAGGAAGAAGATTTCTTTGCTACTTTTGAAAAACATGGAGGGTATTTATAAATATTTATTTAAAATTATTAGCACAGCATAAATTGATTTCATCAAATGAAAAAAAATTATTCAAAACTAAATTCTGATTTTTATTTCTCCACCTAAAATTTTATCCGCACACCAAAATCATTGCCCATGTCCATTTCTCATGGTCACCATCCCGACACTTCCATCCGCCCATGTCTCCCCCGGTTCTTCCTTGTGCCGGCCTACTTCTTTCCTTCTCGGCTTTCCCTGAAGAGCGTAATTGTCAGGATTATTCGGTCTCTCTCTTTCTCTTCGCTTTTTTGTTTCTTCTGGAAATAACAATGAACTCCCAACTACTGGTGGTTCGATTTCGCTCCCGCAACCTTACACATTCAAACAGGGGCGTAGCCAGAATTTTGCTTGAGTGGGGGCACTATTTTACGATAATAGTATATAAAAATGTATAACAATAATAATTAAAAGTTATTTGCTTTAAACAATAATTTTAAAAGTAAAATAAACTTCATATTAACAATAATGATACAAAGTATGTAATCTCACATTTAAGTGATTTGGATACAAAGTATGTAATCTCACAATTTCTGATCCAAATCAGAAATCACAATTTTTGATCCAAATCAGAAATCACAATTTCTGATCCAAATCAGAAATCACAATTTCTGATCCAAATCAGAAATCGAAAAATCACAAATGTATCCAAATCACAAATGTATCCAAATAAGTAAAATCACAAATGTATCCAAATCACAAATGTATCCTGTTGCGGCCAAACTCGGCGCTCCGGTCGATCCGTACTAGCTTGGACCGTCTTAGCTTACGGAGCGGTCGAGCGCGCACGCAGTCAGTTGAAGAGGGGAATGCACACAAGGAGTTTTAACGTGGAAAACCCTTCAACCGGGTGAAAAACCACGTGACCGGTTCGCTGCCAGTCAAAATCCACTAGATCTGGGTGATTACAGTATGCTGAGTGAGTCGAGGCGACAGGCCGCTCCCGTTATAACTGGTGGGGAGAGAGGATGACTATAACTGCAGGCGGGCAACAGACTGCTCCGCCAAAGTGACTTAAATGGTGAAGTGCTCGAGATGCTTCTGACGCGCGCGCCTGGGGGCGGCGTACTTGCAGGCTTCAACTGCCTCCTTCGCTCGGCTTCCTCTGACTTTGGGCGCCTCCTTGCTAACTGTGCGTTGGTGGGGTGCCAATAACCGATGGCGGGTGCTGAAGGCAGCTGGTGGCCGCAGGAGGTCACTGGTGACCACTGGTGGCTGGTGGTGGTTGGCGGCGAGCGGAGGCCGATCCGGTGGAGGAGGCGAGAGCTTTCTCACCTGAGGAAGAAGAAGGAGAAGTGTAGGGGAGAGAAAATTAGATCCCAAATAAGAGACCCCTGGGGTTCCTTTTATAGCCTCAGGGGTTGGTTATGGCGGACCCCGCCACTAAAGTGGTGGGGAAATGGGTGGTTACCCCCTTGATCGGACGGCAGGGAGGGTGCCCCCTTGATCGGACGGTCGGGGGCTTTCCAAGATGGCAGGCCGACGTGACGGCGGCGGTGACCGGGCGGCCGGCGAGGGAGGCCGGCCTAGGCCGGGCCGGTCACGGCTATGGCCGGCCATGGCCGGGATCGGCCATGGCCGGGGCGGCCATGGCTTGGGTGGCCATGGCCGCTCCCGGCCGTGGCCGAGGTCGGGCGCGGGAGAGCCGGCCGCCGGTGGCGGTTCGGCCTTAACCGGCGGCGGTTCCTCCACGAAGTGGGGGAGTGGGTCCCGCCCCCATCATCCCCATGAGAGATCATGGGGGGTGGGGCCCACCCATGATTTTCTCTCATGGAGCTCATGGGGGGGCTCCTTTTTCCTTATAAAATGAGGGAGGATCCCATCGTATCCAAATCACAAAATATATCCTAATCACAAATGTATCCAAATCACAAATGTATCCAAATCACTGAATCAGTACAATCACAAATGTATCCAAACCAAATCACTGAATCAGTAAAATCACAAATGTATCCAAATCACAAATGTATCCAAATCACAAATGTATCCAAATCAGTAATGTAAATCCGGACGAAATCCGAAGAAGAAGAAGAACAGGCGAAATCTGGGCGAAATCCGAAGAAGAAGAAGAAGAAGAGGTATCGCCGGCGCCGGGTCACGGGGGAAGGAGAGCAGCGTCGGGATTGCGGGAATGTCGGGCGAACTGCGAAGGAGAGCAGCGGCGGATAGGTTAGCGCAGAAATGAAAAGGGCGGAAATCCGCCTAGCCCGTGTGGGTGAAATCCGCGAAAAATCAGGGGTGGCGCGTGCCCCCCTTGACTTATACTAGCTACGCCCCTGCATTCAAACTCTACCGCGGTCCTTACTCTCTTGCTCTTCTTTTATTAAGCATGTGTGCGATAGATGGTGCACGAGTAGAAATTTATGATCCACAAATAGCGAAAATAATGTGCTAATAACATTTTTTATTATTTTATAGATTTGAGTTGTGTTTATTTAGTAGAATAAACTCCATTTCTTTTATATAAAAAAATACATTTTTGGTTTATTTGAATATAATAATAGAATGATAGTGAGTTTTCTAAGCCTGTCTGCCTGTGGGTCATTAAAGTAAACATTTAATTTATTGCATAATTAAATATAGTTGAAAGTGCTTATAAAAGTAGCTCAAGCGTCAATTAATCATAAATGCCCTTATTTATAGGTTGCCCTTAATATACCGGATCGTTTTTTCCAATTATTAATTTAATTATTAAAAGCGAAAACGACATTATTTGATAATAAATAAATAATACTTTATTGATATATCACAATGTCACATCTTTAAATTTTTTTTTTAAAAATTCCGCCCTACCAAGTGAATCTGGGAGTTTGCATAATTACAGGTTACCCCCCTCCATCTTCCAAAATTAATTTACCTCCCCTCCAAATTTATCCGGTTTACAAAAATACTCCTTCTGTGATAAATATGAATGAAAAATGATAAAATCAATCAAATTATTTTATGATATTCAATTTTATCTTTTGTAATGACTCTGCGTTGAAATTTGTAACATTTTTCTTCAGAAACATAGATGAAAAGTGATAAAATATGACAAATTATTTTATGATATTTCAATTTTACACTTTGTAATAACTCTACGTTAAAAAGGTGGTGATGAGTTCCCCTGAGCTGATTCGACAAGCCCCTGGAACCGCGCGCGACCACCAGAACCTCGGGCAAGTCGGCACGTGCCGACTTGGCCCCGTCTCGCCGTGCACATCCATGTTGGCATCGGGTCGCGTGCGGCCTTAGCCGCGCACCTTGGCGCGTCTCCCCGCCCTCGTGGCCTCACAGCCCTCCGTCCGCTCAGAAGTGGGCGGCCGTTTTTCGGCAGGTGCGGGCGGCCAAGCGGCCGCCCGACCCCTGTCCTCCCAAACCTGGGCGGCCTCTTGGCCGCCCAGATCTGGGCGGCAGTGTCCTGCTAGGAGTGGGCGATCACATGGCCGCCCTCCCCCTCTGGCTGCCCTAATCTGGGCGGCCTCTTGGTCGCCCAGTTCCGGGCAGCCTCTTAGTCGTCCAGTTCCGGGCGGCCGTTCCTTGTCAGGAGCGAGCGGCCACAGGCCGCCCGCCCCTCTGGCCGCCCATATCTAGGCGGCCTCTTGGCCGCCCAATTTTAGGCGGTCGTCCTGTGTTAGGAGTGGGCGGCCACATGGTTGCCCGCCCCTATTGTTGCTCAAATCTGGGAGGCCTCTTGGCCGCCCAATTCTGAAGGGTCGTCTCCTGCCAGGAGCGGGCGGCCACTTGGCCGCCCGCCATTCTGGGCGGCCTCTCGGCCGCCCATGTAATACCCTCATTTGTCACAAAGAATATAACATAATGTCTGGTCGGGACCTCACGCCATATTCCACGAGCAGTTGGCGAAATTACACATTGAAACCAAAACATCCACATATCCTAAATCAAAGTTACATTCTAGCAGAAGCTTTTAAGTTTGAAGAATCCACAACTAGGAATGTCAACTATTAAACATCAGAAATGATAGTTATACACAGAGTATGGCTTTAAAGCCTTACAACATATGAAATGTTTACACTACCAAGATGGTTTACATACTTTGGCACGCAAGCCAGAAACACATGAAAAGTAAATAAACGTTTTGCTTGGCCTTCGAGGATCGACATAGCACAAAGGGGCTTCAGCCCGCAACTTCCCACTCGGTTCTCCTGCATCTGCACAAGGATAATCCACCAAGACGTGACAAACAAGACAACCGCCAGCTTTAGTTGATCAATATATTACGACCCCACCCCTCACTCGGGGCGGCGGTGCTCCTTCCCTGTATGTACACAGAATGTATATATATTGAAATAAGAATGTGTGATTTAAGCACCATTCATCACAGACGTTAACGCGCATGACCACACATCCAATGCACTTAGGACACATGATCGATGTATTAAATTCCCAGTCCTACCACCATACTTAGTGATGGTTCAACATTTGAGAGTCTTTCCGGCCCGTAGCCAAAGACTCTCTCTTATGCTACGACAAAGTCAAAGACGCTCTTATACTTTGAGATTCAAGTCAGTGACTCACTCTGTCACAACCAGCATTTTCTCAACATAAAATATTATATCAGAGTAAGAGAAAATACGTGTCGTGATGTCACGCCATGCAGGGAATAACTGCAGACGATCAGACAAGAATCTACTCCTAACATTTATTATGAAATTCACAAGTTTATCTTAAAGAAAACACCGTTAGTTAAGTTTGACGGCCGCATCCCTTGGCTCAGTGGATCAACTGGTCCACAGATGAAAATATAGTTATACGCTGCGAAAAATACTTTATTTACATCTATTAATACCCTACATGAGCATGAACAACCGCATATGACAACTCATGATATGCTTACATTTTGATTTAGTATAAGTAGGAAAAAAAATTTACGTTCGTTAAAATATAATGTCTTTTGATTTAAAAATATGTCATGAGCATGAGATAAGTATAATGATATTTTTATAACTTGAAAATAACTGACATGCAATCATATCATAAATCATTCCCAGAGAGCAAGTAAAGCTAACAAATCATCTAGAAAGTGACTTAGCAGCTAACAAGTAACTTAACATTATACAAAATCTCCAGTGGACGCCAACAACCTGACACGAACCCACCAAACTACATGCATGACTGAACTAAAAAACAGAACAACAAAACTACCTCATGAATGGGAGGTAAAAACCACTGCTATCACGGGCTTGAAATGGAACTGGCTGGAGCGGGGGCTGAGATCACGGGCATCTAGACTTCAAGTGCCCTTTCTGTCCACACTGGAAGCACACCATATCTTTACTCCAATAACGAGCAACATTATGCCATTTCTACTTGCATGAAGCACATACCAGATCTCTTTTGGGGGCGCTCTGAATTGCATGCACCTGCTGCTACTTCTGAACCTTCAATATTTTGAAACACTTTTCGAAAGGATGGTCTAGCCGGCAATAGAAACTACACGCCTCCTTGTTTTCCTTCTTCAAATAAGGGCTAGAATCCCGAAAACTTTTACTATTGCCAGACTTTATCTTATCCTTCCTCATTTGCATGCCTCGATTCTTTGCATTATCAATCACTTCAACTTTTAGAGCAGCTGTCACAACCCGTATTTTCACCGCATATAATAATTTATCAGGTAAGGAAAAATGCGCGTCATGATGCCACGTCAGCAGGGGATAACTATGGACTCTAAGACAAAACTCCCACTAGACACAAAAAGAGAGATCTTTAAGTGATTTAGTGAAAATCCAATTTAAGTTAGACAATTAACCGTATCCCTCGGCTTAGTGGCTCATCAGTTCCACGGCAAAAAATAGTTTATACGCTACGGAAAATACTTCATTCATAAGATTAAACGTCCTACATGAGTGTAGACGTTCCCCAGGGAACAACTCATGGTATGCAAGACTCTAGGTTTATATTAGTAGTGAAAAAAGCTTTTACGGTCGCTAAATATAGTGAGTTAGAGTTTTAAAATATAATATGCATGATATAATAATAGTAGGTTTTATACTTGAAGATACCTAACATGCATTCCTAGCATAAATCATCTCAGAGAGCAAGTAATCCAATTCCTCTAAAAGAGAACAACTAACAACTAACAAGATATCCAGAAATCAACTATCATATGGGCGTCAATAATCTGACACGAACTCACATCAAGTAAAAGTATGTCTAACCAAGTAAAGCAACAAAATGACAACTAACTTGCAACGGTGAGGTGGAAACCACATCCAACTCTACTGCTCAGCAACTCCAAAACCAGCTCTACTATCTGTTAAAGCTTCGAACCTGAGGCATTCCAAACACAGAATACCTCAGCAAGAAAGCACAAGCGGTGGCAAAAAAGTAAGCCAAAAAGTAAACAACGGTCAAAAGGGGTACCAACCCAAGACCAAAAGTACTGAAGCAAAGTACAGAAGTAAAGTACAAAAATCGGAAACATAGAACTTACGTGAATCGTCACGTACAACAAATCACACCAGATGCGCAAGGCTAAAAAGGTGGAAACCAAGATTAAATCATGAGAAAGAATACTCAAAAACTTTATTAGCCATATGTGGTCAACTCTACCCAAAACACAGGCGAGGTGGTCACTCATCTAGATACACCCTCACAGATATATAATATATGTCTAACTTCGGGGGAGACTCATACACTCCATTCACCACAGACGCCCAAACACCTGGTAGAGTTCCACAAGGTACTAATAAAGGAAACAAACCTTGCGGCGATGGATTCGCCCACTAACACCCGCAACCAAAAGAAAACCATGATATAAATCTCAGACATCGCAGAGGTGGTTACGTCCACTAACTCCCGCAACTAAAGAAAATCATGATATATCTCAAGACTCGGCACATCGGATTCTACTAGACATTTTTAGATCAAAAGCGGTTGAACAACCTTTAGGAAGGATTTATAACCTTAGATAACTCTAATTATGCGTTCTACAACAATAGTTAAGGGCGATTAAAAACAATAATATAATATTCCATCAAATCACTACAATGCCATGAAGTTGAATAATCATGACAAGAGTAAATCTACTAAAAATAGACTTTTAGCCACGACAGATTTCCGTGGCTAAAAGTCCAAAACCGTGGCTAATGACTATTAGCCACGGCTTACCCACGGCAAATGAGCGTGGGCAATGCGAGCTTGGCTAATAGTATTAGCCACGCTGAATCCGTGGCTAATAAGTTATTAGCTACGGTTCAATTATCGTGGCTACAAGTTCCTCATTTGCCACGGTTCAATTGTCGTGGCTAAAGGGCCTGTAATAAACCTAACATAAAAAATATTCGGCCGCCCTCCGCCGCCCGGCCGCCGTCGCCGCCCGGCCACCGCCGCCGCGCAGATTTTATTTCAAACAATAATTTTGAATGGGCTATATAAACCCCAAATCAAGCTTTTTATTGGCGGTGTGGGACTAAAAAAACCCGACTTTTGCCACGGATTAGGCTTCCGTGGCTAATACTAGATTATTAGCCACGAAACAGGCAAATCGTGGCAAAAAGTCAGGTTATTTGCCACGTATTAGTCATCTGTGGCTAATACTAGCTTATTAGCCACTGAATAGAAACCGTGGCTAATACTTTAGTATTAGCCACGGTTTTCCCCCGTGACAAAAAAAACCGTGGCTAAAAGCCATTTTTCTAGTAGTGTAAATTCCAAAGGGTATTAAACATATCTACAGTTGGAATGACAAAAGTATAGAAGGATTAAAGAACATAAGTTAAACAATTACCATCAAGATCAGGAGAAAGGGGAAAAAGAGGGAAAACCACCACTTGCCTTGGTTTCGCCGGAAAAACTCTCCAAATCACTCCTTATCGCAGATCGGGGCTAAAGAAGACGAGAAGAGTTGAAATCTGAACAAAAATGGCCGAAATAGAGGTTAGGGCCAAAAACCCTAATGAGGAAAACTCAAGAAATGGGGAAGATTTTACCACGATGAAGAAGCTCTTGCTGAGAGCTTTTCGGATCTATGATCGGTTAGAAATTTCGAGCACCGGAGCACCGTCGGCGGCCATCGAAAGAATCACGAAAAGGACTTTCTCTCTCTTGCTCACGCCGCTCTGGTTCGGGAAAAAGAACAGAAGTTCAGTCTAATTGAAGGAGGAAGAAGAAGTAGGGTATTTATATTTATATAAATATATATGATAGATATATTATAAAAACCTTTACACTTAGAAGAATGAACCAGGGTCGGCTGAACCGGTTTCCGGGATGAAGATTTTGAGTACTCGAGTACTATTAAGTTACTCGAGAACTGAAGGCAAAATCCTCTCGAGTAAAGAAAGAGAGTACTCGAGTACTAGAAAGTTACTCGAGTACTGAAGGCAGAATTACTCGAGTGATAGGGAAGGATTACTAGAGTAATGGAGATGAATTTCTCGAGCACTAGAAGACTACTCGAGAACTGAAGGTAGGACTACTCGAGTACTAGGGAAGAATTACTCGAGTACTAGAAGGAAGAATTACTCGAGAGCTAAGACACTTCTCGAGTGCAGAAGGAGAGTACTCGAGTACAATAAAGTTACTCGAGTACTAGAAGGCAAGCACTTCTCGAGTACAACAACACTTCTCAAGAACAATAGAAGGACCTTCTCGAGAACACCAAAGACATTCCTCGAGAGCTACAAAAAGACTTCTCGAGAACTACAGGGCCTCTCGAGAAGAAGAGGAGGGATTCTCGAGTACTACTGGACCACTCGAGAACAAGGAGGGCACTTCTCGAGAGCTTAAACAGACATCTCGAGATCAATAAGGGCTTTCTCGAAAACTTCAGCTCTACTCGAGAATTGAGCAAGATGGAATTCGAGAATTCAGATTGTCTTAAATTCTAGGATAAAATGCTGACTCTAAGAATTTAGAAGGGGAGACAATCCTAGAATCCGACGCACCATTCTTGAGACAATATCAACAAATGCTCACACAAGCAGAAATCATCACAAAGACCCAAACACGCGTCGAGGATCCAAAATGTTTGGGTCACAAAAATACTGGGCAAGATCGAAACCTCAAAACTCATTCCTTTAGAACAAGGAAAGCATTCAATCTAATCAAAATCCCAAAATCTAGTCAAACAGAGCCAACGGACGAGAAAACACACTAACGGTGCAGCGCCGTCATCATGACGTAAAAAAATAATGTTTCGACGTCATAAATATGACGATGCCAAAACAAATAATATCATCAAAAAATCGGGGCGTTACAACAGCTTCCACTGCCTCAACATAATTCTCAGATCCATACCCACTAGCCAGTTGTTTGATGTCACTCCTAAGACCACACAGAAAGCGCTTCAATCTGCTCGCTTTAGAGGCTACCAAATTTGGAGCAAATATGCTCAACTTGCTGAACTTTATCTCATACTCATTGACCGTGAGTTGTCTTTGCTTCAGATGGAGAAAATTGTTCATCAAACGGTCTTGCTCGACCGACGATAAAAACTTCCTTAGCAGCAACTCCTTGAATGATTCCCATGAACATCCATTCGTAAGGTTCTCTTTTTCTCTTAACCACCAGCTCTTTGCAAGACCCTTAAGCTGGTAAGCAGCGACCATCACTCTCTGGTCTGCAGAAATCCCTGAATAAGAGAACATTTCCTCGATAGTAATAATCCAGTCATCCAACGCCATCAAGTCAGATCTACCGTCATTGGTAGGAGGTCGTAGTCGCTGAAAATGTGACATGAAATTCATCTCTGGTGGCAGCAAAACTAGAGGCACCAATGGAGCAGGGGTAACAGGAATGGCTTGACCCACAGTAGGGTCCTGCACTCTAGGTTGCTGTCCTGAAACGACAGTCAACAATGCCTGAATCTGCGATTGCATCTCAACCATCTGCCTCGACAGAGCCTCATTGATATGCCGCAGCCCTTCAATCACAGCCTCACTTTACGCACCTGACGACTCGCCCTCAGAATAGGGAGTCTACCTTATCACAACACGCTTAAGCGACATCCTAATAACACAACGAACAACTAATAAAAACCTAGCTTAACGCTAGAACTACCCAACTTAGTTCAGACCATATATGTATAAATACTTGCTCATGCTACTAACTTGCTTTGGGATTTTCATAAATGATGATATGTTTAACTTAGGATGATATACCGTCATCCTCTTAACTCATGTGCATAAACTATGAAAGCATGAATTCTTATTCTTTTTGGTTTAAATCCATGTGTATATATATGTCATCATGTAAATCTTAGCTTGGCATGTGTACTAATGCTATGTTATGTTATGCATAATGTGTTATGCATTCTAATAAAGGCCTTAATGCATGTTATCAGCGACATACACATAAAATATTATGCATCTCATACTACATAATATCGCATGTAACGAAAAGATAAAATCAAATAGGCTTTCATGTGATGATTGTTATGTATCCTATACTATATAACAGTCACATGTTGCTTCCTATGGGGATCCATATACAAACACATATTATGCATCACATACTACATAATATGCCCAGTATACTTCTTATCATGCTTATGAGTGTAGTGTTTATGCTTCAGTCAAGACGTACTGATGACACATCAGTGTGTGTATGAAATGAAACGAGACAACTAAACCTACACCTCTGATACCAATTATCACAACCAACATTTTTTCAACATAAGATATTATACAAGAGTAAGATAAAATACGTGTTGCTTGTTTTGCTAACAAGTGCAGGGAAGGAGCTTTGCCGCCCCGGTTTGGGGTGGAATCGTTATAATTTGGTCAGCTTTAGCTGACCGTTGCTCTTGTTTACCACCATGCGGTGGATTGTTGCTTGCAGGTGCTGCGGAGCCGAGCGGTAAATAGCAGGCTAAAGCCCAAGTTTGCGGTGCCGGCCCTCGAAGGCCTGAATTTTTGAGTGTTTTCTTATTTACTTATGTATGACGCTCAGGCAAGAACCTACTCCTAGCATTTATTATGAAATTCTCAAGTTTATCTTAAAGAAAATATGCTTTAGTTAAGTTTGACGGTCGTATCCCTCGGCTCGGAGGACTAACTAGTCCACGAATGAAAATATAATTATACGCTGCAGAAAATACTTCATTTATATCTATTAATACCATACATGAGCATGAACAACCGCATAGGACAACTCATGATGTGTATACCCTTAGATTTAGTATAAGTAGGAAAAGAGTTTTTACATTCGTTAAAATATAGTGTCTTTTGATTTAAAAAGATGTCATGAGCATGCGATAAGTATAATGATACTTTTATAGCTTGAAAATAAGTGGCATGCAATCCTATCATAAATCCTTCCTAGAGAGCAAGTAAAACCAACAAATCATCTAGAAAGTGACTTAGCAGCTAGCATGTAACTTAATATTCTACAAAATCTCCAGTGAACGTCAAAAACCTGACACGAACCCACTAAACAATATGCATGTCTGAACTAAAAAAAAAGAACAACAAAACTATCTCACAAAGGGGAGGTAAGAATCACAACCATTATTGCTGAAAGCCTGAGACCACCAACTCCAGCTACCCAACCTGCTACAGCTCTGAGCCTAAGGAATTCAAAAGAAAGAACGCCTCAGCAAGAAAGAACAAGGGGAAAAAGAAACCAAAGATAAATAACAAGAGAGGTTAAAGGGTTACCAGCTCAAAATAGAAAAATAGCTGCCAATCCACAACATACAAATCATAAGGTAATAAGCAAAAGAAGGATTTTCAGAGTTTTAAGTATAAGAAAATGCACCAAGTGCGATATAAAGTCATACTTTATTAACATTTGCAAGTGCATGCATAAGAACATTTGCAAGTGCATGCATAAGAACATATATGTATATGTATATAAACAAAAAAGACTGATCAGCTCAAAACATGTGAATCATTAATACCGGTAAAAATTGTACAAAGTTGGGGGTCACAATGCCCAACACCAACCTTCAGACCAAACATCTCAAAAAGACAATATGGTGGTAGCCACATTGTCCAACACAAACCTACAGTCTATAAGAAGAGAAGAAAACCCACAAGGTATAATTATTAACAAACCGACATCAAGTTGGTAGTCTTTATCCACTGCCAACTTAGCCACAAATAACAATGCAAAATGTACTCATAAGGTGGTGGTCCTTTATTCACTGCCAACCCAGGGCCACAAATAACCATGCATTATATAACCATGTAATATATAAATAAGCAAGGCCACCGATTGCCATGTAATATATAAACAAACGAAACGAAAACCAAGGCTTAGCATTAAATTTTATGACAATGCAAATAGAAGAAAATAATAAGTTGCTAGGGTAAACTCGACTAATATGACTTGATGAACTGAAAATTACTCGACGGACACATCAAAATTGACAAAACACAAACTCTGAGATCACTCGACGGCAAAACACAGGCTCTGAGTTCACTTGACGCCAAAACACACTCGATGCAAAGTCTACAACCACTCGATGCCTAAGAAGCTATACTCAAAGCACTTGACGCCAAAGGCTGAACACTCAACACACTCGACTACAAAAGGATGAACACTCAACGCACTCGATGCCAAAGGCTAAACACTCAACACACTCGACGCCAAAGGCTGAACACTCAACGCACCGATGCCAAAGGCTGAACACTCAACGCACTCGACGCTAAAGGCGGATGCACTTGACGCACTCGACGTCTAACTGACCTCACTCAATGCACTCGACACCTAGTTGAGTTCACTCAACGCACTCGATGCCTAGCTGAGTTCACTCGACGCACTCGACGCCTAAGGCAGAAACCTGACAGAAATTCTATCTTACCTAAACAGATGTTAATAGACTTATAATAACTATGTTTTTGACAACAACTAAACCTAGACCAAGACTAAGTTCCATAACTTAAGAGAAAGGGAGGGGTAGACAAGGCAGGAGCCAACACAGGAAAAAGAATTCTACCTCAATACGGTAAGAAGAGAAAAACAAGGTTACTGCAATGCTAAGTAGTATACATCCAAGAGTAGACAAACAAAATTTCATATGGGACAATAAGGAACTTAATAAGAGGCTTGATAAGTGTGCAAACCACCACTTGCCTTAAGATCTTCAAAAATCCGGCCTCACAAATGCTCCGCTTCAAGAATCGGCCGCAAGAACTCTTAGGCAACGATTCCTGAAATTTTACAGGGCATACGAGAGTCAAGGTCAAAAACCCTAACCCCAAAAGTCTAAGAAAACAAAATTGCCTACCACAAACGCGTAGATCTCAGCGAGAGCTTTCCGGATCTACCCTCCGTCGACGATTCCAAGCACTGGCACTCCTACAAGCGGCGGTTGAAGGCCTTGCGAAATCCGTCGCCCTCTTTTCTTCTACACTCTCGGTCTGATGGTTTGAGGAAGAAGATAATGAATAAGATTCAGTCTTAAGTCTTTATATATATATAATATAATATTACATATAATATATAATATATTATATACATATAATATATTATCTATTAGATAAATATAATATAATATATACACATAATATAATATAATATAATTATTAATAACGAAAGGCCCAAATGACCCAAAAACTCGAACCAACTCAAATTTCACGAAATTCGCTCCGAGACTAAATACCAATGATACAAAACCAATGGCGAAGTCGAAATTAAGATTCGACAAACCAAACTCGGGTTACAACTCTCCGAAGTTACAACCAATAACAACATACTAAAAACCACCGAGTCAAAACCTCGGATTTCGATGAGCAAAAAAAATCACGCTCCAAAAACGGTGTGTAACACCCCTATCCGTCGTATAGCATATAGCAGTAGGTCCGGCCGGGGCCCGACGCCATATACTATGGACAGACCGGTTGGTTACGCGTTGAAACCAATCAACCAATCATAACGTCCTATACAACACCTAGCGGAAGCAATTATTAAGTTGCACAATTACAAGAACCCTGCCAAACAAGAATGTCCACTACAGGAATAACAATAGAAATGAATAATACAAAAGTACCGGCCTTATGGCCTTATAATGTTTGCTTAACAAAACATGTCTTACATACTTCGGCTTACAGGCCGGCCATACATGAAATAAACGGAAAGCATAAAAGGGGTTAGGCCTTCGAGGGCCAGCACCGCAACATGGGCTTTAGCCCGCTATTTTCCACTCGGCTCCGCAGCACCTGCAAGCAACAAACCACCGCCCGGTGACAAACAAAGGCAACGGTCAGCTATGCTGACCAAATTATAACGATCCCGCCCCCAAAATTGGGGCAGCGATGCTCTTTCCCTGCACTTTATTAGTATAGACAATTTATTAGTGTGAACACACATCATCACAGGCGTAGGCTCGCACGGCCACACACCTCGTGCACACAGGGCACATTCACGGCAAACCGTCCAACGTCACGTCAATTCAAGCCATAGACGTTCCCGTTCCACCACCGCCCCTTGGACGGCCAACCATATGAGCATCTTGTCTTCTTGGCCTTGATCACGACAATTTAAGCCATAGACCGTCGAAGACTCTCATCCATGCCAACGGTCCCACCGAACGACATAGATCGGGTACGGTTCCGCCTGACCCGTGCTCATATCGCAACGGCAATTTAAGCCATATGCGCAGGTCAAGACTCACCGAGTCCCGTTTCCGCCACAACAATCACATAACCCGGTTATGTTCACGTTGGCTCCCCGGCCATCGTGTTGGCAAAACTCGCTTTTGCCCAGTTTTCCGGGTGCACCTTGGAGTTAATCTCCAAGGCTCCCTGTTGCAATCTACCACGTAGAAAACCCGAAAACGCCCAAACACCCGGAGTCTTCCCCTGTTCATATGCAATGCAACATCACCGATCCGGCTCTACTTGTCCGGATAGGCTTCACACACAATGCCTATGTCCGCTTTCGTATACGGACTCTACACAAGGGGGACTTTACATATCTACCCCAAGGAACGCTCCAACTCTTCGCTCACTCGCGAGAGAGGGCTTCCTATGCAAAGGGAAAAAAGGGCTTCACATGCCCAAGGATGAGAAATCGTTACCCTTGCGTTCTTCCGCGGCGCCATCGAAAACTATGCGGTTGGAAAGCACTGCAACGGCGTCACCTCCGCGGATCTGGACTCGGATCGTGATTCGGAGCTCCGAAGCTCCTCCGGCGGCCGGATCTTGGACTCCTCCTTCCTCCTTGCTCTCCCTTCTCTCTAAACTCTTAGAGAGAGAATGGCTAAAGGAAATGAGGATTCCCAACCCTAAATCCCGGCTAAAACCACCCAGGAGCAGCCCCCCACCGTCGGATCCAAAGTCAAGGAAACGAACGACCAAGATTAGATCTGAAATCATAAAATCTGGGCCGAACACGGGTTGCAACACGGCCGTGTCACCCATTCGCCGTCTCGACCGATTCGAAAACCAGCACACGGCATTTGACACGGCCTTCGACACGCCCGTGTCACCCCTTAACACGCCCGTGTCGAGACCCGTGTCACGCCCCCCCGTGTGCAATCGGCCAGTTTTCCCAACCCGAGAAGGACACGGTCTGCGACACGGCACCCGACACGCCCGTGTCGAATTTGACACGCCCGTGTCAGAGCCCGTGTCATGGCCCGTGTGCCTTCCCCAGAAAACAACCCAAAGTGACACGCCCTGGGACACGCCCGTGTCCCAGGCCGTGTGCCTCAACTCGACGATCTCCGACCGTCAAAACGTCGGCCACATGACCCGTGGCCGAACAAGCCTGTGTCACGCCCGTGATACGCCTGTGTCACGCCCGTGACACGCCCGTGTCACGCCCGTGACACGCCGGTGTCACGCCCGTGACACGCCCGTGTCACGCCCGTGACACCTGCTCCAAAATTCAGACTGAGCTTAAAACATCACCCGTCCCTCTTTTGAGTTTCGGGGTGTTACAACTCTCTCCCCCTTAAAAGAATTTCGCCCATGAAATTTACTAAAGGAAAACCATAGGAACTTAAAACTTTTAACGGTACCTGAGCGGAATAACTCCGGGTACTCCTCCTGCATGGTTTGCTCCCTTACCTAAGAGAGCTCCTCCCGACCGCAATTGTCCCACCGGACCTTAACCATCCAGATCTCCTTGTTACAGAGCCTCTTGACCTCTGCATCTTCAATACAAACGGGCTTGACCCTAGTCGTCAACCCTTCGTCCACCGGTACTTGATCAACTGCGATCACCTGCGAAGGCTCTTGCACCGCCTTCCGCAATACAGATATGTGGAACACATCGTGTAGTCCACTCAACTCTACCGATAACTTCAAATGATAAGCCGCTTCGCCGACCCGCTCCAGAATCTCAAAGGGTCCAAGGTATCTTGGGCTCAGCTTCTTCAAGCGTCTCACCCGCGAAACACCCTTGAACGACTTTAATTTCAAGTACACCCAATCGCCCACCGCGAACTCCACATTCTGATGCTTGGCATTGTAGTACTTAGCTTGCCTATCCTGAGCGATCAGCAAATGCTCTCGAATGATCCGCACCAAAGAAGTAGCATTTTCCACCTCCTGCTTTTTGTACAACCTTGCCTCACCCGTTTCAAGCCATGATAACGGCGTGCGACACTTCCTACCATACAGGGCCTCGAAGGGTGCCATTTGTATACTCGCTTGGTAGCTGTTGTTGTACGCGAACTCCACCAAATACAGGTGGTCCTCCCAATGCTTCCCGAAGTCTAGGACACACATGCGGAGCATGTCCTCCATCATTCTATTGACTCTCTCGGTCTGCCCATCCGTCTGCGGATGGAAGGCTGTGCTGAACTTCACCATGCAGTCTAACTATATTGTCAACATACAACTTTGCTAATTTCTCTACTGGATCATCCTTCCTATGCGGAATGAAATGCGACACTTTAGTTAACCGATCTACGATCACCAGAATGACGTCGTTCCCTTTCTGCGACCTTGGCAACCCATGCACAAAGTCCATAGATATGTCGTCAAACTTCCACTCCGGTATAGGCAAGGAATTCAGAAATCCTCCCGGCTTTTGGCACTCCGTCTTCACCAAGGCGCATGTTTGGCACTTAGCCACAAACAACGCCACATCTTTCTTAAGCCCCGGCCACCAAAACAGCTTCTTGAGGTCACGGTACATCTTTGTGCTCCCTGGGTGGATCGAGTACTTGGTATGATGAGCCTCGTACATCAACTCCGCCCGTAGGTTACTCCCGCTTGGGACGCACAACCGATGATCCTTCCTTAGCAACCCATCTTCCATTGAAAATGGGAATTTGACCCATCCAACGCTGCCTCCATAAGCTCCTTCATGGAGTCATCTAACTCCAATGCCTGCCGAACCCGATCAGCCAGGTCATACTGGACCTCTGTCCAGTTCAACATTGCTTTGGCGCTCGTCTGCTTGTCAACGCAACAGATCTCAAGCTCCTCCAACTCCCGTATCAGCCGCTCATCATGCACTGACAACCAGTTGGCTTGGGCGGGAGCCCTGCGACTCAACGCATCAGCAACCGCATTGCCCTTCCCGGGTACATAATGAATCTTGAAGGTGTAGTCCCCCAGGAACTCCATCCACCTCCTCTGCCTCATGTTAAGATCCTTCTGATCCAATAGGTACTTCAGGCTCTTGTGATCAGTATATATATCGACCATTACGCCGTATAGGTAGTGCCTCCACAGCTTAAGTGCAAATATCACGGCCGCCAACTCCAAGTCGTGGACCAGATAGTTCCTTTCATGCACTTTCAGCTGACGCGATCCATAAGCTATCACGCTCCCATGCTGCAACAACACGCAGCCCAAACCACTACCCGAGGCGTCACTATACACCTCGAAGCCCTCGGTCCCACTCGGCGAACTAAGCACTGGCGCCATGGTCAACCGTCTCTTTAGCTCCTCAAACGCTTGCACGCACTCCTGCGTCCATAAGAATCTCCGATCTTTCCTTGTCAACTTCAAGAGAGGTAGCGCTATCCGCGAGAAGTTCTCTACGAAGCGCCTGTAATATCCGGCAAGCCCGAGAAAACTACGGACTTCCGCAATAGAAGACAACGCAGACCACTCCCGTATCGCAACGATCTTCGCCGGATCCACCGCTATACCTTCCCCACTAACAATGTGACCAAGGAACGCTACTGAGGGTAGCCAGAACTCGCACTTGGAGAATTTCGCATAAAGCTCATTCCTCCTCAAAGTCTCCAACACCAGATGCAAGTGCTTGAAGTGGTCTTCTTCGCACTGCGAGTACACCAATATATCGTCAATAAAGACGATCACAAAGCGATCCAGGAAATCTTGGAACGTCCTGTTCATCAAGTCCATAAACACTGATGGCGCATTCGTCAGTCCAAACGGCATGACCGTGAACTCGAAATGCCCATACCTTGTGCTGAACGCCGTGTTCGGGATATCACATTCCCTTATCCTCAACTGATAGTAACCCGACTTCAAGTCCAACTTAGAATATACCGACGATCCGACTAACTGATCAAAGAGATCATCAATCCTCGGGATCGGGTACTTGTTCTTTTCCGTCAGCTTGTTCAACTCTCTGTAGTCGATACACAACCGCATACTACCATCCTTCTTCTTAACGAAGAGGACCGGTGCGCTCCAAGGCGACGAGCTTGGACGCACATAACCTTGATCCATCAGCTCCTCTAGCTGAACTTTCAACTCTGCCATCTCCTTAGGCGCCAACCTATACGGAGCACGTGACACCGGTTTGGCCCCCGGTACGAGCTCGATGGTGAAATCAATCTCCCGCTGCGGTGGGGCTCCGAGGAGACTATCCGGGAACACATCGGGGTTTTCACAAACCACGGGGATGCTATCCAACGTGGACTTTGGCTCTACAGCCCCCACTATTGCGAAGAGCAGCTCTGCACCAGCATGAACTGCCTTTACCACCTGAAGAGCAGACAATAGCGTCTTGCTCGACCCCTTAAGTCCCTCGAATGTTGTCCCCCGCCCAACACCCAGCTTGACCTCCTTCCGGTCGCAGTCAATCCAAGCTTTCTGCTCCGAAAGCCAATCCATCCCAAAGATCACGTCGAACTCTACTAGCGGCAGCAATGACGCTAGCAAGTCGAACTCTTGGCTCCTAATGTGAACCTTTACGGCGCACACTCTGTCCGCACGCATCGAGCACCCATTCGGTAGCAGCACATCCAACTTGTCCTTCGCCATCGAAGAAGGGACTCCGATGCGCGATATGAAATTTTCGGACAAGAAGGAGTGTGAAGCTCCCGTGTCGAACAGTGCCCGTGCCGGACTATCACTAATCACAACAAAACCTATACAAACAATATTAGGCTAACAAGCAATAGACAACAATATATAAAGTTAACTTGCTGTAAATTAACTCGTACCTGTCACCACATCAGCTTGTTTGATGGCCTCCTGCTGGCCCAAGTTATAGACTCTAGGTTGAGTCGGAGCACAGTGGGACGCGGTTGACTCCACCGCCTTGCCCTTCTCTTCGTAAGTAGCTCCTTGTTTTCTCTCGAACTTTGGGCGTCCGCTCTAGCAATCGCGGGCAAAGTGCCCCGTCTTTCCACACGTGAAACAAGCGCCCGGGGTTCGATTAGTAGTTGCCCCCGAGGCACCCGTAGAAGAAGCTGGACCTGACGTCCTAGCCTTCTTGAAGAATTTTCGATAGCCCGAATTCGACGTAGTCGGCGCTTTGAACTCCGATTTCTTCCCGCCAGAATCCTTCTTAGCTTGCACATTTCTCATGTCCTTCTCCAAAGACCGGGCCGAGTTGACCAAGGTTAGGAAACCCTGCGCCATGGGCCCTAACAGTAGCAACCTCAGCTCATCTCTTAACCCTTCGTAGAAGCGGTTAGTCTTTCGCTCCTCATCGGCAAAGGTACCGCTAGCATATCTCCCCAACCGAGTAAACTCGTGGAGGTACTCGTCTACAGTGCTATCTCCTTGCACCAACTTTTGGAACTCATTCTCCAATGCGATCCTCTGCGCTGAGGGGAGGTATCGAGCCATGAACAGTATCGAAAACTCCGCCATAGGAACTTCGGCCAACGACCTTCCCCTCAACTGGTGTAGCTCTAGGCCTTCCCACCATAACCTTGCGTCCCCATCCAAAAGGAACGTCGCTATCGTGGTCTTCTGCCACTCTTCCGTTTCAGTAGCTGTCATCACCCTATTGACTCTTGCGAGCCAATCTTCAGCCTGGGTCGGGGTTCCCGTTCCCGAGAACACTGGTGGGTGGAAGCCCATCACATGCTTCAACTGTCTTTCAGTTGCTCTCCTAGGCAACTCCGGCTCCACCGCCACCTGCTCAACCCTTCTAGGCTCCGCCGCTTGGAGCGGCACTTGCTCCTCCGCAGGAGCAGGCTACTGCACCTGTCTTGCAGGTTGCGCATTAATCATAACAAAGACAGCTTCTGCCACCAATCTAATGGTCTCGGCAGACGGAGGTGTTGCAGGCGCTTCACTTGGCGCACTGCTTGCCTCAGAACCTGGCCGTTCTGACGGCCCAGCACTACTCCTGGTCACCTATAATCATGCAAAACACCGATAAGCAACCAAATATTACTGCAAACAGCAATTATAGGAACACGCAGGTTCCTCAAACATGTGTATTTTCATTCCTAAGTGGACATTCATGGGTTCTTTTCATGTTATAACGATGACGCACACATGTGCTCACCACCCCTTAAAGTGAATTCGTCCACGAATTCATTTATGTTTGACCAAAACCGGTAGTCTGATACCAATTTGTAACACCCCTATCCGTCGTATAGCATATAGCAGTAGGTTCGGTCGGGGCCCGACGCCATATACTACGGACAGACCGGTTGGTTACGCGTTGAAACCAATCAACCAATCATAACGTCCTACACAACACCTAGCAGAAGCAATTATTAAGTTGCACAATTACAAGAACCCTGTCAAGCAAGAATGTCCACTACAGGAATAACAATAGGAATGAATAATACAAAAGTACCGGCCTTATGACCTTACAATGTTTGCTTAACAAAATATGTCTTACATACTTCGGCTCGCAGGCCGGCCATACATGAAATAAACAGAAAGCATAAAAGGGGTTAGGCCTTCGAGGGCCAGCACCGCAACATGGGCTTTAGCCCGCTATTTTCCGCTCGGCTCCGCAGCACCTGCAAGCAACAAACCACCGCCCGGTGGCAAACAAAGGCAACGGTCAGCTATGCTGACCAAATTATAACGATCCCGCCCCCAAAATCGGGGCGGCGATGCTCTTTCCCTGCACTTTATTAGTATAGGCAATTTATTAGTGTAAACACACATCATCACAGGCGTAGGCTCGCACGGCCACACACCTCGTGCACACAGGGCACATTCACGGAGAACCGGCCAACGTCACGTCAATTCAAGCCATAGACGTTCCCGTTCCACCACCGCCCCTTGGACGGCCAACCATATGAGCATCTTGTCTTCTTGGCCTTGGTCATGACAATTTAAGCCATAGACCGCCGAAGACTCTCATCCATGCCAACGGTCCCACCAAACGACATAGATCGGGTACGGTTCCGCCTGACCCGTGCTCATATCGCAACGGCAATTTAAGCCATATGCGCAGGTCAAGACTTACCGAGTCCCGTTTCCGCCACAACAATCACATAACCCAGTTATGTTCACGTTGGCTCCCCAGCCATCGTGTTGGCAAAACTCGCTTTTGCCCAGTTTTCCGGGTGCACCTTGGAGTTAATCTCCAAGGCTCCCTGTTGCAATCTAGCACGTAGAAAACCCGAAAAACGCCCAAACACCCGAAGTCTTCCCCGGCTCATATGCAATGCAACATCACCGATCCAGCTCTACTTGTCCGGATAGGCTTCACACACAATGCCTATGTCCGCTTTTGCATACGGACTCTACACAAGGGGGGACTTTACATATCTACCCCAAGGAACGCTCCAACTCTTCGCTCACTCGCGAGAGAGGGCTTCCTATGCAAAGGGAAAAAAGGGCTTCACATGCCCAAGGATGAGAAATCGTTACCCTTGCGTTTTTCCGCGGCGCCATCGAAAACTATGCGGTTGGAAAGCACCGCAACAGCGTCACCTCCGTGGATCTGGACTCGGATCGCGATTCGGAGCTCCGAAGATCCTCCGGCGGCCGGATCTTGGACTCCTCCTTCCTCCTTTCTCTCCCTTCTCTCTAAACTCTTAGAGAGAGAATGGTTAAAGGAAATGAGGATTCCCAACCCTAAATCCCGGCTAAAACCACCCAGGAGCAGCCTCCACCGTCGGATCCAAAGTCAAGGAAACAAACGGACAAGATTAGATCTGAAATCATAAAATCTGGGCCGAACACGGGTTGCAACACGGCCGTGTGCCTGGCCGTGTCACCCATTCGCCATCTCGACCGATTCGAAAACCAGCACACGGCATTTGACACGGCCTTCGACACGCCCGTGTCACCCCTTGACACGCCCGTGTCGAGACCCGTGTCACGCCCCCCCGTGTGCAATCGGCCAATTTTCCCAACCCGAGAAGGACACGGCCTGCGACACGGCACCCGACACGCCCGTGTCGAATTTGACACGCCCGTGTCAGGGCCCGTGTCATGACCCGTGTGCCTTCCCCAGAAAACAGCCCAAAGTGACACGCCCTGGGACACGCCCGTGTCCCAGGCCGTGTGCCTCAACTCGACGATCTCCGACCGTCAAAACGTCGGCCACATGACCCGTGGCCGAACACGCCTGTGTCACGCCCGTGACACGCCCGTGTCACGCCCGTAACACCTGCTCCAAAATTCAGACTGAGCTTAAAACATCACCCGTCCCTCTTTTGAGTTTCAGGGTGTTACACGGTGCCTGTTAACTACGCATCAACGTAACGCCCTAACTTCATAATTACGTCACTACATAAATTTAAAATAAACACCAAAAAATCTGGGGCGTTACACACTCTAAGTCGAATATCATAGGGTGGGTACAGTTTAGTCACAGCCCGTTGCTCAAATCATTGGGCGCAATAAGCCTCGACGTGGGTCAGCCTCACCTTGCCCGCTCACAACATACATAATCACGTTATGTTCCAAGGCTGACACTCATGGCCACCAAAGTTGGGCACTCCAAGCTCACAACTCAACATGTTAGCCCATAGTCTCCAAGAGATAGGCCTCATAATCATAAACAAAGCTCCCTGGGAGCTATCATCAGCAATAACGCTACCGCGAGGAGATAGTAAATAGAACATCAATTCTACTACAATCTTGGTGTTTTCCTGGAGTACACCTCCAGGAATATCTGCAACAACCAATAACACCCTCAAACCCCGTGAACTACACATTTAACCACAAAGTCTTCTCTGAAACACAAAACAATCATCACCAATCTAGACTAACTTGTCCAGATGAGCTTCACCTAGCATGTATATTTCGTATTTCAATTCCAGATTCTATTTGCAATTTTATCGAGGATACTACCAATCAACCTGTCGGAAGAATTGCCTCCACTACTTCGTGGAGTATCTTCCCACATATGCCAAAAAAGTACTAACATGTCCAAAGATTTAAGAGCAGAATCATTACCTTTGTAGATCGCTTAAGAGTTATGAACACGAATTTGATCCGGATGGAAATGTTGGCAACACCTTCCCCTCGACGGATCTAGCCTCAACCCACGATTCCGACCACAAGAACTCCTTCAACAACTCTCCAAAGTGCTGCAAATGGCCTTCTTCCTCTTCCTCCTTCCTTTCTCCTCCTCTTTTTTCTTAAGATTGAAGAGAGAAATATAAAAAGAGGAATTAGAGTAATGAAAGCTCTTCAGCTACTTGTCAATCCAGGGTTTAACCTCAGCTACAAGATCATCAGGCCAAAACAAATGAATGGCCACGATTAAATTAGCCATTCTCTTTTAAATTTGTTATTGCTACGCGGTAGAACGCTATCGCCTGGCGGTAGCTTAGGTGGTGGTGGTGGTCTTATCCAACGCCGCTTTGTCGCTTAATGACCGCCTCAACATCACTTGACACGTGACATGCTATCTCCAGTGATATCGCAATCCCTTGGCGGTAGCTCATTGAGACAACACAATTCCGTGTTGAGATCACCTTAAGTTGGCGTCGAGATCACTTGACACAATACTTGACATCAACAAACTACTATCGTCGGCGGTATCTTGCTATCGCTGGGCGATAGCTTCTAGTAACCAGAAAACCATCGTTTTCAAACATGGGAAACCTGGGGTGTTATAACCCAGGTCTAGGCTTCTTTCCCTCCAAGGGAGGGTGTCCGTGTGGCCACCCCGCGCTCCGGTGGGGTTCGCCTCCCCGACGGTCGGTGGCCTCTTTCAGTCGCCGAACAGGTCCTCCCCTCGCAGGAGGGGCAATTATTTTTTCGCCCGGGGACGGTTCCATCATTTCCATAAAAAAAGGTGATTCATGTGCTCTATTTCGGGCAATTCTATTCGTCCATCCGGTAGTTATCAGGTGAATTTATTGGTTCGCCCAGCTTAAAATCTATAAATAGATTCCTTTCCCTTTCATTTTGGATATTTTCATCTGCCAGAAAAATCCTCCAATGAATTTCTCTCTCTGCCTCTTCTCTTCCTTGCGTGCTCTTAGACGCTATCCACAAGCAAGCTCCCCACACGCTCTCCTACAACAAGCGCCCCACATGCTCTCCTCCAGCAAGCGACCCACATGCTCTCCTCTAGCAAGTGCCCCACGCGCTCTCCTCTTACAAGTGCCTTGCATGCTCTCCACCAACAAGTGCCCCGTGTGCTCTCCTCCAGCAAGCACCTCACGCGCTCTCCACCAGCAAGAGCCCTGCGCGCTCTCCTCCAGCAAGCACCCCACACGCTCTCCTCCAATAAGCACTATCCTACAGCAAGCACCCCATGCACTTAAGAACAAGTGTTACAACCACCGACAGGATATCCACACCCGAACTCTCCAAAAGCCAATTAGAGACAAGCCGCAGAGGATAAGTCACGCAGATCGCTCCGCCTTCAAGACTATCCCAAGTGCGCCTCTGTGCGCTCCGCCATCAATTTTGCTTCAAGCACACCTTCGTGTGCCCCACCTTCAAGACCGCACTGAGCGCTCCCCCGTGGGCTCCACTTTCAAGACCACCATAAGGGCCCAACGCTCTCAACTTAATAACAGGCTCACCAATCTACAACAAGCCAAGAAAGCGTCACCAAATCAGTAATTTTATTCTCCTCTAAGCTAAACAGGGAGCAAACCACAAAAGCATAAGGAGCGCCAAGCGTGCCACTCGAGCTTCCAAGCCCCGGATATCATTAGAACGAGCATAACAAGTTGCTCCCAAGCACCAGCAGAGGACTTCAAGGCGCAATAAGCATATGGCTCCCGACAACTCACAAAGAAACATTTAGCTTCGCGACCGGTGACCTGACACCCTCTGAGCTCAACCACCACTCTCTCTCAATAATTGTAATGAGAGGCAGCCTATTGCCCTCGAGTTCTTCAAAAAATCCCTGTATAATATCCAAAAAATAGTGGATGTTTGGCAGGCATAGATTTAGCCACATGGTTTTTCACCCAATTGATGGATTTTCCACGTTAAAAAAATTCTCTTCCCAACTTTCTACTTACTATGATTGTGTGCGCGCTCGATCGCTCCCAGGCTAAGGCGGTTCAATTTATTCTGGTGTACCGTAAACTTGAGCGAACCGCAATAGTTTGGCATTGTCTGTGGTAACATAGTTTCTACCATTTTTAGAAGACCTAGAAGTGCTAGAAGACAGTACCGTCAACACAGTGGTACTCGTGACTTGAAAGCATGACAGTAAAAGCTGCCCATACAGCCGGAAGAACGGCCTCTGGGGGGCACGTTAATCTAGTTCTTCTTTGTTCACTCGATAACATGCCAGAAGCAGAGTTCCCTAACGTGGATATCCAAGGCCACGGAGCTCATCCTGACGGAGGACCTGAAGCTCGGTATCACCGCAACTTCCTAGAAGCAACATGCCTTGAGCCTTTAGTTGAGAGGCTCATGCGAGAAGAAGTTTGTGATATAATTTTTGAAGAGCACGTTCGAGCCAAGCAGCGTGCCACTTCGGCCTCCCTCCCTCTCCATCATCGCTTGCCATTCGCACTTGAGGATCTTGCACATTCATTCCCTACTGGCTTTAAGCTCCCAAAGATTGAGACATACGACGAAGCGGGCGACCCATCGAAGCACGTCAGGCACTTCATAATCATGATGCAACTCTGTAATGCCCCAAATCCTCTGTTATGTCAAGCATTCCCGATGACTCTAGTTGTACAAGCCTGAACCTTGTTCTATTCTATGATGGAAGGAGAGATCAAGAATTTCATGTAACTAGCACTGTTGGGTAATGTATCCACAATAACCTAGATTTGTATGAAGTCACACTTGAACTAAGATGAATTAAGTTTGTATTTGATGCTATTCTTTAGTTGAGTGCTTCCAGGTTATTATTGCCAAGTGTTGACTAATGTCAGTTTACAATGAGTCATTAAACACAGGACCATGCAATGTAATCCCTCATTGTGTGATCCATGATGTTGACTCATGTGTAACATCTCTATTAGGATGCACTTCATTTTCAAGTACTAGAGCAATGGAAGAAAGGAAGGGTTGCTGGTTTCAACAAAGAAGAAAAGAAAATTTTTCTGAAAAATTTCCTAAGTCCATTTCTTGAGAAATGAAATGTATTTCTTGAGAAATCTAAGTAAATTTCTCGAGAAAGCAAAGCTATTCTCGAGAAACCATAAGATTTCTTGGGAAATTGACTGAAAATATTCTAAGTCCTTTTCTCGAGAAATGCTCTGTAGATTTCTCGAGAAGCCAAATTAGTTCTCGAGAAAAGCAAAGTAGTTCTCGAGAAGGCCAAATCATTTCTCGAGAAAGCTAAGTCTTTTTCTCGAGAAATCAGTCTTTAAGTTCACAGATTTTTCGTTAAGTAAATTTCTCGAGAAGGTCAGACCATTTCTCGAGAAAGCAATTCATTTCTCGAGAAATCATATTCTTCTCTAGAAATCTGTCTTCAGTTCGAAATTTGTGCTAAGTATTTTTCTCGAGAAATTTTATCCTTCTCGAGAAATCAAGTATTTACTTCAAAGAAATTTTCGTCAAATCTTTTCTCGAGAAGCTATGTCTTTTCTCGAGAAAGCTAGTCATTTCTCGAGAAATCTATTTCTTCTCGAGAAATGGACTTGCGGATTTTTTTTTGTTTCAAGTCTTCTGACGGGATTTCAAATTATTCTAAGTTAATGTTGATTGATCCACGTGGATCTTTCCTTAATGACTTATGACCGTTAGTCGATGATCTATATAAAGTATTTTCAATCGGAATCGAAAACCCTAATTGAGTTTACAGAATCAGAATCGCTCTCGCACTTTCCAAATTCGGGAGAAGCCGTCGGCTTCATCGTCAATTCTTCTCTACCGCTCTCTCTCGATCCAGTGATTCAAAAGGAGAAAAGATTCGACAGATCCAAGTTTCCAAGATTCTTAAACATCTATTTGATTGTGTCAGATCCAAGGTTTTCAGATCAAGTTTTCTCGGATTTCTTCCTCAACTTTCTTCACAGGGCTTTTCAATTTTCAAGAAGAAAGATCCTTGGAGATTTCAGATCTGGAAGTGTAAAATTTTTATTATTTGTTGTAAAAATTGTTTTAACATTTGTATGAGCTTTGTCTTCGAGATTGTAGGATGTTTGTTCTTACGAGTGTAAATCCATTGGTGGATCAAGTTTGTAGATCCGTAAGTGGACCGAGATTGTAGATCCGTGTGTAGATTGAGTTTGTAGATCCAGTTTGTGGATCGAGGTGTAGATTTGATTGTGGATCGAGATGTAGGAGCGTTGCTCCGAGGTGTAAGATTGTAATAATCTGAGAAAGGTG
The DNA here is from genome assembly GCA_039513925.1 of Platanthera zijinensis. Classification (NCBI taxonomy): domain Eukaryota; kingdom Viridiplantae; phylum Streptophyta; class Magnoliopsida; order Asparagales; family Orchidaceae; genus Platanthera; species Platanthera zijinensis. The sequence goes on from CM077088.1 coordinate 58,665,944, forward strand.
AAGTAGCCGAATCTATCCCTTCATGGTAGATAGGCGAGGCGGGATAGTGGACGTACCCAATACAGGAAACCACTATAAATCTATGTGTTTGTGTGCTTGAATTTTTAGATAATTTTTATTCCGCAAAAAGACACAAACATCACTAATTCACCCCCCTCTAGGTGATTTAGGTAGATGCTAGATACTTTCAATTGGTATCAGAGGGGCGTTTTGTTCGATAAGGCTAACACCTTGAACAAGATCCCTGATCTAGCATTCAGAGATTTCACATATTCACCATGGATCGAAGCAAAGACATGTCATCCATGAAGCTACCGGTGTGCACCAAGGAAAACTTTCCCATGTGGAAAGAAAGAGTACGGTTCTACATGGAAGCTGTTGATCCGAGGATTTTTCAGATAGTGGAAGAAGGACCTCACATCCCTACATAGGATTCAGTGATTAATCCAACGATTATGATCCCCAAGAAGATGATGGATCTCACTAAGGATGAGATTTCCGTAGTCTCCCTATGTTGGAACCCCACCTGTTTCAGGGATTTGGGCTAAGGTTCACTATTAGGGTTGCATAGATTGACCCACTTTGTATAGTCTAGGGTCATAGGTTATCATTAGATTATAGGGTAGGTCAACTAGTCATTTTGATCTGACCAATCCCTCATAAGACTTGAAGACTGAAGAAATCAGAACAAGGCAGAATTTTCTCTATTTAAGAAGGCATTCGACGAACTCTGAAGTGAGATCGACGATCTTCATTCTCAGTTCGACGATCTCAGAGTCTCTTCTCTGAACTAAGATCGACGAAAGTTAAACTGAGCTCGATGAACTTTGATCCTCTATCAGGATGGAGTTCGACGTTCTTCTATCCCATTTTGACGAACTTTGAGTGCAGAATAGGCAAGTTCTTCTCAGAATGCAGTTCGCTGAGCTCAGGTTGACGAACATGAATTATCAGCTCGACGAAATCTGTCCCGAGCCTGACTTAGAGTTTTTCCTGATTTCTGTTCCTACTTTCTATATTATTTAGCAGTAATATTCCTGAGTAATTAATGCTCATATTCTCCTGAATATAGCCGTTATTGGCAACATTAATTATGATCTTCATCAGGGTAATTACTTGCTTATTTTATTATGGATAGTTGGGGAAACTCATTTAAGACAGACATTCCAGCCGGTTTTATTCTCAAGATCTTTCAGTAATTAATGCAGGAATTCGAAATTCAAAGGAGAATAATTGACTGCTCATATAAAAGAGATTTTCTCTTTTAAGTTTACAACAAGAACAGAAGAAATACAATACAAAAAGAGACTGAGAACATTTTTCTTCAACATCAGCTTTGCATCTTCAAAAAGAATTTCAAGAGACAACCATCACTATTAGTCTGAAGCTTTTCTGGAGATTTTTCAAAAGAAGACCTACTCACCCTGCAAAGCTTTCATCTTCCTGATTGAATTTTTGTCTCGGGGGGAGCTTTGATATCATCAAGAAAATCCACTTGTCTTCTCTATTGCTTAGAGAAAAGAGAAGACCCCATCACCTCTCTCTCACCTCCTATAAAAAGGGTTTATTAACTCCATTCAAAAGTTTATTCTTGGTTATTAGGCACCTGATCAAAAGCCTAAAGGTTTGTGAGATCTCCCTAGAAATAGATCTTGTGGTGGCAGTCACCTGATCAAAAACCTGATAGTAGATTCCTACCAGGGTGGTAGAAGAGTGGATGTACCCAGTTGGGGAAACAATATAAATTTCTTGTGTTGTCTGGTTGTGCTCATTTTCTTTATGTTTTTGCTGTGACTATGATAGCTTAGAATTGCTCTTTTCCTTCTTTCTATTATTAATAGTGTCACATATTTTGACTCTGATATAAATCTTAAAAATATAGCCAACAATTTTAATTACTCTATTGAAAGACTTGATTTCAAGAGCCTAGACACCTAGAGGGGGGGGGGGGGTTGAATAGGTTCTACTTTTATTTAAGAATTTTAGGCAATTAGCTAGTTCTAACTCAGCACAAAAAATTCAATACACAACACAATACTCACAGCACAGTATACACCAGATTTATAGTTGTTCCCCAAGGTATGGGTACATCCACTTTCCCCCTTCGCCTATCCAGTATAGAACTGGATTCAGCCAGACTTCCTTCCAATTACTCAGATCCACAGATCTTACAACTCAAACTAGATTGGTTCCTACAGCTCAGACTTATACAAGTATTACCTCAGATTCTTCCCAAGAACCCTACCTCAGGCCTCGGCCCTACCTCAACCTTTATCATTAGGCTTACAACTCAGACTTTCACAAGTCCTACACCTCAGGCTCTCAGCCCTACCTCAGCCTTTATAATTATAGGCTTATAACTCAGATCTTACAAAAGATCCTACAAGAAATTGAATGTTTTAAAAGGTACTTAAATTTCACCAGATAGAACTCTCTATTGGTGTGAGCTTCTTGATCAGTTCTTGAATAAACTAAATCTTCAGATCCAACCTGACTTAGCTGTTTCAAATCTTCTTGATTGAACAAAATAAGGTTGATCTCCACTTGATGTAGAAGTTGATCTTCAGATAGCTCCCTTCATAAATTCAGAATAAAATCTGAATCTTTCTTACAGACTGTTCTGGATCTTCCTTCTTAAGGGTTTCCCCTTTTCTTATTGTCAAATTCTCTTTCCCGTAATTGCTTGATTACTTCCTTAGTTGTCTCTGGTTGTCAAGGATCAGTCCCTTATATAGAGTTTCCTCATGATTACCGGTTGATCCGGTTTGTAACAACCTTCTGACAGTTCTGACAAATGCGTTAGATCTGTTGGTTAAGACAGCTGTCGAGTCACCAGTCATGACAGTTGATTCCTCAAAGACTTTACAACTCAGCATGAACCACTCAGCAAACTGCTTCATATGTGTCGACATAAATAGACTAAGTGTCGATACAAGTCTTGATGATGTCTACACAACACTCTATGTGTTGACATAGTCATTCTTCTTCTACTCGACACAACTTCTGTTAGATGTGTCGACACAAGTCCTGTATGTCGACACAACTGCTCCTGGTCTCGACATAACTGATGCTGACAGATGGCGTTGAGTGTATGTCTAGTTGTCGTTGAGTGTGTGTCGAGATGTCGTTTAGTGTGTGTCTACACAAGTCCTGTGTGTCGACACAAGCCTTCAGACTCAGTATAGCTGTTGCTGTTAGATGGAGTTGAGTATCGTCCAGATATCATTGAGTGTGTGTCAACGCAAGTCCTGTGTGTCGACACAAGCCCTTCAGATTTAGTATAGTTATTGCTGATAGATGGCGTTGAGTGTGTGTCGACACAAGTCCTGTGTGTCGACACAAACCTTCTTTAGGTGTCGACACAATTCTTGGGTCTCAACACATGTCTTTCTTCTGGTGTCGACATAACTCCTGGGTGTCGACACAGCTTTTGCTTCAGGTGTCGACTTAATTCCTGCCTCAGGTGTCAACACAATTCTGGGTATCGACACAGCTTCTTCTTCAGGTGTCGACACAATGCCTGGGTGTCGACACAGGCCTTGCTTCTAGTGTCGACAGAACTTCTAGGTGTCGACACAATTCTTCACAAGTGTCTACACTTGTACTTAGAGAATTTTCTTGCAAACCTTATACCTGCACAATGAAACTCAAACATCCCATAAAATACAAACTGATGTATATCATTGAGTAAGGGGAGGCTTCTCTAAATCTGGTACATATTTTTCAGTGTACCCAGCAATCTCCCCCTATTTGGAGATGTCATAACTCTTAGTCAAAGATATACATCACTCATAATAAAATACAGAAAAAATAGATGTACATACATTTCACTGCAGGATAACAACTAAAATCAATAATGAAACTGATTTCATTCATTAATCAGAAAATTCTAGGTTTACATGTTTTTCTTTAGAACATAAAAAAGATTACATTGTTCAAGACACTAACCTATCTATCCTAAGATAGACTAGGCTCCTTAATTACAATTCATTTCCCAGATCTGATCTTAGCCTGCACAATAGGTTCAGTATCATCAGCTGGTTTCTTTCCTTTCAGATCCTTCTTCTTTAGATCTTCAGCCTTTATCCTTTTCCTTTCAAAATAGTGAAAAGGTTTTGGGAAGTACTTGCTAGGCTCCAGAGCTTTAGCAGGTAACTTCCCAGCTTTTGCACTTCTCCTGTACTGAAGAATGGCTTCTTGCCTGACTTGATACTTATTCTACTCTTGCTCAAAGTACCATTACCTCTATCGTTTGTCTTGTCCTTCACAGCTTTCCAGGAAGTCAAAATAATGTTCCTGGAAGTAGGGTTCCACTGCTCAAAATCAGGTTTTATTTCAGCCTATTCCATAAACCTTTTCTTGGATAGATGTGCTTCCTTCTGAGCTTCCTTGACAGCCTCTGACATTTCTACCTTTTCAATAATAATATTCTGTGCCTCCTGTAGAGGGCTATATATTTGTTGAACTTCTTGTTGGACTATGTCAAAATCAGCTGGAGGAAAAATGACCTGTGCAACCTCTGGCTGATCCCCTTCAATGTAAGCAGGTTGAACACCAGACTCAGCTGTATTATCATCCCCACATAGGGGTGAAAATCCAAGTATAGTTTTGATGGTGTTAGATACCCATTTTGCATGATCAGAGCTGGCTTTGACTAATATTCTCTCTCCCTTTATGACTTCTCTAGTTATATGATCCCTCAGATTAGTCTTTTGAAACCTTATTTTATCAGCTAGATATTCTGTGCCTTCTTGGTAGTAGGCTTTGAATTTAGTCAGGTAATCAGAAATAGTCTTTTGAGAGGCTCCAATGGCTGTTTGGACAGCAGCTAAATCTTCTTTTATTTGCTTTGATATTTCAGTTTTTAAATCAGTAGAAATACTTCCTAGTTTTTTGAGAATTTCTTCATGGGAGTCTTTGAGATTTTCATTTGACCTGAATTGATTTTCTAAAATATATCCTTGCTTGGTGGCAATGTCCTCAACTTCAGTCTTTATTAGTTGTTGTTTCTCAGCCAAATATAGTACAACCTTACCTCTCTTGTGGAATCAATCAGTCATCTCTTTCTTATGCAGATTGACTTCAAATCTGATGGATTTTATGTCTTGTGCCAGCTGAAACTACAGTTCTTTATTTGATTCATCCACATATTTCTCTAAGGACTGCCTTTGTTCATCCAATTTGACTTGCAGTTGGACCAGTAATGAACTGCAGTCTATTTTTGGAGCAGGTGGTGGTGTGACTGTTTGCAAGGCTTTCTTGTATCCTGAGCTCTTTTTCCTCAGAGAAACTAGTTTTCTCTTTTTAGCCATGGAGGCTTCTTCATCATCAGAAGATTGAGAGGAGCTTTCTATATCTACAATTGCTTTACAAACTGGGGAATCCAGTAGCTCTTCCCTCTCAGTTCTTGGCAATTCTTTTTCTCCTATATGCTGCTCCCCCTCAGACCTTGCTGCAGGTTAATCAAGAAACAACTCTTCCATAGTTACCTCCTACTGCATCTGAACAGTAGGAACAAGTTTAGTTTGGGAAACAAAAGGTTCTCCCTGAACATCCAGATCTTTAAAAGAGATACTTACTTGCTCATCTTGAGCTGTATCCTTCAGCTACACATCTTTTGCTTCCTTCTCAGCAATCTCCAGTGCTTCTTTATTTAAATCTGATACAATGTCCATCACTGTATCAGTAGCATACTCACTCTCCAGAGTAACTACATCAATGCTTCTCCCTTGGGCAGGCAGCTCAGATAGTTCAGTGTCTTGTACTGCTGGGTCAGGGTGTTCTCCCCTGGAGTGGAGGATATTTGTTGCTTTGGGTGCTGACTGCTCTCTATTTGATCTTGAGCTTCTTTTTGTTGTTGGTCTTCATCTGAACTGAAGACTATCTCCTCTTCAGAATCACTGGAGGATTCTTCTTACTGAACAATTTCTTTCATTTTCTTATCTTTCTTGACCTGTTTCTGTGGAGTAGAAACCTCTTTGGTCAATACTCTATCCCATCTGGATAGAATCCTTACACCCATCCTCCTCATATGGTTTATCTTGGATCCTGGCAGTTAGTTCATAACATCTGGTATTATTGAAGATAGACATAAACTTAGGATCCTACCCAAATTTGGTTTCTTTACTCCTTCTTGGATCTTGTCAAATACTATTGATGCCCAATCTGTTTTTACAATAAATATGACCCTTGTCATTAGATTGAACATGTAGACTGAAATTCTATCATGTCCACCAGTCTTACATAGAATCAACTTCCCTATTATTTCAGACAGAAACTTTCCTTGGGAATTCATCCCTTTCCGGGTAATGGATGATCCAACTTTGGTATTAGGGTTCAGCCCGCACCAACTTAGTGCATCTTTAATCATGGATGGAACTATTTCATCATCATCCTTAACCATGGGAAGTTGGAGTGATTTTCTGATTGTCTTTAGTAGAGTAATCTGAAGGCGTAGTCGACCAGATTTTGTCTTCCCCTATTTATAGTCTACTGGTAAAGGGTGGGTCAAAGGACGCACCTTAATTAGTATTAATACTTGTCGATATTGTTGTACATTTGTTGACATAAAAGACTTAGGTATTGACAAAACTTATTTTTAGTCGACATGTTTATGGGTCGACATATCTATGTGTCGACATACTTGTGTCAGTGTCGACACGGGCTGGTCATGTCTCGACATAGTTGTGTCGACACCTATTCTTATGTCGATACAGATACTGTTTATATGTCGACATATCCTTTTTCTTTGTCGACATAACATACTGAGTGTGTCGACACAATTTGCTTGTGTCGACACAAACTTTGTACTTAGACAAATTTCCTGAGAAATATTGTGCTTACATATTCTACTTAGGAATGATTGAGCTGACCTATTCTAGGTTCAACATACCTAATTCAATTTTAAAATAATTGAATTTAGTTTCATCCAGAGGTTTTGTAAAAATATCAGCAATTTGATTATCTGTGTTTACAAATTCTAGACTAATATCTTCCTTCTCCACATATTCTCTTATGAAATGAAACTTAATTTATATATGCTTGGTTCTCACTACAACATTTTTAGTCTTAAGCAACACTCTCTTTGCAACAGTTCGAAAAATGTTGTCTAAACCTTAAATAGAGAACAGTTTATAAGTGTTGCAATAAGTTAGCATCTTTAGGCAACACTTTCTGTGCAACATTCAAAAACTGTTCTCTAATCCCTTATAGATAACATTTTTGAAATGTTGCACTTGACAATTCACTTTACGCAACAATTATGATATGTTGCATATTTAAAAATAAATTTGCAACACATTAAAAGTGTTGTCTAATCATTTTCAATTTAATAAAAGTTACTATTCTCACACCCCAAATTATTACCTAAAAAATTAAATTTATAAAAACGATTTTTATAACTCACAAACCCTCGACAACCTTTCCCGACTATCCATTTCGCTTCCTCCCATGTTGCGCTCTTCCTCGCCATTTCGTCCGGTGCAGCGATCTTCCTCCCGCACGGGCGAGCTTCTCTCCGGCCATTCGTGCAAGAACTCTTCCATCCATTCTCTCCATTTTTCGGATCGGAGTTGTAAGAGCTTTATCTTCAGTTGTGCATTGTTGGGCTGGTCCTACAGTTCTGAAGTTGTGCCCTAGGTTCTTCTACTACACTGTAAGCTCTCATTTTCTCCTCTTCTCCCCTTCTTTTCTCTTCATCGATGATGGATTTCATGTCAAGGGCGTATTATGGTACTGATTTTTCGGGGTTGTTTGTGTTTTGCTGGCCGGTTGCCCTAGTTATTCTTGGCCGTCTCTGCTACATATTCCTTCAGTTTTTAGTGATTTCTTTATTGGAACAATGATTCGTTGTCTATTAGCTGAAGCATGGAAACTGATTTGAATTCTTAGATTAGTGCTGAGATGGAAGTTCTGAACCCACCGTGGTAATACAAACAGTGTCATATAATTTCCTTCTCAATCAATAGATATCTAAATGATGTTTCTGCCAACTTAGGAATGCTGAAATAACTATTTCATGTTTTCACTACCCATACCCGCATGACTGTGGTGGCGCTTATCTTGTTCTCTAATCATATTAAAGACTCGACATTCTTGCTTATAAGGAATTGTATAAAATTTCATTCTTGGCATGCTCTTGGGGCAATGGAAGAGCATATAGAAAATGGCAAGGTGCAATTGTCAATGAAATAAAAAAAAATTGAGACTATGTAACTGGGATCTATGAGATTATTCACTGTTTCCTTAATGCATTTTAGGAGTTCTTGTAACACCTTCCTAGTACAGTTTTGATATCACTCTGAGGATGTAGAGATCCACATACTTCAGGGTCTTGTAGTTCTCTACTGCGAGTGTTGATGTGAATTTCATCAATTATTTTCACAAGATGTTAACATAATTAGAATCCAACTGATCTCGTCTGCTATTCATCCTAGAACACAAATGCAAGAAAATGTGATCAAATATAAACTATCAAATTTTATTTTGTATTAGAATTCTTAAATATGTCTGAGGGCTCCTATGAATTTCGTATAAATCCCCATTTTCACCATTGTCTGTTTCTTCTCAAATATACATTTTACCATGGAATCTATGGTAGATCTGAACTATATATATATGGTATTATGAACTGATACATCAAATGCCCTTCAAATCTTTTTCATGAACTTGTTTATGTTAGCTTTTCAGTTGCTAGTTGGATGGAAAAGGAATAAAAATTACGATTACTTAGTTCGTTAATTGGAATTCTTTTGAAACTGCTGTGTATTAATGATTCCGAGCCCTTTTCTGTGTTTTACCATGGACTGAATTGGGTCTACAATGTTTTCTCCTTGATATAACCTTGTGTTCATTCAGTTTTGTGATCATTTATAATGTTTTCATATGGCCCCAAAAAGGATGTAATTTATTTGTTTGCCCAAAAAAGGATAACTTACTGCTCTAATTTATTTGTGTGGCATTCTATTTGTGTAGCATAAGCTTTATATTCACATAAGCATAAACATATCCATACTATTATATCCAAAATATACTTGTATGTATGTGTGTGTGCATGTGTGTGGTTGTTATGTGTGTTTGCATTTGTGTGTGTTGTGTGAATATTTGTGTATGTGTTTATATATATGTGTGTATGTGTGTTTATATATATGTATGTGTGTTGATATATAAATGTATGCGAGTTTATATATATGTGTATTTTTGTAAGGTTATATATTTTTATATATATGTGTGTATGCGTGCCACACACAATTATATCCCTCTGATGTACAGAAGAAACCAGCCACATCCAAGGGAGTCGATTACCAAAATCTCTTTGTATTTGCATGTGTGTGTATGTGTATTTATATATGTTTAGGGTGTGTGTATGTACGTCTATTTTGTATTGAAATGTCTATGTAAGTGTATGTATTGAAGTGTGAATTTATGTATGCGTTATAATGTAATTTATATGTCTTTCTTTGTGATTGTATATGTGTAGGTATTGCCATTATTCAAGGTTTGAAAGCAAAATATGATGAGAAAGGAGTGGATTAATTTGCCTCGCTTCGGTGAAGATTATATTAATGGTGTTAATTATTTCTTGGATGTTGCATTCAGTAAAGGGTTGTACGAAGGAGAAGAGATTTTATGTCCATGTCCTATCTGTTGCAATGAAGTATGGGGTAAAAGAGACACGGTGTTTGACCATTTGATAAGTAAGGGTTTTGTAAAAGGCTATAAAGATTGGATTTACCATGGGGAAGAGATTAAATGTACGAATCTTGATCAAGACACTAATGTTAATGTATCTTCTGATGATATTGATGGCTTATTGTCTGAGACATTTAAAGATGCAGTTCAAGAGGATGGAGTACATGAAGGCCTAAACGAAGATGCAAAGAAGTTTTATAAACTTGTTGAGAAAGCAAATCAGGAATTATATCCGGGTTGTCAAAAATTCTCTACATTATCTTTTACTATTCGGTTGTATTTACTAAAATGTCTTCATGGATGGAGCAATGCATCATTTACATCTCTCCTACAATTATTGAAAGAGGCTATACCCGACTTAAACATCCCTGTCTCTTTCAATAAAACAAAATCTATGATATGTGACCTAGGCTTAGATTATAAAAAAATTGACGTTTGTCCAAATAACTGCATGTTATTTTGGAAAGAGCATGAGAAAGATGAAACTTGTCATGTTTGTGGTGAATCTCGGTGGATTGTATACCCCGAAGTGAATTGTGAGTCCGAGGTATTTAAGAAAAGTCAGAAAGTTTCTGCAAAGGTGCTAAGACATTTTCCATTAATTCCAAGACTAAAAAGACTCTATACATGTTCAAAGATGACTGATTTAATGAGGTGGCATGCAGAAGAGCGTTCCAAGGATGGTAAGTTAAGACATCCTGCTGATGGACAAGCATGGAAAGATTTTGATGTGAATCACCCAGATTTTGCTCTTGAAACTCGTAATGTAAGACTTGGATTGGCAAGTGATGGGTTTAATCCATTTGGCAACATGAGTCTATCACATAGCACATGGCCTGTGGTATTAACAATATATAATTATCCTCCAAATTTGTGCTTGAAGCCAGAAAATTTTATGATGTCATTGCTTATTCCTGGACCGCGGTCACCTGGAAATGCTATTGATGTGTACCTTCAACCACTAATTGAGGAGCTACAAATATTATGGGATGTTGGGGTAGAAACATACGATGTTTCCAAAAATCAAACATTTCTGATGCGTGCTGCTCTTTTGTGGACAGTTAGTGACTACCCTGCATATGCTATGTTATCTGGTTGGAGCACAAAAGGAAGGTTAGCATGTCCTGCTTGTAATTATGAAACGTCTTCTACTTATTTGAAACATAGTCGAAAGATGTGTTATATGGGCCATCGGGCTTTTTTGGACTCGAATCATGCGTGGCGATCTGATAAAATTTCTTTTAATGGAAAGACAGAATATAGACATGCACCTTCTTTGTTAAGTTCAAAAAGAATTTTAGAAGATTTACAAGACTTTCCTGACGTATTCACAGTGAATGACAAGAAAAAAAAGCTTGGCCCATGGAAAAAAAAATCCATCTTTTGGCAATTGCCATATTGGAAAGATAATGCTTTACGTCACAATTTTGATGTTATGCACATTGAGAAAAACATATTTGATAATATAATTGGGACCCTTCTAGAGATTGAAGGAAAAAAAAAGGATCATGCAAAGGCTCGTTTGGACCTACAAGATATGGGGATAAGAAAGAAGCTTCATTTGAAGGCAACAAGTGATGGCAAAAGAACTCAGCTCCCGAAGGCTTGTTTCTCCCTAACAAAAAAAGAGAAATCTATTTTTTGTGGTGTTTTAAAGAATGTCAAATTCCCTGATGGTATGGCCTCTAATATTTCGCGATGCGTGCATGTTGAAGAAGGAAAATTGTTTGGGTACAAGAGTCACGATGCTCATATTATACTACATTTTTTGCTACAAATAGCAATAAGAGGCGTAACACCTAATCAAGTTGCAATTCCTTTGATCAGGCTTTGTTCCTTCTTTCGTTGTTTATGTCAAAAGGTTATTGAGCCGAAAAGTTTAGATCATTTGGAAGTAGAGATCGCTGAAACGCTTTGCCAGCTTGAGAGAATCTTTCCTCCTACTTTTTTTGACATAATGGTCCATTTACCGATCCACCTTGCAAATGAGGTTAGATTTGGTGGACTAGTTCAGTTTCGTTGGATGTATTATATGGAAAGATATTTAGGCGAATTAAAATCTTTTGTTCGTAATAAGAGTCGCCCAGAAGGCTCTATCGCTGAAGCATATTTGGCCAAGGAGTCTTTGACATTTTGTTCAAGATATCTATCTAGTGATGTAGATACACAGATGAATAGAATGACATGAAATACTTGTGAATTCCCAAATACTGGTTATTTTGTTGGGGCGAGGATTCTCTTTTCTCTTGATCAAAGGTCCCAAAATCAAGCTCATGGTTACATTTTATTTAATTCTGATGGAGTCGAAGATTACATAAGGTAATATCATTTACTTGCTATAATATTTTATATTTTCAATAAATTGAAATACATTTGTGTTAAAATGTTATATTTCTTTTGTAGAGAGCATGAGCTTTATCTTCAAAAATGTAAAAAAAGAAGTACATGGAGCAAAGGTAAAAATCAAAGAGACGATTTCATTCAGTGGTTTGAAACACGTGCCATGAATGATGATGTTCATGATTGGGTAAAGGAGTTGTCTCGGGGACCAAATAATGTTGCAAAAATGTACTCTGCGTATATTATTAATGGATATAGATTTCATACAAAAAAACGTGATGCAAGGAGAAAAACTCAAAACAGTGGTGTAACTTTGGAAGCAGTAACCCCAAGCTTTAAAAGTATTAGGGATGAAAATCCTGCAACAATATGTATGAAATATTATGGCGCAATAACCAGTATCATAGAGTTAGATTATTATGGACATTTGAATTACGTTTTATTCAAATGTGTGTGGTTTGAGGCTGAAGAGGACAACTATGGAATGACATGTGTTTATTTTAATAAAGAATGTTACAAGAATGATCCATTTGTTCTAGCATCTCAAGTGCAACAATGCTTTTATGTTGAAGATTCTTTTAATAAAAATAAACACTATGTTTTGAAAGTACATCCAAGGGACTCATTTGAGATGGGAGATAATTCAAATTCCAACACCCAAGAAGTACCTGAAATTTCAATAAATATTGCTATACAAGAGGATGATTGTGAAGTTTATTTGGCTAAGGAAGATGTACCAGATGATATTATTGAATTGCCTTTATCTGAAATTCATGTTCAACACACAAGAGTCGATGATGAGGCCATTTTTGAAAGTGAAAATGAAATTGATGCTGCTTCTATTTTTAGTGATAATACAAATTAGGTAATATTCATTTATTTATTCATTTACAAAATATTTTTCTTCTATTTATTGCAAATTTGATAATGCTTAAAATGTTTTTTATGATTTAATTTCAGCTTTCAGGAATGAAGGAAGCAACGAGTAAATTGATGTTTAAACGGAATGACAAAAGGTTGGATAGAACAAGTGGTTTTGATTTGCCTATTCAAGCAAGATCTAGTGCTGAGTTGGCAAGAAAGTTCCGTCAAATTAAGCAAGAGAAAGCTGATGTTTTGCATAGAAGTCTTCGAAGAAATACAACAAATAAAGAACAAGAGGTTAATGACAAGTTTGATCAAAATAAAGTACAACAACCAGTTCCTATCATTACAACTGTGTCCCAGGAATGCAATAATGTAGATGAAAGTCTCAATGACAAGGTTAAGAGGAACAAGAGATGCCCATCAATGTTGATTGATGAGTTTGTTGAAGTTCATGGGGTTTCTCATGAAGGAGGAAATCTAAATGTTTCAGTAAAAGTGAATCAAATTCAGGGACAATCTAGTGGGATAATTGAGTCACTTCAACTTGATAAAGATAGTCAAGAAGGGATTGTTGCACAACCAAATAAAGAAGATGGTATGTATACAATTTTATTTTTGTTTTGAGCGTTAATTCACTTTGTATTTACTTTATATTTAATTATGTGAATGTACGTACATTGTTAACAGGACAAGCGATAAAAATAACTCGTGGAAAAACAATGTGCAAAAATATTCATGCAAGAACTTTGGAGGATCGTGAAGAAGTGGCAATAAATGAAGAAGGCCAGCCTGTAGGGCCTACTGATTCTGTCGTATCTGACTTAAGTCTATTCTTAGGCACATTGGCTAGAAATTCAACTTTCTGTCCTTTGATTTACACAAGTTGGAAAGCCATGCCAAATGAGAACATAGAGCGTGTATGGAATTATACCAAGGTATGTGTGTGTATTTATTTTCTTACTTTTACTCGTATGGAATTATATGATTTAAACACTCGTTCTTATTTTGGACTTTGTAGTCGAAGTTTATTTTGCCAGATGAAGCAAATAATTGGGTAAAGATTACTGTTAGAGATGCTTGGAGACGATATAAACACATAATTAAGAAGAATCATTTTCTGAAGTATTCCAATATGACTGATAGACTAAAAAATCGTCCTGTAAAGGTGCCAGAGGCTCAATTTAAAAAGCTTTGCCATTTTTGGAGTTTGGAAAATATCAAAGTAAGATTAAAAGTTATTCTTTGTTACTTGTCTTGTAAAAATTTTTATTCTAATATTTTTAATCAAATGTATAGTCAATCAGCGAAAGGAATACTCAAAGTACAACAATACAAAAGTGGAGGCATCGAATGGGACCCAAAACATTTGCTGTAGTTCGCGAAAAAATGGTATATAGCTCTTTATTTGAATTTATTACTTCAAATCATACTTATTTAATTTTTTGCTTTTGAAGCGTCTAAAGGAAAAGAAAGACCCCACTCAAGCTGAAATTTTTATTGAAACCCGAAAAGGCAGTAAGGGAAAGGAGTTGGACTTGGAGACTAATAATGCAATTGTAAGTTAAATATTATTATTAATAAAATTATAATTTACATTAATTTCCTCATTATTCAAGTTAATTATATATATTAACCTTATTTCAATTTTTTATTAGTCTCAACTTCAGGATCATATTATGAACAATGAGGAAACTAATGCAGAAGCATTTCAAGCCGTGTTTGGGAAAGAACATCCTGGATCAATGCGTTGTTTTGGGAAAGGTGTTACACAAACGTCTTTGAAGCAAAAGGAAGAGATTGTTGCTCTGAGAAAAATACACAGTGAAGAAGTCCTTTTACTGAACGAAAAAATGCATAATATGGAAAATTCACTAAACAAATTAAAAGGTGTGCTCAAGACTATGTTGCAACAAAGCAACCCAGCAGGAATTGATATAGAATCATTGGAAGATATGTTGGGATCATCTCCCGGCGACGCAAATAGTGCACAAAAGGTAGTGTGTGCACCACGTGCACATTCTTCTACATCCACACATGTTCCAAATTTTGGGGAGGTATAGTGTTATAGATCTTTATATAATTTTAGTATAATCATATTATATTTATTTATTCATTTTGTGCAGAAAGTTCTTGATATTCTGGAGGCAAATGAGGAGGTCGATGATGGACTTTGAAGATTTTTTGATGTTCAAGTCGATTCAGATGCCTGTTTCGATGATGGACTATGAAGATTTTTGCTTCCTTACACACGCAATTGATAGTTCTATAAATAGGAAGTTTTTTGGTTGATATCTTTATTTCCTCCTATTATGTTCAAAACTAAGCTCTATTTCTTGCATCGATGGAGCCTGAATGACACATATCTCTCAATATGCTGATTTATATTAGAAATCCTCATGTTCAAATCTCATTCTAGTTAACTATTTCTTTGGCTTTATCAATTTAATATTCCACCTCAGCTTGTTGTGTATTCTACCTCAGATTGTTATATTTTGTGTATTTTTTGTTTTACCGTCCTAATAGGCCATTGCATCCCCAGGAGGAAGTACAATCTGTAAGTGCATTATAGTTTTTGTACTTGGTTTTCTAATATAGAGGTTTTCTGAAATTATATTATTACATTTTTGTTATGTCTTAAGAGATTTTATATCATTACTTGTTCCTTATCATCATCCGTTAGTATTTAAGATTTAAGTCTAGAGACTCAACTTTTTGTTCCTATAATTATTGTTTTTCTTGAATGCTGTTATTTTCCACTAACCGAAAGTGTACATGCTTTGACTTCCATGGTGGGGATAATATCTTTGATTATACTTGCGAACGCAATTTTATCAATGTGAATATGAATCTTTTAGCGTTTTCATGTTGAAGATATGCCGCCTCCTCTTGAGTCTTGGATATATATGTTCAAGTAGGTACTTTGTTTACCCAATACATTCATTATTTTATTTTAAAATAATAGTTGGATACTGCCTACATTTCACTCTTGTGATGGGACCCTTGCCCGGACCTTCGTTGTGTGGAGATGGTTTGTGCAACTTGCTTCCCTAAAATAATAGTTGGATACTGCATTAGTTTCATAAGATTCTATGTTCGTTCAAAATAGGATTGTACTGCATTTAATTTAGACTCATGATCTGGCAATTGATGTTTTACTGTTTCTCACGTTGTGATTCTCTCTTATTGGTTCCCATTTATTTCATTCATGCTACATTTTTTCTCCAAATACGTGTGAACTACAAATGTCATATGATATTCTGTGTTTGCTATAGTACCCCATGGAAGTTCCAGCCACTCAGCTTCACGGGTCTTCTGCGGCGAACCCTCCCTCCGCCGCCGGAGCGGCCATGAAGCTAGATTGGTGACATATGGAAAGTTTTGGGGATGAAGTATGAGCCCAGTTTGTGACATATGCATGTTATGGGCCTTATGGCACTAGAAACGAATCAGTTGGCTGTATTTCACATAAATTCTTTTTTAAACTGAGGGGCTGATTCACTCTAGATTTTTTTGGAATGTAGTAACCTAAGCATTTACTGTGACACTTGTTACATCTTGGTTTTTCTCACTCTACATTTTCATAAAGCTTATATTTCATGTACTAGTGAGTTCTAACACCAGAATTGGATCGGTGGGCTGTATTTTGTGACACTTCTTTTTAAGCGCTCTCTCAGAAGTTCATTCACAGTTTTTTCCTGTCTCACATGAAACTCATTACCACTGGGCGAAAGTAAAACAGTTATCTTTATATTGGTTTTTGAATGGGGAGAACCAAGGTTGGTACTTCAAATCTCTAAATGTTAGCTCATAAAACCGAATGGCTTCTAGGGAAACAGACATTCAAAGTGAAAACCTTGAATATTAAATGTGATTCCTGGAAGAAAGATAACTGTGTTACAATTTACTGCAGTTAGTTTATTTTAACCTGGCATTTATGGCCCTTCCATGTTTTTTTGGATCCAGTGTAAATAAATTATTTCTATTATCCTGCAAAGTTCAGTATTTGATTGATTTCATTAATTTTGGTATAAGTTTGACCATTGATTATTGATATAATTTCAACCTCAACTTCTGGTTTCCGGTCATGGGATGTGCAGAAGTTGTTTGTTGCTCTTTTAGTTGAAACACTTGCGATTTACTGAACTATTTGATTAAATTACATTTTTAGTATAACTAAGTCTGCCCAATTTCTTAAACAAACCCTTTTTTAGTTTATGATGTTTTGTTCCCTTTATCCTGTCCATAAATTGAAGTGATTGGTGGAAATTTTTATTTTAGAAAGAAAGTGATATAGGAAGATCGTTTCAGATTCTTTCCGAGCCATTATTCCTTTCTACAACAAACTGAATTGGCAAGGTGAATAGTTACACCTAATCTAGCAATTGGAAATTTATATGATGTGTATCTGATTAATGACCATAATGTGAGAATTGTCTGGCAGCACATAACAATATTTTGTTTTCATCATGACAGAACTTTGCCGACATTTTTTTTTGTTCTTTTGAATATTTTAGAACTCCACAAGGGCCACAAGGCACTTGCTTTGAATATTCCTTTTGCAGGTGTATACTAGATGGTGAGATGCTGGTATGGGATACTTCTTCTAATCGTTTTGCTGAGTTCGGATCAAACCAGGAAATAGGTATCATAGATACTCCCATTGTTTACCAGTAGTAGTTTCGTCTGTTAATTACTCACTACAAAAATGTTTCTTTGCAGCAAAGGCAGCAATGCAGGGATTACAGGGTGATAGACAGGTACCTTATCTACTTCTCTATGAGATGCCCAACTGTAATTAGTGTTCATGCTATAAAGTTGACCATGGAAGATCTGATGCCTGTACTATAAATTTTTCTTTGCAGCTTTGTTGTATCCTTTGAATCCTCATTCTGGTTTCATAACTTCAATTTTGCATGTCAAATCTTCCAAAATGTTTGGTATGGCTTAAATACTAAACCACGACCAGAATTCGTGTCTCCATGGGAATTAGAGCCTTTGGCAGTCGCTCCTCCCACTTCTGAGCCATCAAAAGATATGTGAGTCTCAGACATGGCAAACTCGTAGCTGCACCAAGGTTTCTTATTTTATTCGTTCTCTTATCGGTGATATGTGATCACATTTATTGATGCATGCCATGCATAATAGGTGCACAAGAACATGAATTCTGCCGCATGGCGAAGAAGATATACATCTCGACCTTCGAGGAGGCGAAGCGAATTTCCCCTAAGGTGATGCCGAAGAACCTTCCCTTACCCGAGGCTGAGATTCCGCTGCAGGAGCCTGCGGATAATGGTTGCTGACCCATGGCTCAATTCATGCAGGTATAACGCATACTGGACTCTTTTATCTTTGCATTCCTTCCTGTATTTGGCTTCTCTTCTCGTAATTTGGCTTGATGTTTACACGATGTGGTATCACGTTTCCTGTGAGATAAAGATATGAGTTTGCTGTTTGCCTACTAGGTTCTCTATCTACAACAATATTTTTGTATGTTGCTCTCAGGAGGTCTCCTATGAGATAAAGATATTAGTTTCCCTACTAGGTTCTCTATCTACAACAATATTTTCTTATGTTGCTCTCAGGTTAAGGTTAAAGCTATCGATTTGATATTCTACTTGTACGGGAATGGAGCAACAATACATGGAGGGTAGTCATGAATAACAATATAGTTGAAATCATTTTGAACATCATTTCACACAATTTAATTCTGCTAGTCATGAATAACAATATAGTACTATGAGGGCATGCACCTGAAATTGTTTAGTAGCTTTATAATTGTTTAGTAGATTCACTTGCAGGTGAAATTACAAGGAGAAAATAGGGAACAAAAAAGAGAAGATCTGAACTGCAGTTGCTGTAGTTCTATTGGACTGCATCTGCTGCAGTTCTATTGGACTGCATCTGCTGCAGTTCTATTGGACTGCAGCTATTGCAGTTCTATTGGACGCTACTGCTGCAGTTCTATTGGACTGCAGCTGCTGCAGTCTATTGCACTGCAGCTGCTACAGTTCTATTGGAACTACAACAGTTGATGAACTCCATGAGACTGAAATTTTTTAGGAAATATAAAATATTGTCAATTATTGAGACCATCCTTTCTACCTTGCATAATGACAAAAACCTCCTAAAAATCTCCCATCTGAATTTGTTGCGTTAACAAACACCTATGAAATTTGATAAAAAAAACAGCCATAAGATTATTGATTTTCCCAAGTTATTATGTGCTTTTCTTTTAATCAGTATCATTTTGTGATAAATTTCAGTAGCTGGAATGCTATTATAGAGGAAGGATTGGAGTGTGATGGCGGTGGCAGAGCAGATGTTGGGATATGCGGGTTCTCATATTGATTTCATAATAGATTACACAACTTGTTTGCTCTCTTTTCACACATTCCTTTTATAAAGTTATGATTGTTTCATACTAGGATGAGATGAAGACTCTGGATCGAGAGCGAACTGGCAAAAGTTTCTGCAAATAGGGTAGCAGTAGTTGTTGCAAATGAATGGAAAGATGCAAATGACAGAGTTATGCCGGTTAAGCAATGGGTTGAAGACCGAAGATTTATGTAGGTAAGTGTTTTTACAAACTCCTTGTTTTCTTAATTACTTCTTCCAATTGTCCTCCGTTAGTCAATTTTTTTCAGAATTTAGTTTTTCAAGGCTCTTTATGTATGTTATTTAAAGATAAACGTAGAAATATAACTTTCTTGTAGGGAGAAATGCAACAGCTGTGGGATAAGCTCACTGTAGCAGAGCGGACTCCTACATATGAAGCTCAGCTAAAGGTATTTTTACCCTTGTTTTTTACGAGTTTACCTTACTATTGCACAGTGAAGCATTTATCAATGAGAATCTGATTTAAAATCGTTTTAATTTGGTAGGAAAAATATCATCTGCGACTGAAATTACTTGAAGAGGGCTTGAAAATGTCATCTGGTAGCGTTCAACGCACCAACTCAGAGGGTAAGAGTGTAAGCAATGGTTCTTCATGCAGACAATCATTGGGAGGTGCTGATAATATTTTGAAGGCTTCACCCAATGGTCTTCTGACTAGGAGAACGTCATCCTTCCAGTTTAGATCTCCCCTCTCAAGTGGCTCTAGCACTGTGTTGAAGCATGCAAAAGGGACATCAAAGTCATTTGATGGTGGAAGTAGGTCATATGATCGCAATAAAGTCCTTTGTTGTGGTGTTCCAGTGTGTTGTATTATGAATAACTTCTTTTAAGTTATTATATATGCAAATATAGATTTTCGGAGTACAATAAATTTATGAGTTTTTTATTAAATGCAATTTTGTGAAATTATCAGTTCAGTTTTGGGGTTATTTATATGCCTCTATTTCAAACACTTCTAGTGATTTTCAAACATGCTATTATATGTTACGTTTAACATCCTCTGGCGGCATTGACATTTTTTTAAAAAGAAACCACAATTTTTTGACAACAGTTTTAAAGTGTTGCCTTTGTAGCTTTTGGCAACGTTTTTTAATTGTAGCAGTACATGTCAACAGTTCTAAAATGTTGCAATAGATCAACCAAAAAACTGTTGCCTATTCTAAGGGTTTAGACAACAGTTTTTGTATAGTGTTGCCTAAAGGTTTGAAAACTGTTGCCTTAGATCTTTGGCAACATGCCTATTTGAGACACCCCTATGGCAACAGTTTTTGATGTTTTGGCAACACTTTGCAGTTTTAGGCAACAGTTTTGAAGTGTTGCTAAAGGCCGGAAATGATGTAGTGTCTACTGTGTGATACAGGATTCTTAGAAATAGAAATAACACTAGTAGAATCATAAAACAGTGGAATTCTACTTACCTTGATGTCATAATCTTCAAGTTGGTGCTTTATCCACAACAGCTGTGCACAGCAACTGCCTGCAGCTACATACTCAGACTCAGTTGTTGATATAGCTACACTTGTTTGCTTCTTGCTGCACCATGACACCAGCCTTCCACCTAGGAATTGACAAGTTCTTGTAGTACTGTTCCTGTCTTCTTTGCATCCTGCAAAGTCTGCATCTGAGAAGCCTGTTAGTAAGAAATCTCTATTCTTAGGGTACCAAAGACCTAGATTAGGTGTGCCCTTAAGATATCTCAAAATTCTCTTAACTGCAGTATAATGAGATTCTTTTGGGCAAGCTTGGTACCTAGCAAAGACACATATAGCATGCATGATGTTAGGTCTACTAGCAGTCAAGTAGAGTAGGGAGCCAATTATCCCTTTATACAAAGACTCATCAATAGGTTTCCCTGTCTCATCTTTGCCTATAGGCATACTTGTTTTTATTAGAGTTTTCATGGTGGAGGCTGAGTCCATTCCATATTTCTTAATCAACTCCATCATCAGTCTGTCTTAGACTGGGATATGGACTTAGACTGGGATATGGACAATCCATCATCAGTCTGTCTTACTTGAAGTCCCAAGAAGAACTTCAGCTCACTCATACTGCTCATCTCAAACTTCCCTTTCATAAGTTTGACAAACTTTCTACAAAGGTTGTTTTCAGTATATCCAAAGATAATGTCATCAACATATATCTGGACTAGGATTATCTTGCCTTTAGATTCCCTAAAGAATAGAGTTTTGTCTATCTTTCTTCTAGAGAATTTATTCTCAATAAGAAAAGCAGACAAGGTTTCATACCAAGCCCTAGGGGCTTGTTTCAAACCATATAGAGCTTTCCTAAGTCTATATACATAATCAGGATAATAAGAATCTACGAAACCTGAGGGTTGTTCAACATAGACTTCCTCTTTTAAGTCACTATTCAGAAATGCTGACTTTACATCCATCTGATATACCTTGATCCTTGATAGGCAGCATAGGCCAAGAATAACCTTATAGCCTACAGCCTTGCCACTGGGGAAAAGGTTTGATCAAAGTCAATCCTTTCCTCTTGTCTATAGCCTTTTGCTACTAGTCTGGCCTTGTTCTTGATTATAGTGTAATTCTCATCAAGTTTGTTTCTGTAGATCCACTTGGTTCCTATAATGTTGTGATCCTTTGGTTTAGGAACAAGTTACCAGACTTTACATCTTCTGAATTGATTAAGCTCTTCTTGCATAACATCAATCCAGTTTGTGTCTAACATGGCTTCTTCAAACTTCCTGGGTTCTATTTGTGACAAGAAGCTAGAAAATAGAACTGTGTTCATGCTCTTGCTCCTTGTTAGAACAACTTGACTTGCATCACCAATGATTTGGCGAGCTGGATGATCCTTCAAGTTCCATCTTGCCGGGGTAAATCTGTCAATCTCATGCCCTTCTTCATTTTTCTCAACCTGATGCTCCTCATTGTATTCTTCATCCAGTGAGTCTTGTTCTCCCCTGGACTGCATGCATCTTTTTCTTCATCCATCCTAGCAGGAACTTCTTCATTAATGGTCAGCTTGTCCAGCCTGTTTGTTAGACCTATAGAACTAACTCAAGAGCTAGACAATTCACTGTTAATCAACTTAGATTCATCAAATACAACATGGACAGATTCTTCTATAACTTGGGTAGTCAAGTTGTAGATTCTGTATGCCCTACTATTATTGTTATACCCAACAAATATCCCTTCTAAGGATTTGGCAGCAAACTTTGTTTGGTAGTGCTTACCATTAACTAGGACATAACACTTGCTACCAAAGATTCTAAGGTAGGAAATGTTTGGTTTTCTGCCTTTCAAAATCTAATAGGGAGTCATCTTATGTTTCTTATTGATGGAGGCTCTATTGAGTACATGACATGCAGTATTTACTGCCTATGCCCAGAAGTACTCAGGAAGAGTAGTGTCACTAAGTAGTGTTCTACTTGCCTCAATTAGAGTCACATTCTTTCTTTCAGCAACTTCATTTTGCTGGGGAGTTCTAGGTGAGGAGAATTCCTGATGAATCTCAAGTTCTTCATAGAACTTTGTCATACATTCAGACTGAAATTCAGTTCCATGGTTACTTCTGATTTTGACCACTGAATTGTTATATTCACTCTGAATTTGTCTAATAATAGTCTGGAAAACAGGAGAGGTTTTAGATTTCTGCCTCAAGAAGAAAACCCACGTGTATCTAGAATAGTCATCCACAATAACTAATGTATATACTTTCCTACCAAGACTATGAACTAGCATAGGACCAAACAAATTCATATGCAAGAGATATAAACATCTCATTGAATCTTTGGTATCAAGTGCATGGAAAGAGGACTTAGTCTGTTTGCCCTTTTGGCAAGCTGAACACACACCCTCTTTAATGCACTTGACTTGAGGACCATTCCTCACTAACCCCATGCTGAACAGCTGTCCTATTGACTTATAATTCAGATGAGCTAGCCTCTTGTATCATTTGACACATAGTGAAGCTTTCTCTCCTACAACTAGACAAATAGGTGAGTTGTTAAACTCGCAATCTAGATTAAGACAATATACATTCTCTTTCCTAGTGCTAGTCAAAATGATCTCTTGATCACTTGACCTCCTTATTTGGTACTCCCTTTTGAGGAAAGAGATGTCATAACCTAGATCACTAAGTTGACTTATGCAAGGTTATGTTTTAGACCCTTCACATAAGCCACTTTAGTGATAATAATTGAATCACTAGAAATGTTACCAAATCCTTTGATGATTCCTTTTTCTGATCCACCAAAGATTACTTTGGGTCCATTCTCTATGGGTACATAGTACCTCAACATTCTTCTTGTTCCAGTCATGTGTCTGGAACATCCACTATCCAAGTACCATATAGGGGTATGGCCACTTGGATTCACCTGCATCAAATAAAAAATCACTTATCCTTAGAACCCAAATTATTATTGGGTCCTAGTTCTTTGTTAGTTTGAAATCCTGCAGTTGTTCTGACTGGTAAACTATTCTTGGTTTTAACACTTGTGTTGAACCAGCAATCCATGACAAAGTGACCCATCTTTCCATAACACCAACACTCAAATCTATTGTACCTTCTTTTAGGTACAGACTTCACAACTTTGTTTCCAGCAGTCCTGTTAAGTGTAGGTGCTTGAGCAACAAACCCCAAGAATTCCTTTTGAATCTGATGGGCTTGCCTATAGAGTGACCTATTGGCATTTGCACCCTAGCCCATGAGATCTCCATACTCATAGTGGTCATGAGTAATATCATGATCATACCTGTTTGTAGGTTGCTTCACTTTCCTAAAGAAAATAGGGGGCTTTTTAGCTAGTGGTTGAACTGGGGCCTTACCTTTTCTATAAGAATTGGTGACCCTAGTTCTTCCCTTAAAACCTAGACCAGTCTTTCCTTTATGAGAAAATAAATTGTCTATTAAGGGCAAGACAGATTTTGGCTTAGAGAATTTAGCCACTAACGTACATTGCATGAATGGAAGACTCAAGGGAATACTCCTAGCTCCCTTCTCACATACTGAAGTCTCTCTTCCTTATCGGATGCCTCATACTCATGGCACTGCTACTGCGAAAGCCCCTACCAGGAATAAGTATATGGGCTTGGGAATTTAGGTTGAGGTTAGGAAAGTCGAATTGATAGATCCCCTGACTTTTTCCACGTGGATGAGTTCTTTGAAGAGGTCCCACTATCAATCCGATTTCTTTTGAATCCGTCTGGACCCAGAATCAACTCAGGTTGACAGTCAAAAACTACTTTGTGGATTTCCTGCTCGAGGAGTGCTTTCAAGGGGTGGTCGGAGTCCTCCTCAGTTATGACTTTGTTGATCCTCTGTAGCATCCATTCCTGACTGTGAGCTCTGTTCACCTCTTCTTCTCTTCATTTATAGCTGAAGTAGTTGCTGTTCGCTTTCTTTTCTTTTGAGAAGTCACTCGCGTTTTCAACTCATCTTTGATCTCCGCAATCAAGTGACGATTGAGTTGGTTTTTTGTGAGGATCTTCAGAAGCAGATGAATAAGCCACGTCTGATTCTTCTTCTGATCCGGTTACGGCTAACCATTCTCTATCCTTGCTTCTGCTACTCTTTCTCTAAACTCAGAAAGATAATCTACTTAGCTATGGGTTGTTTCCATCTGCGAACCTCTCCATTTTAACCGAGTACCAAAACTCTGAGAATACCATTCCCATAAACCCCGATCTTTCTTCATTCTTCTGTTGAAGTCGAACTAGTCCCCTACTCAGGAATTGATGATCGAACCTTGAAGAAGAGTTCCTTGAAAGAAAGGACAACTAGAGCTACTTAACAAGATTAGGCTCTGACAAGACCTTGCTACGTCAGCTACTTCATTTGAATGATTCCTTCCCGAATAAGAAATCTCAGAAGTCTTAAGATCCTTCACTCCGCTACTAGGGTCGAGCTTCTTATTATAGGCGAGTTAGGCTCCTTCGATCCAGGAAAAGCTTTTCAAGATCTTGTGCCACTCCACCAGGTCGTATGAAACTGGCATGCATCCTGGCTCCTGGGACTCTTTCATAGAATTCCAACAATTTCTCCCGCTCCTCAAAAGCCTAAAGGAACGAAGTTGATGCTCCCACATCCATAGCATGAGTAGTTGAAGCAAGTGAATGATTTGAAATTCGAGTTATTTCACGGAATAACACTCGTATATATTGAGCTCGTAAGGGTACCTCGCAATTCAAAAGTGTCTCTACGGCTGAAGAATGAGCGTGTTCATGGGCCATCATAGAAACATAGATAAGGTCGACGACGAAACGAGCTACAAATGAAGATCATACCCTTTGGCCCCGTCCCAATATGCTGAAGAAGGCGGGTCTTTGCTTCGATTACGGCAACGCGAAGATTCTCCTTGTCGGCATCCTTGCACAAAAAGATAGGTCAAGTCAAGGTTAAGGGGGCCTCCGAAATTCTCCAACATCACATTCTTTTCATCCGCGATTCCTTAGCTTAACGACGGCCTGCTCATCCCTATCTATCAGATGCCAGAGCTTCGCCCCCGCCACGGAGCAAGAACAAAGAAATGAAGAGAATTCCCCCGGATGAGGGGTAAAGAGTGATTGGAAAGACTAGGCTATTCTTTTCTTCTCGGCCCTTACCGGCCCGCCTTCACGTCTGTCTGGATTACCTTCAAGAAGAAGAGCATAACCTGGAAATGCTGGTCGGGATCCTTTCTATCTATATAAAGAGAGGGGAACCACTTTGGTGTCCACATCCTACAAGTCAACTACACGCGAAAAGACAAGTGAAGGAGCAGAAGATGATTTGTCATGGTGGGCCGTGGAAAGCAAAGCTATGACTGCTAACAAGAATCCAATGACTTTGCCTATTTGAGAGAGAAGAGAATGCGCTCGAAAGCTAGTATTTTCAAATGGTTGGAGGATTACTTCACGGATCTAGGATTTCATGTTGGCAGATGCTATTATGTTATGTACTATACCTAGGAGAAAGACAATTTCTTAAGCTAACCTGCTCAGTTGTATAGCATATAGCACGCCAACTGAGAGATGCTCCACAAGTATCAACGCTCAATCGAAAGAAAGAGCAATCAATTAGATGCTTAACAGATGCTACTGGTGTTTTTCAAACACCAGGGGGCACAAGCTCCATCGCCAGGAGATAAACATCGAGTGTGTGGGTTCCCTTCTCTCGAGGGGTTGGGTTTTCCCTCACTTTTAATTTGGCTTTCTGCATCAAGTTCGCCAGCGATGGAAATATTTCTCGACTCACTTGATAAGGGATGTATGATTCCCGAACCTTAACAAAAAGTATTTTTCTCATCCCCGGGGGTTTCAGTCTTTGGTTCCTGACTTGATGGGAGTCACAAGGCTTTCAATAAGGCCGAGTAGCGGGGTTGAACGAGATTCACTTCCATTTTTATGCTTTGACCTTGCTCATATATCAAGGCTGAGTCTCACTCCTTATGTCTCGGAAAGACAAATGTGTTTTCTGATACACTGGACGGACCCACGGGGCGGTGACTAACTCACAGGACCAGAGATGAGACAGATACAACGATTTGTCGAAGACACTGTGCCCGAATCAAGGAAAGCAACTGTGCCTGAGAAGAAAGAAAGAGATTTTGAACATCCCTTAAGAGATAGGGGGTACGCTGAACTTCAAGTGTGAAGTGGCGAGGCTGGTCACAGACAACAAAGCTTATGAATGAGCGACTTTCGCTTCTGTGTCCTAAGCTTGAGAACTCCTTTCCACGCCCTCCATGCATGGATTCAAATCATTTCAACAAAACAGATGCCCGGGGGACCTTGAGACTCTCCCAGTCATGTCAATCATTGCGCCGAACACTAAAGCGAACAGCGAATGGGAATATCATCAAAAGTGACTCGGGACCGGACGCGAGATAAGTGGTGCCCGGAGCGGTAGTGAAGTGAGCAACTAGAATAGAGAGGAGACCCAAACCCTAAAAGCTACACATGAAGATCTTTCACACTCTCTTTGTCTGCGGTGGGCGGGAAAGTGAAAAGCTTATTGTGAAATGTTACAGCTATACATAAAAAAGATTGAATACAGGGTTTGGGCATCCATCTTTCTTTCTCATAGCTTCGCGATTGCTTGCCTTCTGTCCCGCCTTGGGCCTGGATCCAGGACCCTGCTTTCAAATCTGTTTCAAACAAGGTTGCTAGCTCCCCACTCCCTCTCCTCTTTTTTTTCTCTAAAAAAAGTAGTAGTCTTCAACGGTGGTGGGGTCTCACTGTTCGGATCACTTTCCTTTTCATCCTACTGCATAGGCAAGATCTCATCCTTCGGCGAATCTTGGGGTGCTCCGGAAAAAGGGGTCCAAAGACCATCTCTTCGACGACGTGGACACGGCCTCCGACAATAGAAATGAAGAAGAATATGCCTGTACAACCCCATATTCGCTGGGGAGGCCCGGGAGGACTAAGACCTCAGTAGTCAGGTTTGGGTCAGGCCCGGGTCAGCCCCCAGGGCAGACCGGCAGAGTTCTCGCCCTTAAGGTGCTCCCGCCCATTGGTAGGCGAGATCATTCGTGCCAGGACTCAGGTCTTCACGTCTAGTGGTAATGACGTAAAAAACCACCAAGGGCGAGAACCCTCTCGGCGGGAGGCCTCACCAAGGTGAGCTCAGCTAAGGCTCAGCGAGAGCCTTCTCGCCCGGGGTTCTCGCCAGAGTAGGTTCATGTGGTGGGGTCGGGCACACATGAAAAAGGATGGTTTTATTATTATTATTTCATTATCCTCGGTTTAAATTACCTGTATACCCCTGGGAGGACAGCGGGATTTGGCTATTGGCAGACCCATCAGGGGTATTTTAGTATTTTCAGAACAGGAGAAGACTATATAAAGACCCATAGGGGCTCTTTGGAAGGCAGGCTTTTCATTATTCTCTAACTCCAGTGCTTTCAGAAGAGCTCCCAGTCCAGCTATTGGTTTCGGAGGGGAAGCTCTCAGAGATCTTCCGGGTGTGAGGTGGGACCTCCCAGCTAAGGCTTTGGGTCAGCCTTAGGACCTTAGCAGCCAGTCAGGGGTCGAGATTTGAGAGAAGTAGGCGTCGGCTGCATTTTGGTTTGCGAACATTCGTTGAGGTCAATTTTTGGCTTCAACAGTTCTGGTGCGGTGAGCGTAGAAGCGGTCGGTGCAAGAAAATCTTGAGTCGAATCCCATGGCAGGAGGTGAAGGTGAAGGATCTGGCGCAGGAGAATCACCCACCCAGGGAGAAGAAGCGACGAGGAAGATGTTAGAAGATTTCAGGCGAGAGGTCATGCAGACGATCAGCTTGGCCTTCTCGGCAAGAAGTGAGTGGGAGACGCCGCGGGCTCCTGTGGAGGCGGTCCCGCTGTTAGGCGAGAATGCCCCAGGGCAGCGCCCCGGGATGGAAGTCCCGGTGGAGGCAGGCGAGAGGGATGTGGCTGCGTGGGAGCTTTTCCCAGGCCAGCGTCCCGGGCAGGAGATTCCGGTGGATCTGGGCGAGAAGGAGGCGGCAGTGCGGGAGCTCTTCCTCGGGCACGGTCTCGCGGATCGGTCCAGCCAGCCGAGGTCGCGGGATGGGCCCTCTCGCCAGGCAGGGGGCGAGACCCCTTTTAGTGAGCTCATCGTCTCGGCCCCAGTTCCGGAAGGGTTCAGGGAGCCGGATATGACCTACTACACTGGGAAGGATGACCTGGTTCAGCACGTGTAATGGTTTGAGGATGTGGTGTTGATAAGGCAGATGTCGGATGCCTTCAAGTGCAGGCTTTTTGCCATCACTCTGAAGGAAAAGGCCAGGGACTGATTCCACCAGTTGCCGGCGAGCTCGATCTACAGTTTTGAGGACCTGCGCAGGGGTTTTCTGTTGAGGTTCTCGACTTTGAAGAAGCGAAAGAAGGAGGCTGAGTGCCTGTTTGTGGTGAGGCAGAAGCCGGAGGAGACGTTGGGTCATTACGTTGACCGGTTCCAAGAGGAGATTCTCCTAGTCCAGTAAGTCCCGGGGTATGCACTGATGCTTGCCTTCACCCTGGGGCTGAGACCGGGATTTTTCAGCATGGAGCTGAAGAGAGTGCCCCCTCTCTCTTTTGAGGAGCTCATGGAGAGGGCGGTAAAGGAGATAGACTTCGAGAGGGCAAACCCTGCATTTGCGAGGAAGCTAGCCAGGTTGGCAGAGGATGATGTGAAGGAGCCGACGACAGGGAGGCAGAGAGAAGTGAGAGAGCAGAGGGAGCCGAGGGAAGACAGGAGAAGGGAAGAACCCCGAGGGCAGGGACAGCAGCAGGGGGGCCAGGGAGCTGAACAACCAATTGGGTTGGAGGCCTCAGGAAGGTCGCCCCCAAGGCCAAGGGGGTTTTCAAGGAAGAGACAACCTCCGGGAGTCGAGGAGACTTGAGCAGGGAGGATGGAGGCAGGGACCGAGAGGTCACCCCCCCACCCCCACCACCGCAGGAGGCCATGGAAGTGGGAAGAGGAAGAGGAAGAAGAATTCGAGGAGCAGGGAGAAGAGGAGGAGGAGAAGGAAGAGGGGGCAGGATGGCGGTGCCTTATTGTGACTTCCATCAAGAGGAAGGTCACGCAACGGCCACCTGCCCGGAATTTCTAGAGATGAGGGATGCCAGAGGAGCTGGAAGGCAGGATCCGCCTACAAGGATCGTCGAGGTGCAGCACGGAGAGGTTGAGATAGATGTGAAGATAGGGTCGATGTGGGGACCCGAGGGGGGATCAGAGTGATCCATGGGGGAGTAGGGATCGAGGCAACCCGCAAGGGGAGCCTTCAAACCATGTTCCGCAGAGGGGTCACCTCGACCTCCCTAGCTCCCCCCAGAAGAAAAAATCACCTTCTCGTTCGCAGATATGCCAGACTACGAAGACCCGTTCTGCGATGCACTAGTGATCCAGACAGCGGTGGAGAACTTCACAGTCTCCCGGATACTGGTGGATAATGGGAGCTCCGTGAACGTAATCTTCAAGAAGGCCTTCGATGAAATGAGGGTGGAAGGAAAAAGGGTCCTGGCTTCCGGCAGACCGCTTTTTGGTTTTTCTGGAGAGAGGAAGGAGGTAGAAGGGGGAGTGGGCCTGCATGTGAAGCTTGGGGGGGGGGGGTCTCGCAGAACTGTAGGTTCGTGATCGTAGATGCCCCAAGTAGCTACAATGCCATCTTTGGGCGTCCTCTCATCAGCGCCTTTCGCTGTGTCCCTCCTCATTTCATCAATGCCTCAAGTTCAGCAACGGAGGGGTGCAAGTTAGGATCAGGGGGGACCCGAAGGTGGCAAGGCAGTGCTATGTGACGACGGTAAACACCGTATCGTGGATGGCTGAGGCGGAGGAGCTGGAGAAAGAGATGGCAGGTCAGGAAGGAGGTATAGAAGTCGAGGAGGCGAGCCCGCAGGAGGCAGGGGACTTGATGATGGAGGAAGTGGCGGAGATGGGAGGGATGAGCCTGGGAGAGGCAGGGGAAGAAGCAGCTCCCCGTCTATTACGTAAGCCGAATCCTGAAAAAGGCGGAACTCCGCTACCCCATCCTAAAGAAGCTAGCTTACGCCTTGGTTGTATCGTCAAGAAAGCTCTGTCCATACTTTCAAGCACACTCCATTAGGGTGGTCACTGACCATCCTCTTCGTAAGATCTTCGAGGGAGTAGAGCACTCGGGAAGACTGGCAAAGTGGTCTATCGAACTAAGCGAGTTCGACATCTCGTTCGTCCCGAGGCTCTCCATCAAGGCTCAGGCCGTGGCGGACTTCCTGGCAGACTATGTCACTGAGGCTGAGGATGAGGAGCCGAAGTCCCACGAAGCATGGAATATGATGGTCGATGGGGCCTCAGGAAGGCACTCCCTGGGAGGGGGTGTAGTATTGGTGAGTCCTCAAGGGGTTACCATAGAACAGGCGGTGGTTTTCCATTTCCCTGTCACCAATAATCAGGCGGAGTATGAGGCTGTGATAGCCGGCCTTCGATTGGCAAGGGAACTGGAAATCCAAGATGTGGAGACCTTCACTGACTCGATGGTGGTAGCGTCACAGATCAGAGGGGAGTTTGAGGGTCGGGAGCCTACCCTCGTGAAGTATCTATCTAGGGTAAGGGCAATCATCGGAGGGTTCCGTTCCTTCTCCATTCAACACATTCCCAGGGAAAAAAGCGCCGCAGCTGATCGATTGGCAAAGTTTGGGCCTCGGGGAGGAGGGACCGTAACTGAACTTTTCCGACCAGCGATTGAAGAGGAGGAATCGATGGAGGTGGGTCGGCGATCCTCATGGGTGGACCCATTGGTAACCTTCCTTACCACAGGCAAGCTGTCAGAGGGGGTTAAGGAGGCGAAAAGCTTCAGGCGAAAGGCAGCCCACTACCTGATGTTGGAAGGGGGCTTGCACCGGAAAATGTTATCAGGGCTCCTCGCGAGATGTATGACCGAGGAGGAGGTCCCGAGAATCCTGAAAGAGGTGCATTCGGGAGAGTGCGGTAGCCACTCGGGAGGAAGAACGTTGGAGGCAAGGGTGATAAGACAAGGGTATTTCTGGAAGATCTTGAGGAAGGACACAGTCGAGTTTGCAAAGAGATGTTTGAAATGTCAAGTACACGCCCCCCTCTAGCTCTTACCCGCACAAAGGCTTCGGAGCATCACGGCCTCATGGCCCTTCGCCATTTGGGGAATGGATTTGGTTGGACCCTTTCCTCCAGCTAGCGGGCAGAGGAGGTTACTCCTATTCATGATAGACTACTTCTCAAAGTGGCTGGAAATCAAGGCCCTAGCCAAGGTTACCTCCCAGGTCATCAGGAACTTTGTTTGGGGGAAAATCATATGCAGGCACGGGCTACCCCAAGCGATAGTGACGGATAACAGTCCTTAGTTTGCCAGTGAAGAGTTCATCAGCTTCTGCGCCCAACTGGGGATTGACCTCAGGTTTGCCTCTGTCCATCACCCCCGGAGCAACGACCAGGTGGAAGCGGCGAATAAGATCATCGTGAACTTGCTCAAGAAAAAGGTGGAGAACCTGAAGGGCAACTGGGTGGAGCAGCTCCCTTCTGTCCTGTGGGCCTTACGAACAACTCCGAACACGGCCACAGGGGAGACCCCCTTCAAGCTCTCTCATGGGGGTGAGGCTGTCCTCCCAGTGGAGTTTGAGGTTCGGTCTCCACGGGTCTCAGTAGCAGGTGAGGGAAGCGAAGCTTGGAGGTTGGAGAACGAGGAGGGATTGCGCCTCTCGTTGGATATGGTGAAAGAGCTACGGAATGTTGCTGCTATCAGACAAGAAGAGATAAAAAGGCGAATGGCCAGGTACTTCGATAAACACATCAGGGTTAAGCAATTCGCCGAGGGGGACCTAGTGCTGAAAAAGGTCGACGCAGCGGGAAGGTCGGCCCCTGTGGGCAAGCTCAACCCCAGTTGGGAAGGACCTTACATAATAGAGAAGGTTCTGGCTAACGGGGGTTATTACCTCCATGATGTGGAGGGAAAGACCTTGAGCCACACCTGGAACGGTGATGACTTGAAATGTTTCTACCCTTGAAGGGAGAGAAGGTGTTGTAATATGATGAATAAATGTTATCATTTCAAAATAGTCTTTTCAAAATGTTGACTCTCTAGAAAATGCTATCACAAGAATAGGTCTTTCCTACCCTAAAAATGCTTTTACTCTAACCGAAGACCCGCTGCGCAGGCTCTCATCTAGCTGGCAGGTCCGAAGGCTTGCCTGTGGGGGAGAGGTTTGGCTTAATCTTCATCAACACCCCGAGCTCGGCTCGGCCCCAGGTAGACCCGCTGCGCAGGCTCTCATCTAGCTGGCAGGTCCGAAGGCTCGCCTGTGGGGGAGAGGTTTGGCTTGATCTTCATCAACACCCCGAGCTCGGCTCGGCCCCAGGTAGACCCGCTGCGCAGGCTCTCATCTAGCTGGCAGGTCCGAAGGCTCGCCTGTGGGGGAGAGGTTTGGCTTGATCTTCATCAACACCCCGAGCTCGGCTCAGCCCCAGGTAGACCCGCTGCGCAGGCTCTCATCTAGCTGGCAGGTCCGAAGGCTCGCCTGTGGGGGAGAGGTTTGGCTTGATCTTCATCAACACCCCGAGCTCTGCTCGGCCCCAGGTAGACCCGCTGCGCAGGCTCTCATCTAGCTGGCAGGTCTGAAGGCTCGCCTGTGGGGGAGAGGTTTGGCTTGATCTTCATCAACACCCCGAGCTCTGCTCGGCCCCAGGTAGACCCGCTGCGCAGGCTCTCATCTAGCTGGCAGGTACAAAGGCTCGCCTGTGGGGGAGAGGTTTGGCTTGATCTTCATCAACACCCCGAGCTCGGCTCGGCCCCAGGTAGACCCGCTGCGCAGGCTCTCATCTAGCTGGCAGGTCCGAAGGCTCGCCTGTGGGGGAGAGGTTTGGCTTGATCTTCATCAACACCCCGAGCTCGGCTCGGCCCCAGGTAGACCCGCTGCGTAGGCTCTCATCTAGCTGGCAGGTCCGGAGGCTCGCCTGTGGGGGAGAGGTTTGGCTTGATCTTCATCAACATCCCGAGCTCTGCTCGGCCCCAGGTAGACCCGCTGCGCAGGCTCTCATCTAGCTGGCAGGTCCGAAGGCTCGCCTGTGGGGGAGAGGTTTGGCTTGATCTTCATCAACACCCCGAGCTCGGCTCGGCCCCAGGTAGACCCGCTGCGCAGGCTCTCATCTAGCTGGCAGGTCTGAAGGCTCGCCTGTGGGGGAGAGGTTTGGCTTGATCTTCATCAACACCCCGAGCTCGGCTCGGCCCCAGGTAGACCCACTGCACAGGCTCTCATCTAGCTGGCAGGTCCGAAGGCTCGCCTGTGGGGGAGAGGTTTGGCTTGATCTTCATCAACACCCCGAGCTCGGCTCGGCCCCAGGTAGACCCGCTGCGCAGGCTCTCATCTAGCTGGCAGGTCCGAAGGCACGCCTGTGGGGGAGAGGTTTGGCTTGATCTTCATCAACACCCCGAGCTCGGCTCGGCTCCAGGTAGACCCGCTGCGCAGGCTCTCATCTAGCTGGCAGGTCCGAAGGCTCGCCTGTGGGGGAGAGGTTTGGCTTGATCTTCATCAACACCCCGAGCTCGGCTCGGCCCCAGGTAGACCCGCTGCGCAGGCTCTCATCTAGCTGGCAGGTCCGAAGGCTCGCCTGTGGGGGAGAGGTTTAGCTTGATCTTCATCAAAACCCCGGGCTCGGCTCGGCCCCAGGTAGACCCGCTGCGCAGGCTCTCATCTAGCTGGCAGGTCCGAAGGCTCGCTTGTGGGGGAGAGGTTTGGCTTGATCTTCATCAACACCCCGAGCTCTTCTCGGCCCCAGGTAGACCCGCTGCGCAGGCTCTCATCTAGCTGGCAGGTCTGAAGGCTCGCCTGTGGGGGAGAGGCTTGGCTTGATCTTCATCGACACCCCGAGCTCGGCTCGACCCCAGGCAGACCCGCTGCGCATGCTCTCATCCAGCTAGCAGGTCCGAAGGCTCGCCTGTGGGGGATAGGTTGAGTCCTTGACTTGTGGTCCTTGGTTCTTGATTTATGGTTACTCAGTATTACTCAGTGTTACAACAAGCCCGGCTCAGCCCCCGGTAGACCCGCTGCGCAGGCTCCCATCTAGCTGGCAGGTCCGAAGGCTCGCCGGTGGAGTATAGATCCAGTTTGGGGGAAGGTATCTTGTCATGACCCTGGCCTAGATCAGAGACAAAGCCCTAAAGGTCTCGGCCAGTAGAGGTCTCTGCCAGTTAGGGTCTCGGCCAGCAGAGTTCTCGGCCAATAGGGGTCTCGGCCAAAAGGTCTCGGCTGGGGGGATCTCGTTGAAGAAGGCCCCCGGCAGACCTGGTCAAGACGACCTAATCGATGGCGCAAGGCCCCCGCCTAATCAATCTCTAAGGAAGGTTACCCTAAGGAGACTAAGGGTCTCGGCGGAGGCTCACGCGGAAGCCACTTGGCTGACTAACCTATTCATTCAAGCAAACACCGGCAGTGAAAAATGGAACATTGCATTATATTTAATAAGTACAGAGGTTTGGAGCTTCTCGCTCATTACAAAAATGTATCAAAAGAAGAAAAAGAGAGCACTTCAAGGGGACGCACTGTAATCCCCGCTGGTACTCTCTCCCGGGTCCTCGCCGGAGTCCTCGCCCGAGCTCGCCTCAGACTTCTCGCCGGCAGCGGAGGAGGACTTTTGGGTATCCGAAGGAGAGTCAGGCGCGCCGGGAGGCTTCGGTATGGTATCGAATAACTAAGGGAGGAGTTGGCGGGCGTCGATGGTTACGCCGTCCTCCCGAAGCAGCTTCGCGTATCGCAGCGTCTCGATCGTCAGCCTGACGGTAGCCTGGGCGTTCGCCTGGAGCAGCTTGTCGATGTCATACACCGAGAAGTGTCGACTCTTCAGTCTCTCATCAAGTGTCGGAGGCGGGTCTTTCGCCGCTTCCTCATGCCGGAGTTGGTCCCTTAGCAGGACGTTCACGCAACGTACGTCAGCCAACTCCGCGCGGAGCGCCATGGCCTGAGCGGAATCCTGTGGAGAAGATATCAATTCAGTAAGTATGGCGCAAGCGAGAATTCGAGTAGCGAGAGCAAGGGTCCAGGAAGATCCTTCTTACCTCGGCCGTGGGGCGTAGGGACAGCGCTTGTTGAGCATCAGCCAACTCTTGCCGAGCACCCGCGAGCTCTGTCTCAGAAGAGCGTGCTCTGGCCACCGCTTCTTCCCTCGCCTTGTACATGTCGGCGAAGTTCTTGTCGATGTTGATGCTTCGACGAGCGCACATATGCGCAAGCTCGAACCCGCGAAGCAGGGCCCGGGTAGCATCGAAGGCCAGGAGCCGGGTGGGCATCTGGTCGAAGACACTGGCGCCCTCTCGGCTATAGAGGCCGTAGCCCAGCGAGAAGGCCTCGCCGGTAACCTCATCCCACTCCGACCAGCTAGGGAGGAGCGTTGAAACTGCAACCCTATTGGTTTCGGGATCCCATTGAAGTAGAGGCTTCCCTTCCGCGTCCACGTGCTTCACACCGAGGCCATAATTTCTGTGCCCTTTCGGCACTTCCCTGGGCGGGGTCCGGGCGGAGGTCTCGGTGACGACTCCCTCTCCTCCCGCCCTGTCGGCGGCCGGAGGGTTCTCGGCAGTAGTCTCGGCACGCCTCCTGGCGGAAGCACCCATCTCGCTGGCCATCTGGAGCAGCCCTTCGAAGGACTTGCCCAAAACAGGATGTCGGGCAGGCGAGACGGCCAAGTCCTTGCCCTTGTCCGCAGCAGATGGCTTTGGCCTCTTCAGCGATCGCGAGGCGGGAGCGGCGCCTTTTCGCTTCTTGCCTTCAGGCGCCAAAGGCTGAATGGGTTCTTCCCGGCAGGTGCGAGCACTGGCCTCCGCGAGAGCGAGAGAACCTCTCGCAACCTGATCCTCGACACCCGGGGCCACAGAAAAAGGTTAGTGTAGAGGGACCTCCCGCTCTCCTACAAAGATAAGCGCTGTTCAACACAGGAAGATCCTAACGAAAGATCAAATCTAAGGCGGGACCATACCTTCGCCCGGGTGGACGGGAGGAAGGGAGTCGACGTCTCGCCGGAGGAAGAGAACGTCAAACTCCTTTGTTCCGAAGAACTCCAGGAGTGCGCTCTCGCGCGACCCCAGAACGGGCGGCTTGTAAGCAGCATTCTCGTACTGGACGGGTCGGAGCGGGACGTTGCCGAAGTCCCCGGTGACGTAGACAAACTTCTCGCCCCAATGGTGATGTTTATTGGCAAGGCCGGTGGTCTTGAGCAGCTGCCCGGAGAAGAAGACCACGCCGCCTTTAGCGCGGAAGTTGAAGAGCTTGCAGAAGATCGGCAGACTGAACTCGATCCTCTCGGATCGCATGTAGCAGATGAATGCCACAAGGATCGCGACAGAGTTCGGGTTCAGCTGGGCGGGAACCACCCCATAGTAGCGGAGGGCTTGCCGAATCTCCGGCCATAGGGGTAGGCGGAAGCCCACCTCAAAGTGTTCGAGGGGGATGGCGAGCTCTCCCGCTTCCGGGGTATTCACCTTGTCGTGATTACCCGGGTTCTGCGCCGAGAAGCCAGCGGGAATGAAGCGGTTGACGATTAGGTTGTATTCGTCCAAGGTGAGCGTGCAGGAGGGGAAGAGATGCTTGTGGAATGCTTCCGCGTAATGGGCGCGGCCCTCGTTCTCGCCCGGCATTTTGAGTTTGGGGGTAATAGCGAGAACAATAGAGAGGAAGAGGCGGAAGCAATTGAGCGAAAGCAAGGAAGGGGAGTTGAGGTTCCGGATCAGAGAAATAAATGCGGTTGGTAGACTTCTCTATTTATAGGGAACCGTGGTCGTTACGGCTCCGTCCGATGGAAAGAGAAAATGACGGCGGGGTACAGCTGTCACGATCTGGGCCGGCGACGCCTCGATTTTTCCCCCGCGGGATGATGACAGTCGGCGATCATCTCTAGTTTTGGCGCAAGCCATTTAGTTTTGGCGCAAGCATCCTAATTTCAACACATTCTTAAAATTCGCAGCACAATGAAGGAAGAAACAGAAAATAATTTGCTCTCGCCGCCGAGAGCTGAATAAAATTAATAACAATTATTACAAAGGCATAAAGGTACATGGCGGAAGGGAAGGCTAACGAGGGAGAAGGGGCGAGACCTAGATGAACTAATACGGTTCCCAGCGCCATCGCCCTCGCTCCCGCCGCCTGGTTCTCGGAGGCACCAACGGATTGAAGTAAGATGACAGGGTGGTACACCCTAGGTTGATCCGCCTAGCATGATCCCGGATCTGCGCAATGCACCTCCCTGGCGAAGACTCGGCAGCAGGCCCTCCCGGTCGATCAATCTCGCCCAAGAAGAAATCACGCTCCAGGGCCTCCAGCCTCTGTTCCACGGATTCGCGGAACGCTCTCGCCGCGACAGCATGGGCGCGGTCTCGCCGGATGAGCTTGGCCAGAATGGCCGAGATCTTCCTCCTCCGCTCTTTCGCGTTCCCGGCGCCGTTCAAGGTTTCTTCTATCTCGCCGGGCGAGGGAGGAAGGGAATCTTCTTCATCTTCTTCGTCTTTTTCTTCTTCTTCTTCTTCTTCTTCTTCTGCTTCTTCTCTCTCCTTGTTGGCCTCCGACCGAGAGCTGGGATCCCCTGCGAAAAGTGCGCCCAAGGTTTCTGATTAAGACATAACGACCAGCCGACAAGAATGTCTCACATACCTGCAGTCTGGCGAGAGCCATTGACTAACGTCGGGTGAGAAGGCCCGACCCCTCCGTCTGTTCCATAAAGGAGGTGGAGAGGCTTTCCACGCCCTGGGCGGAAGGGCTCGCGCTCCATAGTCCCAGCCTGGCCAGAAGCAGGGGGAGAGTTGTCATCTCTCAAAGGAGGATCAGCCTCCTTAGTAACGGAAGGGTCAAAGGCCACCCCTCTCGCCTGCAGGGCGGGATCTGCCGTGGAAGGAAGCATCTCGCCGGTTCTCGCTTCATCCCCCCGGATGACAAGACCCGGGACGGCAGAGGCTGACTCTGCGAGAAGATAACTCAGACAAGGAAAAGTACGGTTGAAATATTGAGAAGTGGCGGAAAAGATACCTATCACCCGGGTCTTGGCTGGAGGAATTGTCTCTGAGACCCTCGCTCGATCCTCAGGAGGGAGGGCTGACGAATCTGGGGGAATCGGGGAAGACCCGGCGACGTCGTTTGGAGCGGATTCCTGCGAAAGGTCACGTTAACTATCGGGCCTATAGCGTAGTCAGCTCGGTAAGCATGGTCGAACGCATACCTTTTGAGGGGAGGGGTCCCCCGCAGGAATGGGAGTTGGAGAAGGTGAATCCCTGTTCTCGCGAGCAAGGTCTCGCCGGACCACCTTCGCTTTCCTCTTCGCCTTTCTCTTCTTCGGCTCAGAGGGGCCGGTGTCTGAAGATTTTCTCGATAGCCAGGGCGCCACCGCAGCACTATTCGCTAAAGCTTGCGCTTGAGCCGCGAGTAACCGATCTTGAAGGTCCTGCGGAAGTGGCTTGCCACCCCGCTTAGCAGACATCTTGGTATCGCGCATAGAATCCCGGGCGAGAGCTCAGTGAAGAAACAACAGTTCGGAGGCAAGACTTATGGTCATCCGTCGGCGTGTATTTATAGCCGTAGTAGGGCCCGCCAAAAGATTCTCTTGGCTGACGGGCACGTGTCCAGCGAATATTTTGGGGTTGGACTTGTCTTGTCGAGCGCAGGGCTAGCTCGAAAAGAGCGGGAATTGTGTACAACCCCATATTCGCTAGGGAGGCCCGGGAGGACTAAGACCTCAGTAGTCAGGTTTGGGTCAGGCCCGGGTCAGCCCCCAGGGCAGACCGGCAGAGTTCTCGCCCTTAAGGTGCTCCCGCCCATTGGTAGGCGAGATCGTTCGCGCCAGGACTCAGGTCTTCACGTCCAGCGGTAATGACGTAAAAAACCACCAAGGGCGAGAACCCCCTCGGCGGGAGGCCTCGCCAAGGTGAGCTCAGCTAAGGCTCAGCGAGAGCCTTCTCGCCCGGGGTTCTCGCCAGAGTAGGTTCATGTGGTGGGGTCGGGCACCCAGGAAAAAGGATGGCTTTATTATTATTATTTCATTATCCTCGGTTTAAATTACTTGTATACCCCTGGGAGGACAGCGGGATTTGGCTATTGGCAGACTCATCAGGGGTATTTTATTATTTTCAGAACAGGAGAAGACTATATAAAGACCCATAGGGGCTCTTTGGAAGGCAGGCTTTTCATTATTCTCTAACTCCAGTGCTTTCAGAAGAGCTCCCAGTCCAGCTATTGGTTTTGGAGGGGAAGCTCACAGAGATCTTCCGGGTGTGAGGTGGGACCTCCCAGCTGAGGCTTTGGGTCAGCCTTAGGACCTTAGCAGCCAGTCAGGGGTCGAGATTTGAGAGAAGTAGGCGTCGGCTGCATTTTGGTTTGCGAACATTCGTTGAGGTCAATTTTGGCTTCAACAATGCCTGGTCAAGCCCCCGCTCATAACTACATCCATTGGCACTCACTGCATGCACGAGTTCATAGGGCAAGATGAAGATCCGGAAAAAGGCTAAAAGATCGTAAACTTCACCTTGGCATGCTTCCAATGCCAATGCCAGGGAAAGACTACTAAAACCTTTCTAACAACAGAAATAGCAGAAGAATGCTCTTGTATCACCGCACCGACTAAGCGTTATCGAATTTCACCAGCTAGCCTTCGCACGCGAGTTTCCTCATCTCAGATGCCCAGAATAACCTAAAAACTAAGCAGCTTGGGTCTCCTTTGTCACTTACTTTCTTTTTGTAAAATAGAATAGAGAGGAGACCCAAACCATGGAGCGGTAACTAGACTAGAAGGGAAGGGATTGATTTCAGACCCGGCTAGCTCATTTCCCTTTGTAGGGTGCTGTTTGTCCAACAGTGTTTTCTTACCAGTCCGCACTGAGATGAAAGAATGACTCGGGGCTTCTATGAGATCAAGAGTTAGACGACTCGTTTGAAGATAGATTAACTTGATGCCCGGGGCTCCATTTCTTATTCCCAGCACGGATAATAGAATGTGCTTTGCCTTTTAGGAGCGTGTTCAATGAGAATTGATTCACAATCACTCTTCAATTTTTCAGAGTCTATCATTCTAATCAATATAGAATAGAAAGAGGGGGTTTCTATAGAACCTTATCCTATACTCATACTAAGACACTTCTACTATTCTAACTTGAGCACTATAGCTTGAATCTAGAATAGTGCTCAAGCTATAGTGCTCAGCTACAATGACAGCTTATTCATCTGAGGAGGAAGGAGCTAACATACTGTGCTGAACCTTTTTGTGCTATGATTCACTTGCCCAAGTCGGGGCTATGCGAAATGGTAGTTGCACTTCGTAAAACCTTCCACGAGCAGCAGATTCTATAGCAATTGTAGCTACTTCGCGCCTTATTTTATTGAGGTGATCCGCAGGGATCACTCGACGTGAGGCACGGCAAAATGCTTTCAGTCAAGTTTTCAGTTCCTTGTCTGATTCTTAGCATCTATATCGATTCCTAACAGCCTTTATATCATCTTTCCTCCTTAATTCAGTCAAGATATGAAGGGAAAGGAAAGAATCCAAACAAGAAGGGCAGAAATCCCACGTGCCCCGATTCG
Source organism: Platanthera zijinensis (assembly GCA_039513925.1). Classification (NCBI taxonomy): domain Eukaryota; kingdom Viridiplantae; phylum Streptophyta; class Magnoliopsida; order Asparagales; family Orchidaceae; genus Platanthera; species Platanthera zijinensis. The sequence continues at coordinate 58,707,201 of CM077088.1, forward strand.
AAGAATAGCCCTACTTTCGATGCATCTTTCCCACAGTAAGAAAGCGCTAATCATCTCGAGATGCGAGGATAAGTAAAAAGATCGGCCTATCAACCTGTCTAACCAAGGAGTCTATGGGCTATGGGGGAAAGCTCCCTCCCAACTAATGAATATGCACCATATGAGGACCGATCCAATCAAGTAACAAAGAAAGAAAGTAAGTTTCAAGAAAAAACCTTTGAGGACCGCTCTTCTCTTTTTCACAATCGCCGATTACGAAATTCTTTGGAAGTTAGCCAAAGGGAGGAAGCGGTACCCGGCCGAGAAAACTGATTAGGTTGTTAGCTGGCTGAGGTAACTCTACTTGCCGAGAAGGAAATTGAAATTCTTTGCTTCGCACCTTTGGAATACCTGGATTTTCGATTCATTTCTTTAGATGTTGGTTCCGTCTAGTGGATCCTCTTCTCAGAGCAGAGGTTGGGATTCACAGCCTTTTTTATTACATCATTAATAAATGACACTGCTACTTCAATTCAAGGCGTTCTCCTTGGCATTATCTAAAGCTTCAAAGCAAATTCAGGTGCATCAACAACAATAACAAGCATGTTTTCTTTAGAGTTTATATGGCTAATCCTTCATAAAATCTGGGAATCTTTCGATCCTTATTTAGCGCAGTCCGCTCCTTCATAGTCGCTCCTCGAGAAGGCTATCTACCATGTGTCGCGGGGACTTGGTTCGGTTTGAGCGGAAGGAGGCTAATCAGTCCTTAATCTGCTTCTTCAGTTCCTCCCCCGTGGGTGGTTGGTGTTGGGGCTCATTCTCTCCCCTTCAATCACCTGGTTGGCTCACCGCCTAACAACAGCAAGTAGTAAACTACCTGTCCTCTAACAAGCAAGTAAGCCAACTACCTTATCTCATTAGCAAATGCAAAACTCACATGACTACCTCCGGGGGCGCTTCGCCCGACCATCAAACTTTCCCGCTTAACCAGTAAACTGGCGGACCTGTTTTATGATAAAGCAGCAGCTGGAATAGCAACCATAATTGAACTACTTCCTCGTCGTTTACAGCTCCATTTAAACCCGACTCTATTTCAATCCGATCCGGTCGAGCCTTTCTCTAAGCATCCCTCTCCCTCTCCCTGCGGTCGAGCCTCACTGTTGTTATCCTCTCTCTCCTTTCCGCTCCTTTCAGTCGCTCTTCGACTGGAAGTCTCATATCTCACTTCGTTCGCTCCTCTTTATGAAGCAAGACCTACTCCCTCCCATCCCAGGAATAATTGTAGAGAATTATCTCCAGTCACCAACATTGGCATAAAAAAAGTAGGAATGGATAAAGAACACATAAATCGAGGGCTATGCGGATCCTCGGACATATATGAAATGGAATAAAGATGGACCAAGCTACTTATGGATGTAACCATAATTAACATCACTACGGTATGGTGTTAAGAAACGCTCAATCGAAAGCTACCTTTTTAGCTGTCTCCGGAGGCTCCTAGATAGATTGAAAAGTCTATCCAGAAATCTTCTTAGCTTACCGTCTCAGTTTGTGAAGACTTAATACAGAAAGGTAGAATTTTGCTTTAGTGCTTTCTAGATAGGGGACGAAGTAGCTGAGCTGCGTTAGCAGCGAAGAGTCCGAATTCTGCTTCATCCAGCGGCGAACGGGACAAGAAAAAAAAACACCTGTTCTCTTTTTTCCTGAGGGAGGGCAGATAGAACAGAACCTGAACCTGGTTGTTATGCCTTTAGGTTCTGAAATAACGACGCTGGTTCCCGATCCTCCTAAAAGGTGATGAAGGCGGATTTCCACACCAACCCTTCACTTGATGACCTTAGCTCCATTGCTTATTCCCGGTAGGGGCTTTCGCAGTAGCAGTGCCATGAGTATGAGGCATCTGATAAGGAAGAGAGACTCTGGTGTGTGAGAAGGGAGCTAGGAGTATTCCCTTGAGTCTTCCATTCATGCCATCATAGAAGGGGCTACCTATGAGGTATGCTCATCTGAATAACAGTAATGTTTTTCAGTTTGGCAACCTCCTTCAGTTTTAAATCTATCAACATAGCTGAATCTTATGCAGCCTGCTTAAGAGACTCAATTTCCTTGGCCTACTCCTTGACAAGAAACTTGCTCCTCTTCAGAGCTTAAAACATCCCACCATACTCATTAATGTGTTGATGTACATCCCCCTCAGAATCAGAACAATCCACTTCTCTTGAAGTTGATGCTACTGATTCTGAACCAGTAAAATAATCAGAAGCTAAGGTAGAATTGTATACCTTGCTTGGACCAGGCTGATCCTAGCACTGATCATTTTCTGACAGAGCCATCAGCCATCTACAGCAATAGTCTTCCACTCCATTTATGGAGTCCAGTATTTGTAGGAATTCTAGTTCCCCAGAATCCTCTTCTGTTGAGAACAGCCCAACATATGCTTCTGCATCATCTTCTTCTCCTGATCCTGAAGATGAAGAGTCTGTCCAACTCTTCTGCTTTTGAGCAACAAAGGATTTCTCCGTCTTGACTTTCACTTGATGCTTCTTCTTGTCCTTAGATTCAGTCCTCTTGTCTGGACAGTCAGCTATGACATGTCCATGCCTGTTGCAACAATAGCAAAAAATCTTAGAATTAGTTTGTTTACTAGGTTTTGAGGCATACCTGTCCTCCTTGGGAGTCTTCTTTTTCTTGTAATACTCATCCTTGGAGAAGGATGTAGATGTCCTGGTTCGCCATTTCTTCTTTTTCATGAACCTTTGAAACTGTCTTGTAAAGGCATCAAAGTTCTCATCAGAGGTGTTGTAACATCCCATTTTCGGCTAGACCCCTAGGAGTCGGTTTGTCGTGGCAGAACCCTAGGAAGCCCAAAAAATTGAAACACATCGACCGAGATTTCGGGTCACGGGTTGGTCACGCCCATGACCGACCCGTCACGCCCGTGACCTAGGGCGTGACTCCTTCGACGATCGTCGATCTCAGGGAGATGATCGTCGAGCGCAGAATTTTCAACTCGGGCATGTCACGCCCGTGACCTATGTATCATGCCCGTGACCTAGGGCGTGACCCCTTCGACGATCGTCGATCTCAGCGTGACGATCGTCGAGTACAGAATTTGCGTCATGGCCCTGTCACGCCCGTGAACCATGTGTTTCTCCCGTGACCTAGGGCGTGACCCCCTTCGGCGATCGTCGATCTCAGCGAGACGATCGCTGAGCGCGGAATTTGCATCTTGGCCGGTCACGCCCGTGACCCACGTGTCACGCCCGTGACTAATGGCGTGACCACCTTTCGACGATCGTCGATCTCAGATCGACAATCGTCGAACTCAGAATTGGCCACCCGGGCCTGTCACGCCCGTGACCTATGTGTCACGCCCGTGACCAAGGCCGAAACGTCAGCAACACTGGAAATTTCTGTAACCCCATTCATAATCAATTCTGATTATGGGAAATTACAGCATGAGTAATTATGGGTTGTTTCCTCCTTTAATTACTTAATAAGAAAGAGAGAGTGAGGTCCAATAGGAAATCGCCACCTGGTAAACGCCTCTTTTTATTCCAACATTTCCTTCTCTCCACCATAACCGAAAAGCCATTCGTTAAGGGAGCTTTTATTACCATGAATAATTCACCCTTCCCCCTCCCCACTTGGAGATCTATAACAGCCTCCTTAGAGCAAGAGGAGAAGGTTACACTCTTGACCAAACGAATTAAGATTTCTGCTCTTGCTGTCGAAGAAGTTCGGGAACGCCACCACCGCATCATGACAATCCGACGTTCATCTCGCCTTCAAACCGCGAACAAGGTTCTCCTCTACTTCTTCTCTTATGGGTAGATCTTAGGATCATAGGAATGAAGTTCGTGCTCAACGGAGCCGAACCTATCTCGAGTTTTCATGGATAAACCATGAAAAAAAAATATTTTCGGGTACGCCGGAAACCGCCACCTCCGGCGGCCAAACCACCGCCGACCGATAGCCATCGCCTCGAGGGAGGTGGTGGTGGTGGTGGATGGCCAGGGAAGTTATCGGACGGCCGACGACGGATCGCGGAAGAGCTACAGGAAATATGAGTTTTCTGTGTTCTGGTTTTCGGATTCTATAGTAGATGAATAGTAAAATCAATTTATAATATATAAATTATGTATGTAGTACATAATGAAAAGTTAAATTAATTGAGTATATTTTTGAGGCTGCAAACGAGGCACCTAGAGGCCAATTTAGGAAAAATGATCAGTCACGAAAGTTGTAACCCTTTGAGTCTAGATTAATTTAAAATTGGTTTCAACTCATTTGGGTAAGAGGTTCAACCGCAGAATCCGTTTTAATGAGGGTTGTACCTAGAGTTGGGAAGAAACTAAAATTAATGCCCACGCTTCATCCTTTGCCCAAATGACCTGAAATTTGGGCAGGGGGTTACACTTAGCCATATCTGGTGGCTGTCCAAAAATGGGAATTTTTGGAGAAACTTTGCCTAAAGTTTATGTTTTAATTTAATAAAGTTAGAGTAATTTATTTAAATGGTCAAATGACCTCCAAACCCCCCCCCCCCCAAATTTTGGTGAGTGGTCCCTGGCTATAAAACTTAGCTCTGTACAAATTTTCAACTCACTTGGATTAGTTTTGGATAGGGAGTCACCTATTCTTAACTAGGCAATAGTGAGGCATTTTTGAGTAAAAAGTGCACTAAAGGTTAGAATAGTCATATCACCTCAACAGAGACTGATATCTTGACCATTGACTTGGAGGGGTTATTATAACCCACTTGGAGAAAATGGTGTGGTTTAGGGTTGATTTACCCTAGGATCCAAGCTCAAACCCTAAATGGAAGGTTTTGAGGGTTGTGAAGGATATGGGGGCATTTGCTCTCGTATTGCCTTGAAATTCAGTAGAATGGATATTAGCATGATATGAATCATCTGGATGGAATCTTGGAGAATTTGGAGACAAGTAGATACCTCAAAACCTTAATCTTAGCTTTAGGGTAAAATACTAATTAAGCACAATCCGTCACTAAACTTTATCTAAAGGCTGTGAAATTAGGGTAGAGTAAGTTTTGGAGTGGGTAGAAGCTATAGAGATTTTACTGTAATTTTATGATGTTTATTTCCAGCACTTCATTTGTAAAGTTTATTATAGCCCTAATTGATGTTTTAATTATTTGGATCCTTCAGTTCATTAAAACCCCATGAAATCTTGGAAATAAATGTTTTAGGATAGAATGGTTACCCTTGAATTTTTGTATAATTTTTAGTTGAGTAAATCCAGTACTTCCTTCAAAAATGTTAAAGAGGGGTTTTATGCTTTGAAATTTAATTAGGGATGATATTATTACTGACAAATTATGAAATTGGGCCAATGCTATTTTTAAGGTTTTATCTGCATATTATAATTTATTTATAATTTTTGGAAGATTATTCTCTGTACTTGGTTCATAAATAATGAAATATAGTAAATATTGCTAAAATAGTTTTAGTGCCCTTTTGATGATAGAAAATTATGATACTTTGGAGTTACACTATTGAGATAACCTACTATTTATTATAAATTTGCTGGACACCTTGCATGAGAACTTAGGGTAGTTCATGTTCAAACCGGTAGCCCTTGGAATTTTTGAGGAAATTAATTAAATGCCAGATAAATTAGGAAAATTACCACATTCTGGATTTAGGCTATTTATATCATGATAAGTCTCCAGTAAATAGTTTAGGGCATTTGGATGAGTTTTGGGATCATTGCATAACCAGTTCGACATATAGTCTAGGTTGGTCTGCATATAGCAAATTTGTGAATTGCAATAGAACATGATGTACCAGGCATAAGCCCGTATTTTTAGTACTTTGATGTATTATTCTGTGGACACTCCCTTCATGGAGATTTTATTCTATATATGTGATTTACTTTCAGTGGACTTGCTCTTACTTCAAATTATTGTGCTACCTTTCTGTGATCGAATTGGCCGGCAGAATCGGCGCCTTGTGGTGATGACCCTTCAGGACGTGAAGGTGTCACCGCAAAGCGGCAATTCTGGGCCTAAGACCCCGGGTTTTAAAAAGAAAAAAAAGGGGGTCTTACAAGTGGTATCAGAGCGAAACATCGATCAGAAAAAGGTAGCAGTCCACTATCCCTGGGTCACCCCCGCTCGAGTTTAGTTTAGGGACAAACTAAGCAGCGAAAGCAGTGGTGTGCCCATAAGGGAAATCACATGTAGAAGTCCACTTCTCCATTAATTGGAATTCTTCTTTGTAGCCTACGGTAAACCCTGCCCCAGCAGGAAGCACCTCCGGCTGCAAAGAACATTTCACATAATTCTCTAGTCTACGAGTTAGACCCAGCCCACTAGGACTCACTACTAACCATGACGACTTTTAGTATGTCCTAGTCCGAAATAGACCATGGGTATGGACTTGGTTAAGGTGCAGAGATACCCAATGAAAATAAAGGAGGAGTTTAGCACGAGAATGACTACCGAAGACATAAACTCAGGTGTCCCTACTATCCTAATCAAGGATTACTCAAACTGTCAGGACGACCATAAGAAGAATTGAGGCCAATAATGCATTAGCAGAATGAAAAAAGATAAGTAGTCTTAACCCTCCTACCGGTAATAAGATTACTCGGAGACAACCACCAAGACAAACACCGAGGGTCGGATAGGAATTCAAGATCAGAAGATACCCATTTGGGATTGAGAATATTTTGACCCGGATAAGGTTGTCGTAAATGTGACTCAGAAAGTTTAAAATATGGAGTATACTAACGAGTTTCAGGTTGTAACCCCAAGTCGGAGATTGATGCCCTAGGGATTGTGCACCCAGCTACGACGGATATAACATTGTAATAACAAAGATACATAGCCCAAAATAGGTAGGGGCTTATCTTTTGTTTATTGGGTGAAGTGACCTTTGCTTTGAAGATTTGGCGACACTACCTCTACGGGTTCACTGTGACATCTTTACAGATCACAAGAACCTGAAATACGTGGACACGCAGAAGGAGCTAAATATCAGGCAGAGGCGCTGGGTGGAGTTCTTAGCAGACTATTAGTATGAGATGCACTACCATCCAGGGAAGGCAAACGTGGTGGCCGACGCGTTGAGTCAGAGAGCTGCCACTTCCGAAGCCGGGCCCCAGGTTATGTCCATGGAGCTAGTCCGGTCATTCAGAGATATGTAGATATCCCTAGTGTCCGAGGATGATCCAGAGCTGTATAGGGAGTATCTGGCATCGATGGTGGCCATAGATGATATTCGGGATCGCATTCGGGACGGACAGAGGACAGATGCATGGGCAGAGCCGATATTCCGAGCCTTGGATGAGGGTTCGACCGGAGATTATTTCCCTGAGAGATGTATTGCTACATTTTAGAGGCAGAGTATATATACCCGCAGGAGGCCAGATCTGAGAGGATATTATGACGGAGGCGCATTGCAGCTGGTACTCTGTGCACCCTGGAATCACAAAGATGACTGCTGATTTGAAGAAGATGATGTTCTGGCCAGGGATAAAAAAGGACATTACGTACTTCGTGACCCAATGCGAGGGATGTCAGTTGGTGAAGGCAGAGTGCAGGAACCCCGCAGGACTGTTGCAGCCACTCCCGGTACCGGAGTGGAAGTTTGATGATATAGCTATGGATTTTATACATGGGCTTCCCCGGTCTCAGACAGGGAATGACTCGATCTAGGTGATTGTTGATCGGTTGACGAAGGTGGCTCGCTTTATACCAATCAGAATGGATGACTCGGTGGGAGTGCTGGTACGAAAGTTCGTGGAGCAGTATATCCGATACCATGGCGAGCCCAGGACGATAGTGTCGGACCGCGATGGACGGTTTATATCCAGAGAGTGGCGGTCAGTGCAGGCATATCTGGGCACCCGATTGACTTTTAGCACGGCCTTCCACCCTCAGACGGACGGGCAGACAGAGCGCACCAACAGGACGTTGGAGGATCTACTACGACTGTATATACTGGACCGAGGGGAGCCGTGGGAGAAGATGTTGCCATTGGTCGAGTTCTCCTATAACAATAGCTACCAGTCCAGCATAAGGATGGCGTCGTATGAAGCCTTGTATGGAAGAAAATGTAGGACCCCGCTTTCTTGGGTTCAGGACGAGGATCCGAAGGTGTTAGGATCGGATTTTGTTGAAGACACCGAGGCTCAGGTGAGGCTGATCAGAAACAGGATGTTAGAGGCGCAGAGCAGACAAGCTAAGTATTATGACGCCCGGTATCGTCAGGTGGAGTTTCAGGTGGGGGATCGAGTGTTTTTGAAGATCCGGCCCATGCATGGAGTTTCACGGGTGCGTGGTCGGAAGAAGAAGCTCAGCCCTAGGTATATGGGCCCTTACCGGATCCTGGAGCGGATCGGGCCCCTAGCTTACCGGCTGGAGTTGCCACCAAAGCTGGCAGCTCTACACGACGTCTTCCACATTTCTTCGCTGAGAAGGGATCTACTACGCCCGGAGCAGCAGATTTTGACCACCGAAGGACCGGTAGCCTCAGACCTATCTGTTCACTTGGAGCCGGTTCGGATCGACGACAAAGGAGTACGGATCTTGCGCCTCAAGAAGATTCCCTTAGTAAAGGTTCTGTGGAGAAACCACGGTAAGGAGGAGCACACCTGGGAATCACAGGACCTGATGAGGCAAAAATACCCAGAGTTGTTCAGTCAGGTATACCTCACTACCTCTCAGTATACAATAAATTACCTTCTTGTATTGAACCGGTAGGACTAGGTAAGGGAAATCGAGAACCTAGGCATGCGCAGAAAAGTAGGAGCTAATCTTTTATTTATTGGGGAGATTGTCTTTGTTTATAAAACAAGTAGTCTCGCTTCGACTCAATAGAAAAACCGTATGGGATGTTATAAGTTTAATTTATTTCGGTAGAAATCCCCGTAGGCTCAACCTCAATTTCGGGGACGAAATTTTTGTTTTGTTTATTGGGATTTGTAACATCCCATTTCCGGCTAGACCCCTAGGAGTCGGTTTGTCGTGACAGAACCCTAGGAAGCCCAAAAAATTGAAACACATCGACCGAGATTTCGGGTCACGGGTTTGTCACGCCTGTGACCGACCCGTCACGCCCGTGACCTAGGTCGTGACTCCTTCGACGATCGTCGATCTCAGGGAGACGATCGTCGAGCGCAGAATTTTTAACCCGGGCATGTCACACCCGTGACCTATGTGTCACGCCCGTGACCTAGGGCGTGACCCCTTCGATGATCGTCGATCTCAGCGCGACGATCGTCGAGCGCAGAATTTGCATCATGGCCCTATCACACCCGTGAACCATGTGTTTCTCCCGTGACCTAGGGCGTGACCCCCTTCGGCGATCGTCGATCTCAGCGAGACGATCGCTGAGCGCGGAATTTGCATCTTGGCCGGTCATGCCCGTGACCCACGTGTCACGCCCGTGACTAAGGGCGTGACGACCTTTCGACGATCGTCGATCTCAGATCGATGATCGTCGAACTCAGAATTGGCCACCCGGGCCTGTCACGCCCGTGACCTATGTGTCACGCCCGTGACCAAGGCCGAAACATCAGCAACACTGGAAATTTCTGTAACCCCATTCATAATCAATTCTGATTATGGGAAATTACAGCAGGAGTAATTATGGGTTGTTTCCTCCTTTAATTACTTAATAAGAAAGAGAGAGTGAGGTCCAATAGAAAATCGCCACCTGGTAAACGCCTCTTCTTATTCCAACATTTCCTTCTCTCCACCATAACCGAAAAGCCATTCATTAAGGGAGCTTTTATTACCATGAATGATTCACCCTTCCCCCTCCCCACTTGGAGATCTATAACAGCCTCCTTAGAGCAAGAGGAGAAGGTTACACTCTAGACCAAACGAATTAAGATTTCTGCTCTCGCTGTCGAAGAAGTTCGGGAACACCACCACCGCGCCATGACAATCCGACGTTCATCTCGCCTTCAAACCGCGAACAAGGTTCTCCTCTACTTCTTCTCTTATGGGTAGATCTTAGGATCATAGGAATGAAGTTCGTGCTCAACGGAGCCGAACCTATCTCGAGTTTTCATGGATAAACCATGAAAAAATATATTTTCGGGTACGCCGGAAACCGCCACCTCCGGCAGCCAAACCACCGCCGACCGATAGCCATCGCCTCGAGGGAGGTGGTGGTGGTGGTGGATGGCCAGGGAAGTTATCGGACGGCCGGCGACGGATCGCGGAAGAGCTACAGGAAATATGAGTTTTCTGTGTTCTGGTTTTCGGATTCTGTAGTAGATGAATAGTAAAATCAATTTATAATATATAAATTATGTATGTAGTACATAATGAAAAGTTAAATTAATTGAGTACATTTTTGAGGCTGCAAAACGAGACACCTAGAGGCCAATTTAGGAAAAATGACCAGTCATGAAAGTTGTAACCCTTCGAGTCTAGATTAATTTAAAATTGGTTTCAACTCGTTTGGTTAAGAGGTTCAACCGCAGAACCCGTTTTAATGAGAGTTGTACCTAGAGTTGGGCAGAAACTAAAATTAATGCCCACGCTTCGTCCTTTGCCCAAATGACCTGAAATTTGGGCAGGGGGTTACACTTAGCCATATCTGGTGGCTGTCAAAAAATGGGAATTTTTGGAGATACTTTGCCTAAAGTTTCTGTTTTAATTTAATAAAGTTTGAGTAATTTATTTAAATGGTCAAATGACCTCCAACCCCCCCCCCCCAATTTTGGTGAGTGGTCCCTGGTTATAAAACTTAGCTCTGTACAAATTTTCAACTCACTTGGATTAGTTTTGGATAGGGAGTCACCTATTCTTAACTAGGCAATAGTGAGGCATTTTTGAGTAAAAAGTGCACTAGAGGTTAGAATGGTCATATCACCTCAATAGAGACTGATATCTTGACCACTGACTTGGAGGGGTTATTATAACCCACTTGGATAAAATGGTGTGGTTTAGGGTTGATTTACCCTAGGATCCAAGCTCAAACCCTAAATGGAAGGTTTTGAGGGTTGTGAAGGATATGGGGGCATTTGCTCTCGTATTGCCTTGAAATTCAGTAGAATGGATATTAGCATGATATGAATCATTTGGATGGAATCTTGGAGAATTTGGAGACAAGTAGATACCTCAAAACCTTAATCTTAGCTTTAGGTTAAAATACTAATTAAGCACAATCTGTCACTAAACTTTATCTAAAGGCTTTGAAATTAGGGTAGAGTAAGTGTTGGAGTGGGTAGAAGCTATAGAGATTTTACTGGAATTTTATGAGGTTATTTCCAGCACTTCATTTGTAAAGTTTATTATAGCCTTAATTGATGTTTTAATTATTTGGATCTTTCTGTTCATTAAAACCCCATGCAATCTTGGAAATAAATGTTTTAGGATAGAATGGTTACCCTTGAATTTTTGTATAATTTTTAGTTGAGTAAATCCAGTACTTCCTTCATAAATGTTAAAGAGGGGTTTTATGCTTTGAAATTTAATTAGGGATGATATTATTACTGAAAAATTATGAAATTGGGCCAATGCTATTTTTAAGGTTTTATCTGCATATTATAATTTATTTATAATTTTTGGAAGAATATTCTCTGTACTTGGTTCATAAATAATGGAAGATAGTAAATATTGCTAAAATAGTTTTAGTGCCCTTTTGATGATAGAAAATTATGATACTTTGGAGTTACCCTATTGAGATAACCTACTATTTATTATAAATTTGCTGGACACCTTGCATGAGAACTTAGGATAGTTCATGTTCAAACCGGTAGCCCTTGGAATTTTTGAGGAAATTAATTAAATGCCAGATAAATTAGGAAAATTACCACATTCTGGATTTAGGCTATTTATATCATGATAAGTCTCCAGTAAATAGTTTAGGGCATTTGGATGAGTTTTGGGATCATTGCATAACCGGTTCGACATATAGTCTAGGTTGGTCTACATATAACAAATTTGTGAATTGCAATAGGACATGATGTACCGGGCATAAGCCCGTATTTTTAGTACTCTGAAGTATTATTCTGTGAACACTCCCTTCATGGAGATTTTATTCAATATATGTGATTTACTTTCAGTGGACTTGCTCTTACTTCAAATTATTGTGCTACCTTTTTATGATCGAATTGGCCGGCAGAATCGGCGCCTTGTGGTGATGACCCTTCAGGACGTGAAGGTGTCACCGCAAAACGGCGATTCTAGGCCTAAGACCCCGGGTTTTAAAAAGAAAAAAAAGGGGGGTCTTATAGGTGTGGCTATCTGATGTGCTGTTGTCAGGATTTTCTTCTTCTACCTCAGCACTCCTTCTAGGTGGAGAAGGAGACTTTCTCCTACCATTTCTTGTGCCTTCAGCCTTGAAGGCTACTGACTTCTCTTTGTACTCAGACCTACTGCTTTTAACCTCCTCTTTTCTAGCAGTGAGCTGCATTTCATAGGATAGAAGATTTCAAAATAGTGTGGGTGGAGGTGTATCAGCATGCCTGGCCACCTATCTGATGGCACATATCTTTGTGTCCCAATATTTTTTTAGTGATCTGAGAAACTTGTCATTCAGTTCATATGTGTTGAAGACTCTTCCATAGGTCATCAGCTCATTTACTATCCTGAAGAACTTCTTGTAATATTCAGCTATGCTGTCAGTCTTGGCTTGTTTAATGCTCTCAAATTCTTGATTCATCATAGATTTCATGTCCTCTCTAACTTCTTCTATTCCCTCCATGTAGACAATCAGGGTGTCCCACATTTCCTTAGATGTTTTACAGTGCACCAGATTCTGAAATGTGGCATCATCTATAGCACTTACAATAATGTTTTGTGCTCTTTTGTCTAGTGTTGCCAGGATGATCTCATCCTTAGTCATTTCAGAATAACTCTTTGGGGTTTTAACATTTGCATCCAGAGCCAATACCTTCATTGGAATGAAGGGACCTTCTTGTACTGTGATGTAGATTCTTAGATTAGATACTTCCATAAATAACCTGACCCTTTCCTTCCATATGTCAAAGCATTCTTTCTTGCAGATAGGCAGTTTCATAAATCCAAATTCCTTCTGATTCTCATTTGAACCCATTCTTGAAATCTATTAATTGCCTTGGAGATTCACTCAGACTGTTAGGTCTATCTTTGAGTAACCTCCCTCTAATACCATTTGAAAGACTTGATTTCAAGAGCCTAGAAACCTAGAGGGGGGTGAATAGGTTCTACTTTTCTTTAAGAATTTTAGGCAATTAGCTAGTTCTAACTCAGCACAGAAAATTCAATACACAACACAATAATCACAGCAAATCATACACCAGATTTATAGTGGTTCCCCAAAGTATGGGTACATCCACTTTCCCCCTTCGCCTATCCAGTATAGAACTGGATCAGCCCAACTTCCTTCCACTTACTCAGATCCACAGATCTTACAACTCAGAACCAGATTGGTTCCTACAGCTCAGACTTATATAAGTTTTACCTCAGATTCTTCCCAAGAACCCTACCTCAGGCCTCAGCCCTACCTTAGCCTTTATCACTAGGATTACAACTCAGACTTTCACAAGTCCTACACCTCAGGCTCTCAGCCCTACCTCGGCCTTTATAATTACAGGCTTACAACTCAGATCTTACAAAAGATCCTACAAGAAATTGAATGTTTAAAAGGTATAGAAATTTCACCAGATAGAACTCTCTATTTGTGTGAGCTTCTTGATCAGTTCTTGAATAAACTGAATATTCAGATCCAACCCGACTTAGCTATTTCAAAGCTTCTTGATTGAACAAAATAAGGTTGATCTCCACTTGATGTAGAAGTTGATCTTCAGATAGCTCCCTTCTTAAATTCAGAATAAGATCTGAATCTTTCTTACAGACTGTTCTGGATCTGTCTTCTTAAGGGTTGCCCCTTTTCTTGTTGTCAAATTCTCTTTCCCGTAATTACTTGATTACTTCCTTAGTTGTCTCTTATTGTCAAGAATCAGTCCCTTATATAGAGTTTCCTCATGATTATCGACTGATCCGATTTGTAACAACCTTTTGACAGTTCTGACAAAGGTGTTAGACCTGTTGGTTATGACAGCTGTCGAGTCACCAGTCATGACAGTTGATTCCTCAAAGACTTTACAACTCAGCATGAACCACTCAGCAAACTGCTTCACATGTGTCGACACAAATAAATTAAGTGTCGATATAAGTCTTGATGATGTCGACACAACACTCCATGTGTTGACATAGTCATTCTTCTGCTACTCGACACAACTTCTGTTAGATGTGTCAACATAAGTCCTGTGTGTCGACACAACTGCTCCTGGTCTCGACATAACTGATGCTGACAGATGGCATTGAGTGTATGTCCAGCTGTCGTTGAGTGTGTGTCGAGACGTCGTTGAGTGTGTGTCGACACAAGTCCTGTGTGTCGACACAAGTCATGTGTGTCGACACAAGCCTTCATACTTTGTATAGTTGTTGCTGTTCGATGGCGTTGAGTATCGTCCAGATGTCGTTGAATGTGTTTCGACACAAGTCCTGTGTGTCGATACAAGCCCTTCAGACTCAGTATAGTTGTTGCTGATAGATGGCATTGTGTGTGTATCTATACAAATCCTGTGTGTCGACATAAACCTTCTTCAGGTGTCGACACAATTCCTTGGTGTCGATACATGCCATTATTCTGGTGTCGACATAACTCCTGGGTGTCGACACATCTTCTGCTTCAGGTGTCGACACAATTCCTTCCTCAGGTGTCGACACAATTCTGGGTATCGATACAACTTCTTCTTCAGGTGTCAACATAATGCCTGGGTGTCTACACAGGCCTTGCTTCTAGTGTCGACACAACTTCCGGGTGTCGACATAATTCTTCACAAGTGTCGACACTTGTACTTAGAGAATTTTCTTGCAAACCTTATACCTGCACAATGAAACTCAAACATCCCATCAAATACAAACTAATGTATATCATTGAGTAAGGGGAGGCTTCTCCAAATCTGGTACATATTTTTCAGTGTACCCAACATCTATTCACCCCACCCCACCCCACCCCCTCTAGAGTAAATCAGATCTAACCCCTTCTCTTTCACCCTAGATAAGAAGGTAAAGAATATCATAGCAAGTGCAGTGGACGATTCAATGCTGCAGAACTTATTCCACTGAAAATCTGTCAAAGAGCTGTGAGACTGTCTTGTTGTCCTAATGGACGTTACTGAAGAAGTGAGAGACGATTGCAGATCATTGTTGAACTAGGAGTACGAAGCCTTTAAGCAAGGTGCCAATGACTCCATAGCTGGCAGCTTCGAGAAGTTCTTCAAGATAGTCATCGGCCTCAGGAACTATGGTTATGCATTCACTAATGGTGAGCTCAGCGACAAGTTTCTAAGATCCCTGACTAAGGATTGGGACACAAAAGTTGTTGTCATTAGAGAATTCAGGAAGCTGCCGGAAATAGACCCTCAGAACCTGTTCGGAAAGCTGCTCTCCTATGAGCTTCAAATGAATACCAGGAAGAAGGAGGAGCAAAGCAACAGAACATCTAGTAAAGAAAAGTCTGTGGCTCTGAAGGCGGAAGGTTCGAGGAAATCTAAAGTTGTGTCACCCATAAGAATGTGTGCTCCAGATACACAAGAAGACTCAGAGCCAAGCACGTCAGGCTCCGAGCTATCAGATGGAGAATTTTCCCTCATCTCCAAGCAGTTTAAGAAGCTGTTCAACAAGAGGAGGCAAATGAAAAATAATTCATTCTCTTCAAATTCCAGGAGATCACATTGTGACGGTGATCGTACCAAGAAAAGCTACAACAAAGAGGACAGGTATAAATCCAAACTGAACAAACAATATTCCTCTGACGTTGTTTGCTACTGTAGTAATAAATCAGGTCACATGATTGCGGAGTGTCTGTATAAGAAGAAGGATAGATCCAGGAAGGACGAGAAGAGATCCTTCAGAGGGAATAAGAAAGAAGAAAAGAGCTTCATTGCCAAGAAGTCAAAGACTCTCAGTGACAATGACTCGAATGAGTCGAGCTCTGAGAACGAAGAAGCATACTTTGGGCTCATGGCTCATACAGACGAGGAAGTTGGTGAATTTGAGTATCGCTAGAAGGTAAACTCGCACACAATACTCTCTGAATCTGAAATGTCCTCGAATGGTCATGATGACTACTCTTCTAAAGAGGAAAGTGATTCTGAGTTGATGTTTTAGCACGAGAACCTCTTAAAGGCTTTTGACAAATGTCGTAAGGTAGTAAAAAAGCAGTTAAAAGAGATTGCCTCCCTCAAGGCAGTGGAAAAAAATCTGAAGGAGGAATTGCTTCCTCTCAGAGATGAAGTCCACTCCTTGAAAGAGGAACTCAAGGGCTCTGCTGAGACGTTAAGTCTAAAAGAAAAAAATATCTTGATGAGCTGGAAGAAAAGCTCGCAGTGGAGAGAAAACTTGTTGAGAGTTTCTCCAAGCCGAAGACTGTTCTCCCTCTCATCGATGAGTTTTCAACTCAAAAGAAGGGTAGTGGTCTTGGCCACGTCGGTGGAAAGGGTAAGGCTGCTAAGAAGGCTAGAGCCAAAGAAAAGGGGAAGACACTAATGACAACCTTCGTTCAGGAAAGTAATCTTTCTGACGAACTTGTTTGACCTTGAGTCTTCATATGGTCATCATGTCAGACCTACTCATGTAGAGCCTAGGAATAGATACCAGGGATGGACCCATCCCCATGACTTTGGTGCCAGCGTGTTCAAAGCACCTTATGAAGAAATTCAGTTGAAAATCATGGTCCATATGTTCATGGCCATAACAATAAGAAGGCACCAAAAGCCAAAACTGATGTGCCTAAGGCTAAAGAGATGGAGAGTTTCTCCAACCACAGAACAGAGTTTGAGTCTGGTGTCATGAAAAAATTTTGTGAAAGCCAAGATATCTTTCATGAGTTTTCCTCCCCTCGCACTCCACAACAAAATGGAGTTGCTGAGAGAAGGAATAGAACCCCGATTGAAGCATATACAACCATGTTGAACGATGCTTCACTTCCAGAGTACTTCTGGGCTGAAGCAGTCAACACGACTTGTCACGTGCAAAACAGAGCACTCATCAACAAAAACTATCGTAAGACCCCCTTATGAGCTATTGAAGGGCAGAAAACCGACTATGTCCTACTTTAGAATCTTTGAAAGTAAATGCTTTGTACTTAATAATGGGAAGCATTACTGCACAAAGTTTAGTGAAAAATATTTCGAAGGTATTTTTGTAGGATATAGTAGCCATAGTAAGGCATATAAGATTTTTAATAAGAAAACTCTGGTGGTAGAAGAGTCAATAAATGTTGTATTTGATGAGACTAACATGCTTCATAGCAGCTCGTCTAGTGTTATTGGTGGAAATGCAGGTACCAGGTTCAAGGAGCTAAGCTTGGATGAATCTGTTAAGGAAGAAGTTCCAAGTTCAGTCAAGATCGTTGATCTAGGCTTGGTGGATGAAGAACCCATAGAGGAAGAATTACCTCAACCCATAGAGGCTGCACAAGATTTTGTAGAGCCTATTAGAGGGAGAGCAAGGAACCTAGGGCTCAGACACCGAAGAGATCACCCAGCTAATCAGATTATTGGAGAGCCAGGCGACGACGTTAGAACCAGAAGAGGTACAACTAATGAAATTTTTCATCTCAGCTTTTTGTCTCAGGTTGAACCGAATGAGTTCGAGGAAGCGAATAAAGGTGCCTCTTGGATAATGGCAATGCAAGAGGAGCTCATCCAGTTTAAAAGATGTAAAGACTAGGAGCTTGTGCCCAAGATAAAGGAACAGATCGTGATAGACACCAAGTGGATATTCAGAAACAAGCTGGACGAAAACAGAGTAATTATCAAGAACAAAGTCAAGCTTGTAGCGCAAGGTTATAAACAAGAAGAGGGGATCGACTTCGACCAGACATTTGCTCCAGTGGCTCGGCTTGAGGCGATCAGGTTGTTTCTTGCGTATGCTGCCCTCAATGGATTCACTGTTTACCAAATGGACGTGAAGGCAGGTTTCCTCAATGAGAATCTGAAAAAGGAAGTATATGTAGCGCAACCCCCAGGTTTTGTCAATTCTCAATTCCCTGAACATGTTTATTTCTTAAATAAAGCCCTATATGGTTTAAAGTAAGCTCCCCGAGCTTGGTATGAGACGTTGTCTAGCTTTCTTCTTGATAACAAGTTCACAAGGGGAAAGATAGACAAGACATTATTTCCTTGGGAAGTTAAAGGCAAGATTTTACTAGTGCAAATCTATATCAATGACATCATATATATTTGGCTCTACAGAAGACAACCTTTGCAAAAAGTTTTCCAAACTTATGCAAGGGAAGTTTGAAATGAGCAGTATGGGTGAGCTGAAGTATTTCTTAGGACTTTAGGTGAAGCAATCTGAAGATGGAATTTTCATATCTCAGATGAAGTTCACCAAGAAGCTTCTTAAGAAATTCAGAATGGAGAGTGCAACCTCTATATGGACTCCAATGGGTTCAACCGTGTCTCTGGACAAGGATGAGAAAGGGAAACCTTTTGATGAAACCAAGTATAGAAGCATAATTGGATCCTTGCTCTACCTGACTACCAGTAGACCGGATATAATGTTTTCAACATATGTCTACGCTAGATATTAGGTGAACACTAAAGAATCTCATTACGTCGCTGCAAAGCAGATTTTAAGATACTTTAAGGGTACACCCAATCTTGGCTTATGGTACCAAAGAAGTAATTATGTCGAGCTAATTGGCTTTTCAGATGCAGATTTTTCAGGTTGAAGGGATGATAGAAAAAGCACTTCTGGGACGTGCCAATTCCTCGGAAGACAGTTTATTTCATGGAGCAGTAAAAAGCAGAATTGTGTGGCAACATCTACTGCCGAGTCAGAGTATATCTCTGCGGGTAGTTGTTGCACACAGCTTCTATGGATCAGAAATCAACTTGAAGATTATAATTTGAAGTTCAGAGATATTCTGATGTATTGCGACTCATCCAGCGCAATTGCTATCGCAAACAATCCAATTTCCCACAGCCGTACCAAGCACATCGAGGTGCGCTACCATTTCATCCGGGAGCATATGGAGAACAAGCATATAGCCCTCAGCTATGTCCCGACGAACAAACAAGTTGCAGATATCTTTACGAAGCCACTGGACGAGGCCAAGTTCTCCTTCTTCAAGACAGAACTTGGTGTGCTCAACACGGAATTCTGAAAGGTTCATTTTTGAAGTCAAGAGAAGATTAAGCCACTTTGAAAATTCCAAGAGAATTCAAACTCAGAAAAATCTCAAGCTCAGAAAGGGATTTCTCAGAAAACTACTTCTATTTCTCGAGAAGAACTTATATTTCTCGAGAACTTACTGGATTTCACGAAAGCTTCTGAATTTCTCGAGAAATACTACTGGATTTCTCGGAACACTAGATATATTTCTCGAGAATTAGCTTTTATTTCTCGGAAAGTCTAATGGATTTATCGAGAAGCCTTATCTTTCTCGAGAAATGTCTAATTCCGCCAGCCTAAATTTTTGAAGAATTCGAACCACCATTCCAGGTACGCCTTTCATTACACTTCAAAAATCTTAATTTTATATAAATAGAAAATAAGTCCATAGAAATACCCAAATCCACAAATTCGAAAAAGGCTTTCCCGAGAAAGACGCTTCAGTTCCGCGAAGGTCACCGTTGTTCTTCTCAAACTTCATCGATTCTTCTTCGAAAGATCAGAAATTTTTCATTTTTCTCCTTCTACAAAGATTGGCATGGGCAGTGAGTTTGTCGATCAGGAATCGAAGAAATTTCAAATGATTTTAAGAATGTTATTCAACTTCTTGAGTCCGTTGGCCTCACCTTCATCCTGGAGCATCCGTGCAAGGTTCTACTTCCATATGTCGAAGAGTTCTTCAGAAATGCCAAGCTTAAGCGGAGCGGGAAGTTGTTGAAAACTTCAGTCAGAGGTATGAAAATCAATATCAGGTCGTCCTCTCTAACAGAGTCTCTAAGATTACCCTTCATTGATGAGGAAGAATATTTGGAAGAAGCTGATAACTCAAGAACCTTCTCCTTCTGTGGTCTTTCCCAATCCACCACTTCTGTTAGAAGACAGCACATGCCAGATGAAAGTAAAATTCTGGCTGACATTCTAGGAAAGGTGCTACTCTGTAAAATAGGCTCCATTGGATACATCTCCTCAGATTTCTTTGACATGATGGCTATTGTTGTGTGTCGAAAGAAATTTCAGTGGGGACATATGTTGTTTGAGAAAATTAAAGAAAGCTTGAAAGCACCAAACTTTGGAAGGATCATCTCCTTATATCTGAATCAGACACACCCTGAAATCTTTGACTTATCCAAAGGTGTGGCAATTCACCACCTAAAGAAAATATCTCTATTCTCCATCTAGAGATGGGAGATCAGAATTCCAAGACAAGGCAAGGCTCATGTAGTTCCCAGGGCAGTAGTTGATGAGGACAGGACCCTATCTCCTCCTCATACTGATACAGCTGGCACATCTGGTGTAGCTGCTTAGAGGGAGCCTGCTCCTTCAGTTCATGTAGAGGATCAACAAGCTAAGGTTGCAGAAACAGAGGTTCAGTCAGATGTTCCTGCAGCTCAAGTAACAGGGCAAGTTGTTGATGATGATGTGGTAGTGGAAGAAGAAATTCAAGCTCAGTCTGATGATGAGAAGAGCACCTCTATGCATGATGGTGGCTCAGGCATGAATGTTGATCCTTCCTCTGATCAGGAAAATCCTCCTGAAGACACTCCAGAAGATTCTCAGCCCCAGGCACACAATGAGGGGGAGAATGTGTTGTTACTTTCTGATGAGGATGCAATTACTCCAGAACCTGCAGACCCTCCTCTCAAGAACTTAGATTTCTCTATACCAATCATTCTTGGAGAGGAAGGGGATGTCATGACTTCTGCCCAAAAAGGCAAAAGTGCATTTGTAATTGAAGAAATTCCAGTATGGACAGTTCCAGCATTACCTCCACCATCTCCTCCAGCTCCAGTCATTCCTAATGATACACTATTGGGTAAAATTGAGTCTATGTTGACCAAGCAAAGAGAGTATTTTGACAGGTCTCTTAAAGAGGTAACTGATAAAGTAACTGCTCTTGAAAAAGAAATGAGCAGAGGATTTGCTGAAATTCAACATAATACAGATGAGTTCAAGCGATTGCTAAATATTGGTGGCAAGGCTCTATACCACACTATCACTAGTGTTGGTCAAGTCATGGATCAAGCAGTTACAGTGGCAAACAATCAGATCAAATTACTAAAGAAGACTGAACAACAGAACTTCAAGACCTGTGAAGAAGTTGGAAAATTAAAAGAAGATGCCATAGAGACCCTCTCTGTAGAAGTCAGAAAGGGGGAGGATAAAGTAAAAGAAATTCTAGACAAGAAAGTTCAATAAATGAAAAATTAGTGGAGTGAACAACTGCAAGAGATCAATACTAGTGTTGATAAGCAGATTAAGGGGGTAAACATATACTTTTGAGACTGCTGTGTGGATGCACAACAAAATCTTTCAAGATTTTCATGTTGACCCAAATGAGGCTCCACCTCCTTATCTGGATCCCAATGTCTTCAAGCCTACTTTTTCTCCTGGACCTGAACTGTATGAACTTCCTCCTGAAAGTTATTTTCAAGTATGGACTTCAAAACAGTCAGAGATACAACAAGATCTACCTCCTGAGATTTCAGTGCTCAAGAAGAAAAAATATGGTGATGGTGCTTCTGCCAGCAGATCCATCCCAAGCCAAATAACTGCCCAGAGGAAAGAAAAAGAATTTGCTGAAATTTGGAGTCCAACTTCTAAGTCTCTTATTCTGGATACTCTGAAGTTGGTTATGGAATATAATGAAAATAAAGATGATCACAACAGTCACAAAGAGTGAGAGTTATATGAGAAGTCATTGATTAAAAGAAGGATTTATAATCGTGAGTATGATCGTAAAAATCCTAGTGCTCCTCCTCGACCTTCAAAGTATTATCTCAAGCCTTTCAGTTATCAGAAGAGACAACATCAACAATAGTTCAAATAATTTTATGATTGTCAGTTGTATAGAATTTTGTGGACCAAGATATTCCTATGGACAAACTCTATATATATATAAAATTTTGAATTTTGTTGATCTTATCATTTCTTATCTGTCATTACATACTTTATTTTACTTGTTAGTTAATTCTTTAACTATCTTGATATAATTCACCTTAGTGTAGAAGATTCTGATTTCTACAAATAGGGGAGATTGTTGGATATTGTATCCATAATAACCTAGATTTGTATGAAATTACCATTGAACAAAGATGAATCACTACAAGAAAAACCTTGATTAGCAAGAGGCAAACTTCCTTGCTAATTAGCAAAATTTGTTGCTAATTTTAATTAGCAAGGAAATTAGGAACAAAAAAATACCTAGCTAATATGATCCTAGCTAATTTTAGCTACGAATTTATTTGTTGCAAATTAGCAAAGATTTTTTAACAAGGTATTATATCCTTCCTAAATTAGCAAGGAAAACTACATTCGTTGCTAATGCTTTGTATTTTATTGAATTAAAAAAATATTTATATATAAAAAAATGTTAAAAAGTTATTGCTAAGAATCGAACCTCCAACCTCCCATATACAATAAATAATTTATATAAATAGGTTTAAATGTATTTATTTATATATAGTTATTTATATGATATTTAAATATATGTATATAAATAATTTATAAATATATAAACAAAAAAATATTTTATAAGGGAGGAATAAGGAAATTAAAAAATTTCTTTTTTAATTAAGGCTTCATTTGAGGAGGGGTTTTCACGTCGGTGCGAGAGCATAAGCCGCCACACGGCAGAAAAACAAACGGGCAGCGTCTGCTCTCGTCGTGCCAGAGGAACGAATCGAAAAATCTCAGTTTGGAATCCTTGCCTCCCCCTCCAACTCTGAATGGCGGCGGCATTTTCACCCGCTTGTCTGCTCCTGCCGAACCAAATGAAACCTATGATAAAAATTTTTGAAGAAAATAATTGTATCTATATAAATATTTTGCCACAAAAAATGTTATTATTTTGCAACAAAAATTTTGCTACGAAAAAATTTGTTGCTAATTTAGCAACGAAAATTTTGAAACAAAAAAATTTGTTACTATTTTTGCAACAAACAAATCCCTTGCTATTTTAGTAGGTAAAATAAAAACTTATTTTCCTAGCTAAATTTGATGCTAATTAGGAAGGATTATCAAGCCTTCCTAATTTCCCTTTCTAAATCAGGTTTTTCTTATAGTGAATTAAGTTTGTATTTGATGCTATTCTTTAGTTGAGTGCTTGTAGGTTATTATTACCAAGTATAGACCAATGTCAGTTTACAATGAGTCACTAAACACAGGATCATGCAATGTAATCCTTCATTGTGTGATCCATAGTGTTGACTCATGTGTAATCTCTTTATTGGGATGCACTTTTTCAAGTACTAGAGCAATGGAAGAAAGGAAGAGTTGCTGGTTTCGACAAAGAAGAAAGGAAAATTTTTCTGAAAAATTTCCTAAGTTCATTTCTCGAGAAATGAAATGTATTTCTCGAGAAGTCAAAGTAAATTTCTCGAGAAAGCAAAGCTGTTCTCGAGAAACCATAAGACTTCTCGGAAAATTGTCTGAAAAATATTCTAAGTCATTTTCTCGAGAAATGCCCGGTAGATTTCTCCATAAGCAAAGTTCGTTCTCGAGAAAAGAAAAGTAGTTCTCGAGAAGTCCAAATCATTTATCGATAAAGCTAAGTCTTTTTCTCGAGAAATCAGTCTTTAAGTTCACAGATTTTTCGTTAAGTAAATTTCTCAAGAAGGTCAGACCATTTCTCGAGAAAGCAATTCATTTCTCGAGAAATCATATTCTTCTCGAAAAATCTATCTTCAGTTCAAAATTTGCGCTAAGTATTTTTCTCAAGAAATCAAGTATTTACTTCAAAGAAATTTTCGTCAAATCTTTTCTCGAGAAGCCATGTCATTTTCTCGAGAAAGCTAGTCATTTCTCGAGAAATCTATTTCTTCTCTAGAAATGGACTTGCAGATTTTTTTGTTTCAAATCTTTTGACGGGATTTCAAATTAATCTAATTTAATGATGATTGATCCACGTGGATCTTTCCTTGATGACTTATGATCGTTAATCGATGATCTATATAAAGACTTTTCAATTGGAATCGAAAACCCTAATTGAGTTTACAGAATCAGAATCGCTCTCGCACTTTCCAAATTTGAGAGAAGCCGTCGTCTTCATCGTCAATTCTTCTCTGTCACTCTCTCTCGATCCAGTGATTCGAAAGGAGAAAAGATTCGACAGATCCAAGTTTCCAAGATTCTTCAACATCTATTTGATCGTGTCGGATCCAAGGTTTTCAGATCATGTTTTCTCGGATTTCTTCCTCAACTTTCTTCACAGAGCTTTTCAGTTTTCAAGAAGGAAGATCCTTGGAGATTTCAGATCTGGAAGAGTAAAAATTTTATTATTTGTTGTAAAAATTGTTTTAATATTTGTAAGAGCTTTGTCTCCGAGATTGTAAGAAGTTTATTCTTCCGAGTGTAGATCCATTAGTGGATCGAGTTTGTAGATCTGTTAGTGGATCGAGATTGTAGATCCGTGCGTGGATTGAGTTTGTAGATGCGGTTTGTGGATCGAGGTGTAGATCTGATTGTGGATCGAGGTGTAGGAGCATTGCTCCAAGGTGTAAGATTGTGATAATCTGAGAAAGGTAAAGTATCCGAATCTATCCCTTCGTGGTAGATAGGTGAGACGGGATAGTGGACGTACCCAATACGGGGAACCACTATAAATCTCTGTGATTGTGTGCTTGAATTTTTAGATAATTTTTATTCCACAAAAAGACACAAACAACACTTATTTACCCCCCTCCTCTATGTGATTTAGGTAGACGCTAGATACTTTCAAGCACAATAATTTATAGACCTGTTCATTGCCAGCCATCAGATAGTCAAAGATCCTCCCACTTGTCCAGGATCCGCCAAAATATTGGGAAACGCTTATGGGTTTCTTTCGTCGTTTCACCACGGAGGAACGACAGATCCCGAGAGTTAACCCCGAGTTCTTAAGAGGCTTCTTCTTAGGAGAACTCCACCCTGACAACTTCTATTCAGCATTAATGAAAAAAACAGCTCCAAGTTATCATGATCTAGTACGACGTGTCGAAGCAAAGATCGCCGCCGATGAAGCAATCAAAGCACATCAACCGCGGTTCGATAAAGACATGAAAAGGTGAAGGGAGCAAGAGGCTTTATCAAAGAATAATGAATGTCATGGCAACCCACAACCTCAACAAAACCATAGATATACACCCCTCAATACCTCTAGAACAAATATACTTTACACAATCTAAGGCAGCAAGGCGCTCTGCAAGCTTAGGCCCCTCGCGAAAAATACAGGGGACCAGACAAAATACTATGAGTTCCACCATGGGGGAGGACACGACACAAAAAATTTCTCCAAGTTTAAATATGAAATCGAGCGTCTTGCGAAACAAGGTCTACTAGGGAAATTCTTACGGAGCCAAGCGTCAAACCGATAAGGAGGATCAACTGGCAGCTCGCTAGGAAGGATTAGGGGAGGGCAACCCCTAAGGATCCTTGGGAAAACTTCATACCTATCGACGGGGCTCTACCCACACCACCACAATGTTTTATTGACTTGATTTCTCTATGAATACTATGTATAAATTACCACTATGACTCTAATAGCTTTTAAAGTTTGCTCATTTCAGGCCTGTATAAGGCAAACATCGGTTGCGCTGTCATAGCTACATATTCATCTCACTTAAATGAAAGGACACTCGTTTTAATGAACAGCACCTGCCTTCAGGCAGCATGCTAATGAACAGTAACTGCCTCCGGGCAGCGCGCTAATGAACAACACTTGCCTCTGATCAGAGCGCTAATGAGCAGCACCTGCCTCTGGGCAGCACGCTAATGAGCATCACCTGCCTCCAGGTGGCGCGCTAATGAACAACACCTACCTCCGAGCGGCGCACTAATGAACAACATATTCCCCCGGGCAGCGCGCTCATAGCGGCCTCCCACTGCCAACTATTGAAGGCCTGCTTTTCTCTCTGCAGTAGGTCACGATATTGCCAGGGTTTGTCCCCCTCGCGCTCACCAATGGTTTGAAGGTCTTCCCTTCACCACCTCTCCGGGACCACGTCCCTGCGGCCTCCCCCTGCCAACAATCGAAGGTCCTCCCTTCTCTCCACAGTAAGTCGCGGCGTCGTCAGGGCCTGCCCCCCTCACGCTCTCCAGTAGTTTGAAGGTCTACCCTTCACTATCACACCAGGACCACGTACCTACGGCCTCCCATTGCCAGCGATCAAAGGTCTTCCCTTCTCCCACAGTAGTTCGTGACACCGCCAGGGCCTGCCCCCTCGCGGTTGCCCAGGTTCGAAGGTTTGCCCTTCACCGACACACACCCAGCGACATCTCTAGACTGGCAAGCCAGGCCTCGCACTTCCTGGCTGAAAGTGTTCTCCCTTCGTCCTAGTAATAGGTCGCAGGACCATCACAGTCTCATCCTTCAACAATCAAACTCGAAGGAGTGCCGCAAAGATGCCCGCACAAAGATATCAGAGCCAACATTACAAATCTCACAAGAAAAGTGCAAAATAATAAATGGTCATGCCCCAACCCTAAACTCTAAAGGAATGTGTCGGAGAATCAAAGAAGACAAAGCAACGAATAACAACATAAAACTAACAACAAAATGCAAATAAAAGCATGAGCTTGCAAGCTAGCACACAACAAAAGTACAAAAACACCACCAAGTATACAAGTCAATACTTGATACAACGAACTAAGTAGCCTGCTCCTCACCAACGTCAAGCTTAGCGCACTCATCCTCATATGGGCCGTCAAAAGCAAGATAAGCAACGACACATTCACTCCTGCAAGATACCATCTGCCCTTCTCCTAGGAAGTGGTCCGAGTGTCATCTGGACCTCGCCCTCCAACCGCCAATGTTTAAGAACCAGAATAGGTTTTCTTACGCAAAACGATGGTTCCAACACCACTAAAGCTCGATCATAACCACGAGCAAGTGCTCAACGCTAGAGCTGTGAACAAACAATCAAGCAATGATCAAAGAGCTACCAGGATCCGCAAACAGCGCACAAGTCCACCGCGTGACATTGATGTACTAAGGTACAATAAAGGTGGAACCATACCTCATCTATATCAATGTAAGAGTCCCTGCTCCCATCAGAGGTCTCTAGTACCACATTTGCCTACACCGCAACCACTCATCCACACCATAATCGGGAGTAGCGTCACCTCCAATGTCCCAGGTATCCCATAACAATTCAGTGCACAATGTGACCAAAGCGCAGAATACATTGCATATACGGTGCCCATTGCGCCCTGCGCCCATATTGCACACATTCCAAAATTGCATGCTCTACGCCCTATGCACATTACACCTAGCGCACACATCATAAACATTGTACTAACTGTACATTCCACTCCTAGCGCACAAAGAGTTCCTCATACGTTCCACCCTTCGCACCACGCATGCATTTTAACATGTCCACGTCACCCCAAACACCACGCATATAGCCTAGCATTCAATCAAAATTCCCCATCACTCCTTCGCTTCGGCTCTAGGATGCGGGGACTTGGGGGGGGCAAATGATGGGTTCCCACGATCCGGTTCGATCAAGCCCCTAGAACCGCGAGCGACCACCAAAACCTCGGGGAAGTCGGCACATGTCGACTTGGCCTCGTTTTGCCGTGCACATCCATGCGGGCACCGGGCCATGTGCGGCCTTAGCCGCGCACCTCGGGGGTCTCACTTCCCTCGCGACCTCACGTCCCTCTGGCCGCCTAGAAGTGGGTGGATATTTTCCGGCAGGTGCGGGCGGCCAAGCGGCCTCCCCCACCCCTGGGCCTCCCAGACCTGGACAGCCTCTTGTACACCCAGATCTGGGCGGTCGTGAACTATTAGGAGTGGGCGGCCACATGGGTACCCACCCCTCTGGCCGCCCTAATCTTCGCGGCATCTTGGACGCCACAAGACCGCCCGCCCCTCTGGCAGCTAAGATTTGGGCGACCTCTTGGCCGCCCAGTTCTGGGCAACCATCCTGTATTAGGAGCGAGCGGCCTCATGGTCGCCTGCCCCTCTGGCTGCCCAAATCTTGGAGACCTCTTAGCCGCCCAATTTTGGGAGGTTGTCTCCTATCAAGAGCGGGTGGCCACTTGGACGCCCGCCCCTCTAGTAGCCAAAATCTGGTCGGCCTCTTGGCCGGCAAGGTCTGGGCCCCTTTCCGACCTA
Source organism: Platanthera zijinensis (assembly GCA_039513925.1). Classification (NCBI taxonomy): domain Eukaryota; kingdom Viridiplantae; phylum Streptophyta; class Magnoliopsida; order Asparagales; family Orchidaceae; genus Platanthera; species Platanthera zijinensis. The sequence goes on from CM077088.1 coordinate 58,735,433, forward strand.
GGGAGGGTGGTCGCGCAGCTGCCCCACGCTTCAGTGGGGTTCGCCTACCCGCCGGTCGGCGGCCTTACCCATCCGCCGACCTTCTTCGACCTCCAGCGTCGCCGAACCGCCCCTCCCCTCGCTGGAGTGGCTGTTATTTTTCTGCTCGGGGGCAGTTTCATCATTTACATAAAAATGGTGATTCGTGTGCTCTGTATCGGGCGATTCTATTCGTCCTTCCGGTAGTTACCAGGTGAATTTACCGACTCAACCCTATTAAAATCTATAAATAGACCCCTTTCCCTTTCATTTTGGATCTTTTCCTCCGCCGGAAAACCCTCCAACCAATTTCTCTCTCCTACACTTCTCTTTCTTGCGCTCTTGCACACGCCTCTTCCTTGCGCGCTCCCACACACGCCTCTTTGTTACGCACTCCCGTGCACGTCTCTTCCTTGCGTGCTCCCACGCGCGCCACTTCCCTTACGCGCTCCTGTGTGCGCCTCCTCCTTGCGCGCTCCCACGTGCCACTTGTTCCAGCAAGTGCTTTGTGTGCTCTCCTCCAGCAAGCGCTCTGCACGCTCTCCTCCAACAAGCACCTCGCATGTTATCCTCCATCAAGCACCCCACTCGCTCTCCTCCACCAAGTGCCCCATCCGTTATTGACTAGCAAGCACCCCCCGCGCTCTCCTCCAGCAAGCACCCTGTGTGCTCTCCACCAGCAAGCGCTCCACGCGCTCTCCTCCAGCAAGCACCCTATGCACTCAAGAACAAGTGCTCCAACCACCGACAGGATAACCACACCCGACCTCTCCAAAAGCCGATCAAAGACAAGCCGCAGAGGATAAGTCACATAGAGCGCTCTGCCTTCAAGACCCTCCCAAGTGCGCCTCTGTTCGCTCTGCCGTCAAGTCTGCTCCAAGCGCACCTCTGTGCCCTCCGTCTTCAAGATCATCCCAAGCATGGCTCTGTGCGCCCCGCTGTCAAGTCTGCTTCAAGCGTACCTCTGTGTGCCTTACCTTCAAGAACGCACCAAGCACGCCCCCGTGCGCTCAACTCTCAAGACCACCATAAGAGCCCAACGCCCTCAACTCAACAACATGCTCACCAGTCTACAACAAGCCTATCAAACGTCAACAAATCAGTCATTTTAGACTCCTTTAAGCTTAACAGGGAACAAAACACAAAGGATATGGTGCGCCAAGCGCGCCACTCGAGCTTCCAAGCCCCGAACATCATCAAAACGAGCAAAACAAGTTCCTCCCAAGCACCAGTAGAGGGCTTCAAGACACAACAAGCGCGTCGCTCCCGACAACTCGCAAAGAAACATTTAGCTCCATGAGCAGTAGGCTGTCACCCTCTGAGCTACCCCTCCACTTTCTCTCTCAATAATTGTAACGAGAAGCGGTCTGTCGCCCTCGAGTTCTTCAAGAAATCCCTGTACACCACCCAACAAATAGTGGAGGTTTGGCCGGCACAGATCCGATCACGTGGTTTTTCACCCAGTTGATGAGTTTTCCACGTTAAAAAAATTATCTTCCCAACTTTCTACTTACCGTGACTGCGTGCATGCTTTACCGCTCCCTGGCTAAGACAGATCAATTTAATCTGGTCTATCGGAGCCTTAAGCAAACCGCAACAGGTGCGTTCCATTTTGCCCTTTGTAATGAATGTAGAATCATTATAAAAGTTTAAAATTGAAATATTATAAAATAATTAATGTAGCAGATTTTTATCATTTTCATTCATATTTCTAACGGAATGGTCATTTTCGTAAACAAGGTAAACTTGGGGGGGAGGTGAATGTAATTTCCAAAGATAGAGGGGTGCAACCTAACACACATACTATAAGAAAAAGATAACCATGCAAAAATAAAACACCAAATCCAAAATATAGTGAAAGATGGCCTTCTCAAGATATGATTTTTACGGCCTTCTCAAGATATCTCTATTATCGTCCATTCAATTCCTCATTAACTTGAGAAGGCCATAAAGACTGTCTTCAACTACATAGAACAACAACAACACTCAAGCCTTTATCCCAGTATAGTGGTGTCTGTTAGGTTTTTGCCTCCATTAACTCCCCAACACCGTACCAAACTTCCGGGCGCGCAAGGAAATTCTTCGGGGCGAATTTCTGCAATTTTCAAATTCTGGCCGAGAAGTTGCAACCTGGAAAAAGGAGGTTGCAACCTCGCGAGTTCTGACTACATTCAGGATTCTAAACCGGGTTTTATTTGGTTTTTATATTATGTAATATTAAAACCTATATATCTATTTCCTGCAACCCTAGGAGCAGGACCCGATTCATCTCCCCCTCTTTTCAGTCGTTTCTCTCCCTCTCTCTCTCTCTCGTTTTCATCGGGAGCAGCCACCGGCCATCCGCCCCTTTGCCGCTCTCCCTGCTCCTTCGCCCTCTCTCTCTCTCTCTCGCCGCCTCCTGCTGGAGGACCGCCGGCCATTCGTGGAGGAGAGAAGGGCCGCCGGCCTTGCGGCCGTTTGGAGAAGGGGGGGGGGGGGGGCGGCGGCTGCCGTTGTTCCGGGGAAGGAGGCCGCCGGGTTTGGGAAAGGCTACTGCTTGCTGCAGTTTTTGGGAGGAGACGTCGTCGTCGTAGCGACGCCGTCGGAGTTTGGGTTGTCGCCGTGCTTGGCCATGAGGAACTTCCTCTTTCTTCGGCCGTTTTGCCGCAAGGTATCCGGGAGTCACTTTTTTATCTCATTTTGTATAGGGGTAATTTATCCCCATTTGGAACACTGTGTATTTTGTGTTGAATGAGATTGTGACTGCCATTTCCGCCCGTGGACGTACCCATTCAGGGGAAACCACGTTATTTCTGGTGTTCTTTTTGTGCCTTTGTGTTTTCTGTTATTATTACTTGTGTCAGCATCAGGTATTCTGCACTTCAGCACCGCTTCGAATCCCAACAAGTGGTATCAGAGCCAGGTTGCGAGCTGACACTTTTGTTTAAAGGACGAGTTGTTTCCGATCTCGAGTGTACACTTGGGTGCGGTAGTTTACGACCGTTGGTCCGCTGGCTATCCCCTTAGTTGTGCACTACTGAGGTCGCCAACTCAAGTTTTGTGTTTCGTGCAGTTTCTGCGTTCCGTTCTCAATGGCTTCGTCTATTCCTGGTGTTGTGGCCAAGTTTGACGGGAAACAAAACTTTGGTCTATGGCAGGTCAAAGTTCGTGCACTACTTATAAAAGAAGGCTTACACCGTGCCCTACTGGGCAAGACCAGTAAGGATGTTGAGGTTTCTGATCATATGTGGGAGGACATGGATCTCAAAGCGTTGTCCACCATACAGCTTTGCTTACATGATGACGTGCTTTATGGAGTTCTTTCAGAGACGACTTCCTCTGGCATTTGGGCAAAGTTGGAGAGTACCTATATGACAAAGTCTCTCCCCAACCGGATCTACCTCAAGCAGCAGCTATACAAGTTTAGCATGAAGGAGAGATCCTCTATTCATGACCACCTGAACAGTTTCAACAGACTGTTATCGGAGTGTCTCAGCATGGATATTCAGGTGGATGAAGAGGACAAAGCAGTGATCCTTTTGAACTCTCTTCCAAAGCTCTATGAGAGCATGGTTACTACCCTTACCTACAGTAAGGACGTCTTGGACTTGGAAGAGGTGACTGCGGCCCTACTCTCAGATGACATCCGGAAGCGGTCTTCAGGTTCTCATGTTACTGAAGACTCCGTTCTATACTCTCGGGGTCATTCTGGTTCTAATAGAGGGGGCAAGTCTAAGTCAAAGGGCATCTCAGATTTATACTGCAAATACTGCAAGAAGAAGGGTCACGTGATCAAGGACTGTTGGAAGCTTCAGAACAAAGATAAAGGGAAGAGCACTGGTGATGAAAAGGGGAAGTCTGACATATCCTTGTGCTTTGAGGATGTGGGAGATAACCTCATCTAGGTCATCCTTCTCTCTGCTCTTCTACTTTCCGCTTATATGTTCGTGCTTCCTGTCCGTTTGTTTCCCTATGTTGCTTGCTTTCCTTTCCCTCATTATGTTCATGTTATTCCTGTTATCTTTCTTATAACCTGTCTTTGGATTATTTATTCCGATCACTACTCCGTTGTATGAATGCTTTTGTTTCACCCTAGTACCTAAGCTCTTTCATTGTTACTCCTTCGTCACATGAGCTTAGTGTGTGTGTCTAATCAACATTTTCTGATTAGCTCGTATATGGGTTCTCTTTATACATGTTGAGATCAGTTCTGCCTGCATTCAATTGTTGATGTGTTTGCATTTATCATTTCTCTCCCCGCGCACATCATTTCTGGAGTCTGTGATATTTTCTTTTGCTTTGGGAGACCACCGCTGGAGGTGGAGCAGTTAGACCTTTGCTTCAGGTGGAGCATTTCTGGAGTAGTCACGTCAGTCCAGTTTATGTACTACTCAGATTGAAGGAGTTCACTTTATCTGCCCTTGGCGGGAGCAGATTCAGTTGATGCGATTTGCATCGTTCTTGGTGGCAACTTGGTTAGTTGGAGTTATCTCGACAGGTGGAGTTTATTAGGTTTTTGCCTCCATTAACTCCCCAACACCGTACCAAACCTCCGGGCGCGCAAGGAAATTCTTCGAGGCGAATTTCTGCAATTTTCAAATTCTGGCCGAGAAGTTGCAACCTGGAAAAAGGAGGTTGCAACCTCGCGAGTTCTGACTACATTCAGGATTCTAAACCGGGTTTTATTTGGTTTTTATATTAGGTAATATTAAAACCTATATATCTATTTCCTGCAACCCTAGGAGCAGGACCCGATTCATCTCCCCCTCTTTTCAGCCGTTTCTCTCCCTCTCTCTCTCTCGTTTTCATCGGGAGCAGCTGCCGGCCGTCTGCCCCTTTGCCGCTCTCCCTGCTCCTTCGCCCTCTCTCTCTCTCTCTCTCTCTCTCTCTCTCTCTCTTTGCCGCCTCCTGCTGGAGGACCGCCGACCATTCGTGGAGGAGAGAAGGGCCGCCGGCCTTACGGCCGTTTGGAGAAGGGGGGGGGGCGGCTGCCGTTGTTCCGGGGAAGGAGGCCGCCGGGTTTGGGAAAGGCTACTGCTTGCTGCAGTTTTTGGGAGGAGACGCCGTCGTCGTAGCGATGCCGTTGGAGTTTGGGTTGCCGCCGTGCTTGGCCGTGAGGAACTTCCTCATTCTTCGGCCGTTTTGCCGCAAGGTATCCGGGAGTCACTTTTTTTATCTCATTTTGTATAGGGGTAATTTATCCCCATTTGGAACACTGTGTATTTTGTGTTGAATGAGATTGTGACTGCCATTTCCGCCCGTGGACGTACCCATTCATGGGGAACCACGTTATTTCTGGTGTTCTTTTTGTGCCTTTGTGTTTTCTGTTATTATTACTTGTGTCAGCATCAGGTATTCTGTACTTCAGCACCGCTTCAAATCCCAACAGGGTCGGCTATATGGATCTTTTGTCGCCATTGTGCCCTATCTTTTGGCATAATCTCACTAATGCCTAAGTACATCATATCTTTTTGTATAGTTTCGTTTCAAGTCTTTATTGGTCTACCCCTCCCTCGTTTAACATGCCTAGTGACTAGACTCTCACAACGCCTAACCGGTGCCTCTAATGGTCTCCTTAAACTCATAGCTTCTCTTTAACAAAGATGATGCTCAATAAACTATGATCTACAAAGATATATCTTACTTAAGAGCAGACTTCCTATACCTTCCAACAACATAGAGCAGTCGTCGACGAAATAATAGTAGTATTCGCACTAAAATCCAATTGGCACAAAGATCCTTTCGTGCCAAAAAAGTTCCTCTCCTCGATGAAATGGTATCAAACCTAAACCTTGCTTCGCATTTCTTGCCCCAGACACCAGTGACCGACCGAGCTCAAAATAAGAAGACTTTGTCCCCATTGTGTATATAGTTGGGTGTTCTAAATATTAAAGCTTCGTTTGGGGGGACTTATTTGTTGGGTTGGCTCCGCTCAGGATAATCCATATTGTTAATGTATATTTGGACAATTAACGGGTTCGGAGGCTTAACGGGTCGGTTCGGATACACGGATATCTGATATCCGTAGATACTCCTAGGGTTTGCCTATTTATACCCACCTAAGGGCAACAGATAGGGTATTTCACCTTGATCACCGTTCGAATACTTCGAGCGACATTATCACATATTACCTTATCAAGTTTGGAATAGGTTTGAAGACTCTTTATCAAGGGGGTGACGGGTTCGAGACCCGGCCACAACAACGTGTCGCGGCTGAGAAACATGCGCGGAAGGCTTTGGGGTGCTTGGGCTGCAGCCCGGATGATCTCAGCGCACTTCGCCCATGAGGAGCCAGGCCTGGATCATTACAAAAAAAGAGCTCAATTGGTGATGAGGAGTGGTTTGGAGACTTTTTATCAAGGGGGTTGCGGGTTCGAGACCCGGCCTCAACAACGCGCCGCGGTCAAGAAATATGCGCGGAGAGGCTTTGAGATGCTTGGGCTGTAGCCCGGATGATCTCAGCGCAGTTCGCCCATGAGGGGTCGGGCCTGATTCTTTGCACATGTTATCTTTAAAAGCTCCACCTAAAATCATCCAAGCATTGTCTTGCCCTTTGTCACCATTATAAACCTTCCACTTCTTTAACCTAAGCCTTAAAACAATTATTAAGAAATAACTTGCAAAATCCATTTCCCAAATAAACACACCCTTAGTAAAAGAGAAATAAAATCTGACAAAGAATATATATATTTACGGTGACCTCCCCTCGAAGTTTGCGTAATTACAATTTGCACCCCTCTAACTTTTGAAATTTCAAAAAACTCTTCTTGAAACTACACAGGCACACACACAGACACGCAGACACACGCACACATGCTATTGGAATATAACGTGAAAACTATCCACTAGGCGCAATCAAATAATACAGGGTATACAAGCGCATAAATCTGAACAAGAAATAATGCATGTGTAAATACTACAACAACAATAATAATACATGAAGAAATATACCGACATCCGTTACAAAAAACACTGTGGAGGAGTCGGACTCGCTCGATCCACGGGAGAGAAAAATCTAGACTGCGATTCGCTAGCACAACGGACGCACAAGGTTTACCGAGAACATTTGTCGTCTGATGACGGCCAAACCACCTGCCACCACCGGAGCACTGTCGAGGCCAACTGCACTCACACACGCCGTCGATGCCAAGCCGCACCATCGGAGAGAAACACCATCAAGGCCACTGCACTCCCGCATGCCTTCGCCGCCACACCCACACCGCCTGAGAGAAACTCCGTCAAGGCCACTGCACCACCGCAAGCCTTCGCCACCACGTCCGTACCACCGAAGAGAAACTCTGTCAAGGCCACTACACCACCGCAAGTCTTCGTCGCCATGCCCGTACTACATTATCTCCTCCAAGACCGGAGTTATCATCTCCAAAGTCGGGGATGCGTCGAGGATTCCACGAGGGAGGAAGAAACAAGGCGAGAACATTGAGATCGGCACCAACGACACTAATGTTGCCGCACGGGGTCGCACTACCGGCAACCACCGGCGGTGGCGGCGACCTTCCTTCAACGCAAGCCCGAGGCGGCGCGATCTCCTTCACATGGTGGCTCCTCCCTTCACCTAAACAGGAGGCGACTGAATTCTCCCCTCCAGACTGTCGTTGCCTTTTCTACTCCACGTGAACAAGCAACCTCACATCTATATAAATATATGTATACTCAGTTGGTGGTTTCCTTTCACATGCAAGAGAGAGAGGGACTCTCTCTCACACAAAAAGGAAATCCATTAAATGGAGCCTCCATGCATGGTGTTTACTGAAAGGAACAAAATCGGATTCAATTAGATCTGGATACAAAATCGAAAATAACAATCACCATCTTGGTTCGGGATCCAGATCCACCACCTGCACGAATCACTCACCACACATAGCAACATCTGCACCAACCAATTCTGCGCATAGTACCGTCTCAGTCTGAGGCACTAACCGACCTACTCCAGTCAACCCATCTTTTCCCTTGCTCAACCCGTGAATGTCGTCGCAAATTGATCGTAGAAACTAACTCGCATAACCCGAGTCCCAGAAGGACGATCCTCTGCACCACCAAAACAATCCACCATATCGGCCTCAAAAATAATGGGCACACCACCTCACATCATGATCCCCATCAGCCGGTACAAACTAACGTGTTGCACAACTCTCTTGAGCATGGTACGCCCTCACTCCACCATCAGGACTCAACCTCGGGCCACCAAACTGTAGCCACTTGAATTAAATCCGCTCAGTGATGTCAAACATCTTGCTGTCAGAGTTGCACAGACTCTCATTGATGGTGAGGACCTCATCACTCTGCATCCTAACCCAGCTATCACCTTGTCCGCACCCTGGTCTCGAGACCCTTTTTGCACGCAGCGAACTCGCTCTCCCGTGTGATTGCACTATTTGCAATGGTAAAATATCATACTCTTCTTCGGCCCAGATTGAGATCGTGCTCCGCTCAATCTCTTGTCAAACTGTCTCGCCTTACCCATCCGATGCAGCCAAGATGTGACCGTCCCCAGGAGTAGGGCCCACTAATATTTGTCTGGATAGCACTGTGATAGTGACCTCCACTAGTTCCGCCGTATCTTTCTCATATAAGAGTAGCATCACTAAGGTTGGGTAAAAATATGTGAGCGAGGTAAGAAGTGAAACAGGTCTTCACGCCTTCCTCCGTCTCTGCACCAACTGTCTCTAATTGACACAAAAGCCATTTGAACATGTCTTGTGTTCTCACAGATAATCACCTCCCTATAATATATCCACGATTATCATGACTATCTCATCCAGTACCACCTGTCATTGGTCAAACCTGCCACTGTCGTACTTCTTCAAAGAAACACTGTCCAGATTCACGTTCTTCCCTATCATGGTTGTCCTACGGCACGACCGGTAGACCTGATTTATTCAAAGGCCAGATTTGAAAAGATGGGGAGCAAACCTAGCCGTCACCCATCACAGTCAAACCATTCCTCTAATGTTCAATCCTTCGCCTACAAAATCTTGCTCTGATATCACTTGTTGGGATATAACGCGGAAACTATCCCCTAGGTGCAATCAAATAATATAGGGTATACAAGTGCATAAATCTGAACAAGAAATAATGCATATATAAATACTATAACTGCAATAATAATACATGAAGAAATATAACGACGTCCATTACAGAAAACATTGTGGAGGAGCCAGACTCGCTCGATCCGGGGGGGACAATAATTTATATTGCAATCCGCTAGCACAGGGGACACACAAGATTCACAGAGAACCTTCGTCGCCCGATGAAGACCAAACCAATTGCCACTATCGGAGAAGCACCGTCGAGGCCAACTGCACTCACGCACGCCATCGACGCCAAGCCGCACCACCGGAGAGAAACACCATCAAGGCCACTGCACTCTCGCATGCCTTCGCCGCCATGTCCGCACCGCTAGAGAGAAACTCTATCAAGGACATTGCACCATCGCAAGCCTTTGCTGCCACGCCCATACCACCGGAGAGAAACTCCGTCAAGGCCACTGCACCACCGCAAGTCTTTGCCACCATGCCCGCACCGCATCATCTCCTCAAAGACCAACAAACACCCTCTCCTCTAAGATCGGGGTCTATCATCTCCAAAGCAGAGGGATGCGTCAAGGTTCCACATGGGCGGAAGAAACAAGGCGAGAATGGCGAGATCGACACCAACGCCGTCGATGTCGCCACACGGGGTCGCACTACCGGCAACCACCGGTGGCGGCCTTGCTTCAACGCGAGCCTAGGGCGGCGCAATCTCCTTCACGCAGCAGCTCCTCCCTTCGCGTAAATAAGAGGCGGCTAAATTCTCCCCTCCAGGCGGTCGTTGCCTTTTCTACTCCACGTGAACAGGTAACCATATATATATTTGAAGAAATAAATAAATATATATATATACAAGTGACAGGCACGGGCCTTCGGCCCTGGGGGCATTCGGCGGGGGTGCGACAATCGGCGGGGTGCGACATTCGGCGGGGTGCGACATTTGGCAGGGTGCGACATTCGTCGGGATGCGACATTCGCCGGTGGTGCGACATTTGTCGTGGGGACAACATTTGTCGTAGGCGGCGACATTTGTCGTGAGCGGCGACATTTGTCGTGGGCGGCAACATTTGTCGTGGACAGTACCCGCCTCTATGGCCTCGCGTGACAGTACCTGACCGACGACGGCAGGCTCCGCCCGCTCCCGACGGGCTCCGCTCACTCCCGGCGGGCTCCTCCCGCTCCCGGCGGTCTCCGCCCGACCCGCAACATAGACATATGAGTACTCAAAATGTCCGTAAAAAAATATAAATCAAGAATACAATTTTTATTTTGTAAAACAAATTATATTTTAACGTTAAAACATTAATTTTTCTCTTGTCATTCCTAACTAGAGACAATAGGTTTAGGGTATCTAGTATTTTTACTTTTTGTATTTTAATATTGTAAAGTTGTGTAATTAACTAAACGAATATTGTCTTTATAATATACTAATATAAAGTTTGGTATAATTGTGTAATTATGAATACAACTATAAGAGCAATATAGGGGCATGTTTCACCAAAGTGTAGTTTTCGTATATTAGTATATATATATATAATATATATATATATACACGCGAGCATCTTCGCACGGGCTACGCCCGTGCTCGATCTCTCGGGCAGCCTTTGCCCGCCTGCACACGGGCTTTACTGGTGCTTGATGCTTCAGGTGGTATTCGGTCGCATAGAAGCCCGCTTCCACGCAATCAACCATCTCGGCGCCGCACCCGCCACTCGCGGCCCCCGAAGCACTCAATGCCTGATCACCAGGCGTTGAGTGCACTGAGTGCGCTTCACCGGTGCTTGATGCTTCAGGTGGCATTCGGTCGCATAGAAGCCTGCTTCCACGCAATCCACCATCTCGGCACCGCACCCTCCACTCGCGGCCCCCGAAGCACTCAATGCCTGATCACCAGGCGTTGAGTGCACTGAGTGCACTCCACAAATTTTGCTTCAGGGGCCGCGAGTGGCGGGTGCGGCGTCGAGATGGTGGATTGTCGTGGAAGAGGGCAAAGCCCGCTTCTATGCGGCCGAATACCACCTGAAGCATCAAGCACCGGTGAAGCCCGTGTGCAGGCGGGCGAAGCCCGCCTGATGCGCCCGAAGGCCACCCAAGAGCATCAAGCACGGGCGTAGCCCTTGCGAAGATGCACGTATCCTAGAGATTTGTGGAAGCATTAACAACACATCAGATATTTGCGGAAGAATTCACAACACATCAGAGATTTGCGGAAGCATTAACAGGAAAACACTATCAAATATATATAACATCATATATTTTACATGAGTACTAGGTTCATGAGCTAAGTTCTTAAATAAGCCTGCAGGTTGTACAAGTTCTACATATAACTCCTCACTCTCTCTCCCCATCCTGCTCGCTGGACTCACGTCTTGAAACTCTGAAGATGCCAGTGGTGCTTCTGCTCGAGTAGTCCTAACTACTAACGCATTCTCCTGCGGCAGGGGGTCACTACGGTGCTTCGTTTCCTGTGAATGGTTATTTAAATAACCGTTAGTCACAGGGCTAAGTAGAAAAAAAATCTCCTCCCCGGATCCATATCCTGGGGACAAGCACACACCCACCCAACAATAGTCGAAGCAAGAGAGAGTTAGTACAACATTTCATATTTTTAAGCTAGGAGCAACAATAAAGGAAGGACATCATAATATAACTGAAATGGCAGCAATAATAACATCAGTTATAATAAGGGCTCCACTAGCACATTAGCACATCAGGTATTCACAACCTGTATCCTATCGAAGGAATTCACAGCCGCGCACACATATCCTATGTCGACATAGTATGAACCGTTTTTGTTCCAGCAGGGTAGCGAGCCCCGCGGGCCTCACCGATGTGGACGTCGGTGATAGTGGCCAGTCCTGCCACTTTTGGGGGTGGTCGTACTGCACAGCCCTAGGCCCTAACGTATAACCCTGTGTACTATTGGATGTGAGCGACATCTGGCGATACAACATTTTGGTCAACCAGCGGAGGAACACCCAACGTGGAAAAACATAACGGCCGATCACCCGTGGTACCCACTCTCCGTCGCCTTGAGTCGTCGACCTTCCCGCACCGGTATGAACAGTCTGCAGAAGGGACTGACCCGGCACAGTTCACCGCAAGCAATTTACAAGCAATCAAACAATCAATTTTTTCTAGCATGCATCGGGTCCGTGGCGGCCTGCCCTACTATGCTTCAATCTTCGGGTAGTAACGCTCAACTCAACTTTCGACAAGGAGCATGGGAGCACTTTATTTGGTGCTAAACCTAGAGGAACACCTCAACTCCGGTTATCCCCAACTAAAGCTCGACCTTAACAGATGACTGCTCGTCAGAGCAGGACCCGTGCTTATAATAGTAAATTGCAGTAATAAAAATGCGGTAATTAAAGCTGATGATAATATAAGCTGCATAATTAGAGTGCTAGAATGAAATGTGACTAGTACAAAACTAGAGTAGTACTGAAACGAAAGTACTGAATTGAACTTGACCAGTACGGAACTAGAGTAGAACTGAAATGAAAGTACTGTATTAAACTTGACCAGTACGAGACTGGAGTAGAACTAAATTGAAAGTACTGAATTGAACTTGACTAGTATGGGACTGGAGTAGAACTGAATTGAAAGTACTGAATTGAACTTGACCAGTACGGGATTAGAGTAGAACTGAATTGAAAGTACAGAACTGAAATAAATAAAAGAACTAGACCAATGCAAGACTGGAATAATATAAAAGGAATGGTTAGTAGTCCAACCACTCCATTCAGGAGGCTTAAGTTCCATCTCCGTTCTCAGAAGGTATATTCAGTTCCTTCTCAGTTTTCAGGATTTCCTTGGGTTACACCCATTATTAAGATCCGATAATTTGGTTGTGCCTTTTTAGTTCACGGCTTAATCAGATCAAAGGGTTTTTAGGAGTTACCCCTTTATTATTCATCGAGAATAATTAGCAACTCGCGACTCGTACTCTACTTTCCGAGTTTGCACAAACTACCCGAGGGTCGAGGGGCTCAGCGGTTTCACGAAGTCTCGAAATGCTCAGAGCTTGGCCACTTGCCTCGGCCACTCTCATCGATGAGGTAATTAGGGAGTGTGGTCGCGCGCTCCAATTTTCATTTCTGAGGAAAAAGAGCGAAATAAATTCCGAGCGCGACCCTAGGATCCCATAAATTGGGAAAAATATCAATTCTTATCACCATGTCCTCATATTTTAATACAACCTCTAATGGGGTATAAAATAAGCCTAGAAACATTTTCATAATTTTTCGAGGCATTTTGGGCCTTTATTTTGGCCAAATAAATTTTGTTTAGGCTTTTAAAATTACCAAATCATTTTCAAAAATTATCAACTTTTTTTTGCAGAAATACCTTGTCAAGGGGAACACCTTTTATGCTCAACACTTTTTCCTTAGGAGCCTAGATTTTTTTATAAAAATTATACAAATTTTGATTAAGGGTTTGGTCTACATATAGCAAATCAAGGCCCCATCCTGCGGCCAAGATTGCGCCTGACGGGGAAAATTGCCAACATTTCCCCACAGCGGATCGGACACGGATCCGCTGTGGGGGGCATAAAAGAGGAGGCGGAGGAGGGAATTAAGGCTATCACAGTTGTTCATCTCTTTCTGTGAGAAGAACGGCGGTGATATCTCCCGCCGTAGAAGAAGGCAATGGCCCTCTACCACCGCCGACCAGCCACCGCTGGACGCCGGCGCCGCCCCCGATCGACTCGTGGTGGGCCGGCGAACTTCTGGGTAGTGTTCCGGCGGCCTGCCGTCGCCGGCTACCGCCTGAAATTATCATCACAAGAGCAGGGTGGCGGTGGCTCTACTCCCAGCGCCGACATGCCACCCTGCCTCTTCGGTGCTAATCCTGGTTACGCAACCAACCCCGACCATCACGTTGGGGGCAGGGCTCCTCTCCAGTGGTGGCCCGGCGACCAGCCGGCCGTCGTCGGAGCTAAAATAGTGGGAATCTCTATTTCTCGGGTGTCGTCAGAGCGACGTTTTCCAGCAGCACCCCGACCTTCTATAACAGGGGAATGTCATCCCCGGTGGTTTAACCCTTTCCCAGTGCCACTGCCGGTGCTTGGAGGGGCTAACCTCCTACAGCCACCACCCGAGCTGGAGCTTGGCTCGGGTGGTGCCGGCGGCGCTCCGACCACTGGGAGGCGCATACAAAACGTTACAAGGATAGGGAAGGGAGAGGGGAGAAGGTTCCACCTTATCTGGAAGAGCTTGGGACGGCCCCGGTCGAGTTGCCATTGGAGGCGGCAGAAATCTTGGGTGGTGGAAAATTTTTTGGCGAGCTGGGACTCTAGTGAGGGTGCCCTAGGCTCGGGTGGGTTGGTGTGGGGTAAAACAGGCCGGGCAAGGGATTTTATAGCCCGATGGGGTGGCCTCACCCCTCACTTCCCCAGTGTGGGATTAACCCGAGAGGGAGAGAGAGAGGAGGAGCTCCTCTCCTCCACTTGGCTGGACACGTGGCTCCTCCTGGTAGGCCACAAGCAGGCAGGACCTCCTCTATGGGTTTGCCTTAAGTGGGTTTAGGCCTTGGTTCCTAAGGAGAGGGAAGAAGGAGGGGTAAGGAGGGATTGGGCCCATCTTGGCCCATGGCCTTCCTTCTTGCAAACTTGCTGATTGGTGGCCCAAGGGTGAGGGGGGAAGGGACCTAGACCACTAATGAGGTGGGGGTGTGTGCCTCTTTTTGGAAAATTCCAAAAATTGTGATTTTTTAGGGGAGTTTGACCAAAGTCAACCCTAGGGTGGGTCCCCCATGCTGTTCAAAGTCAAAGTATGTCAAAGACATCTGGAGTTGGGTCAAAGTTGGGGTGTCGCGTCATAATTTGGGTGTCACGCTTTTCGGTGCATGATTATGCCTGATTTGACCACGGGTTGACTACTCGTATCGAAATTGACTGGGACAACTTCTAATGACTTTGTATCGATCATACGAGTCCAATACTACTGACCGGGGTCGAATCGGTGTTCATTCGGTAAAAGTACAAAATCTGTGCGTCGCGACACACTAAAACGATCAAAATGTCTATATTCGTCGTTAGACCTCGGATTGCGACACAATGAGTTCTGATGTGCTCGTATTGACTATACGAGGCTACAGGAACTGACAGAACTCGAATCAGAGTTCTTTAGCTCCATTTCCCGCTTAGGGTTACCTCCTACCAGGTTGCGGATAGGAGTTCGGGTCACTTTTATTGGGCCCACTAGAGTTCTGGTGGCCCAATAAAAGTCGGGATGTTACACCACCTCCCCTATCTCTTTCTCTCCCCCTTCTCTCTCTTCACCTCGCCACGGCGGCCTCCTCTCTCGACTCGGTGCGGGTCAGCTACGACGAGAATTTCTCTCCCATAAGGGCTAAAGGGTACGAAGTAGGGTTTATTTTCGAGTTTTCATGGCTCGATGAAGTGGACGCATTAGAGGTGGTCATACAAAAAGAGGAGATCAAACCACTATTGGAGAGGAGGGTATTGTTCTTGATTACCTTGGTGAGAGAACTTTGAAGAAGCGAAAAGCAACATAGCCCTGGAATCCCAAGGTCTGTGCTTCATTTGAGAGCGTCCCCAGCGCCGAGCCATTGTTTCTCGTTGCGGAGTGGCATGCATCATGGACTTCATCTTGGCTTTTGTCGTGGATGCAATCACTAGTTATGAATTGGTTTGCACTTAACAAGTTGGTTTGCACGTATATTGTTTTCGTCTGCACATAACAATGGTTTGCACATATCCGAAATTGATTTGCACATATAATTACTCAAGGAGAAATAGGAGAATGTTGCTTTCTCATCTTCCATCGCTCCCAATCCTCAATTGCGATATAAAGCTTCACGGGCTACGCCGCAAAAAAATTAGGGCTCTCTTGATCAATCACAACCTCTAAACAATTAAGATAATTAATGTATAGCATAGCATTGCTTGATTATATATTATTTAAACAAACTTAACCTTTAAGAATCAATTTTTTCCATCTTTTCTTTTCCCCCACCATGTCTAATGACTTTGTGGCAATGTAGAAAGCTGATGATTCTTTTGAATGCTACTGGCTGCCTTTAATAATCTCTTTATATCTTTTACTATTTTATATTTGATTTATCTCATAATTTTGCATTTGTGGTATTATTCTAAGCTAATCAGTATGTAATTATTATTTAAATGTTTACTTGTGAATGTGAATAATTGATCTCTTTTTTAATTTACAATTCCCTTTGTTGATATTTTATATGCAACCATAATAATAATAAACTTACACAAAGTTGCCTAAAGTAAAAAAGACTAATGATTGCGTGCGCGGCTCAAAAACTCTCTTATTTGAGGACATGATATAGGTGTAAATTTAAGGTTGCATAAAATAAAAGCTATCATGCATGCAAAAATGTTGTCTTCGTGTTTAGTTACTCAAGATACTGGTTCTCTACAACAATACTTCCCATTCTTTGGACTATGCATATTATGTAAGTGTATATTCGGACGAATAATGGGGTCGGGGGCCTTGCGCGTACAAACCCTAGTTTTGGCTCTATATATACCTAGCTGGGGGCAACGGAAAGATGGTTCCACCTTGACCTTCCTCCGAATGTTTCGAGCACCCTACAATCTCGAAATTGATATCCCCCCCCCCCCCCCCCCGCTCATCCAGTCGCGGTTTAGGTCAAGCCGAGCGTGCTCCTTCTTCCCCATAGCTGATCCGCCGCTGCTCTGTGTGCTTCGCTCGCAAAATCGTCCCCGTCGCCGCGTGCGGGTCTTCCCCCTCCCCGAGTCGTTCGCCTGCTCCGATCCGCCGGCTGCCGAAGCCGTCCGCTCGACGATCGCCAAGGAAGCTCCGCGCCGCTGCTCGGGTGTTTCGCTCGCGACATCGTCCTCGTTGATTGCTGAGATCCTCGTCGATGTCTCCGATCTACTCCGATGTAGCCTTCCCGTCGCCGATCTGCTCCGCTGCAGCCTTCCCGTCGCCGATCTGCTCCGCTGCAGTCTTCCCGTCGCCTATCTGCTCCGCTGCAGCCTCCCCGTCGATCGATCTACTGCTGCAGGAGTAGTTTCCAGTCGCAGCCTTTGGAAATTGCTTCTCCCGCCGCCGATTTCTCTGTACCGTGAGTTGCTGATCGTTCTTGCTATGCAGTGGTGGGCTCTTGCTTTCCTGCAGTCCACAGTGAATCCGATCAAGTGGAGATTGCAAGTGAAGGTCCGCTCTTATTCAGTGGAGTGTGCAAGTGTGTTCAAGAAATGAGGAACTCTACCTTGTCCTCTCCAGTGCCCATGATCAAGCTTGAGAAGTTCACGGCCTCTGAGCTCAACGACTGGAAGTTGAACACGCAGTTCGGGATGAAGTTCCTGAACATATTCTACACCGTCAAATCCGTTCGTGCTAATGTTGCTGGGACAGAAGATGAGGCGCAGTGGGTCGAAGACGAGGATTTCTGCAGGGATTACCTGTTGAATTGCCTCTCCTCCAGCCTGGCCAAGAACTACATCAAGATGCAGTCTGCGAAGGAGATCTGGGAGGCACTAGAGGAGCACTTCAGACAGGAGGAGGACCTCTCCAAGGCTCATCTGGTGGACAAGTTCCACTCTGTCAGCTTCGACGAGGAGAAAGCCATTCTCCCCCAGGTATCAGATTTTGAAAATTTAATTGATTCCCTGCATAGCGAGTCCATTAGCCTGCCCGAAAGTTTTGTTGCGGGCACAATTATGTATAAGTTGCCCTCCTCGTGGTACAATTTCAAAACGGAAATGTATCGCAAGAAGATGCAAGTTGGTCTGAACGACCTCAAGCGTTTCATACGCATTGAGGACGAGAACAAAACAAAGCATGCTCTGGAAGCTGTTGGCAAGCAAAAGGCTGCTGCCAACATGATTACAAGCTCCAAGCGCGCTCCTCCCCCTTATAAGACCAAAACGTCTCGTAGTAGCCCCAGGGTTGCAGGACCGAGTAGACCCCTTAAAAAGTTTAAGGGTAAATGTTTTAACTGCAACAAGTGGGTACACTGTGCATCTGACTGCAAGCTACCGAGGAAAGAAAGAACTATAGCACCACAAGAAGGCAACCAGGCTAATCTGGTTAGCCAAGCTGAGCCATCCGAATTTGTTGTCATGGTCGCACACGCGCAGGCCAGCACGGAGTGGTTCCTAGATTCTAGGGCAACGTGTCATGTTTGCAACAACGCTAATCTTCTGACAGAGCTGAAGGATGCAAAGGAATCAGTGACTGTAGCAGATGGCGGCACAGCTGACGTACTGAAGGTGGGGAACGCAACTCTGATGCTCTCCTCAGGTAAGTCTTTATTTTTACAGAACGTAAAATTTATTCCTTCTTTATCTGCTAACTTAGTGTCTATTAGCTTACTGTGTGATGGTGGTATGTCAATTAACTTCTATAGCGGTAGAGTGACTCTGACAGTCAACTCACATTACTTTGGATGTGCTTACGTCCAGAATAAGATGTTCCGTTTGAGTCTAGCACATGAGGTAGTGCAACAAGTTCAATTGAACTTAGTTAGCCCCAGGGTTCTACATGAGAGACTAGGACACGTAAACTATAGGGAAATGTTCCAATTAGCTAGAACTCATAAGATCACACTAGACACTAAGTCTCCATTTGGAAAATGTGAAGTGTGTGCTCAGACTAAGATCACTATGAAACCTTTTGCACGGTTACTAGGAGCACAACACCTCTTGAGCTTATACATTCCGATATTTGTGACTTTAGGTAACATCTAATTTCAAACTAGACCTCTGGAAGTGGTTTTGTCATAACAGAACTCTAGGAAACCCAAGAATTGAAGTTTATCGACCAAGAGTTCGAGTCACGGGTTGGTCACGCCTGTGACCGACCCGTCACGCCCGTGACCTAGGGTGTGACCCCTTCGACGATCGTCGACCTCAGAAAGCCAACCGGTGAGCTCAGAAATTTCAACATGGGCCTGGCACGCCCGTGACCGATCTGTCACGCCCGTGACCTTAGAATAACGTTGAGTGAGCTGAACTCACTCAACGCCATAGTCTCGATGGCGTTGAGTGAGCTTAGCTCACTCAACGCCAAAAGCTAGACGGCATTGAGTGCACAGACTACACTCAACGCCATCTGGTGTTGTCTGGATGGCATTAAGTGAGCTGAGCTCACTCAACGCCATAGACTGGATGGCGTTGAGTGAGCTTAGCTCACTCAACGCCATAAACTAGACAGTGTTGAGTGCACGGACTGCACTCAACGCCGTCTGCTGAGGCCTGGAATGGCGTTGAGTGAGCTGAGCTCACTCAACGCCGTAGTTTGGATGGCGTTGAGTGAGCTTACCTCACTCAACGCCATAAGCTAGACGGCGTTGAGTGCATAGACTGCACTCAACGCCACCTTGAGTAGACTGGATGGCGTTGAGTGAGCAGAGCCATAATCTGGATGGCGTTGAGTGAGCTGAGCTCACTCAACGCTGTAGTCTGGGAAGGGCATTCTGGATGGCGTTGAGTGAGCAGAGCTCACTCAACGCCGTATCCGGGATGGCGTTGAGTGAGCAAAGCTCACTAAACGCCGCAGCATGGATGGCGTTGAGTGAGCATAACTCACTCAATGCCTTAGCTTGGATGGCGTTGAGTGAGCTGAGCTCACTCAACGCCATTTTACTTAGAATTTTCTGGCAGGATTTTTTGCTGTGTGCTGGTTCAGCTGAACCGGGCCGGTCTAGATGGTGGGCCCGAATGCATCATTAGGCCATTTCTTGTAATAAGACCCAATTAAGTCTTATTTTAAAAAAGGGTTGACCGGTCATGCCACGTGGCTGTCGGTTTTGAAAGCAAGGAGGAGCCACGACCATGGCCGGAAACCGACGATCACAACCATCAATGGCACTTGATGATGTGGCCTTCCCCCTCCTCTTTAATGGCTGGATTCAACTCCTCTAGAGAAGAGGAGTTTCCAGCCGTTACTTGGCTGAATTGAGCCATTTCAGCCCCCCACCACCATGGCCGAAAAAGCTATAATGGACCATTAATGGCCACCAGCAGTTAGACCTTTCCCTCCCTCCTTTTACTGGTTTAAAAAGGCTCCCTAGACTCAGAGATGAAGTTTCCACCCTTACCCGACGGATTTCGAGCTTGTTCTTTGCTGTAGAAGAATTCCGGCGATGCTACCTCTGCGCCAATGGCATTTCGTCGATCTGCACGCCTCCAGCCCGCGAACAAGGTCCTCCCCTCCTCTCTTTCTACGAGTAGATCTTAGAACTCTTTAGGTTTGATAATCGAGCTCAACGGAGCTCGATCGGAAGAGCTCCTCTTCCCATTTTTCCCGCAAAAAAAGCTAGTCACCGGTTCGCCGGATTCCGCCTCTCCGGCGGCCGCGCCGCCGCTCGGCGTTGGCCACCACCTCGACGAAGGTGGTTGTGGCGGTGGCCGGCCAGGGAGGAGGATGGATGGCCGACGGCAGCATATGGAATGCACTTCAGGTTGGGCTAATCTCAGCCCTTGGATGGAGGAAGAAGAAAACTCATCACTGTTGGATCTGCTTCAAGATTAGTGTTGTTATTTAATTTTTTTCTTTTATATAAATTTTCTGTACAAAATAACAGTCACATTAGAACATTTATGAAAAATACTTAGAGGATTTATATGAAGAAATGGTCAACATATAATTTTTAGCCCTATGGGTCTTCTTTATTTTAAAATTTATTTGGGTCAATTTGGTCAACTGGTTTGACCAGGGCACCTCTTTTTGTGGGATCTATACCTAGATCTAGGTAGATACTAAAAGGTGCGCCCACCCTTCATCCCTTGACCAAATGATCTGAAATTTGGTAATAGAGTCTACCCTAGCTATACCTAGGTCCTGTCCAAAAATGGGAATTTTTGGAGAATGTTTTTCTATAGTTTTTAGAAAAATTTAATAATCTTAGGGTAAATTAATTAGATGGCTTAGGGACTTCCAAACCCTCTTAAACTTTGGTGAGTGGTCCCTGGGTTCCTCATGAGGCTCTGTATAATTTTTCATCTCAGTTGGAGATGTTTTAGATTGGAAATGGAAAAACCTAAGCTTTGCCCTATTAAGGGGTTTTTAGGTCAAAAGTGCACTTTGAGATTTGAGTGGTCAAATCATCTCAACAGAGGCTGACATTTTTACCACTGACTAGGAATGATGCCTAGCACCCTCTCATGGATTTTGAGGTGGATTGGGGTAAATTGGCCCTAGGACCCAAGGTCAAACCCTAAGGATGGTTCTTGGTGATTTGTGAAGGACAAGTGATCAAATGACCTGATTATGATCTGAAACTTGGTAGATAGAATTCTAGGGTAGCTAGAACCCTCTTGTAGAAATCTAAATGGATTTTAAAGTAAATAAGTTCCTAAAAACCCTAACCCTAGTTTAGGGCACAAAACTTGTAGAGATAGAAAATGTCAGTAAAACTCATTAAACAGTGATGGGATTTGGGTAGAGTAGTTTTTAAGGTTAGTACAAGTTTTGGAGATTTTATTATGAATTTAATATCATTATTCTTGATACTTCATTAACAATTTAGTAGTTTGTATTATTTTCTTAGAAATTTATTAAGGAGAAAATACTTTCTGAAAATTGATGAACTCTAGGCAGAGGACTCTTTATTATGTTTTACAGCTCTGTAAATTTTTATGGGATTTTTAGAATTTTAATTCTAAGGCTTGCTTCATTAAGTGTTGTTTTCCATGAAAACTTAATTAAATATATTTTGGTGTCTAGCAAGCCTGTAAAATTATGATCTTTGCACAATGACCTTTTCTGTACCATATTAATATTCAGTAATTTTTCCATAATTTTATGATGAGTAATTTCAGTACTTCCTTCTTTACATAGGATTAATGGGATTACAATGGATAAATTAATTAGAGGCTAAATACTTTCTGTAAAATCATGAAAATAAGTATTTGATGATACCTTGCTGTTATGTAGTGATCATAATTTTTGGGTGGCCATTACTTGAGAAAATCATGTAGTTCATGTTTAAAATTACCCATGGACAATCTTTCGGGAAAATTAAATAAATATCAAATTAATTAGGAAAATTATAAATTTCTGGATTTAGGCTAATTATGTCATGATAGACCTCCAGTAAATTTTATAGGAGATTTGGAAGACAATTTGGAGTACCTCCCCTTGTATACCTCATATAGCTTAGGATGGTCTGTATATAGTAAAATCGCAGAAACTGAACTAGAGTGGGTAATGAACTTGGGGAGATAGAATTTTTGTAGTTTGCTGGTTTGGATAGGGTAAGTTAAATTAAGTTCATTATTGGAAGTCAGGATGAGTAGAGTGTGAGATTGGCTAGTGTTAAGTGGTGTTCGGGAACGACGAAAGATCGTCCACTCCGGTTTGAGAGGAAGAGTCTCAATACACTAGGTTAAATCCAAAGTAATTTGAATGGGATCGGGTAATGGGTAATAACCAATAAAAGTAAGTGCTTTGCGAAAGGGAACGATTGGCTTCAGCTACCATCATAGTTCCTAGTGCCATTTGAGAGCCCTTCACAGGGAATACCGAGGGCAGTCCTGGGCTAACGTAAACCGTAGGAATAATAAACTAAAAGAGCAACTAGAATATCTAGGGTTGCACATTCACACACCCTGGTAGCTAGGGAGTTAGAATAAGTTGGTTTGGTTGCCATTCAAACAGTTGCTCTGAAGGTAGATGCACGGACGGGACAGTCCGGGGAGCCGAGGGCTCGAGGGTTTGAGTACGGAATAAGGTGGTGGGTCTTCGGTATTTGATTGTCGTTCACACCGACATCGGTATGTTGACTCGGTGGTGTGGGACACTTAGCTAAAGAAAGTCTGGTGGATATAGCCAGCACTAGTACGCGGATACCATAGGTTGTGTTCTTCTAGGGGCGTACGGAAGGGCTAGGACCGATAGTGTGGATACCCGGCTAGGAGTGGAGGGCCCGACCCACTGTCTCCCTTTGCCACTACGGAGGTTCCTGGGAGTGAAGCTAGCTGCCCGAACAGGGGGAACTAAAGGGCTGTGCATATAGAGTCGTGTGCGTGAGTTGCACTTGCATGAATCATGACATAGCATATCACTACACTCATATCTGCATACAACCGACACCCCAACGTATAAATCGGTATGAGACTTTTTATACGATGGGAGACTTGCAAAAGACCCCTTAACTTATAAGTTTGTATGAGCATTCATATAAGTTAAGGTTACTTACTTATCTACTTGCTTTTTGTTTGTCTCCTTATAAATTTGCTACTTACTGCATGTCTACTTTATTACTCACTATCGTAGAACTGCTAGATGTACTCTATTTTAATTTGTTGTTTATACACCATGAACAGTTGTTAGACTAGTTCCACTGTCATCCGTTTGATTATTCTCCACCATTGTAGCTTCCCTTTCCTCCTCTTCGCTCGGTGCTTAGGAGCCGTGAGGGAATGGGTAGGGAATGATAGGGTTTAGTCTTTATGACTAATGGTTTTCAAACCACAACATTACAGGAGCTCCGGATGGGAGAACGGGACCAGCAGCCCAGGGACCAGCACCAGCGGAGTACGGTGTGCATGGAGGTGTGCCAGTCTAGCACCAGAGCACCTGTGACCAGCTCCGTGAGTGATTAGTATTTTTATAGCTTCTGCGATGAGTGATTTGTAGTGAGGACTCTGATGTACCGGGCTCGAACCCGTTTCTATATTTTATCTGAACTGTTCCTTTGCAGTACTTTCTTTTACTATATATTGATGGACTTGTTGTGATTTCTATTTATATGTGTTTCTGTGGACATGTTTACATTCAGTGTAATACTTACTTCTCTCTCTTTGTGATCGAAAAGGGCCGGCAGAATTGGCGTTTTGTAGTGGCGGCCTTCCCGTGAGTCGGTGCCACCGCAAAGCGACAATTCTTGGCTAAGACCCCGGTCGTTGAAAAAGAAAAAAAAAGGGGGTCTTACAAGTGGTATCAGAGGGGAACTCGATCGGAAGAGAAGTAGTCCACAAAACCTTGGGCCACCCCCGTGCGAGCTTACTTTGCGGACAAACTAGCAGCTGAAGCAGTGGTGTGCCCATAAGGGAAATCACATGTGAAAGTCCATCCTACCCCTTTCATATATTCCATTCATACGTTCTCTAACAAATGGAATTTTTCCTTATAGCCTGCGACGAACCCTACACCACAGCCGGGGACACCTCAGGCTCCGAATGTGGTCCCGCCTCCGTCGGCTCCAGCTCCGTTCCAGCAGACGGAGATGGGGAAAAAACTTACGGCCATTCTAGAGGCCTTCAGAGCTCAGCAAGCCCCGTCTCCACCGCCAAACCCCGGGGCCAACTGGATGAGCGTCTTCCGGGGACTTTCCCTTCCATCCTACCTGGGGACGGAATCGGCAGTACGCACTGAGGAGTGGTTAGATACCATTTACGAGATGCTTGCGGGGATCCAATGCCCCACTGAGGAGGCAGTTGCTTTGGCAGTCTCCTGCCTGGAGTCACATGGAAAGAGGTGGTGGAAGTCACAGCTGGACACCACCTTTGCGGGTATAGATTGCGCAGATATTACTTGGGAGGAGTTCAGAACAACGCTCTTGGGACATTTCGTACCTCAGTCAGAGAGGGACGAGCTGGAGGATAGGTTCCTGCGGTTGAGGCAGGGGAACAGGACTGTGGTGGAGTATTATCAGGAGTTTACTCACCTGGCCTGCTATGCGGACGCTTATCAATTGGACGACGCTGGCTATGCCCGGTGGTTTTACAAGGGGCTGCAAGACGACATGAGACATGCCCTCCTCTTCGTCTCAGAGGGGAGTTTGGTCAGGATTCTGGAGATGGCTAAGAAGAGAGAAGCGGATTAGCTTACAATTAGGAGCTGGAAGAGACCGGCTGATGATACAGTGATTGGAGGTCGTAGAGACCGTCCTCGAGGCCAGGTAATTGGGGAGAGAAGGAACGGGGATCAACCTCGTCAGGAGATTGGGCAGGAGCAGAGGAGTCAGGGGGTATTGGCTCCCAATCCTTTACAGATGCTGGAGATGCCAAGAACAGCAGAGCAGGCACCGATATGCTTTCAGTGCAATCAGCCAGGGCATATCAAGAGGAACTGCCCTATGAGGAGAGCACCCCCACCAGCACATCAGGGCGCTCCACCTCCCCGACAGTTTGGCGGTCGAGGACATGATCGAGGACGAGGATTTCAGGACCGAGGCCACAGGCCAGAGAGAGATCAAGTGTATGCTCTAGACCTGACACAGCCCCGGAACCAGGAGCAGGTTATCTCTGGTATGGCAGTACTTTTAAGTTTCTTCCTATGAACTAGTTTTTTTTTTTGTTTTTTAGACATAACCTAGTCAGAAATTAAGAGAAGACAACTATAACAAGAATACTAAGACATTTAATTACCTCAGGCATAGTCTTCATTAGCAGCAAGCCCGCTCACACGCTCTTCGACACCGGTGCTTCGCACTCTTTTGTTTCGGAAGATTTCGTGAAAGGATTGGCAGGCGTGGAGCCGTTCACCGGAAAGATGATGAGGGTGCGCCTACCCGATGGATCAGAGCTAATGACCTATGCTCATTGCAATATGGAAGCGGAGATCGGCGGGAAGGCGTTTGAGGCACCAGCGACGATTCTGAAGATGCCAGATTATGATCTGATCCTGGGCATGATTTGGCTGTACTGGAACCATGCCCAGATCGACTGCGCGGCGAATAGGATCACCGTGAGGCACGGGGACTCCTTTATTGTTATCGAAGGTATTATACCAGCACCCCACACCTTATTATCATCTGTGCAGGCCGTTAAGGCCCATCTGCAGGTGGAAGAGGTTTATCAGGTCCTTTTTGAGGCGGTCGTGGCCAAGGACTTCATTTCAGATATTCCAGTAGTGTGAGACTTCGCCGACATATTTCCAGAGAAGCTAGCAGGGCTACCCCCGCACCGAGAGAAGGATTTCCTGATTCAGCTCGTACCAGGGGCTAAACCGGTATCCAGAGCTCCCTATCGAATGGACCCAAAGGAGTTGGTGGAATTTCGAAGCCAGCTTCAGGAGTTAGTGGAGGCCGGGTTCGTTCGACCTAGATCTTCACCATGGGGAGCTCCGGTGTTATTCGTCAAGAAGAAGGATGGAACCCTTCGGCTGTGTATAGATTACCGGGCCCTGAACAGGTTGACGGTCCGGAATACTTATCCCTTGCCAAGGATAGACGAGGTATTTAACCAGCTCGAGGGAGCCCATTGGTTCTCAAAGCTGGATCTGAGGTCGGAGTACTACTAGCTTCGCATTCGGGATGAGGACATCCCGAAGACGGCCTTCAGCAGCAGATATGGTTTGTACGAGTTTACCGTGATGCCTTTCGGGCTCACGAATGCACCCTCCGCATTCATGACCTTGATGAACCGGGTGTTCGAAGAGTATCTGGATGTCTTCGTTATCGTATTCATCGACGACATCCTTATCTATTCAAGGACAGAGGAGGAGAACGCGAGACATCTGGCTTTTATCTTGGAGAAGCTACGAGAGCATAAGATGTATGCCAAATACATCAAGTGCCAGTTCTGGCTAAAGGAGGTGGCCTTTTTGGGCCATGTCATCAGTGGAGCAGGTCTGGCAGTGGATCCAGCGAAGTTCCAAGCAGTACGGGATTGGCCACCACTAAAGTCGGCCTCGGATGTTCGAAGTTTCTTAGGACTTGCCGGTTATTACTGGAAGTTTGTAAAGGGGTTCTCTCAGATTGCCCTCCCTCTTACGTCTCTGACAAAGAAGGAGTCCCCTTTTATTTGGACACCACGATGCGAATCTGCTTTTCAGGAGCTGAAGGATCGTCTTACCTCGGCTCCAATCCTTGCTCTTCCGTCAGGGAAAGAAGGATTTCAGGTGTACACAGATGCTTCCTGTTGGGTACATTGGAAAATGTGTACCTGATTTGAAGAAGCCCAACCTAGCTCAATGATATACATCATGTTGTATTTGATGTAGTTTTGAGTTGACATGTGCAGGTAAAGAAATGTTAAGTTTACAGGAAAAATTCTAAGTCCAAGTGTCGACACAAAGGAACATGTGTCGTCACATAGAAGAAAGTTGTCGACACAACACTGGGAAAGTGTGTCGACACAGAAGGTGTAAGTCGACACTACTCTGGGAAAAAGTGTCGACACATAACATAGTCTACAACAACACTGGGAAATTGTGTCGACACAGAAGAAGTAAGTCGACACAGCACTGGGAAATTGTGTCGACACAGAAGAAGTAAGTCGACACAGCACTGGGAAATTGTGTCGACACAGAAGAAAAACGTCGACCTCAACATTGGGAGAATGTGTCGACACTAAAGAGCATAGTCGACCTCAAGGAATATAGTCGACCACAAGTTTGTCTACAACAGCAGAATGTGTCGACACATTGTGATTAGTCGACACATTGAAGCAGAGTTAAAAGAAGACTGTGTCGACACCTGAAGGCTAAGTCGACACTTACTGAAGTTAAGATTCTACAACAACTGTGTCGACACACAGGACTTGTGTCGACACACTGAAGAGTCAAGATCAAATTATTTGCAGAAGAAGCTGTGTCGACTCAAAGGCAACTTAGTCGACATCACTGAAGGCAGTGTCGACACCAAAGTCAATTGTGTCGACACAAATAGACAGATGGTCTCGACACTTTCTGACAGACTGTCTCGACACACTGTGGTTCAAGACTAAGGCACAGGACTTGTTGAAGACTTGACAGCTGTGGGTTGCCACCGGTTAACTGAAGCTGTCAGACTTGTCAGAGAAACTGTTAGAAACCGGATCAGCCGGATACCATGAAGGAATTCTATAAATAGACATATTCAGAAGAAGGAAATAACCTTCTCAACATTGAAGAAATTCTTAACTCCAGAACTTTTGAAGAAGGATTCCGATCCAAATCATTTCAAGAAAGTGCAAGGCACTTAAGAAGATCTTCTCAAGAAGATCTAAGAAGACTATCTAAGGATAGATCTAAGAAGAGTTCTAACCAGAGTTCTGAAGAATCATTCAAGTGCTGATAGAGAGAGATCAAGTCAGAATTTGAAGAAGAAGAAAGAATCCACCATTGGATTCTCAAGAAGCTGTTTGGAATCAACTCAGCTAAGTACATTTTCAAGAAGCTTTGAAGAAGGCTAAGAAACAGTTGATTGCATCAGCTGATTAAGAATTGTCATTGCCTTTCTCTCTCAACTTGGCAAGACAATTTAAAACAATCTTTTCTATATTTCTGTAGGATCTGTTTATACAGATCTGAGTTGTAAGCCTATGTTATAAAGGCTGAGTGTAGGAGTGTTGAACTCTGAGTGGTAGGGCTGATTGCCTGAGTGTAGGAGAAGGATATTCTCTGAGTTGTAGGCCTTGGGGCAAGGCTGAGGTAGGGCAGTTGTGCCTGAGTTGTAGGAACCAGTTGGGTTCTGAGTTGTAAGATCTATTGATCTGAGATAAGTGGAAGTTTGGCCGAATCTAGCATACAGCTAGATAGGTGAAGGGGGAAAGTGGATGTACCCAGACCTTGGGGAACCACTATAAAACATAGTGCAATCTGTGATGTGTTGTTTTCTGTGATTTATTGTGAATTCTGCCTTGAAGTTTTTTAGAAAAATAAGTTGAACCTATTCACCCCCCCCCCTCTAGGTGTTTAGGTTATCTTGAAAGTGAAACTATCAAGTGGTATCAGAGGGAGGTTCCTCAAAAAGGACTTAACAGTCTGAGGTAGATCTAATAGGCAGATTCAAGAATCAAGAAGATGGGTTCTGGAGAGAATCATAAGGAGCTAGGGTCAATGAAATTACCCATATGCAAGAAGGAAATCTTTGGGATCTGGAAAGAAAGAGTCAGATTGTTTATGGAAGCATCTGACCCAAGGATTTACATCACAGTACAGGAAGGCCCCTTCATACCAATGAAGATATCTGTTCTTGATGCAAATATCCAAACACCAAAGACTTATTCTGAAATGACCAAGGATGAAATCATCTTGGCAACCATGGACAAAAGGGCACAGAACATAATTGTCAGTGCCATAGATGATTCAACATTTCAGAATCTGATTCACTGCAAGACCTCCAAGGAGATGTGGGACACATTGATTGTCTACATGGAGGGATCAGAAGAAGTAAGGCTGGACAGAAAATCTATGCTAAATCAGGAGTATGAAAGTTTTAGACAAGGAAAATCTGATAGCATAACTGAGTGCTATAAGAAATTCTATAGAATTGTGAATGAGCTAATTTCCTATGGAAGAGTCTTCAGTACCTATGAACTGAATGACAAATTCTTAAGATCCTTATCAAAGGATTGGGATACAAAGATCTGTGCCATAAGAGAAGTGGCAAAATTGGCAGAGATATCTCCTCCAACTCTGTTTGGAAAGTTGCTATCCTATGAAATGCAACTTATGGTAAGGAAGGAGGAGGAAAGAAACTCAAGAGGAGAGCATAGAGAAAAGACTGTGGCATTTAATGCTGAAGCCACCAGAAAGAATAGGAGGAAATCACCATCTCCTCCTAAGGAAGTTGAAGAAGGTAGTTCTGAAAATTCAGATAGGGGTTCAGTCAGCAGTGATTCAGATGCAGACTTTGCTGCATTCACTAGGCAATTTCAAAGGTTCTTGAAAAAGAAGCAATGGAAGTCTAGGCCTTCCTCATCACAGCAAGTAGATGACTATTATCAGAAAAGAAGGTCATCTAGGAAAGAGAAAAGCAGGTCAAAGCCCAGCAAAGCCACTACTTCAAAGATTGTCTGCTATTGTTGCAATAGGCCTGGACATGTGGTGGCTGAGTGTCCTGACAAAAGGAAGGAATCTTCAGAAAAGAAGAAGACTTATCAGAAAGGCAAGAAGGAGAAATCCTTTGTAGCAAAGAAAGATAAAAGTCTGTCAGACCAGTCAACTTCAGAATCAGGATCTGAAGCTGAAGCATATATTGGATTATATGCTGCATCTGAGGAAGAGGAGTTTATGCAGTTGCTAGACTCCATCAATGAACATCAATGCATGGGTTTGATGACTAGATCAGAAGAGGACCTATGCCAGAATCAGTCTGGTCCTAATGAGGTAAACAGTCCTTCCAGTACATTTGTTTGTAGTACAAGTGAAGAATCAGCTACATCTGCATCAAGTGATGAAGATGCATCTGGATCTGAAGGAGATGTCTATCAATTGATAGACAAGTATGGGGACTTGTTGCAGGCCCTTAAGAAAAGCAAGAACCTGGTTAAATCACAGGCTCAGGAAATTGCTGATCTAAGGGTTACAACAGCTGAGTTAGAAAAAGTCCTTGATCAAAAGTTAGCTGAAATTGCCAAGCTGAAAAATATAACTATTATTCAGATGGGCACAATTAATTATACTAATGATCAAGTAAAGAGTCTGGAGGACAGACTTAGAATTGAAAGGGATTTAGTGGCTAGTTACTCTAAGCCAAAATCTGTCTTACCCTTGATAGATGAATTTGTCACTCAGAAGGGTAAGGCTGGATTAGGATTTAAGGGTAACTCCAGGGCTAGCAAATTCAAAAAGAAAGGCAAAGCCCCTATTCAGCCACTAAACCTTTCAGTCCCCATAAGGTTTGGTAAGAAGAAAGTGCCTTCTAACATATATGATCATGAAGACATTCAGGATCATATAAAGACAAATGTTCTGAAGAACAAGGGTGTTAAGGCAAGCAGGCCTACCTATGGTCATAAGCCCTATGGTTTTAAGAAACCAGTAGGAGAAGTTGCAACAGCACCAGCAATGAACAGAAATGCTTCTGACAAGGATGTATCTAGATCTAGATACAATAAGTTTGAATGTTGGTGCTGTGGCAAGAGGGGTCATTTTGCATTGGACTGCTGGTATAACACAAGTGTTATAAAGAATAAGAGTCTACCTGTTAGAAGAGGTTATGATAACTTTATTAAGGCTAACCTGAACCAAGGACCCAAGACTTACTTGGGTTCTAAGGGTAAGTAATTCTGTATTGCAGGTGAATCCAAGTTACCATGCCCCTATATGGTACTTGGATAGTGGTTGTTCCAGGCACATGACTGGAACAAAGGGGCTGCTGAAGGAGTATTCATCTGTCAAAGATGGACATAAAGTGATCTTTGGTGGATCTGAAAAAGGAGTCATCAAAGGATTTGGTAACATCTCTTCAAACCTAATTACTATCACCCAAGTGGCCTATGTAAAAGGTTTGAAACATAATCTAATAAGCATAAGCCAGCTGAGTGATCTAGGATATGACATTTCATTTGGTAAGGATGGATGTCATATCAAAAGGTCAAGTGATCAAGAGATCATATTGACTGGGTATAGGAAGAGAAATGTGTATTGCCTTAATTTTGAATGTGAGAATAAGGCATCCCCCATTTGTCTTGTAGCTGATGACAATGCTTCTCATTGTGTTAAGTGGCACAAGAGATTGGCTCATCTAAACTACAAGACAATTGGCCAACTCTTTAGTAAAGAACTAGTGAGGAATGGGCCTCAAGTTAAGTGTATAAAGGAAGGGGTATGCTCAGCTTGTCAAAAGGGCAAGCAGACAAAAACCTCATTTCAAAGCCTTGAAAACAAGGATTCTGTGAGGTGCTTATACCTCTTGCATATGGATCTTTTTGGTCCTATGCCAGTTCACAGTCTAGGTAGGAAGGTCTACACACTAGTGGTTGTAGATGACTATTCTAGATTTACATGGGTGTTCTTTCTGAGACAAAAATCTGAAACCCCAAGTGTATTATTTAAGTTTGTAAAGCAAATTCAGAATGAACTGAACAGTACAGTGGTCAAAATCAGAAGTGACCATGGTACTGAGTTTCAATCTGAAAGCATGACAAACTTGTGTATAGACTTTGGGATTTTCCAAGAGTTCTCCTCACCTAGAACACCTCAGCAAAATGGAATTGCTGAAAGAAAGAATAGATCATTAATTGAAGCTGGTAGAACTCTATTGAGTGACACCTCTCTCCCAGAATATTTTTGGGCTGAGGCAGTTAACACTGCTTGTCATGTCATCAATAGGGCTTCTATCACCAAAAGCCACAGGAAGACTCCCTATGAGATTGTGAAAGGCAGAAAACCAAATCTATCCTATTTTAGGATCTTTGGCTGCAAGTGCTATATACTTAACAATGGTAAGTCTTACTTGACTAAGTTTGCTGCCAAATCCCAGGATGGGATATTTGTTGGGTACAGCACAAATAGTAAGGCCTATAGAGTCTTCAACTTAACTACTCAAGTTGTTGAAGAATCTGTGCATATTGTATTTGATGAAACAAGATTAATCAATTGTGAATTGTCTTGTAGATCAAATGACTCAACAGGTATAAGCAAGAAGATGGACAAGCTCTCCATTGCTGAAGCTTCAAAGGAAGAGGGAGCATTGGAAAATGAAGGCTGCTGTCCAGGGGGAGTACAAGAGATAATGGAAGCTGATGAAAACCAAGAGGAACAGCAGAATGAAGAAGCTGGAGATGCTCTACCTGAAGGGAATCTACCTCCAGCTATAAGATATCTAAGAGATCATCCTACTGATCAGATAATTGGTGATCCAAGACAAGGAGTGCAAACTAGAAGCAGAAATCAAAGCACAGTTTTGCATTCTAGTTTCTTGTCTCAAATGGAACCTAAGAAGTTTGAAGAAGCTATCCAAGACCAGCACTGGATTGATGCTATGCAAGAGGAGCTGAATCAGTTCAGAAGGTGCAAGGTCTGGGAGCTTGTTCCTAAACCAAGAGGCCACAACATAATTGGGACTAAGTGGATCTATAGGAACAAGCTAGATGAAAGTGGAATAATAATAAAGAATAAAGCAAGATTGGTTGCAAAAGGATACAGGCAGGAAGAAGGGATTGACTTTGATCAAACCTTTGCTCCAGTAGCAAGGCTGGAGGCAATCAGAATGTTCCTTGCCTATGCAGCCCACCAAGACTTCAAAGTATACCAGATGGATGTAAAGTCAGCATTTCTGAATGGTGATCTTAAAGAAGAAGTATATGTAGAGCAGCCATCAGGTTTTGTAGATCCTCTTAAACCTGATTCTGTGTACAAGCTTAGGAAAGCTTTGTATGGGTTAAAACAAGCTCCAAGGGCTTGGTATGAAACCCTGTCTACCTTCCTCATTGAGAATAAATTCTCAAGAGGAAAGATAGACAAAACTCTATTCCTTAGGGAATCCAAAGGAAAGATCATCTTAGTCCAGATCTATGTTGATGACATAATCTTTGGATCTACTGAAAACAACCTTTGTAAAAAGTTTGCCAAACTTATGCAAGGGAAGTTTGAGATGAGCAGTATGGGAGAACTTAAGTTCTTCTTGGGACTCCAAGTAAGACAGACTGATGATGGATTGTCCATATCCCAGTCTAAGTTCACCAAAGAATTGATCAAGAAATATGGTATGGAGTCATCCTCCACCATGAGAACTCCTATGGGAACAAGTATGCCTATATGCAAAGATGAGACAGGTAAACCTGTTGATGAATCATTGTATAGAGGAATAATTGGATCTCTACTATATCTCACTGCTAGTAGACCAGACATTATGTATGCTACATGTGTCTGTGCTAGGTACCAAGCCTGCCCTAAAGAATCTCATTATACTGCAGTCAAAAGGATTCTGAGATATCTAAAGGGCACACCTAATCTAGGCCTTTGGTACCCTAGGAATAGAGATTTTCTACTAACAGGCTATTCAGATGCAGATTTTGCAGGATGTAGAGAGGACAGGAAAAGTACTACAGGTACTTGTCAATTCCTGGGAGGAAGACTTATATCATGGAGTAGTAAGAAGCAGACCAGTGTGGCAATTTCCACAGCTGAGTCAGAGTATGTTGCTGCTGGAAGCTGTTGTGCACAGCTATTATGGATGCAGCATCAACTTAAGGATTATGGTATTCAAGTAAGTAAAACACCTCTGTTATGTGATTCAAAGAGTGCTATTTCTATTGCTAATAATCCAGTTTCTCATAGTAGAACTAAGCATATAGAAATCAAATACCATTTTCTAAGAGAACATGTAGAAAAAGGAGACATCACATTGGAATTTGTAAAAACAGATTCTCAAATAGCTGATGTATTTACTAAGCCTCTAGATGAAACCAAGTTCAATAAATTCAAAATTGAATTAGGCATGTTATCCATTGATTAATGTATTAAACAAAATCATTAACAATGCTATTGAAATGGGTTATAAGTAAGAAAAAGTAGTAACAACAATAATCAAGTGTTAAAAAGAACACATTGAAGTTACAGAAATTGGCTAAGTAAGAATGTGTCGACACATTCAGTAATAATGTGTCGACTCAGAGAAATTATGTCGACAAGTCAGAAATATTGTGTCGACACAGAGAATATGTGTCGACACTTAAGAAATTTTATTGTCGACTTAACCAGGAATGTAATGTCGACTCAACCAGAATCATGGTGTCGACACTTACAAAATATGTGTCGACACTTGTCCTTAGTGTCGACACAGAATTTCTGTCTTTCTACTATGTATCCAAGGTGTCGACACAACCACATATTGGTGTCGACACATAGTAGGCTGAAGAAATGTCGAGTTAATAGAAGCTTGTGTCGACACATTCCGTCTGTGTCGACACATTTAGACTGTTTTTGGCGCCTTTTGAACTTCTTTCAACAGAAGCTATAAATAGGTCAAAAGCTCTTGTTGTCGACACGCTTTCAAGGTTTTCGAGACTAAAACCTTGTGTCGACAGTCTTTCTTTCTCTCTTCTCTCAAGCTTTCTCGACACAACAATGGCGCCAAGGATTGAAGATAACATCAATGAAGGCTATGAGTTGGTGCGCCAGGCGTTTGCAGATGCGCCGCCCGATGTTCAAGGGGTTATCACCCTTCTCTCCAACTCAGGGTTAGAATTTCTGGTCTCTGAACCGTCCAAGATCTGGAAGAAGGAGGTGCATGAGTTCTTTATCTCAGCATCAGTCCATTCTACTGGACTCAAGATTAAGTCCACTGTTCAAGGGACTAAGGTTAAGATTACCCACAGGGGTTTGAGAAAGATATTCCAATTACAAGTAGTTGAGAATGAAGAAGAGGTTCCCAGTTCTAAGACAAGGGAAGCCCTACAATGGTGTGGCCTGGACTCAAGCATGAAGATTGGAGCTGCATTCAATAGAAAGGGTATGAATCAGCAAGGGAAGTTCTTGTCTGAAGTTGTTGGCAAGGTAATTCTCTGCAAGTCAGGTGGACATGATAGGATTTCTGCCTATATGTTCAGCCTTATGACCAGGATTGTCTTTACAATCCCTACTGATTGGTCAGCAGTTATCTTTGAGAAGATTAAAGAAGGAATCAAGAAGCCTAACATGGCTAGGATCATGAGCCTATATCTCAATGGAGCAGTTCCTGAAGTAATGCAGCAACTGCCAGGCTCTAAAATTAATCATATGAGAAGGATGGACATGAGACTGTTCTCCAGATGGGAAAGGGTGCTGTCTAAGGATGTGCCTGAAGAGACCAGGCCAGACACCCCTGTGAGATCCCCCTCTCCAGCTCAAGAGCCTGAGCAACAACAAGAAGACTCACCTAGGACACAGGTTGAAGAACAACCTGCTTCCTCTATAGTTCATCAAGTAGAAACATCTGCACAGATGCAGGGGGAGCCAGTTCAATCTCCTGCTCAAAATGTTTCTACCCCTGCTCAGGTACAAGTGGTTCAGGTGTAGGGGGAGCAAATATATTTTACTATAAAAGACTTTCTAAAGTTTTTTTTTTCTGAACAGGTTCAGGGGAGCATGTGTCTTCTCCTACTCCAGATATGCAGCTGCCTGAGAATGTGCACAAGAATGCACCTAATGACTTATCTTCAGATGCTCCAGTTCAAAAGGAATACACTCTGGATGAGTTGTTTCCAAATGATGACATAGCTACTGATAGAATAGAAGAGGACCAAGATGTTGAGCAGCCTCTTGACATAGAGCTAGAACAAGGAGTAGAGAAAGTTCAAGAGATTGAAAAAGTACAAGAAGTAGAGGAGGAGCAAAGAATTGAGGGGGAGCCAGTACATGTTGAAACTGAGCAACATGGCACTGAAGCAGATAGAGTTCACATTGAGAGTACTTCTGAATCTGAGACTGAAGAAGCCAGGTTGGCTAAGAGAAGAAAACTGGTTGTATTTAAAAGAAGAAGCAAAACTTATAAGCAGGCTTTACAGACAACACCTCCACCTCCACCTCCTGAAGTTGATTATAACAAGTTCTTGGTGGATTTACAGGTGAAATTGGATGACCATAGGGTGGCCATTGAGAAATATGTTGATGAAAGAAACAAAACTCTGCAGTTTGACTTAGCCCAAGATATCAAATCTATCCAATTTCAAGTCAACTTGAATAAAACTGCAATGACAGATTGCTTACACAAGGGTGGCAATGCTGTAGTTTATCTGGCTAAACAACAGCAGGATATCTCTACAAAGGTGGATGATATTGCTTTGAAGCAAGGTTATGTTCTGGAAAATCAAATAAGAATGAATGACAATTTAACTGAATCTCATAATGAGATTATTCAAGAGGTGAAAAAGATTGTGCCAGGGATGCCTGCAAATAAAGCAAAAGAAATGGAAGAATTTGATAAGAATTTTCAAGCTGCTATTGCATCTGTTAAGACTGCCATCACAACCTCTCAACAGGAAATATCTGAAAAGCTTCAAAAGTTAAGACCATTTTTCAAGGAGGGAGTGAATTATTTGGATGGCCAAATAAGATTTCAGAAAGAAGATCTTAGAGATCATGTATCAAGAGAAGCCATAAAGGGGGAGAGGATGCTAATTCATGCAGGCTCTGAGCATGCCAAATGGGTGACCAATAGCATAAGAGCCACATTGGGATATCCACCATTGTGTGATGATAACATGGTGGCTGAGTCAGGATTACAAACAGGACTACTTGAAGGTGACCAACCTGAGGTTGCCCAAGTCATATACCCCCCTCCAGATTTTGATATATTGGATCAGCAAGTGCAATATATGTATAGTCCTTCAAAGGAAGTTGTAAATGTTATCCTTGGAAAGGTTGATAAGCCTGAGGTAAATTTGCAAGAACAGCAAGATGCTCTACTGTCAAAGAAAAGATTTAGAGAGCAGGCTGAGCTGAAGCCAGATTTTGAGCAGTGGAGTCCTACTTCCAGAAATATAATACTCACTGCATGGAAAGCTGTCAAAGATCAATTTCATGAAAGGGGCAAGTGGTACAATGAGCAGGAATGGCAGAAGTATGAGGCAAGACAAGAAGCCATTGTACAATTCAGAAGGAAAGCTAAGATGGGAAGACTTCCAACTGATGCTATGGAGCCAAGCAAATACTTCCAAAGCCTTTTCACTATTTTGAAAGGCAAAGGCTCAAGGAAGAAGCTAAGAAGAAAGCTGATCTTAAAGGAAAAAAGATGGCTGAAGAATCAGAAGCTCCTGTGACAGCTAAA
This sequence comes from Platanthera zijinensis, assembly GCA_039513925.1. NCBI lineage: Eukaryota > Viridiplantae > Streptophyta > Magnoliopsida > Asparagales > Orchidaceae > Platanthera > Platanthera zijinensis. The sequence continues at coordinate 58,772,848 of CM077088.1, forward strand.
ATTAAATCTGGCCAAGGGATTGTTATTAGAGAGCCTAATCAATCCTGATAATGTTTAGTTCTTTCATAATGTTTTGTAATGATGTAATCTGTCAAAGAAAAACCATGTAATCAAACATTACCCAGTAATAAACAAAATTTTGTTAAATCTGTGATAGATTGTTTTATCCATGATGTTCTTATTATTTTGTTTATAATTAAGTATCCCTGTGTATTGTCATATATCATCATTTTATACTATTTATAAATGGTGTATATCATTGGCTATAAGGGTTATGACTTCTCCAAATAGGGGGAGATTGTTGGGTACATTGGAAAATGTGTACCTGATTTGAAGAAGCCCAACCTAGCTCAATGATATACATCATGTTGTATTTGATGTAGTTTTGAGTTGACATGTGCAGGTAAAGAAATGTTAAAGTTTACAGGAAAAATTCTAAGTCCAAGTGTCGACACAAAGGAACATGTGTCGTCACATAGAAGAAAGTTGTCGACACAACACTGGGAAAGTGTGTCGACACAGAAGGTGTAAGTCGACACTACTCTGGGAAAAAGTGTCGACACATAACATAGTCTACAACAACACTGGGAAATTGTGTCGACACAGAAGAAGTAAGTCGACACAGCACTGGGAAATTGTGTCGACACAGAAGAAGTAAGTCGACACAGCACTGGGAAATTGTGTCGACACAGAAGAAAAACGTCGACCTCAACATTGGGAGAATGTGTCGACACTAAAGAGCATAGTCGACCTCAAGGAATATAGTCGACCACAAGTTTGTCTACAACAGCAGAATGTGTCGACACATTGTGATTTAGTCGACACATTGAAGCAGAGTTAAAAGAAGACTGTGTCGACACCTGAAGGCTAAGTCGACACTTACTGAAGTTAAGATTCTACAACAACTGTGTCGACACACAGGACTTGTGTCGACACACTGAAGAGTCAAGATCAAATTATTTGCAGAAGAAGCTGTGTCGACTCAAAGGCAACTTAGTCGACATCACTGAAGGCAGTGTCGACACCAAAGTCAATTGTGTCGACACAAATAGACAGATGGTCTCGACACTTTCTGACAGACTGTCTCGACACACTGTGGTTCAAGACTAAGGCACAGGACTTGTTGAAGACTTGACAGCTGTGGGTTGCCACCGGTTAACTGAAGCTGTCAGACTTGTCAGAGAACTGTTAGAAACCGGATCAGCCGGATACCATGAAGGAATTCTATAAATAGACATATTCAGAAGAAGGAAATAACCTTCTCAACATTGAAGAAATTCTTAACTCCAGAACTTTTGAAGAAGGATTCCGATCCAAATCATTTCAAGAAAGTGCAAGGCACTTAAGAAGATCTTCTCAAGAAGATCTAAGAAGACTATCTAAGGATAGATCTAAGAAGAGTTCTAACCAGAGTTCTGAAGAATCATTCAAGTGCTGATAGAGAGAGATCAAGTCAGAATTTGAAGAAGAAGAAAGAATCCACCATTGGATTCTCAAGAAGCTGTTTGGAATCAACTCAGCTAAGTACATTTTCAAGAAGCTTTGAAGAAGGCTAAGAAACAGTTGATTGCATCAGCTGATTAAGAATTGTCATTGCCTCTTCTCTCTCAACTTGGCAAGACAATTTAAAACAATCTTTTCTATATTTCTGTAGGATCTGTTTATACAGATCTGAGTTGTAAGCCTATGTTATAAAGGCTGAGTGTAGGAGTGTTGAACTCTGAGTGGTAGGGCTGATTGCCTGAGTGTAGGAGAAGGATATTCTCTGAGTTGTAGGCCTTGGGGCAAGGCTGAGGTAGGGCAGTTGTGCCTGAGTTGTAGGAACCAGTTGGGTTCTGAGTTGTAAGATCTATTGATCTGAGATAAGTGGAAGTTTGGCCGAATCTAGCATACAGCTAGATAGGTGAAGGGGGAAAGTGGATGTACCCAGACCTTGGGGAACCACTATAAAACATAGTGCAATCTGTGATGTGTTGTTTTCTGTGATTTATTGTGAATTCTGCCTTGAAGTTTTTTAGAAAAATAAGTTGAACCTATTCACCCCCCCCCCCCTCTAGGTGTTTAGGTTATCTTGAAAGTGAAACTATCACTTCCTATCAGGGGATGGGTGCCGTTCTGATGCAGAACGGGCACGTAATAGCTTACGCCTCCCGTTAGCTGAACAACATGAGCAGAACTACCCCGTGCACGATTTGGAGATGGGGGCAGTCGTTTTTGCTCTTAAGATCTGGCGACACTATCTCTACGGAGTACATTGCGATATCTTCTCAGACCACAAGAACTTGAAATACGTAGATACACAGAAGGAGTTAAACATCAGGCAGAGACGCTGGGTGGAGTTTCTGTCGAACTACCAGTATACCATGCACTACCATCCAGGGAAGGTAAACGTGATCGCAGACGCTTTGAGTCGGAGAGCGAGTATGTTAGGAGTAGGCCCGCAGCTGATGGCCTTGGAGTTGGTTAAATTATTCGAGGAGATGCAGATATCACTAGTGTCCGAGGATGACCCGGAGTTATACATTGAGTACCTGGTGTCGATGGTTACTATTGATGATATTCGGGACCTCATCAGAGATGGGCAGAAACTAGATGTGAGAGCTGAGCCGATATTCAGGGCCTTGGAGGAAGGCACGGCAGGAGATTTGAAAGTGAAGGGATAGATACTACTCTAGAGGGGGGGTGAATAGAGTTATCAAATTTTGCACAGACAAAACTTAATATTCTACCCAACTCCCTTGGAGTGAAGTGCGGAATGAAAAGATTATAGATATTGATTTAACCTTAAAGCCTAACACAAGTGATGTGTACAAACACAAGCTAACTGTAATTACAGTTATGCTTGGAAAAACCTAATCAGCAACTAGCAACCTAGTTATATCTAATCACAGCCACAATGCAGGAATTAAACAATGGAATCCAGACGACACAAGGAAATTTATAGTGGTTCCCCAAACAACTTGGGTACGTCCACTCTTCTACCCACACGGTAGGAATCCACTCAGGTTTTTGATCAGGTGCCCTGCCACCAACAGAATCTGATTCAGGTAGATTCAGAAACCCTTTAGACTTTTGATCAGGTGTCTAAAAACCAAGCACAGGTTTTTGATCAGGTGCCCTGCCACCAAGGGATATTTTTGAAGGGAGTAATAACCCTGTACAGGAGGGGGAAGAAGGTTAAGATGTCTTCTCTATTTTACAATAGATTAGAGAAGCACAAAAGCTTGCACTGAGCTAGAATGCTCTAAAGAATCAAGGCTCCTCCTGGCTCAAGAATGTCCAGGTGAAGTCTTGCTTCAGTGCAGAGAAACTCTTCAGAAAGTTCTGAAGGAAAGAGCTACAGGAAGAAAGATAAATAATAAAATCAAAGTTCTTCAAGCAGCTATCTTCTTCTGCTTCTTCTTCAAAGGAACTCTGAGTTGAACTTCCTGAAAGCAGGAGAACTCAGGTGAAGAAGAGATGAAGATCTTAACACTTCTCAGTTAGATGGAGATTGCTGAGAGCAGGAAGCTTGAGCTTGATGAAGGCTTGAGTGCTTGAGAATATGTGTGTAACACTGGTTAGCTATTAGCTTCTGTTAACTAGCTTGAATCCTTCTTCAAAGGGTTCTTTATATAATCATCAGCAAGCAACGGCTCTCTTCCATTTGAATTATTTGTCTTCTTCTAAGCCTTGAGACCTGGGCTGTAAATATCAAGAAGACAGAAATATCTCTGCAGCAAAACATTCTATAAAAGGAATAAATCACTTTCTAAGAAGCTGCAGGCTTAAATCAGATAACAGAAGGACTAAATAAAGTCACATCAGATATAATCTCTTTATAGCAAAAGAAGACTTTTCAGTCTAACGGCTATAAAGGGCTGACAATGGATAAAGTAAATTAAAATGACAGCTAATAAGACAAACAACTTTATCTTAAAAGATTTGAACTCAGGCAAAAAGAATAGAGCAAATAATGCCTGGAAATATTATCATACAGCTTAAAATGCTGTGCCAGAAAATGTATTAATTAATTAAATATAATAAATAAATACAAAATACAAAGGCAGACAGAAAACGTCGAACGACCTTCGAAGATCGTCGAACGACGCACGGAGATCGTCGAGCTATCGGGCAGATAGTCGAACGATCCAGATAGTCGAACTATCGAAGAAGATAGTCGAACTACCCCGGCAGATAGTCGAACTATCAGAGCAGATAGTCGAACTATCAGATAGTCGATCTATCTAGGACAGATAGTCGAACTATCAAGCGCACAGAGATAGTCGACCTATCAAGCAGATAGTCGACCTACCTCAGAAAACAGATAGTCGATCTATCAAAAGATAGTCGAACTATCAAGACGAACCAGATAGTCGATCTATCAACCGATAGTCGAACTATCAAGGCGGAACAGATAGTCGACCTATCAACAGATAGTCGAACTATCAGATAGTCGATCTATCAGGACAGATAGTCGAACTACCTCGCCAAGCAAATAGTCGAACTATCAACAGATAGTCGAACTATCAACGCAAAACAGATAGTCGATCTATCAACAGATAGTCGAACTATCAACGCAGACAAAGCGTCGACCAACTGATAGACGATCGTCGATCAGCCGATAGACGATAGTCGAGCGGCGTTCGACTATCGTCGAACGAAAAACCTACTTAACCAAATTCTCAATTTGGAAAAGCGAGGACTCTACAGCTAGACTTCTAACCATTGACCATAGATATTTCTTGGGTCAAGGGGCACAAAGGAGAGGACTAAACTCAAATTAAACTAGGGTACCAACAAGATTACTCTTTGAGGGACGGGCTCTTGTGTTTCAGAGGCAGGGTCTACATACCGGCAGGAGGCCATATCCGGGAGGACATTATGACGGAAGCTCACTGCAGCCGATACTCGGTACACCCAGGGATCACCAAGATGGTAAAATATTTGAAGAGGACGATGTACTGGCCAGGTATGAAGAAGGACATTACGTACTTTGTGACGTATTGCGAGGCCTGCCAACTCGTAAAGGCAGAGTGTAGGAACCCGACAGGTTTGCTGCAGCCACTTCCGGTGCCGAAGTGGAAATTTGAGGATATAGTCACGGACTTCATACATGGGCTACCTCGATCCCGTGCGGGGAATGACTCGATCTGGGTGATAGTTGACAGGCTAACAAAGGTGGCCCGATTCATTCCAGTGGCGAAGGACGCTCCGGTTAGTGTATTAGTACGGAGGTTCATTGAGCAGTTTGTACGTTATCACGGGGTGCCCAAGACTATCGTTTCAGATCGGGATGGGCGGTTTACATCCAGGGAGTGGAGGTCAGTCCAGGCCCATCTGGGTTCTCGGTTGACATTCAGCACAGCTTTTCACCCTCAGACCGACGGGCAAACGGAGCGCACCAATCGTACACTGGAAGATCTTTTGCGCCTGTGTATTTTGGACCGCGACAAGCCTTGGGAGAGATTGCTGCCACTAGTCGAGTTTTTGTACAACAATGCCCATCAGTCCAGCATAGGCATGGCTCCATACGAGGCATTGTATGGAAGGAGGTGCAGGACCCCACTATTATGGGTTCAAAATGAGGATCCGCAGGCACTGGGCTCGGAGTTTGTGGGGGATACAGATGCTCAGATTAGATTGATCCGGGACAGGATGCTGGAAGCCCAGAGCAGGCAGGCCAAATATTACGATGCTACCGCCGGAGTTAGCGGTATTGCATGACGTCTTCCACGTCTCCTCACTTCGGAGGGCTCTGCTACGGCCAGAGCAGCTAATTTCCACAGCAGACGGCCCGGTGGCCTCGGATCGGTCAGTCAACTTGGAACTTATCAGGATCGATGACACGGCAGTGCGGGTCTTGCGACGTAAGAAGGTTCCGTTAGTCAAGGTCCTGTGGAACAATCATGGGCAGGAGGAGCATACATGGGAGCCACAGGACTTGATGCGATAAAAGTATCCGGAGCTTTTCAGTCAGGTATACCTCACAACCCCTCTGGACAATCAATTTGCTTTCCTGTTTTAAACCAATAGGACTGAAATTTCAAGAATAAGGGCTAATCTTTTGTTTATTGGGGTATATACCTTGTCAATTAGACGAATTGGCCTTAGATTTGACTATCACCTTCAAACCGCACATAACAAACGTGACGTAGAGATGTAAATCTTTAAACTCTCATGGGATGTTACAAGCTTTTTCTCCCAATAGGAGCCCCCGTAGGCTTAACCTTGATTTCGGGGATAAAATCTTTGTTTTGTTTATTGGGATTTGTAACATCCCATTTCCAACTAGACCCCTTGAAGTGGTTTTGTCATAATAGAACTCTAGGAAACCCAAGAATTGAATTTTATCGACCAAGAGTTCGAGTCACGGGTTGGTCATGCCCGTGACTGACCCGTCACGCCCGTGACCTAGGGCGTGACCCCTTCGACGATCGTCGCCCTCAGAAAGCCGACCGGCGAGCTCAGAAATTTCAACATGGGCCTGACAGGCCCGTGACCGATCCGTCACGCCCGTGACCTTAGAATGGCGTTGAGTGAGCTGAGCTCACTCAACGCCGTAGTCTGGATGGCGTTGAGTGAGCTTAGCTCACTCAACGCCATAAGCTAGACGGCGTTGAGTGTACAGACTGCACTCAACGCCGTCTGGTGTTGTCTAGATGGCGTTGAGTGAGCTGAGCTCACTCAACGCCGTAGACTGGATGGCGTTGAGTGAGCTTAGCTCACTCAACGCCATAAACTAGACAGCGTTTAGTGCACAGGCTGCACTCAACGTCGTCTGCTGAGGCCTGGAATGGCGTTGAGTGAGCTGAGCTCACTCAATGCCGTAGTTTGGATGGCGTTGAGTGAGCTTACCTCACTCAATGCCACAAGCTAGACGGCGTTGAGTGCATAGACTGCACTCAACGCAACCTTGAGTAGACTGGATGGCGTTGAGTGAGCAGAGCTATAATCTGGATGGCATTGAGTGAGCTGAGCTCACTCAATGCCAGAGTCTGGGAGGGGCATTCTGGATGGCGTTGAGTGAGCAGAGCTCACTCAACGCCGTATCCGGGATGGCGTTGAGTGAGCAGAGCTCACTCAACGCCGCAGCATGGATGGTGTTGAGTGAGCATAGCTCACTTAACGCCGTAGCTTGGATGGCGTCTAGTGAGCTGAGGTGACTCAACGCCATTTTACTTAGAATTTTCTGGCAGGATTTTTGGCTGTGTACTGGTTCAGCTAAACCGGGCCGATCTAGATGGTGAGCCCGAATGCATCATTAGGCCGTTTCTTGTAATAAGACCCAATTAAGTCTTATTTTAAAAAAGGGTTGTTCGGTCATGCCACGTGGCTGTCGGTTTTGAAAGCAAGGAGGAGCCACGGCCATGGCCGGAAACCGACGATCGCAGCCATCAATGGCACTTGATGCAGTGGCCTTTCCCCCTCCTCTTTAATGGCTGGATTCAACTCCTCTAGAGAAGAGGTGGAGTTTCCAGCCATTACTTGGCTGGATTTAGCCATTTCAGCCCCACCACCATCATGGCCGAAAAAGTTATAATGGGCCATTAATGGCCACCAGCAGTTAGACCTTTCCCTCCCTCCTTTTGCTGGTTTAAAAGGCTCCCTAGACTCAGAGATGAAGTTTCCACCCTTTCCCGACGGATTTGGAGCTTTTTCTGTGCTGTAGAAGAATTCTGGCGACGCCACCACCGCGCCAATGGCATTCCGTCGATCTGCACGCCTCCAACCCGCGAACAAGGTCCTCCCCTCCTCTCTTTCTACGGGTAGATCTTAGAACTCTTTAGGTTTGATAATCGAGCTCAACGGAGCTCGATCGGAAGAGCTCCTCTTCCCATTTTTCCTGCAAAAAAAACTAGTCACGGTTTCGCCGGATTCCGCCTCTCCGGCGGCCGCGCCGCCGCTCAACGTTGGCCACCACCTCGACGGAGGTGGTGGTGGCGGTAGCCGGCCAGGGAGGAGGCTGGATGGCCGGCGGCAGCATCTGGAATGAACCCCAGGTTGGGCTAATCTCAGCCCTTGGCTGGAGGAAGAAGAAGACCCAACACTGTTGGATCTGCTTCAAGATTAGTGTTGTTATTTAATTCTTTTCTTTTATATGAATTTTCTGTACAAAAAAACAGCCACTTTAGAAAATTTATGAAAAATACTTAGAGGCTTTATATGAATAAATGGTCAACATATAGTTTGTATCCCTATGGGTCTACTTTATTTTAGAATTGATTTGAGTCAATTTGGTCAACTGGTTTGACATGGGCACCTCTTTTGGTGGGATCTATACCTAGAGCTATGTAGAGACTAAAAGATGTGCCCACCCTTCATCACTTGACCAAATGATCTGAAATTTGGGCAGAGAGTCTACCCTAGCTATACTTAGGGCCTGTACAAAAATGGGAATTTTTGGATAATGTTTTTCTATTTTTTTTAGAAAAATTTAATAATATTAGGGTAAATTAATTATATAGCTTAATGACTTCCAAACCCTCTCAAATTTTGGTGAGTGGTCCCTGGGTTCATCCTGAGGCTCTATATAATTTTTCATCTTAGTTGGAGATGTTTTAGATTGGAAATGGACAAACCTAAGCTTTGCCCTATTAAGGGGTTTTTAGGTCAAAAGTGCACTTTGAGATTTGAGTGGTCAAATCACCTCAACAGAGGCTGAGATTTTTACCACTTACTAGGCATGATGCCTAGCACCCTCTCATAGATTTTGAGGTGGATTGGGGGTAAATTTGCCCTAGGATCCAAGGTCAAACCCTAAGGATGGTTCTTGGTGATTTGTGAAGGAGACGTGATCAAATGACCTGGTTATGATCTGAAACTTGGTAGATAGAATTCTAGGGTAGCTAGAACCCTTTTGTAGAAATCTAAATGGATTTTAAAGTAAATAGGTTCCTCAAAACCCTAACCCTAGTTTAGGGCACAAAACTTATAGAGATAGAAAATGTCACTAAAACTCAATAAACAGTGATGGGATTTGGGTAGAGTAGTTTTTAAGGTTAGTACAAGCTCTGTAGATTTTATTATGAATTTAGGATAATTATTTTGGATACTCCATTAACAATTTAGTAGTTTGTATTATTTGCTTATAAATTTATTAAGGAGAAAATACTATCTAAAAATTGATGAACTTTAGGTAGAGGACTCTTTGTTATGTTTTAAAGCTTTGTGAATTTTTATGGGATTTTTAGAAGTTTAATTCTAAGGCTTGCTTCATTAAGAGTTATTTCCCATGAAAACTTAATTAAATCTATTTTGGTATCTAGCAAGCCTGGATAATTATGATCTTTGCACAATGACCTTTTCTATACCATATTTATATTCAGTAATTTTTCTATAATTTTATGATGAGTAATTTCAGTACTTCCTTCTTCACATAGGATTAATGGGATTATAATGGATAAATTAATTAGACGCTAAATACTTTCTGTAAAATCATGAAAATTAGTATTTCATGATACCTTGCTGTTATTTAGTGATCATAATTTTTGGGTGTCCATTACTTGAGAAAATCATGTAGTTCATGTTTAAAATTTCCCATGGCCAATCTTTCGGGAAATTTAAATAAATATCAGATTAATTAGGAAAATTATAAATTTCTGTATTTAGGCTAATTATGTCATGATAGACCTCCAGTAAATTTTATAGGAGATTTGGAAGATAATTTGGAGTACCTCCCCTTGTATACCTCATATAGCTTAGGATGCATATAGTAAAACCGCAGAAACTGAACTAGAGTGGGTAATGAACTTGGGGAGATGGAATTTTGGTAGTTTGCTGGTTTGGCTAGGGTAAGTTAAATTTAGTTCATTGTTGGAAGTCAGGATGAGTAGAGTGTGAAATTGGCTAGTGTTAAGTGGTGTTCGGAAACGACGAAAGATCGTCCATCCCGATTGGAGAGGAAGAGTCTCAATACACTAGGTTAGATCCAAAGTAATTTGAATGGGATCGGGTAATGGATAATAACCAATAAAATTAAGTGCCTTGCGAAAGGGAACGATGGGCTTCAGCTATCATCATAGTTCCTAGTGCCCTTTGAGAGCCCTTCATAGGGAATACCGGGGGCAGTCCTTGGCTAACGTAAACCGTAGGAATAATAAACTAAAAGAGCAACTATAATATCTAGGGTTGCACATTCACACACCCCGGTAGCTAGGGATGTAGAATAAGTTGGTTTGGTTGCCATTCAGACGGTAGCTCTGAAGGTAGATGCACGGACGGGACAGTCCGGGGAGTCGAGGGCTCGAGGGTTTGAGTACGGAATAAGGTGGTGGGTCTTCGGTATTTGATTGTCGTTCACACCGACATCGGTACGTTGACTCGGCGGTGTGGGACACTTAGCTAAAGAAAGTCTGGTGGATATAGCCAGCACTAGTACGCGGATACTCTAGGTTGTGTTCTTCTATGGGCGTACGGAAGGGCTAGGCCCGGTAGTGTGGATACCCACCTAGGAGTGGGGGGGCTGACCCACTGTCTCCGTTTGCCACTACGGAGGTTCCTGGGAGTGAAGCTAGCTGCCCGAACAGGGGGAACTAAAGGTTTGTGCGCATAGAGTCGTGTGCGTGAGTTGCACTTGCTTGAATAATGACATAGCATATCACTACACTCATATCTGCATACAACCGACACCCCAACGTATAAATCGGTATGAGACTTTTTATACGATGGGAGCCTTGCAAAAGACCCCTTAACTTATAAGTTTGTATGGGAATTCATATAAGTTAAGGTTACTTACTTATCTACTTACTTGCTTTCTGTTTGTCTCCTTATAAATTTTACTACTTACTACATGTCTACTTTATTACTCACTACCGTAGAACATCTAGATGTACTCTATTTTAATTAGTTGTTTATACACCATGAACAGTTGCTAGACTAGTTCCACTGTCATCCGTTTGATTATTCTCCACCATTGTAGCTTCCCTTTCCTCCTCTCCGCTCGGTGCTTAGGAACCGTGGGGGTAGGGGTAGGGGATGATAGGGCTTAGTCTTTATGACTAATGGTTTTCGAACCATAATATTACAGGAGCTCCGGATGGGAGACAGGGACCAGCAGCCTAGGGACCAGCACCAGCGGAGTACGGTGCACATGGAGGTGGGCCAGTCTAGCACCGGAGCACCTGTGACCAGCTCCGTGAGTGATTAGTATTTTTATAGCTTCCGCGATGAGTGATTTGTAGTGAGGACTCTGATGTACCGGGCTCGAACCCGTTTCTATATTTTATCTGAACTGTTCCTTTGCAGTACTTTCTTTTACTATATATTGATGGACTTGTTGTGATTTCTATTCATATGTGTTTCTGTGGACATGTTTACATTCAGTGTAATACTTACTTCTCTCTCTTTGTGATCGAAAAGGGCCGGCAGAATTGGCGTTTTGTAGTGGCGGCCTTCCCGTGAGTCGGTGCCACCGCAAAGCGACAAGTCTCGGCTAAGACCCCGATGGTTGAAAAAGAAAAAAAAAGGGGTCTTACACTTTAAGAGTTTTGTCACAAGAGGTGTGAGGAAGTATATGATCACGTTTATAGATGAATGCACGAGATTTTGTCATATCTCTTTGCTTAAAACTAAAGATGAAGCGTTTGAAAAGTTTTGCCTTTTCAAAACCAAGGTAGAAAACCAGTTAAGCATGAAAATTAAGAGGTTTAGAAGTTATAGAGGAGGAGAATATATGTACAGTGAGTTATGATGCTTCCTTGCTTCACAGGGCATCATAGTAGAAACCACTGCTCCTTACTCACCCCAATCCAACGGCATAGCCGAGCACAAGAATAAGACGTTAACAGAGATGTTGAACTCTATGCTGCTCACTGCAGGCATGCCTTCCGCTTATTGGGGAGAAGCAGTCTTGACTGCGAATCACATTCTGAACAGAGTTCCCCATGCTAAGTTAGAGGTTACACCCTACGAGCTTTGGTTTAAGCGACCCCCGTCTTTAACTATACTTAAAACCTGGGGTTGTATAGCCTATGTCAGGGTTCCTGACCCTAGATAGTCTAAGGTTGGACCTAGGACCAATACGTGTGTCTACTTAGGTTGTGCTGAAGATAGTGTTGCATATAGGTTTCTTGATATTTCTAACAATATCATAATAGAATCAAGGGATGTGGTGTTCTTTGAGGACAAGTTCCTCAAAGATAAAAACTTAACGATCCCAGGTATGCAAGCAACTATTACTGAGGAAGATCCTGCCTCAGTACCGAGCACCTCCTATTCTGTTCCGGTCGATAACTCTGGCCTAGAGTCTAGGAGGACCTCAGTTGTTGAAACCAAAAAATCGGTCTTTGTGGAGTTCGACCCTTGGGGAAGGGGTGACCGCACACCTACTACACTCAAGTGAACAATCTAGGCTAAAGGCTAGGAACACAAGGGACAGACCCAAGGCCTCAGCGTGGAGGTCCCACCATGTACTCGGAAGACTAACAAACTCTTCCCCTCCCAAACCAGGGGCTGAGCTAAGACACCTTCGGCAGGCTCTCTTGGCCGGCCGGAACATATAAGGAGGATCTCAAGATCCACTCCTTAACTAGAGGTGTCTCCCCGGGTCTATAAAAACTGTTCCCCGCCCGCCTTTTTAATAGCATAATACCGCCCAGCAGCCCTACTCTACGCAGCCCCAATTAGGCCGCTAATATCATAACAAAGGCCTTCTAGGGCCGCCACAGAGCATCACAGATATTTAAATTTACAGGAATATAAATTCCATACTTCGGCGCGTAGGCCGGCAACATAAATAAAAATAAGCCTTCGAGGGCCGGCACGAGCTTGGGCTTAAGCCTGCTATTCCCCGCCTGGTACTGCAATACCTGTACGCCAACGTCCCTCCAAGCGACAACAAAATAAATACCGGCTCCACCTCTGCCTCGAGGCGGTGATACTTATCTCCCAAGATCAAATAATAAACAACTTCCACAGGGTTTTCCCCGGGAACCCCAGAACATCACCAATCCGGCTTACACATCCGGATGGGCTTCACACATCATGCCTAAACCCGTACTCACGCTTCCGGGTGCTAATGCAATTAACTGCGGGGACATACACGTCAACCCGTCGGAGAGCATCCTTTCCCCACTCGTCGGTGGAGAGGTGCTTCCATGCAAATATGAAAATTAAGGGCTTCACATGCCCAAGTAGAAACATCGTTACCCTTGACGCGTGCTTGGCAGCGATGCTGAGAGAGAAGCTCCTGGCTAGCTTGGCCCTGGGTAGCTGCGGCGGTGGCCGATCTCCACTCCAGACCGAACCCTGCTGGGAGAGATAAGAAATCCTCATCTTCCTCTTCATTTTTCTTGGTGGCCGAGCCTCTCGCCGGCGGGGGGAGAGAAAACCTCGATCTCACTCACAGTGGCCGATCCGAGCTCCGGGCGGCGGAGCTACGCTGTACGAGGTCGGTCTCGGCTCCAAGTGCCCGGACTTGCCCCAGGCGGCGACGGGAGAGAGAGACTGAGAGGAGGGGCCGGCTGTGCTGCTCCAGGCAGAGAGAGGAGGGCGGTCGGGCTGTGTGCTGCTCAAGGCCGGGAGGGGGAGAGGCGGCCGGGCTGTGCTCCTCCTTGCGGCGACGGCCTGGACAGAGGAAGCAGCTCGGGCCTTGTTTGCCCGGTGGCCAGAGAGGGAGAGGGAGACGGTGAGCTCGGGCTCGGCCGGGGCTTGGTGCGGCCGGCGACGAGAGAGGAAGGGAAAGGGCGGCGGGGCTAGCGTCGGGCTGCTCTAGGCCGAGAGAGAGGGACAGATAGTTGCTCCTCCAGGCCGAGAGAGAGAGAGAGGGGGAGCGGCGGGTCGCTCCAGGCGGCCGAGAGAGAGGGAGAGGGGAGGGGCGGCAGCCGCTTTCTCCTTGGCCGAACCCTAGGTCGGGGGGGGGGAGATGCTGCTGCCCCTTTTCTCTTTCTCTCCCTATATATATAAATATATATATATATATGATAAAATATAACATATATATATAAATAAATATATATATTATATAATATATAATATATATATATAAGGCCTATACACATAAAACCTCCGCACGCACGCGCTAGCACCCGCACGTCCTCGAACAGGGACGCCAAAACGTCGCCCACAGTACGCCTCTCGGCTGACATTTGGGGAGGGTCCCACTCGCCCGGCTACGGGGTTGCACACAATCCCCGCTCTTTTCGAGGTTGGTACAAGCTCGGAGAGAATCATCCAACCCTACGTATCCGGCGAGTGGGAGTCGACCCAAAGAAAAAAAATTGTGAGAATTCTCCATTTGGGTATAAAGGGAGCTCCACCCCAGGGTTTGCTTTTCACATAGTCCCGTTAGAGGCTCTAGCACGAATATCACTAGCCCGTGTTTTTCCTCCTAGGCTCATCATCAGCGATACACACAATATTTAATACACTGCAACATAGCAGAAAATCAACTCTTCTCAAGCTCTCTCCCTTTCCCCCCAGGTATGCCTACAACCCTGCCAGCTAGTGAAAGCCTGACAGCGAGTCTACCCAGGGCCGAACAACACTCGGGGTCCCTTACCCCCTAGGCGAGCCTACGGACCTGCCAGCTAGTAGGAGCCAGGCAGCGGGTCTACCCGGGGTCGAGCATCACTCAGGGTCCTGCGAAATACCCAAATTCTTCCCAAACCTCAAACTATCTCCCTTCCCCCCAGGTTTGCTTTCAGCCCTGCCAGCTAGTGAAAGCCTGACAGCGAGTCTACCCGGGGCCGAGCAGCACTCGGGGTCCCTTACCCCCCAGGAGAGCCTACGGACCTGCCAGCTAGTAGGAGCCAGGCAACGGGTCTACCCGGGGCCGAGCATCACTCGGGGTCCTGCAAAGTACCCAAATTCTTCCCAAACCTCAAACTGTCTCCCTTTCCCCCCAGGCGTGCCTACAGCCCTGCCAGCTACTGAAAGCTTGACAGGGAGTCTACCCGAGGCCGAGCAGCACTCGGGGTCCCTTACCCCCCAGGCGAGCCTACGGACCTACCAGCTAGTAGGAGCCAGGCAGCGGGTCTACCCGGGGCCGAGCATCACTCGGGGTCCTGCAAAGTACCCAAATTCTTCCCAAACCTCAAACTATCTCCCTTTCCCCCCAGGTGTGCCTACAGCCCTGTTAGCTAGTAAAAGCCTGACAGCGAGTCTACCCAGGGCCGAGCAGCACTCGGGGTCCTTACCTCCCAGGCGAGCCTACGGACCTGCCAGCTAGTAGGAGCAAGGCAGCGGGTCTACCCGGGGCCGAGCAGCACTCGGGTCCTGCAAAGTACCCAAATTCTTCCCAAACCTCAAACTGTCTCCACCCACCGAGTGACATCCAGCCCTGTCAGCTAGGTGAGAGCCTGGCAGCGGGATCTGCTTGGGGTCATGTAAATGAATACTTCGATCGTCCACACAGATTGCGACGGGAGCATTGTCACTCCAAATTTCATAACGATGTTCAGGGTCGTAACGATGTCCACAGAGAATCGTTCGGGCTTCCGGGTGATACTATCGGTTCAGTCGGTGAGGTGAAAGCCTGGGAGCGGGTGTTGAACATCCTCCGGGCTCAGCCCCAGGGTCATAACGACGTCCATCGAGACCCCTGCCCTGCCAGTTTGGTGGGAGCCTGACAGCAGAAGAATCGAGACCTAACCCCAGAGCGAGAAGACTTAGAAGATTTGCCTCTCCCAGGTGTTACCACCAGGCCAGTCAGCTAGATGGGATCCTGAGGGCGGGTGTTGAACATCCTCCGGGCTCAGCCCCAGGGTCATAACGACGTCCATCGAGACCCCTGCCCTGCCAGCTTGGTGGGAGCCTGACAGCGGGAGAATCGAGACCTAACCCCAGAGCAAGAAGACTTGGAACTTTTGCCTCTCCCGGGTGCTATCACCAGGCCAGTCAGCTAGATGGGATCCTGAGGGTGGGTATTGAACATCCTCCGGGCTCAGCCCCAGGGTCATAATGACGTCCATCGAGACCCCTGCCCTGCCAGCTTGGTGGGAGCCTGACAGCGGGAGAATCGAGACCTAACCCCAGAGCGAGAAGACTTGGAACATTTGTCTCTCCCAGGTGCTGCCACCAGGCCAGTCAGCTAGATGGGAGCCTGAGGGCGGGTGTTGAACATCCTCCGGGCTCAGCCCCAAGGTCATAACGATGTCCATCGAGACCCCTGCCCTGCCAGCTTGGTGGGAGCCTGACAGCGGGAGAATCGAGACCTAACTCTAGAGCGAGAAGACTTGGAACTTTTGCCTCTCCCGGGTGCTACCACCAGGCCAGTCAGCTAGATGGGAGCCTGAGGGTGGGTGTTGAACATACTCCGGGCTCATCCCCAGGGTCATAACGACGTCCATCGAGACCCCTGCCCTGCCAGCTTGGTGGGAGCCTGACAACGGGAGAATCGAGACCTAACCCCAGAGCGAGAAGACTTGGAACATTTTTCTAGTATAACTGGAGGGTAGGCTCCCTCACTTCGAACTCCACGTTAATCTGGGAGGACATTATCAAGGAGTCAGTAAAAACCTCCACATCATGTACCCCAAGTTCTCTGGCCAGGCACAGACTCGCTATAACCGCCTCATACTCAGCCAGATTTTTGGTGATAGGAAAATGCACTACTACTCGAGGACTTGATTTTGCTCGAGATGGAGACATCCTGTTTACTTAAGAGGTGTTGGAGAGTTAATTGAACCGATGCTTTTTCAAATGGAGAACGCATTCTTTTATAAGAGAGACGATCCGGAAGTCGTCAAATCGGGAAGCTGGCGTCCGAGCCTGTTCCTAATAATTCCCCCAATCGGAAGAGAGATGCTGTAACACCTCCCCTGTAAAGACCATATAATATGGGTCCGGCCGGGGCCCCACAATATACGGACGCCACAGCTTTAGTATTAAAAGATGATATGAAAACTACCCAATCTCAAAACTCCAGACAAACACAGCGGAAACAGAACAAACCGACAGAAGTTATCCACTAACGATAGAGTATCAAATGGCCTTAAGGCCTTACACAATAATAGTCCAAAAAAATATAAATGTGCCAATCACTCCTAGGCTACCTCGGCATGCAAGCCGGACATAAATATAACAAGAGTAGCAAACACAAAAAGAGAAACCAAGCACAGCAACACTTCATGAGGCTTAGGGCTTTTCGCCCGGCGCGCTAGCTCCTACATGCGATCCTTGCCCTATAAGGACTTGAAGTAACGTGGGTCAGCAAAGGCTGACCTCTACTGTGTAACAAACACATCTCCGCCCGGCCGTCCCTAACGGACCCCGGGGTACCACTCCACCTGCAAGTTAGCACTTCGTATACCAAAAGAGCATATATATATTAAAGCGGTAAAACAGGCTTGGATGTCTCATACAGCATACATGTTCTCTATGTTTTGTACAAAGTGAAAGGGGCCTACTATGCAACATGAATGCAACCCGGGTTTCACCCAAGGCACCCTAGTTCGTATGCATCTAGCACAACATCAAACACTGGGTACTTCCGTTTCCCCATTGGCTTAAATCCGCAAACACAAGGGAACCACCATGTCCCTAACGCCACACACGCTGTCACCCGGAACCTTGCAAAGGCCCCACCCGCACAAGGGTCATATACCCCGGGGCTTGCCCGCACATTCTGACTTCGCACGTCAGGGTTCCGTCTCACACTGACCGATTCTAAGAAGCCTTGCTGGACCCCACCCGCTCATGGCCACATTGCCCGGGCTTGTCCTCCGCTCGACATTCTCGTCAGTCCACACAAGGGGCTAGTCTCGCCGGGACACTTCCCCCACATGACTTGCGCGTCACAGGATAGCCAGCCGACCACGGAGACATAGTCGCGCCTTTGCACAGCACAAACAAAGGTTTCCCCACCCCAATCACCATTCGCACCGTGTCTTTCCCGTGCTCCAAGGAAATCATCTACCGCACAACACGGAGCTAACCTTGTCCGGTTCCGACCACGAGTACTCACTCAATTATAAGGGGGAAAACACATACATACAACGGCGTATTGCCGCAACGGATTTCTACCGAATCCCCGAAGCTCGCTATGCAACATCACCGGGTCGGACTAACGGTCGCGACCACGGCTTCACCCACAATGCCTAATCCGCTAACGGAGCGGATCTCTAATGCAAAGTATGTCGGGATGAACATACTCAACCCGGAGGTTCCTCTTGAACCTAGGCTACACGAATCCCTCTCATTTGAGAGATTCGGCGCTCAAAATACGAAAGGAAGGGGATGCTATTCATGCATCCTAAATCCTAAAAACCGAGAGGAGAAGTGTCGTTACCTTCCGTCCCCTCTTCCTAGCCATGGAGAAGATTTGCTCGATTGAAAACCACCGCAACGCTCCCACCTTCGCGGATCTGAACTCCGCTCGCGAAACGGACCTCCGAAGCTTCGCCGGCGGCCGGATCTTGGCCATCTTCTTCCTCCTTGCTCTCCCTTCTCTCTAGAATCAAGAGAGATAAAGATGGGAGAAAAGTGAGGGTTTCAAACCCTATTCCCGAGTTTGATCCCTCAGATCTAGCCCCCAGCCGTTGGATCTCAATCAAAGAAACGGACGGCCACGATTCGGCCTAAAATCACAAAAACTGGGCCGAACACGGGTTGCAACACGGCCGTGTGCCAGGCCGTGTTACCCACTCGCCGTCTCGATCGAGTCGAAAAACCAGCACACGGCCTTTGACACGGCCTCTGACACGCCCGTGTCACCTGCGACACGCCCGTATCGGGACCCGTGTCACGCCCCCCGTGTGCAATCGACCAACATTCGCAGTCAGAGAGGTACACGGCCTTGTGACACGGCATCAGACACGCCCGTGTCAAATTTGACACGCCCGTGTTTGTCCCCGTGTCACGGCCCGTGTACCACACTTGCAGAATCCCTGGAGTGACACGGCCTGGGACACGCCCGTGTCCTAGGCCGTGTTCTACAACTCGACTAGCGTCGACCGCCAAAGCGTCGACCGCACGACCCGAGGCCGAACACGCCTGTGTCACGCCCGTGACACGCCCGTGACACGCCCATGACACCTACTCCAAAAACCAAACTGGGCTTAAAACATCACCCGTCCCTCTTTTGAGTTTCGGGGTGTTACAACTCTCTCCCCCTTAAAAGAATTTCGTCCTGAAATTTAAAACATGGAAGGTAAACAAAACTAAACTGTACCTGAGGAGAAAAGCTCGGGGTACTCCTCCAGCATGGCCTGCTCTCGCTCCCATGAGAGCTCCTCGCAACCACAGTTGTCCCAACGGACCTTTACGAGTCTGACCTCCTTGTTCCGCAATTGCCGAACCTCTGAGTCTTCTATCCCGATTGGGCGAACTCGCGTCCTCAAGTCTTCCTCTACCGGCACCGCCGCCGGCTCAATCACCACGCTGGCTTCTAACAACGCTTTCCTCAGGATGGAGACGTGAAAAACATCATGCAATCCACTTAGCTCTGTAGACAACGCCAACCGGTGCGCTGCCTCTCCCACTCGCTCGATGACCTTGAATGGTCCCAAAAATCTCGGACTCAGCTTCTTGAGTCGGCGAATTCGCAAAACGCCTTTGAACGGCTTGATCTTAAGATACACCCAGTCGCCCACAGCGAATTCCACATGCCTGTGGCGAGCATTGAAATACTTCGACTGCCGATCTTGAGCTACCTTCATGCGCTCTTAGATGGTCCGCACTAGCTCACTAGCGTCGGCTACCACTTCTTTCCCCAAAAGCTTGGTGTCTCCCGCCTCTGTCCAAGACATCGGTGTTCGACACCGCCTCCCATACAGAGCTTCGTATGGCGCCATCTTGATACTAGCTTGGTAACTATTGTTATACGCAAACTCCACCATGAAGAGGTGATCCTCCCACTTCTTGCCGAAGTCGAGAGTACACATCCTTAGCATATCTTCCAAAGTACGGTTCGTTCTCTCGGTTTGTCCATCAGTTTGAGGATGAAAAGCCGTACTGAACTTGAGTTTTGTGCCCAAGCTCTTCTGCACCAACCGCCAATCCTTAGACGTGAAACGTCCATCCCGGTCGCTGACTATACTCTTCAGAATCCCATGGAGTCGTACAATATTGCGGACGTACAACTCCACCAACTTTTCCACACCGTCCTCCTTCCGGTTTGGGATGAAATGTGCCACTTTGGTCAAGCGGTCCACAATCACCCAAATGGCATCATTACACTGCTGCGATCTAGGCAACCCAAGCACAAAATCCATGGAGATGTCATCAAATTTCCATTCGGGGATTGGAAGAGGCTTCAAGAACCCGCCCGGCTTCTGACATTCGGCCTTCACCAAGGCACATGTTTGGCACTAACTCACACACAAAGCTACGTCCCGCTTCATCCCAGGCCACCAATAGGACTTCTTCAAGTCCAAGTACATCTTTGTACTACCCGGGTGAATGGAGTACTTAGTGAAGTGGGCCTCAAACATCAACTCCTCGCGGAGCCTGCCGAACTGCGGTACACAAATCCTTCCGCCCTTCCTCAGAATCCCATCAACCATCTCCCAGACGCTACCCTCGCCCTTTAGAGCTTCCTCCACGAAAGGTTGGAATTCCGCACCTACACGAGTCACTTCCCGAATACGATCGCATAAGTCACTCTGCATCTCAATCCAATTTAGTCGAGCCACGCTAGACTCGCCTCTTGCCACACATTCCAAACCAAGGGACTCCCAGTCCCGCCTTAACCGCTCATCGTGAGCTTCAATCCAATTTCCTTGCCCCGAGTATTTCCTACTCAAAGCATCTGCTACCACATTGGCTTTCCCTGGCGTGTACTGAATCGCCACCTCGTAGTCCCCAAGGAACTCGACCCACCTACGCTGCCGCATATTTAGGTCCTTCTGATCTAGGAGATACTTCAAACTCTTGTGGTCCGTGAAGATCTCCACCTTTGCACCATAAACGTAGTGCCTCCACAAATTCAAAGCAAAAATTACCGCCGCCAACTCCAAATCATGGACGGGGTAATTTCTCTCATGAGGCTTCAGCTGCCTCGACCCAAAAGCTATCACACTACCATGCTGCACCAACATGCACCCTAAACCGCATCCGGATGCGTCGCTGAAAATCTTGAACCCTTTAGTCCCCTTTGGTAGACTTAGGATCGGCGCCGTCATTAGCCTTTCCTTCAGGGTTTCAAACGCCTCGTTGCACTCTTGAGTCCATACAAATTTCTGATCCTTGCGAGTTAATGAAGTGAGGGGTAGAGCTATCCGCGAAAAGTTTTCCACAAACCTTCGGTAGTACCTGGCTAGTCCAAGAAAACTTCGGACTTCTGCCACGGTCCTCAAAAGTGGCCACTCTCTGATGGCTTCTACTTTCGTTGGATCTACCGCCACCCCATCCCCACTAATCACATGGCCTAGAAATGCCACTTTCTCCAACCAGAACTCGCACTTGGAGAACTTCGCATAAAGCTGGTTCTCTCTCAATACTTGCAATACTGTCCGCAAGTGCGACTTGTGCTCCGCTTCCGACTTGGAATACACCAATATGTCATCGATAAAGACGACTACGAACCAGTCCAAATATTCGCGAAACACTCGGTTCATCAAGTCCATGAACACGGACGGCGCGTTCGTCAGCCCGAACGGCATCACCGAGAACTCAAAATGACCATACCTCGTACCAAACGCGGTCTTGGGTATGTCTTCGTTACGAATCCGCAACTGATAATACCCAGACTTCAAGTCCAACTTGGAGTACACCACCGATCCCACCAACTAGTCGAAGAGATCGTCTATCCGAGGAATCGGATACTTATTCTTGACAGTCAATTTGTTCAACTCTCGGTAGTCTATGCACAGACGCATACTACCGTCCTTCTTCTTTACAAATAACACCGGCGCACTCCACGGTGAAGAGCTGGGCCTGATATACCCTTGCTCCAAAAGCTCCTGCAACTAAACCTTGAGCTCGGCCAACCCCTTTGGTGCCATCCTGAAGGGTGGACGCGACACTGGTCTAGCCTCGGGCACCAACTCGATGGAGAAATCAATCTCCCGCCGAGGAGGTGCTCCCGGTAGCTCCTCAGGGAAAACATCTCCAAACTCCGCCACCACGGGCACTTCTCCAAGAGACAGTCTGGAAAGGCTAACCTCCAACAACGCTACTAGAGCTACAGCCCCTTGGTTAACAGCTCGCACTAGATGAAGTGCCGAAACTAGGGAACAGGCCACTCCATGCAGGCCCTCAAACTTGACTTCTGCTTGCCCCGCGCTCCTCAGGGTTACCATCTTGGACAAACAGTCGATACTGGCACGCTGCTCTGCTAGCCAATCCATTCCCAAAATCACATCGAACTCGGACAACGGCAAGATCGCCGCTACTAATATGAAGTCGACTCCCTCAAGACTCCAACAAATCCGCCCTTTAGTCCTGGTTGTCATAGACGACCCATTGGGCATGCGCACTTTCAACTCTGAGTCTGTTGCAAAGGACTCAACTCAAATCCTCCGGGTGAAACTTTCCGCAAGGAAGGAGTGCGACGCTCCCGTATCAAAAAGTACTCTAGCGGGGTACCCAGATACCACTACAAAGCCTACACACATGCAACAAACATAAAGGTTTGAAAGACAGGAATCTAAGGTGCAGGTTGAACTCTCGTACCTGTCACCACATCAGGTTGACGGATTGCTTCTTGTTGCCCAAGGTTGTAGGCCCTTGGCTGCACTGGTTGAAACCGAGAAGCACTCGACTCCGCCATTTTCCCCTTCTCTGCTGCACTGGGTCCGGAGCGTATGGTTTGCTCCTGCCTTGGCTCTTGCTCAGCGCCCCCTTGGGTACAAAATCTTGCTATGTGGCCTGGCTTGCCACAACTGTAACACGTCTGTGGTCCCTTAGAGCGTGACCCTCCGGTCGTCCAATTACTTTTCTCGCCCGACTTATATGGGGAAGGCTTCTTCTTCCATCGGCTCCCTTCCGTCTTTCCATGAGACTGAGCAGGCTTCTTCTCCTCCCCCTGCTTGGGTGTGAAACCCTTGCGACGCTGGGATCGCTCCATGTCACTCTCCAAAATTTGGGCCGCCTCCACCAATTCGTTGAAGCCCGCACGTTTCATCGATATGAGGGGTTGTCTTAGATTCTCCCTCAGTCCATGATAGAAGAGATTGTCCCTCTCTTCATCGTCTGCCATGGTCGTCCCTGCATAACGACCCAAGCGAGTAAATTCCTGAACATACTCATCCACTGACTTCTCTCGCTGCACCAGATGTAGGAAATGCCTCTGGAGGGCCAACCTCGTTGAGGTGGGAATGTACTTCTTCAGGAAGGCATTCCCAAACTCCTCGATGGACGGTGTGCGTCCTAGAAACTGCCGGCCACTATGGCTCACCCACTATAACTTGGCATCTCCCTCCAACATAAAGGCTGCGAACTCTGCCTTTTTCTCATCTGGCGCCTCTGCCGCCCTCAGAAGCTCCTGAATTCTAGCCCACCAATCCTCTGCATCTGTGGGTGTGCCGATTCCCTTGAAGGTTGGAGGGTGGAAACTCAGAAAGTACTTCATTTGCCGGTCCCCATGCCCGACAACCACTCTCTCGGCCCGCGGCTTTGCCCGCCTGGCTTCCTCAACCGGCACGGTCGCTGTCGTGTCCGGGGTAGCAGGAGTTGCTACCTGAGCAACGGGAGCTGCTACCTATGCTGTCGCTGCAGCTTGGGCCGCCACCATCGCTTCTGCAAGCATACGGCAGAAGTCGGCCGGTGTGACCCCCATCCCTAGCGGACCTTGCGCAGTCGCACTACTTGCTGAGAGCTCTTCTCTTGGCCTCGAGGTCCCAGCCTCGTTGCTTGCACTCTAAACACAAGCAAGAAAACGCAAATCAGTCTCTAATTGCAAGACTTGAACACAAGGACACTCATGGTCCCGCGATACTCCTATGTGGATAACTTCTTATACGCGACTCGACTTATACTTTCGACCGCGAATCTTCTCATTGGAACGCTAACCTCCCTCTGATACCAAATTGTAACACCTCCCCTGTAAAGACCATATAATATGGGTCCGGCCGGGGCCCCACAACATACGGACGCCACAGCTTTAGTATTAAAAGATGATATGAAAACTACCCAATCTCAAAACTCCAGACAAACACAGCGGAAACAGAACAAACCGACAGAAGTTATCCACTAACGATAGAGTATCAAATGGCCTTAAGGCCTTACACAATAATAGTCCAAAAAAAATATAAATGTGCCAAGCACTCCTAGGCTACCTCGGCATGCAAGTCGGACACAAACATAACAAGAGTTGCAAACACAAAAGGAGAAACCAAGCACAGCAACACTTCATAAGGCTTAGGGCTTTTCGCCCGGCGCGCTAGCTCCTACATGCAATCCTTGCCCTGTAAGGATTTGAAGTAACGTGGGTCAGCAAAGGCTGACCTCTACTGTGTAACAAACACATCTCCTCCCGGCCGTCCCTAACGGACCCCGGGGTACCACTCCACCTGCAAGTTAGCACTTCGTATACCAAAAGAGCATATATATATTAAAGCGGTAAAACAGCCTTGGATGTCTCATACAGCATACATGTTCTCTATGTTTTGTACAAAGTGAAAGGGGCCTACTATGCAACATGAATGCAACCCTGGTTTCACCCAAGGCACCCTAGTTCGTATGCATCTAGCACAACATCAAACACTGGGTAATTCCGTTTCCCCATTGGCTTAAAGCCGCAAACACAAGGGAACCACCATGTCCCTAACGCCACACACGCCGTCACCCGGAACCTTGCAAAGGCCCCACCCGCACAAGGGTTATATACCTCGGGGCTTGCCCGCACATTCTGACTTCGCACGTCAGGGTTCCGTCTCACACTGACCGATTCTAAGAAGCCTTGCTGGACCCCACCCGCTCATGGCCACATTGCCCGGGCTTGTCCTCCGCTCGACATTCTCGTCAGTCCACACAAGGGGCTAGTCTCGCCGGGACACTTCCCCCACATGACTTGCGCGTCACGGGATAGCCAGCCGACCACGGAGACATAGTCGCGCCTTTGCACAACACAAACAAAGGTTTCTCCACCCCAATCACCATTCGCACCGTGTCTTTCCCGTGCTCCAAGGAAATCATATACCGCACAACACGGAGCTAACCTTGTCTGGTTCCGACCACGAGTACTCACTCAATTATAAGGGGGAAAACACATACATACAACGGCGTATTGCCGCAACGGATTTCTACCGAATCCCCGAAGCTCGCTATGCAACATCACCGGGTCGGACTAACGGTCGCGACCACGGCTTCACCCACAATGCCTAATCCGCTAACGGAGCGGATCTCTAATGCAAAGTATGCCGGGATGAACATACTCAACCCGGAGGTTCCTCTTGAACCTAGGCTACACGAATCCCTCTCATTTGAGAGATTCGGCGCTCAAAATACAAAAGGAAGGGGATGCTATTCATGCATCCTAAATCCTAAAAACCGAGAGGAGAAGTGTCGTTACCTTCCGTCCCCTCTTCCTAGCCATGGAGAAGATTTGCTCGGTTGAAAACCACCGCAACGCTCCCACCTTCGCGGATCTGTACTCCGCTCGCGAAACGGACCTCCGAAGCTTCGCCGGCGGCCGGATCTTGGACTTCTTCTTCCTCCTTGCTCTCCCTTCTCTCTAGAATCAAGAGAGATAAAGATGGGAGAAAAGTGAGGGTTTCAAACCCTATTCCCGAGTTTGATCCCTCAGATCTAGCCCCCAGCCGTTGGATCTCAATCAAAGAAACGGACGGCCACGATTCGGCCTAAAATCACAAAAACTGGGCCGAACACGGGTTGCAACACAGCCGTGTGCCAGGCCGTGTTACCCACTCGCCGTCTCGATCGAGTCGAAAAACCAGCACACGGCCTTTGACACGGCCTCCGACACGCCCGTGTCACCTGCGACACGCCCGTGTCGGGACCCGTGTCACGCCCCCCGTGTGCAATCGACCAACATTCGCAGTCAGAGAGGTACACGGCCTTGTGACACGGCATCAGACACGCCCGTGTCAAATTTGACACGCCTGTGTTTGTCCCCGTGTCACGGCCCGTGTACCACACTTGCAGAATCCCTGGAGTGACACGGCCTGGGACACGCCCGTGTCCTAGGCCGTGTTCTACAACTCGACTAGCGTCGACCGCCAAAGCGTCGACCGCACGACCCGAGGCCGAACACGCCTGTGTCACGCCCGTGACACGCCCGTGACACGCCCATGACACCTGCTCCAAAAACCAAACTGGGCTTAAAACATCACCCGTCCCTCTTTTGAGTTTCGGGGTGTTACAGATGCAATCGGGGGGATATAGGCCGACGTGCAAGGGGGGAGCTGATCTCGGCCGTCAGTGCAGAGGCTCGGTCTTACAATAGCGCTTAAAGTCCTGAGGCATCGTCCCATCATCCAAACTGGGCTATTTAGAAGGAACAGGTCGACGACTCATATCTTGATCTAATGACAAAGATCGCTTTCCGCCATGTCACTCGATGATGAGAGCTAGTGCATGGGTGACGGGTAATGTTCCTGCGAGGGTCCTCTAGATCGCACTCGAGACCAACATCTTCCCTTGGGCCAAAACCTGCCCCTTTACATGTTATCCTGTTTTCTCAACAAAAAAGGCTTTCACTTGTGATTGCTTGGAGAGATCGGCCCTCTATCAAATCTGGGAGGTTAGCGTCTAGGCTCGTTCCTGATAATTCCTCTAGTCGGAGGAGAGGTGCGATCGGGAGGACATAGGCCGGCGTGCAAGGGGGGAGCTGATCTCGGCCGTCAGTGCAGAGGCTCGGTCTTACAATAGCGCTTAAAGTCCCGCGGCACCGTCCCATCGTCCGAACTAGGCTATTTAGAAGGAACGGGTTGGACGTTTGGCTTCCGGAGTCGATCATGAGGTTAATCCTTGAAGCCCTCAGAAGCTCGAGACGAATTGACAATAAAGAGAAAACTCGACTGCTACTGAATCACAAGGAAGAGGTAACATATTACCGTTAGGGAGGGAACCCTTTCAGGTCACCCCAGCTCCAAATACCTCTCAGCCGCTCTCTTACTTGATCTTGAAGATAATAACCTCCAGGTTTCTCGTTGATGTAATATGTGAGGATACACATGTTTCCACAGGTAGAGGCGCTTCAAACTGGTGCAAATCCTACCCCAAATACTATGGGATTCCAACAACAACTATAGGAGGGGAAAACTCCAAGTATGAGGACCATACATACAAAATGTCTGTGCATGACCCTGGTCATCTCTTGGTTCCTCTTCTAAAGCCATGACATTCACCTGAGATTTTCCATGCTGGCCACTCTCCACGCTCACCGCACCAAAATGGTAAAACCGAAAAATCGGTCTCTGTGGAGTTCGACCCTTGGGGAAGGGGTGACCGCACACCTACTACACTCAAGTGAACAATCTAGGCTCAAGGCTAGGAACACAAGGGACAGACCCAAGGCCTCAGCGTGTAGGTCCCACCGCATACCCGGAAGACTAACAAACTCTTCCCCTCCCAAACTAGGGGCTGAGCTAAGACACCTTCGGCAGGCTCTCTTGGCCGGCCGGAACATCTAAGGAGGATCTCAAGATCCACTCCTTAACTAAAGGTGTCTCCCTGGGTCTATAAAAACTGTTCCCCGCCCGCCTTTTTAATAACGTAATACCGCCCAGCAGCCCTACTCTACGCAGCCCCAATTAGGTCGCTAATATCATAAGAAGGCCTTCTAGGGTCGCCACAGAGCATCACAAATATTTAAATTTACAGGAATATAAATACCATACTTCGGCGCGCAGGCCGGCAACATAAACAAAAATAGGCCTTCGAGGGCCGACACGAGCTTGGGCTTAAGCCTGCTATTCTCCGTCTGGTATTGCAACACCTGTATGCAAACGTCCCGCCAAGCGACAGCAAAATAAATACTGGCTCCACCTCTGCCTCGGGGCGGTGATACTTATCTACCAAGAGAAAATAATAAACAACTTCCACAGGGTTTTCCCCGGGAACCCCAGAACATCACCAATCCAGCTTACACATCCGGATGGGCTTCACACAGCATGCCTAAACCCGTACTCACGCTTCCGGGTGCTAATGCAATTAACTGCGGGGACGTACACGTCAACCCGTCGGAGAGCATCCTTTCCCCACTCGTCGGTGGAGAGGTGCTTCCATGCAAATATGAAAATTAAGGGCTTCACCTGCCCAAGTAGAAAAATCGTTACCCTTGACCCGTGCTTGGCGGCGGTGCCGGGAGAGAAGCTCCTGGCTAGCTTGGCCCTGGGTAGCTTCGGCGGTGGCCGATCTCCACTCCAGACCGAACCCTGCTGGGAGAGATAAGAAATCCTCATCTTCCTATTCATTTTTCTTGGTGGCCGAGCCTCTCACTGGCGGGGAGAGAGAAAACCTCGATCTCACTCACAGTGGCCGATCCGAGCTCCGGGCGGCGGAGCTACGCTGTACGAGGTCGGTCTCGGCTCCAAGTGCCCGGACTTGCCGCAGGCGGCAACGGGAGAGAGATACTTAGAGGAGGGGCCGGCTGTGCTGCTCCAGGCAGAGAGAGGAGGGCGGCTGGGCTGTGTGCTGCTCCAGGCCGGGAGGGGGAGAGGCGGCCGGGCTGTGCTCCTCCTTGCGGCGGTGGACTGGACAGAGGAAGCAGCTTGGGCCTTGTTTGCCCGGTGGCCAGAGAAGGAGAGGGAGACATTGAGCTCGGGCTCGGCCAGGGCTTGGTGCGGCCGGCGACAGGAGAGGAAGGGAAAGGGCGGCGGGGCTGGCGTCGGGCTGATCCAGGCCGAGAGAGAGGGACGACAAGTTGCTCCTCCAGACCGAGAGAGAGGGGGAGCGGCGGGTCGCTCCAGGCGGCCGGGAGAGAGGGAGAGGGGAGGGGCGGCGGCCGCTTTCTCCTTGGCCGAACCCTAGGTCAGGGGGGGGAAGATGCTGCTGCCCCTTTTCTCTTTCTCTCCCTATACATATAAATATATATATATTATAAAATATAACATATATATATAAATAAATAAATATATATTATACAATATATAACATATATATATAAGGCCTATACACATAAAACCTCCGCACGCACGCGCGAGCACCCGCACGTCCTCGAACAAGGATGCCAAAACGTCGCCCACAGCACGCCCCTTGGCTGACATTTGGGGAGGGTCTCACTCGCCCGGCTACGGGGTTGTACATCAGTGAGAAAGAGAACCCCCAGAACCTTCGGTAGTGATTTCGTAACTTACCACGTCGAGGCCGATCCATCTAACTTTAAGGATGCGATGAGATCAAGGGATTCCCTACTCTGGAAAGAAGCCATTGAGGATGAGATGAACTCTATCCTTCAGAACGACACCTGGACGTCAGTTGATAAGCCAATAGGGGAAAATTGTATGGTGCAAGTGGGTTCTGAAAAAGAAGTTAAATCCCGATGGTAGCATAACTAAGTATAAAGCACGCTTGGTGGCTAAAGATTTCACACAAGTAAGCGGAGTAGACTATTTTGACGTATACTCACCCGTGTGTCACTTAGCAACCATTAGGGTTCTTCTTGCTATTTCGGCCATTGAGAACTTTGTTGTTCATCAAATGGATGTTAAGACTACGTTCTTGAACAGAGATCTAACCGAAGAAATCTACATGAGTCAACCTAAAGGTTTCATTGTAGACGGTCACGAAAACAAAGTCTGTAAGCTTTTAAAGTCGTTATACGGATTAAAACAAACACCAAAATTATGGCATGAGAAGTTTTACTATACTGTAAAGAACATGGGATTCATGTCGAGTCTCTCAGATAAATGTCTTTACATAGGTCATAGATCAGACAAAGTCATCATAATATGCTTGTATGTGGATGATATGCTTATTCTTGGATCTGATAAATCTGAAGTGGATAACGTAAAGTCAGGTCTAATTAAAGAATTTAGCGTGACAGATCTAGGTGTAGCTGACACTATACTAGATATGCAAGTGAGCTTTGGGAAACATGGCATTTCCCTAAGTCAAAGTCACTACATCCAGTCCTTGTTGGACACATGGAGATACAGTGAATGGAAAGCGGCTGAGACACTATACGACTATTCTAACTGCTTAAAGCCCAATAAAGGGGTTGTGGTTCGACAGTTAGATTATTCTAAACTGCTTGGTAGCCTCATGTACGTTATGGTCTGTACGAGACCTGACATAGCCTTCACAGCCGGCATGTTAAGTAGGTTCACTAGCAATCCTGGCCAAGACCATTGGGATGCCCTCGATAGGCTGATGCGTTACTTAAAGCACACCCGAAAGTATGCTTTATGTTATAGTGGTCATCCTCCAGTTCTGGAAGGATATTCTGATGCATCATAGTGCTCAGAAATAAATGACAGCAAGTCCACTAGTGGATTCCTCTTTACACTAGGAGGAGCAGCTGTAGCCTGGAAGTCCAAGAGACAGTCGTGCATTGCACTCTCATCTATGGAATCCGAACTTTATGCTCTAGCTTCGGCTGGTGAAGAAGAAGAGTGGTTAAGAGATTTGGTGATGGACATTCCATTGTCGGGCCTGAAATTGAGTTTTATTGCAGTTTACTGCGATAATCAGGCTACTAAAACAGTTGTCACTAACACTTTGTTCAATGACAAAAGAAGGCAACTCAGGATGAAACAGGCCTGGTTGACCTCTCTCACAAGTCAAGGGATTATGAACCTGGTTGATGTGAGAATGAAAGATAATGTTGCAGACACCCTTACTAAATGATTAAATAGAGCTCTCACAATCAAAACATCGAGGGAAATGAGATTAAAGTTCATAGAAATATGAAACTTTCCTCCAGCATTTATATTTTGATATGCACGAGCCTATATATAGCTGCCAACATTCAAGCATCTAATAAGTGATAGACTGAAAACCCCAAATAATTTCTAGATGAAAACCCAAGATGCTTAGATGCGGGTTATTCCACATTTGATAACCTAACGTCCTCTCATTGTAAGTTGATTCAAGAGTTATTCAACTAGGAATTGAAAGTCATTGTATATGTTAATCTAAACATTATTAGTCACAACACATTATTCCATATTTGATAATGTTGCACGTGGTGTGTGCCCACATGTATTGGTGAGGCATATAGTGATCAGTAATGAGTAAGATAACGTGACTAATCCTAGTTAGACTGGATGAGATGCTGACAGAGTTACTTCACCGTTGCTAGAAGTGCTAAGCTCATTTAGTAAGAGCTAGTTTTCTTTAAATGTCACTACATTTGTTTATGAATTCATAAAGTCTGACTCATGAAATTTCTTGCAGGCTACGATGAAGATTATGGAGGAGCTGTAGACCTGGACATGGATGATGATGATCTACTATATGAGTAGAATCATTAAACGTTTAATTCATGTCTTTGTTTTTATTTTGTAAAAATTCAGACTATATTTTGGGACAGCATCTGTGTGGTGGTTTGTTGTTTAGGCAAAACCTTCATTTTGATTTTTTAGTATGATCTGTCCTGATTGTTTTTCTTAGTTTGGATTATTATTTTGTCTACACTCCAGCACCCCGAAACGTCACCGTTATTTGTCACGAATATAGGAGGAGATTGTAAGTGTATATTCAGACGAATAACGGGGTCGGGGGCCTTGCGCGTACAAACCCTAGGTTTGGCTCTATATATACCTAGCTGGGGGAAACGAAGAGATGGTTCCACCTTGACCTTCCTCCAGATGTTTCGAGCACCCTACATATTATTCATGATATAGTGGTGAGCTCATTAATTCCGTCGATACTCAAGCACTTGCGTGAATGGGAGAACTTTAGAAAATATAACTAGTCAAATATCGTACATGCATGTCTAACGAACAACATCGCAAGAGTATTGCGGAGAAGTACCTCGCATCCCTACTGGGAAGATTCAACAACATCACATGAATCGATGAGATATGTGTATATATGCACACATACATTGATTACAAGTATTGTATATGTTGATGTACTATATCTATATCTTTATTTTTAACATTTACTTTTTTGTTGTTGCAAACAGGTCTCATGGCTTTGTTTTTGGCTCCCTATGGCTGCTTCCTAGCTCTTTTAATTCTTTCTTTGGCTCCGTTTGGGGGGGACTTATTTTCACCGGTCAAGCGGTCACCACCGCATGAACCTGACCTTAAATATCAATCATGAAGTATATGTTGATGGTCTGGTTCATACGGCCGTGACCGCTTGACCGGTGAAAATAAGTCTCCCCAAACGGAGCCTTAATCTGTCAGTGATCAAGATCTGCTTAAAGTCATTCAACCTGATCTTGTCACAAGCCATATCTGGAGATAAGAGTATTTATACACAAGCCTGCATTTCTGGATCCAATATTTTTGATAGAATAAGTTAAGTTAAATAATCAATTAATTAAATATCAATCATGAAGTAATAACAATAATGTTGAGATGATTATAATGCACCAATGTAAATGTTTGCACTGCACTAATAAATAAAGGTGATTGTTATTAGCACTACAGTTTTGGCTAGTCGCACAACGTTTTCTCCTAATTTCTCGCGTCTTTTGGAAATATGCTTTGTACATGCATTTTTAAGAAAAATGTTCAACACGAGTGTAGATCTACAACTTTCATGTTGAATACTTTTCATAAAAACATGTACAAGGCGTATTTCTAGAAGACGCGAAATCTGGATGTATTTTCCAAAGTAAGCATTGTACATGCATTTTCAGGAAAAGTGCTCAACACGAAAGTTGTAGATCTTGATGAGATCTACAACTTTCGTGTTGAGCACTTTTCCTAAAAATGCATGTACAAGACATATTTTCAAAAGACGCGAGAAATTAGAAGAAAACGGTGTGCGTCTCGCCAAAACTGTAGTGCTAATAACAATCAAATAAAACTGTATTTTTCCTGTCAGATAAATAATGATGATTACATGAATTACTTGCCAGATAAATAATGATTACATAAATTACAAGACACTTTTAAAATTGGAAGTTAATGTTTTCTGGCAATTATATGCATACCCTTGTCAATTGAGTAACCAAGTCGCATGTCCTGGAGCTCTGATGATGTTTTATCTATGGTGATTTTCACCATAAGAAACTAATGTTTGAGATATGAATAAAATTTTCTGGTACTACAATGGTTTGAAAAAATGTAATTTAATATCAAATAATTGTTACGCGTCATGTATAACGCCTTGGTCTACTGTGGATACACTACGGGTTTGCAGACCAGTGACCCCAACCCATCTCCATGAATCTGATTATTTGCAGCTGTTAATTCCAATGGCGGTGTGTTGAGGCAGGGGTTTGAACCTCAGACCTCCTAAATAATAAGTGCACTTTTTATGTAACGCGTACCCTAATCTATTGAGGGTGCGTTACAGGCTTGCATACCAGTGACTCCAACTCATCTTCACAGATCTAATTGGTCGCATCCGCTATCACACCCTGGCCCAATAAGCTCGAATTAACGAGGAGGGAACAGTAATGTGGATTCTATCTTTTGAATTACACAGAGCAAGAAATAAACATTTTTTTGATTTTTTAATAATTACAAGTACAACTTATCACTCATACATGTATCTCTTGTCTCTACTTTTTGACATGCTACACAATATGAAGTAGGCTTTCTCATTGTGCTCTATTTCCCGTATCTACGTAGGTACCTAAAAATGTTAGTAGACTGATGAACATCTTTGTTTGCTCATCTATAGAAGAATAGCACAATATTTATGTGTGCAATGCACATTATATACAATGCAATATAATATATAGAAGCAGTAAACAAAATAAGCATATCATCATGTGTTTTTTGTCCTTTTTTCTAAATATATTTTCTTTATAGAAAATAGTGTATTTATTAATTAGCGCTTATAGTGCACTTGTTGGCATAACCAGAGGCTACGATGAAGATTATGGAGGAGCTGTAGACCTGGACATGGATGATGATGATCTACTAGATGAGTAGAATCATTAAACGTTTAATTCATGTCTTTGTTTTTGTTTTGTAATAATTCAGACTATATTTTGGGATAGCATCTGTGTGGTGGTTTGTTGTTTAGGCAAAACCTTTATTTTGATTTTTTAGTATGATCTGTCCTGATTGTTTTGCTTGGTTTAGATTATTATTTTGTCAACACTCCAGCACCCCGAAACGTCACCGTTATTTATCACGAATATAGGAGGAGATTGTAAGTGTATATTCGGACAAATAACGGGGTCGGGGGCCTTGCGCGTACAAACTCTAGGTTTGGCTCTATATATACCTAGCTGGGGGCAACAGAGAGATGGTTCAACCTTGACCTTCCTCCGGATGTTTCGAGCACCCTACATATTATTCATGATATAGTGGTGAGCTCATTAATTCCGTCGATACTCAAGCACTTGCGCGAATGGGAGAACTTTAGAAAATATAACTAGTCAAATATCGTACATGCATGTCTAACGAACAACATCGCAAGAGTATTGCGGAGAAGTACCTCGCATCCCTACTGGGAAGATTCAACAACATCACATGAATCGATGAGATACGTGTATATATGTACACATACACTGATTACAAGTATTGTATATGTTGATGTACTATATCTATATCTTTATTTTTAACATTTACTTTTTTGTTGTTGCAAACAGGTCTCATGGCTTGGTTTTTGGCTCCCTATGGCTGCTTCCTAGCTCTTTTAATTCTTTCTTTGGCTCCGTTTGGGGGGACTTATTTTCACCGGTCAAGCGGTCACCACCGCATGAACCTGACCTTAATATCAATCATGAAGTATATGTTGATGGTCTGGTTCATGCGGCCGTGACCGCTTGACCGGTGAAAATAAGTCTCCTCAAACGGAGCCTTAATCTGTCAGTGATCAAGATCTGCATAAAGTCATTCAACCTGATCTTGTCACAAGCAAAATCTGGAGATAAGAGTATTTATACACAAGCCTGCATATCTGGATCCAATATTTTGGATAGAATAAGTTAAGTTAAATAATCAATTAATTAAATATCAATCATGAAGTAATAACAATAATGCTGAGATGATTACAATGCATCAATGTAAATATTTGCACTGCACTAATAAATAAAGGTGATTGTTATTATCACTACAGTTTTGGCTAGTCGCACAACGTTTTCTCCTAATTTCTCGCGTCTTTTGGAAATATGCTTTGTACATGCATTTTTAAGAAAAATGTTCAACACGAGTGTAGATCTACAACTTTCATGTTGAATACTTTTCATAAAAATGCATGTACAAGGCGTATTTCTAGAAGACGCGAAATCTGGATGTATTTTCCAAAGTAAGCATTGTACATGCATTTTCAGGAAAAGTGCTCAACACGAAAGTTGTAGATCTTGACGAGATCTACAACTTTCGTGTTGAGCACTTTTCCTAAAAATGCATGTACAAGACATATTTTCAAAAGAAGCGAGAAATTAGAAGAAAACGGTGTGCGTCTAGCCAAAACTGTAGTGCTAATAACAATCAAATAAAACTATATTTTTCCTGTCAGATAAATAATGATGATTACATGAATTACTTGCCAGATAAATAATGATTACATGAATTACAAGACACTTTTAAAATTGGAAGTTAATGTTTTCTGGCAATTATATGCATACCCTTGTCAATTGAGTAACCAAGCCGCATGTCCTGGAGCTCTGATGATGTTTTATCTATGGTTATTTTCACCATAAGAAACTAATGTTTGAGATATGAATAAAATTTTCTGGTACTACAATGGTTTGAAAAAATGTAATTTAATATCAAATAATTGTTATGCGCCATGTGTAATGCCTTGGTCTACTGTGGATACACTATGGGTTTGCAGACCAGTGACCCCAACCCATCTCCATGAATCTGATTATTTGCAGCCATTAATTCCAATGGCAGTGTGTTGAGGCAGGGGTTTGAACCTCAGACCTCCTAAATAACAAGTGCACTTTTTATGTAACGCGTACCCTGATCTATTGTGGGTGCGTTACAGGCTTGCATACCAGTGACTCCAACTCATCTTCACAGATCTAATTGGTCGCATCTGCTGTCACACCCTGGCCCAATAAGCTCGAATTAACGAGGAGGGAACAGTAATGTGGATTCTATCTTTTGAATTACACAGAGCAAGAAATAAACATTTTTTTGATTTTTTAATAATTACAAGTACAACTTATCACTTATACATGTATCTCTTGTCTCTACTTTTTGACATGCTACACAATATGAAGTAGGCTTTCTCATTGTGCTCTATTTCCCGTATCTACGTAGGTACCTAAAAATGTTAGTAGACTGATGAACATCTTTGTTTGCTCATCTATAGAAGAATAGCACAATATTTATGTGTGCAATGCACATTATATACAATGCAATATAGTATATAGAAGCAGTAAACAAAATAAGCATATCATCATGTGTTTTTTGTCATTTTCTCTAAATATATTTTCTTTATAGAAAATAGTGCATTTATTAATTAGCGCTTATAGTACACTTGTTGGCATAATCAGAGGCTCGCTGCCATTTCAGGTTCAGTTGAGACCCATCATGTTCTGCGGAGAGCGAATCCGCCGACAGTGGTTCAGCTCACACAATATGCATCCAAGACTAGACCACAAAATAGTTTTTAGGGAGCCCTAATCCCTCCAGTTTATATGACTGCGGGCAAGACTACACATCAATCTTTAGAGAACATTACCCTTTTATATCTCTCGAGCCAAATATTGGGCGAACATAATAGTGTACATCACCACACAACATTATAATAATGCTGAAAGTAGTCATCATATTACCACAATGCATCTTGAATTATCTTTATCCATCGCAAATTGGTCAATTATTATTCGGGGATCAGTTTAGTCACAAACGACCATAATAGACTGATCTTATAATAATGCTTGTCTGACCTCACGATAATTCTGCGGGCGTAATTATTTCCATTACTAATAATTTTTTTCATAATATCATGCATCAATACATCTCAAATTATCCACATTGGTCGCAACTGCTCAAGATCAGTCTAGTCGTAAAAGACCTTATTTGATTGAAATAATGTTGGTGAGACCTCATGATTATTTAGCACGCATAAATAAATTATAAAATATTTTTTTTTTTGCATGATAATTAGTATTACATTTTCACATTATTAATATGCATGCAATCTACAACTCAGTGTCTCATTATCACTTGAATACAAGCGACTCAACCCTTCGTTATGCCTAGTGAGTTATCCAAATTAATTCGGCAGTATTTAAATATAAAAATTATCAACAAAAGCTGCAAAAAAATAAAAACTAACGAGAAAAAAATATTATAGTATTTTCCACCTACTTTAATCTCCACACCCCAAATCTGAGTTTTAAGCCTCCTCTTAGCAAGATCGGCACTTTGACAGAAATCTGGCAACATTCCGACAATTAATTGTGCGCTTGTAGAAAAATATTATTTTGGCTCCGCTTTCGAAGCGCCTATGAATGTTTCATCACAAGACGAGGCCAAAAACTAAGTTGGAAAAAGTCAAACATCTCGGGGGAAATCAAAATTGTCTTCATGGATACCGTTTTGATTTCCTATGAGGCAATGCTCATCTCCAAAGTGATCAATGCATAGAAATAGGGATATATATCCTAGTGGATTTTCTATTAGGATAATATGTTCCATTGCTTAAAATATTAAATTTACCATCTATGAGATCATTTTTTATATTCTATGAGATCAAAAAAACTATGACTAATCTTTTAGTAGATCATTTTGATATCTTAGAAGATCATTTTTGATCTTTTAAGAGATCATTTTGATCTCATAGAGGAATATTTTGATTTCTTAGAAGATCAATTTTGATCTCCTAGGAGACCATTTTGATATTAGTAGATTATGTTGATCTCACAGGGGGGTTGATTCCCAAGATATTCTTTTTTTGACATTCTTAGTTCCAATGAAGTTTTTTTTTCATTCTTTGCTAGACCAATGGATAAAAGCAGGAACAATAGTGGCCATTTTCTTTGTTCCAGATGTTATTTTTCAAATTTTATTGGCCAAGTTTCCAATTTATTTGATTGTATGGAAGAGAATGAGAAAGAAGTTCATAAGGCTACCAACGTGTGGTCTATATTCTAGGCTCTACAGGCTCCGTAAAACATTCTTTGTTATATTACTTGGTGTCATGGTATAATTTATGTTAGCTCGAGGGAGATCTCATTTACCTCTAACGTTGCACACTTATTATGGGGGTGCCCAATCATGGGGAGGAAATATATTTTCAACCCAAAGCTTATGTTACTAGGACCAAAGCCAATTTAAAGAATAAGTTGTTAGAAATGGACAAGACTAGACATAATTTTAACTTGAAATCTATTTTTTTTTACATATATTATGCAATCTATTCTTTCCTTATAGTCCTGATCGCATTTCACAGTAGTATGAGGACATGTCTGAGCCTAATAGCTTCACCAAACATTATTGTCCCAAAGCCATACACTTTTTAATGAGTAGTGTTAGAAGTATAACATGTAAGCTGCTTTGATAGCCAAGTTGATCAAAAAATCACAAGCAACACTGGATGTGTGTATGGATGTACACATGATTTGAATGTGAGTGTATTATATGTATTTTTTTACAAATAATACCATCCTACATGAGGGATTGGAAGTTGAAGAATGATTCATATGATTATAACATAAATTGTGGAAAAATAGAAAAGAGTGTCGCGACGCATTATCAAACAGGACAATATAACAATTAAAATATTAAATATTTTTAAAAAACTACGTGGCTCACTCCGTTCTAACGACGAAAATTTTTTTTGCGTGTAATATATGGGGAGGACCGTGGGGGAAATGTAATTTTCTCCTATGTTTTTTTTATTTTTGTTCCCAAAATAAGTCATGGAATATTGATCCATATATTTTTACACTCATTTTAAATATCCATATTGTACAACCCCATATTCGATGAGTGGACCCCATCAGATATGTGAGTGGGGCAGTTTGGACAGCACTCGTCCAGGGCCTAAAGTGGGGCATTCGCGCAGCCCTAGGAGGCGTGGTTTGGCCCTTCGGCGAGTGCAATCTTCATCCAGCACTCGCCTAAGGATCTCGCACCTTAGCGTGCATACGAGGCCAGTTCTTGCCAAGCCAGGCGAGTGGCCGGCCAGCCAGGCACTCACCCTCCAGAGAGCCTCAAGGCGGCGAATGTGTTGTTCTCCCGACATTCGCCCCTTCAGCCGAGTGGTGCTCCCACAGATCATTCATCCAGCAGGGTCCAGAGGCAAAATGACTTGGATGCCCTCGGAGGTCTGCATTTAGCCTCTCAGGACAGCGGAGTTACGTTGTTGGAAGGCCAATTTGGGCACGTATAGCCGTTTAGAATAGCAGGGGTTGGCTGTTAGCAGATCATTTTCAGAAAACTATAAATAGACATAAGGGGGTACCTCAGAGGACATGCGTACTTGTGCCCCGGTCTTCTTGCGCTCTCTGAGTATCCTTAGCTCGGCATTTGGCTAGGGAGGGGAAGCGCTCTAAGATCTTTCGGATGTGTGGTGGGACCTCCATGCCGAGCCTTTGAGTCTGTCCCCTGTTCTTTTTCCTTAGTATTTTGGCTCGCGAGAGAGAAGTAAGTGTGCGATCACCCATTCCCCAAGGGTGAACTCCATAGAGACCGAGTTTTCGGTTTCAACACATATGACTATTTTGAGGTGAAAATACAACTGTAAAAAGTCTTTTTTTGAACTATTTTACAACTGTAATTTACAACTAAAATACAATACATTTTTACAGTGAAAGAGAATACAGATGAATTTTTGTACTAAAAAAAGGTCCCGCACAAATTTTCCGCGCGTTACACGCACAAAAAATTTTCCCCGACCTATCTTCTCACTGGTCATCGGGGATTGACTTGATTATATCAGAGTCACCTGGATCTATGATGCTGAGGCAGCACACTCAGAAGTATTTACCGCATGCGGTTCTAAGATCAACATTATTTCCATTAAAATGGTGCACCCCGATCTTACCAAACATAGAATAATACTCAATCTCAGACTTGCGGAGTGGAGGGCTGTTGTATGCAATAATTACCAACTTTCCCATTGAGCCTTTAAGAGATCTAAGAACGGTCTTGTAACCCGGCATGTACTTCCTGCTCTTCATCACGAGAGTAAGCCTATTATTAATACTTTCGGTCGACTTCTTCATCTTCTTGATGGGGCCATGACTGTTTTTTCTATAAAACAAGCCCAAGCCCTCCCTCTCTTGTTCACGCTTGTCGTCAGCGAAAAAGTGAATGTATTATATGTTGTACTCTTACATATTCATATCTTCATATTTTTTTTTTAACTTAGTATTTAATATGCTTTCAAAATTAGTTCCTGGAACATATCACCAACATCCTATGATCAATTAACTTTCATGTTATATAAATAGGTTGTTAGAAGATCAAAATCGATCTCTTAAGAGCTCAAAAGTTTAATGCAAAGGTATCAATTTCTAAGAGTGCACTATATCAGAATACTGATCTCCTGGACTAATGTTATATATGTTATATATATTTTGTGTGTGTGTTGTTAGTAAATCCAAATAACACTCATTCTTCAACATAAAAATGTACTTGTTACAAGAGATCCAAATATACATGCTACATGTTATAAGAAATATAAATTGATCATTCTATCAGTTGATGTCTTCACCACCATCTTCCACACCTGCATAAAACATAAGAAATTAATTAGAAAATTTATTTTTTTTAACTACAATAATGATTTATCTAAACCTGCAAATGAATATTCTGATGGCCCGGTAAATTCTTCGTGTGAATATGTATCCTTTTCTTCACCTACATGAAAAAAAGAAGATTATTGGTATGTTAATATGCACCATTCTTCAACACTAAATGAAATTAAAGACATAAATAAAATCATCCTTAACCGATAGATTTGATTTTGAAGTAGATGTTGTTGGGAATGTCGTTTCAGCATTCTTAGTTGATTGATCACATTTTTTGCTATGCTCGGTTATTTCACATTTGGATCATGCATATTTTGTACCATGGCTTTTTACACCATATTTATGGTCATCTAACTCATCCTATTCTTTCCTTCTAACATGCAATAATGGTCTTCTGGATTTCTTTTGTTCGAAATTCCATGGTACCAAAAGATTCAAGTTATCTTGAGGCCACTCTCTTAGACCTTTTATAGGATTTAGCATATAATCATAAGATTTCAAAATTGTATTTTTCCTATACCAATAGTCCACATAATCTTCAACATGCATTCTTTCTTCGGTAGAAGTGTACGTTTGTAGCATTTACACATAATTTCACTGAGGTCCCACTTATTATAACGACAACTTTGATTTGCTAAATTGTTGTCCATTTTTAACATGTTCACTCTTTCACTTCAAATTTATCTTTATCGTTCAATTACAAAATGTATTCTTGAAACCCCCTCCCTTTTTGTTGTTGTTTATGATCTTTTGGATGTTGGGACAAATATCTCCATTTACTAGCCCTAATGGCTTTAAGGGCTACTGGAATAGCAGAAATCAAAGATTCGTGTCACGACACGAACCCAACTCCTAGGGCCCAAAGGGGGTGAGCATATAGAAATAGGCGTAGGAAGAAGAATGGAGGGAAATAGCAGAGGTCCTGGACCGGAAAGAACCTTTCATTCGATGCTTCTGATTCAACTCCCAGACTTCCTTGGAAGTATGCGCGAAGACGGCTCCAACTCAGTCGCCCCTCTCCTTTTCAGTCGAGCTTTTGTCTGTTTGTGTATGCAATCTCTTCATCATTATTGCTCTTATAATCTCAAGCATAATGCCTTTAGTATCACATTTTTGATACTTTTACACAAATTGTTAGATATCACACTTTTCCATATGCTGAAATGAGACTTTGCCCAATTTTTTGGATGTCTTGCATTAACCCAATTATAATCCACAAAAATGAATGGTTTTAACTTATTCATTTCAATATTAAAATCAATAAGTCTAGTAGCATATGTAGTCTTCCACAACAAAGATTCCAACTATAAATCTTTATATATTTGCCTGAAATTATTATATATATATCGTATATAAAATCTATGTTCTATATTGGATAATAACTCTTCAACTGCTCTTATAAGTCCACTTCATTTGTCAGAAATGTTGGTCCATGCATATTTATTTACAATGTTCAAATCTTGCATTAGTAGACCAATAAACCATCCCCATGCCTTTCTATTTTCTCTAAAAACTATTGCATATACTATGCGATACATACCATTGTTATCATCAATGCCAACCATGCATAATAAATCTCCTCCATTTAAGGTCTTTAGGTGAGTTCCATCTAGACTTATAATAGGTTGACAACGGACAAGGAAATTTACCTTCAATGCACCCCCAACATATCTATAATCTTTTAAAAAAACATGTTTGGGATTCAGAAACATGTTTGCATTGCATTTTTACCATCATGCCGGGATTAGTTTGACAAATTTCTTCACAATAGCTCCACAAAGAAGAATACTGATCAAACTCTATACTATGAATTATCATGTTAGCGTGTTTTTACACTATGCATTTTTCAAATAGAGAGAGATGTTTTATTCTCCATTTACATCTTTTCTTGCATTTAAGTAATTGACCACTCAGAGTTACTCATTATGTGATGTTGCTATATTTTTGCTAGAAAATTGGATATGCATGTTTTAGAGCATATTGTCTTATAACATTTATGTTCTCATTTTATGATTTTTACCTAAAAGGTTTTGTCATTCTTTGATATCAATTAAGCGTACATAACTCAACCGCATTCATAAGTAACTTGTATTTTATCAATAAAATTCTTTGTAAATTTAATAGACTTTCCTTACATATTTGAAAAAGACAGCACCACATTTCTAAAAGCTTCGACAATATTGAAACATAGCCCGAATTCAAATTCAAATTAAATTTGAAACATTTGCATCACGTTGATAAATTTGATAACGTGATGATTTGCTTATGTTTGGACAAGAGGCGGACTGACTTTTGTTCTTATGGTGTTATATCATTTGATGTTGTAAATTAGTATTTCCTTCATTAGGCTCCTTGAATCAAACTCATTCAATTGATTCATCAAACTCCTCATCATCGTTGTCATATTCATCAACTTTAAAGTC
This sequence comes from Platanthera zijinensis, assembly GCA_039513925.1. Taxonomy (NCBI): domain Eukaryota; kingdom Viridiplantae; phylum Streptophyta; class Magnoliopsida; order Asparagales; family Orchidaceae; genus Platanthera; species Platanthera zijinensis. Next base: position 58,815,829 of record CM077088.1, read on the forward strand.
ATCACTAAACATGAAGTCATTTTCATATGTGTCATCTTCGTTGCTCATAGAATCATTATCATTTTCAAGTTCAATTAATGATGTTCTACTTGTGTGGTGTACCGTAGTGTTTTCTTTCAACATATTGTAGTCAAATTAAGCTTCAACAATGTCAACATAAATATCTACCACCATTTCAGCATTGATATCCCTTATCAAATTTTGACTGTCATCATCATTAGCAATCAAAATCAGATCATTGTAATCATCGCATCTGGTTATACTTCAAAAAATCTCACCAACTCCGCGCGACCAACATGTGTAGTCATATCATCCAAATCTTTCAACAGTAACTCAAGATGTGTGTAATCACAATAATCAAAAAAATGATTTCATTATGTACGTAAGACACTCTAGCAAAACCAATGAATACCATGAATGAAGCATTCTGATTGTAAACATCAAAACTTCATATGCCATGTAAAATGCACGCTCTCTTGAATCTTTAGCTCTCAAAATTCACTGTACTATTCTATAAAATAGGACAAAAAATCAAACATACTCATTTAAAAAACTCATGATTAATATGGATGGTATTGAACAAAAAATTAGACTTAACATTGCAACTAACATTAGAACAGAATAGAGGTGATCTCCTAAAAGGGAATTTTTGATTGGACTCTTAAGAGATCAACTCAAACTAACATTATCTAACTTTGGTTGATCTTTTAGGAGATCATTTTGAAATCCTAGGAGATCATTTTGTTCTCCTAGGAGATCATTTTCTAGGATATAATTTCTAATCGTCACTGGTGCTAAAGATCATGCAACTTAACTGGATAAAAACTAAAAATGACGAATAATCACTTATAATGAAGATATCCTAAAAATTACGATATTAAAGCAGAGAAAAAAGGGGATGGAGTTTTGGAGAGTTATAACTGCCTAGAGATGCATCGTCCAATCGAGGAATAGATCTTGTGAGCGACGCATGACTGTCGCTAGAAGGAGAGAATGTCAAAGAAGGTTTACCGAAGAGAGAGGCCTCCGTGGAGAGAGGTCGTCAGGGAGAGAGATCACCAGGGAGAAGCTTCACCTGGAACTCGAGGGAGACGGAAACAAGAGCGCTCGAACAAGGGAGACGGGATCAGGAGAATGAAAGAGAGGATATATTATTTCAAATACCTAAAATACCCCTGTCATTTAGTGAGTTTTTAAATAAAAATATAAAAAATGTCGGGAAAAAAATAAAAGAACGCAAAGTGCCTCTAATAAATAGATTATGGGGTGCGAATTATAACGTCTCAATTCGAGCTAGCCCTCCAGAGTGACTTGTGTCACTATGAGTTGGCCTAGACTAGGTAGAAGTCCTCAGGCTGTGAAGCAGTCATGATTGAATCACGGTCAACAAGAAACTATGAAGAAAATTTGGGAGAGAAAGCCCAAAGTCATGAAGGTGTCCTGATGGCGAGAGTGCCAAATGGAACTCGACGTTGCGTCGATAAGTACTCGACGCAACTGCGAGGAATGGAACTCGGTGTTGCCTCGATAAGTACTCGACGCAACTGCGAGGAATGGAACTCGACGTTGCCTCGATAAGTACTCAACGCAACTGGGTTGAATGGAACTCGGCGTTGAGTGTCAAATGGAACTCGACGTTGAGTCGATAAGTACTCGACGCAACTACGTCGAATGGAACTCGACGTCGCGTCAATAAGTACTCGACGCAACTACGTCGAATGGAACTCGACGTCGCGTCGATAAGTACTCGACGCAACTACGTCGAATGGAACTCGACGTCGCGTCGATAAGTACTCGACGCAACTACGTCGAATGGAACTCGACGTCGCGTCGATAAGTAGTCGACGCAACTACGTCGAATGGAACTCGACGTCGCGTCGATAAGTACTCGACGCAACTACGTCGAATGGAACTCGACGCCGCGTCGATAAGTACTCGACGCAACTACGTCGAATGGAACTCGACGCCGCGTCGATAAGTACTCGACGCAACTACGTCGAATGGAACTCGACGCCGCGTCGATAAGTACTCGACACAAATGCTTCGAATGGAACTCGACGTTGCGTCGATAAGTACTCTACACAACTATGTCGAATGGAACTCTGCGTTGCGTCGATAAGTACTAGACGAATCTGCGTCGAATGGAATTCGACGTTGCGTCGATAAGTACTCGGCGCAACTGCGTCAATTAGAACTCGACGTTGCGTCGATAAGTACTCGACACAAATGCGTCCAATGGAACTCGACCTTGCATCGATAAGTACTCGACGCAGTGCAAAATACTTGAAGCTATTCAGAGCAATGGACAGGCAAAGGCATGACTTGCTCTCCTAGATTTTGTATTGGATTCCTGCTTTAAATTAGGTGGCTGAATAAATATTGACTTATGGGAGGGTGAAACATGGCATGTTATGACCTCCCCAAGGAATGAGAAATTAAATCCAATTAATTACTAGTGGAATCTGTAAGGGTCCGTTCGTTTCAACGACATTGATATTAAAGTATTGGTTTTAAGAAAATGAAAATCATATTCGTTGTTCGTATCAATAGTTGTAGAGTGGAATTGACTTTCTGGTGGAAAGTCGTAGATATTCACACAACTAAAAATTCATTGGTTCAATGTCTATCTCCAAGTGCTGATATTGAGATTGCCAAAATCGGTTTTTCAAAAGAAGAGTAATTTTTTCTGCGTGAATGTTATTTTTTTGGACCAGACATAATTTTTTCGTCCGAACGCGACTTTTTTGCACCGACGCGATTTTCTGTCGAGAACGCTATTTTTTCGCCATGACGCTATTTTTTCGCCTGGATGTAATTTTTGCGCCCGGGCGCGATTTTTTCGAACAGACGCGATTTTTTCGCTCGTGGGTGTTTTCTTCGCCCGGACGCGATTTTTTCGCCCGGACGCGATTTTTCGTCCGGGCGCGATTTATTTCAACAGAAGCGATTTTTTTCGCCCATAGGTGTTTTTTTCGCCCGGAAGCGATTTTTTTGCACGTACGCGTTTTTTTCGCCCGAACGCGGTTTTTTCGCCACGCGATTTTTTTGCCCGGAGGTGTTTTTTCCCCGGGCGCGATTTTTCGACCGGACGCGACTTTTTCGCATGGACGCGACTTTTTCGCCCGGACGCGACTTTTTCGCCCGGACGCGATTTTTTCGCCCCGAAGCGAAACGAAAAAATCGCGTCCGGGTGAAAAAATCGCGTCGGTGCGAAAAACTCGCGTCCGAGCGAAAAAATTGCTTCCGGTCAAAAATATCGCGTCTGGCCGAAAAATCACGTTGGGTATATTTAAATGGTTTTATAAGAATCTTTCATTGAAAAAAGGGAAGAAGAAAACCCCGTTCGAAAATCGCGTCGGGCAAAAAATCGCGTCCAGGAGAAAAAAATCGCGTTCGGGCGAAAAAATCGCGTCCAGGCGAAAAAAATCGCGTTCGGGCGAAAAAGTAGCGTCTGAGAGAAAAAATCGCATGCAGGATTAAAAGTCGCGTTCGAACGAAAAAGTAGCGTCGGAGCGAAAAATTTGAGTTCGGGCGGAAAAATCGCGTCCGTGCGAAAAAATTGCGTCTCGGCGAAAAAATCGTGTTCGGACGAAAAATTTCGCGTTCGGGCCGAAAAATTTATGCCCGGGCAAAAACATCGCGTCATGACGAAAAAATCGTGTCCGGGCAATAAAATTGATGCCGACGAAAAATCCGCGTTTGTTAATTTTAATTGAGAGCATTGACCAATGCCAATTCCTATGATTGAAAATCTTGGTGACTGTTATTAGCACTGCACTTTTGGATATTCGCACTACATTTACTCTTAATTTTTCGCTCCTTTTGAAAATACTCCTTGTACATGCATTTTTAGGAAAAGTGTTCAACACGAAAGTTGTAGATCTCGTCGAGATCTACAACTTTCGTGTTGAACACTTTTCCTAAAAATACATGTACAAGGAGTATTTTCAAAAGGCGCGGAAAATTAAGAGTAAATATAGTGCGAATATCCAAAAATGCAGTGCTAATAACAATCACCAAAATCTTTTTGCAAACGAACAATAAAAAGTGATTAATGTCAATTCCTATGACAGAAAGTCATCATGTGGCCGAACAAAAGAATTGGATTTAAACTCAATGTCATTTCCCATGTGTATTGATATTGGATTAAAAGTCAATACTTTAATATCAATGTCGTTGAAATGAACAGACCCTAACGGTCCGTTCGGCCCCCTGGAATTGGAATTGGGGCAACAGAATTCCAATTCCAGTGTTCGGATGTTAGGAATTCCCTCGGAATTGGAATTGGTCCAATTCCATGGAATTCAATTTTGTACTATGACCAATTCTTAGGGGTAAAAACAGATATTTCATGGAATTCAGTTTTTTACTATGTTCGTCATTGTCCGATCTCATCGTCGTCGCCCGATCTCGCCGCCGCCGCCCGTTCTCGTCATCGCCGTCCGATCTCGCCGTCGCCGTCCGATCTCGCCGCCGCCGCCCGATCTCGCCGCCGCCGCCCGATCTCGCCGCCGCCGCCCGATCTCGCCGCCGCCACCCGATCTCGTCTCCGCCTCCCGATCTCGCCGCCGTCGCCCGATCTCGCCTCTGCCGCCCGATCTCGTCGTCACCGTCCAATCTCACCGCCGCCTCCCTATCTCTCCACCGCTCACTCCCGATACCGCCACCACCGCCCGATCTCGCCGACGACGACCGATCTCACCGCCTTCGCCCAATCTCGCCGCCGACGATCGATCTCACTGTCGTCGCGGCCCGATCTCGCCGTCGTCGCCGCCCGATCTCGCCGCCGCCGCCGCCCGATCTCGCCGTCGTCGCCGCCCGATCTCGCAGTCGTCGCCGCCCGATCTCGCCGCAGCCACCGCCCGATCTCGCCACCACCGCCTGATCTCGCTACAGCCGCTCGATCTCACCTCCGCCACTGCCCGATCTCGTCGTCATCGCCTGATCACGACCTCGATCTCGTCGTCGTCGCCCGATCTCGCCATCGTCGACCGATCTCGTCGTCGTCACCCGATCTCGTCATCACCGCCCGATCTCGCCGTCGTTGCCCGATCATAATTAATTATTTGTACACTACTTGAAGTTGATTTTTCTGGTGTTGTGTTCTTTTTTTGTCAATTTCTATATTTTCTTAGAGATTGTAAAAGGAATAATTCCTTCCATCACTTGGTTTTGTTGCAATAACTTCGTCCTGAGTGACACAAGACTCCAACTTCAAATTGTCATGTCGCTCGGTCCTGCAGGCATGAGAAAAAAATAAATTCTAAACCAATTCCAATTCCAATTCTAGAAATCCATCCTGCAGCCGAACAACTGCATTGGAATTCAGACCAATTCCAATTCTCACAGGAATTGAAATTAGATGAATTCCAATTCTGCAATTCCAATTCCAGGGGGCCGAACGGGCCGTAAGGGTTTTCCCATTATTCTCTCTTACCTTCATCACTCAGCCTTTTACCCTTGTCCTCAACCCTCAAACCAGAGAGTGAGGTATTTTTTTGAGGAAGAAAAATATGGGAAGAAGTTGGAACAAAGTCGACCACCAATATCATGATGTTAAGGAGTCAAACTCGATCCATGGCCGCGAATCAGGTGAGCTACCTCCCCTCTCCCTTGGTGTTAGGTCTTTAGATTGAATTATGAGAGACATTGGGCTCAAGAGAGCTTGATTTCAACGAGATTCATGGTGTTTCGTAGAAAGAGATCACGCTAGAACTTTTGTTCTAGGGCGTCACCACTTACCGCAAAAATAACTTCAAGCAACTCGCGTTGATTTCAAGTCGTCGCATGTCGAGACCCTTTTGATATTGGCACAAAGAATTTGACACATGCGTCAAGTGCTACTCAACACGTGGCGATGTCGACTCAAAGAAGTCGACGCATGTCAAGAAGTCGACGCATGTGTCGAGTGATACTTGGCGCATGTCTAAAAGTCGACACACGTTGACCCATGTCAGGTTTTAGGAAATTTGGAGAAGTACAAAATGTCAAAACTATTTTGTCCAAACTATACAATTTAATTCAATTATTTCTCAAATCCCAAAACCAAAATCCGAATTCGGTGCTTGCACGCATGCGCACGTATGGTTCGTAGTTCCTCCTCATGTTTATTTGAACAAATATGAAGGAGTGAAGTACATTATATACTCACTCTCATGTGAGGTGTTAAATAATGTGGGACTAAGGTGTCCATCCTTTCCATCATGAGGTAAACGAATTCTATCTAGTTTTACATTGTCGGGTTCAAACCCAATTTTTGTATGTTACGCTTAGATTTAGACCTCGGACACAACATGAAAGTTGTAGCCCTTAGAAGGACCTTTCCATTTTGGGGGTGACACATTATTTTTGGTGTATTGTACTTCCAAAAATCCAGTTTTAGTAAATTGTGTCGCACACATTGTAACGACCGCATCCGTTACATGACGTATAGTAGAAGGTCCGGACGGGGCCCCACACTATATGTCACAAACAGACGGTGAGGTCACAGGATAATACCAAACCATACACGTATCCTAACTCAAAGCATGCTAGCGGAAGCTTTAAGTTGTAAATTGAACTCTAACTAGGAATGTCCAATATATAAACCACAGTTGTATATACAGCCACGGAATGTACAACAAAGGTGTAGGGTTGGCCTTAAGGCCTTACAGTTCCTCTTTCCACACATCATGGATTACAAACATCGGCGCGCAGGCCGGCCATACATGAGTAAAAGCAAAACAAACAAAACCATTCGCGTAGCCTTCAAGGGCTAGCCGCAGCAGCAGCAGCAACAGCAGTAGGGGCTTCAACCCTTCATTTACCACTTGGCTCTCCAGCACCTGCATAGGGACAATCCACCCAAACGGTGGCAAACACGGCAACGGTCAGCATTCAGCTGACCCAATTATAACAATCCTACCCCTTTCTCGGGGCAGTAGCATTCCTTCCCTGCACAGCATGGTATCAACAATAGCAAATATGTGCTCGCAGACACATTCAAGCCATCACAACCGTCGGCCACACGGCCCGACAGTCCGTGCACTCAGGGCACATTCTTGGTGCACCGAAAAACCAGGCTCAACACCACCGTTTACACGGTATTGAGCATTCTAGTCTTTTTGGCGCGCGGGCCTAAGACTCTCATTATGCGCTCCAACGAAACCTATAACCAGGCTTACCAGTCGGACGGACATAACGCAGGTACGGATCAGCCACCCCCCGTTGCTCAAGTCGCCGTGCCACCTCAAATACGGAAGTATCCATGATAATTTATAGGCGCGGGTCGGTTTCACCTTTCCTGTTCGGCAATCTGCCTTTTCATCGAGTTGAAGCCCAACGGCTCAACCGCACACAAAGTGGCAACGCACTGCCACAAGAGTTGCATCCAACCCTCTTCATTTCCTGGATTTCATCCAGTACTTCCTGCTGCACCAAGCAACAGGTAGGCACAAGGCAAACAAGCCATAACCACGGAGTCTTCTCCGATATGCAAACAAGCATCACCAATCCAGACCAACATGTCCAGATGGGCTTCACACAGCATGCCTAGATCCGTACTCCAATTCTGGACTCTAACAAGGGGGACTTCACATATCTACCTCAAGGGATGCCACAACTCACCGCACACTCGCGGGGAAGGGTTTTCCCTATGCAATGCAGAAAAGAAGGACTTCACATGTCCAAGAAGGGAGATTGTTACCCTTGACGATCTCTTGGGAGCCATCGAAATCTAGCCGGTGAGAAAGCACCGAAGCAGCTTTGCCTTCACAGCGCTGGCCTCGGATCTCGAATCGGACCACGGGAGCTCCGTCGGTGGCTTGATCTCCTCCTCCTTCTTCTTCCTCCTCTCTCTTTCTCTCTTCACTTAGCCAAATGAAGAATGATCACTTCATCTAGCCTCTGGTGATTTAATCTAGCAAAGAATCATCTGAGCCTTTGGATTCAAATAGAGAAAAGGAACGGCCACGATTTTCCCAAAATTCCATTTTTTTGGCTGACACGGCCTGTGACACGCCCGTGTCACAGGCCGTGTACCCTTAAGCGGCACACGCGGCACTCATACCGACTGAAATCTACCAGAACACGGGCATCGATACGCCCGTGTCGAACCTGACACGCCCGTGTCAGTCATGTGACACGCCCGTGTCACCCCTGCCTCAACGAGCTCTAAAACCAACAAGCAGTACACGGGTAGGCACACTCCCTCGGACACGCCCGTGCCAAATCTGACACGGCCGTGTTCAAGGCTTGGTTCCGGGCCGTGTACTTCCCTGACTCAAACCGGCCATTTCTTGAGTGACACGCCCTGGGACACGCCCGTGTCCCAGGCCGTGTCAAACAGCCTGCACCTCAAATCCAATTTTGAGATTTTTGGGGTGTTACACACATACTAATTTTGATGTTTTATAAATTCCTCTCAAATTACTTATCATATTGTTATGAAATATGGTAGACATATATGTGATGACATAGTGCTCACCCCTGTTAAGTTTCATAATTTTTGGATATGTATTTATTGTGATATTATCAATTGTATCATATAATTTATTGTGCTGAAAATAATTATTATGCTACCTGAATGAGCTGAAATTTGATGAGAATGTTCAAAATGATCATTATGAACCATGGTAGAAATTTAAGAGGTTTTCGTTTTGAAGTGATTTCTAGATTAAATATTTTGTCATAAATTATTACACTGAATGTGAACTATTTGATATTTAATTGAGTCAGAATTTTGGGAATCATGCTTATGATTTTTTATATTAATATCTGTTGATTTAGACTTGGAACTGACCTCATATTTAATTAATTAATTGTTATTTATAACGTATGATTGATGAGTAATGTAACATTCGATGTTGTATAAGGCATGTTGAGACTCTAGCATGAGGTTGGAAATGGCTAATGAATATAATTGGACGGGCCTTAATAGTGAGCTCTAACATATCACTAATCTCGCAAGTAGTACTATATAATCATAAAGAGTATTTCAGTGACACACACATTTCACTACACTAGAGTTACGACAACTCATTATGAGTAGCTGTAATGGCTTGACTAGAGCTTAAGAATATGATTATCTCCTAGGGCGTTATGGTAAGGACTCGGTTGGAAATCATTGAGTGCAGATTAGCACTGGTATATATGCAACAACAACAACAGAACCTATATAGTCCCCAATCATTGGGGGTATGAGCGGGGGAAGATTGGAAACAGACCATATAGTCCCCAAGAACTGGTATATATATTAAATGAAATTACTATTGTATTAAAGGACATAGATGAGAATCCTTGGGTGCTTGATAACACAGATCTATTCATGTGAAACATATGGTGGTGTGGAAATATGGTTGCATTATGATACTGGGTGATGTGATTACTTGTGGAGGGTTAATGGGCTTACCGATCGTCACATCGACGGAAGCTAGCAGATAGACTCTAGGTCGGTTGGGCTGAGCTCCTTAGTGTTTACTTCCCAAGGACCCCTTTTGTGTCATTTAGGCCGTTGGGTAGAGCTCCTTGGTGTTTACTTCTCGAGGACCCCTTTCATGCCATTTAGGCCAGTTGGACTGGGTTATTTGGTGTTTGTTTCCTAAAGACCCCTTTCATGTTGTAGTTTGAAGTAGATCCAATGTTTATTTCTTAGCTTTGAGGCGTACGTGAGGCATATGTCTGGTAATGCGTATACCCACATAGTAGTGGAGAAGCCTATTTCACTGTCTCTGTCTGGGCATGATGGGAGGTGCCTGAAAGGTTAGCTACGCTCAAAAAGCGGGAACTAAGGTCTATGTCGACATAACAAGTCTGAGTACGTGAGTAGCATTGGTGAGTCATCATACATTCATTATATTGCATCACACCACATAAACCATTCATCATATAAATTAATATGCGTTCTTTTATATGATGAGTTACTTTCTAGTTTATTAAAACCTTAAATTATAAATCTCTGTGTATTTTTATAAGTTAAGTTCAATTTAGTATTTTACTTATTGCTTACTATATTACTAATTTTTTGTGTTACAATACATATATTGATTACCTATTTACTTATAAAATTGTTGGTATAATATCTGTAAGTTTTAGCTCACTACTCTTGCCACCTGTTTTGATATATACTATTGTTATATTGTACTTCTTTTTCTCCTCCTTCCGCCCCGATGTCTAAGAGTCGTCGGGGGAGAGGATGTGAATCCACTTAGTCTTCATGACTAATGATGTTACACCACTATTTTTTGGAGTAGTATCACCCCGTGTAGGAGGACACCTAGGTTAGGGAGATAGGACTTGACACTATGATACCATGACAGATGTGAGTTTGAGCGCTTGTTGAAGCCTTCAGACATTTTAGTACTCTGATTATATTCAGGAACACTGTTGATTCCTATTTTCATTCATATTTATATTGTGGACATTTTATGCTTATTTGTGGATCATGGCCTTGGTTTTATTTTACCTATGGGTTGGCATGCAATATACTAGAATAACCGACAGGATATGCATTTTGTTATGCAGGTTAGCCCGTGTGCTGACATTACCGCAAGGCGGTTGTTCTGAGCATAAGTCTCCACTCGACCGTGTCTTGTGTTCTGGGAGGGGGATCTTACACAAATTGTTAAAAACTAATACTTAGGGTGCAATGTGTCAATCCCCCTAATTGGGTGCACGAGTTTTTTGCACACAGTATTCTTCTGACGCTACTAGAACTCCATTCATCACATGTATTCTTATCCTCGGTATTTGAACGATGTTCAACAACATTCTGATTCTCAATTGAAGTAATATTTAATTATATTAATTATATATATTATTAAGTTGGGTGATCAAGATATTTCCCGTAGTGAGTGTTTTAAATATCTTGTCTCGATAGTTCAAAAAGATGGAGGTACTGATAAAGATGTGATACATAGAATCCAAGCTGGTTGACTGAAGTGGAGAGACAAGTTAGGGATCTTATGTGATTATAAAGTACCATTAAAACTTAAGGGCAAGTTTTACTGTACTATAGTTAGACCGGCGATGCTCTATGGTTCTGAGTGTTGGGCAATGAATTGTGTACAAGAGCAAAAAATAGGAGTTGAGGAGATGATAATGCTTTGGTGAATGTCTGGACACACGAGGCTAGATAAAATGAGGAATGAATGTATCGGAGATAAGACAGGAGTAGCACTAATTGTAGAGAAGATGCAAGGAGCTCGACTAAAATGGTTGGGACACATACAAAGGAGACCATTATAGGCACCTGCTAGGCATTGTGAGAGTCTAGTCACTAGGCATGGTAAACGAAGGAGGGGTAGACCAATAAAGATTTGGAATGAAACTATAAGGAAATACATGATGTACTTAAGCATTAGTGAGATTATGACAAAAGATAGGGCACAATGGCGACCAAGGATCCATAGAACCGATCACGTTGATTTTTACCCAGTTGAGGGGTTTTTTCACATTTAAATCGTCATGTGTACATCTTTACTTACTATGTGGCTGTTTGTGCATTCGACTACTTCACGAGCTAAGATGGCCTAATTTAATCCGGTCTACTATGAGCGTTGAGTTATCTGCAACAAATATACACAAGACAATTAAGCCGTCTTAGCCCCTGAAGTAGTCATGCGCGCAAACAACCACATAATAAGTAAAGATGTACACACAAGGATTTTAACGTGGAAAAGCCACTCAAGTGGGTAAAAAACAATGTGAGTGGTTCGGTGTCAGTCAAACTTCACTATCAGCGACAATTTACAATTTGATAAAGGAATCGAGGGCGTCAGGTCGCTCCTCGTTACAGCTTGAAAGTGAGGGAATACACAGATGTGCTTGGTGGGCGACATGCCGCCTCACACGAAGCCCAGTTTCCACTATTTTCTGGTGGCGGCTGACGTTCTTGGACGTTGCTCGGCTATTGAACGCCGCTGCGAGGCGTTAAGAAATGCGTTGGTTGGGATTTGCAGGGTGCTACGCACGTAGGAGACTTCATGAAGTGGCCGACAAAATGCCTTCTTCTCCCAGCATTGTGGACTTAGACGAATTGTCAGGTTGCTCGACGGGAGGAGGTGGCTCCTAGGAGGATTTCAGCATAGCTCCAGCCTGAGGAAGAAGTAAGCTGGGAGGAGAAAAGGTTTGAAATGAGAGGGGTCTGAAGGCCTTTTTATTGGCCTCAGGTGGTGGTTACAATAATTATGTGGCTATCCGCATACCGTAATCACCCAAATTATTGAGTGCAAACCATATTTAACATAGTTTTAAATAAGTATTATTTCTATAATATATTTATATGCACACCACAATTAATTAAATAAATTTCCCCACTAACCATGGTGGTTACGTGAGTGGTTACCCACATAATGGATGGCGATGATCGCGATGCAATGATCGGATGGTGGAGAAGGGTCGCCATCAACGGACGACGACTCCTCGATAGTGGGCGACCGATGGAGGAGGAAGAGGAGTTGCGACCGGCCGCAGGTGAGCAAGGAGGGAGGCCGGACTTAGCGCCGGCCGCACCTCACAGTCGCGGTGTGGGCGGCCGACCCTGGAGTCGGTCGCACCTAGAGACCGCAGTGTCGGCCGGCCGTGGCGGGTGCGACCGCTCTAAATGCGCCCAGATGGGGGGGGGGGGGTGGTGGGGGTGGGGACCCCGACCTGACCCAGTAGCGCCGACCACATGTTTGTAGCCGTGGGGAGCGGTCGGGGGGGGGGGGGGGTAGGACGACCACGACGCGTGGTGGCCTCTTGGGGTCTCCGCCTCGCGCCCGCCGGTCGGGAAGGCCGGGAAGGCGCTGGCTGTGCCTTGTACCCAAGAGCTTACGGTCGAGAGGTGCGACCTTGGCCCCTGACGGAGGGTGTTGGCCGTCAGGGAGCAGCAACGACCGGTCGTTTTGGCCGTTCGTGGGCGATTTGTGTGCGTAGTTGGATCTCCCTGTGCGAATTGTGCAGGGATCAAGTACGTCGATCGCGCGCGCGATGATTATTTCCATGATCCCCACCAAGTTAGTGGGGATCATGAGTGATCGGCTAATTACAAACAGTTTTCTCTACAAATTACCTAGCCCTATCAATATTACTTCTCTTTAAATTTTATATACTATACTTTAGAGAGATAATAATGAATATTGTTGCGGGTCACCCGTTCTTTCCCCAGCCTGGAGAAATCAGACCGCCTTAGCTCGAAATTGGATTGGGCGCGCAAATAGTTAAAGTAAACAATATCGACAAGAGACTTTGTTTGACGTGGAAAACCCAGAAAGGGTGAAAAATCACGTGACTAGATCTGTGCCGAGCCAAAATCCACTAGTTCCTTTGAGTTTACAGGGATTTAGATTTGATCTCGGATGGTGACAAACCACTTATTCGTTACAATTGCAAAGTACAAAAATGACGGAATGAAACTAAGTCCTCGGAGCCTCGATGAAAACGCTCAGGGATTGGAAAAATGCTAAGTTCATGGAAACTCGATGGAAGCGTTCCGGCTTGGAAATTCACCCAAGTCCACAGAACCTCGATGAGAGCATTCCGACCTGAAAATTTGCCTAAGTACACAAAGCCTTTGTGTAAGAAGAGGAGCAGAGCAAATTCCTAAGCGAAGGATCGACTTAAGTCCACGATTTTGCCTCGGAAAACCTCAGAGCTTTTCTCTTGCTCCTGGAGTTGCTTGTCCTCAAAGGAAGGCCCGTGGGCCTATTTATATTTTTATGGAGGGACACATCGGTAATTGCACCGGGGGCGGAATTTGTGCTAGCAAATGACGTCGCTACATTTTCGGTCACCTGAATCACCAATTTCAGCAAAATGACGGAGTGCCTCCCGGACGGCTTTGGCAGGGTACCTAGAGGCGGCGGCGGATGGCGGCACGACCGCACGGGGGGGGGGGGGGGGGGGGGGCTGGGGCTGGGGCGCGCATGTGGGGGCTTGACCGTATGTGCGAGGGCTCGAGGTGCGGCCGTGCGGGCTGGCCGCGCTCACGAGCCTTGCGCGCCTACGCGGTTTGGCCATGCACACGCGAGGGTGCTGCCAGTGCGTGAGTGCGGGTCTTGGCTTCTTCTCGGACGTTTCCGGGCCCTGGCGTGGTGGTGCACACGACTTGTCCGATTGAGTTAGCTTATCCGCGCGTCCTTAGTTCAAGTCTTTTCGATTTGACCCAAAAATTACAGGGGGAACCCCATCAAATATATTTTTATGATTATTTTGATGGTGTCATAAATTTTCATTTTTTAATACTTTTTTTTGAAACTAACTGAAAACAATCACATGAATAACAAAACCTTTCGAACCAAGGCTCTCTTTGGCCCAAGGTAGCGTTCGTGAACATGGTGGGTATGAACCGTCGTCCGTGAATGTCTGATCTAACATAAAAAACTTCATTCATTTTTATTTTCACAACTAATTTTCTCTTCTCTGTAGTCAGAACCATTGTCATGCCAAACAAACATTCTATGACTTCATTGTTTTTGTCCAAACTCAATTGAGACTCTGTTTGGGGACTTATTTTTACCGGTCAAGCGATTACGACCGCATGAATCAGATCATAATTAAAGTCCGATTCATGCGGTCAAGTAGGTCGCAAGATGCTGGAGTTCGATGCATCAAGTAGGTCGCAAGATGAGATGCGGGTGTGAACTTAACAACACCAATTTAATGGTTTAATTTTTTTAGATGTGCAGATAGCCAATTGTGATGTGCATTGTGCACTGTTCACACAAATATTGCTTTTAGGCTTTTAGCCGGAGTTACTTTAAATGGTTAACATCCCGTCTCACAGTCGCCCGCTTTCTCCTTCGTTTCTGCTCCGGCGAGAGTTCGTCGGACTCTCCTCTAGCCGGAGATGGAGATAAGATGCCTATTTAGGCTTTCTGTCTTACTTCTCTTCCTCTGTTCTGCATCAAGAGCTCAGATGCCTGGTACGTTTTTTTGCTGTTCCTTATACCTCGCTCTTCTTACTTCGCAGTAAGTGTTAAAAGCGCATCTTGCGCAGGAGAACTCCAAGCCTGAGTTTTCTTAGTTTATGTGAGCTGGGTTCATGAGATTTGACTGCTTGATTTATCGATTTTGTTGTTGTTACTTTTATGGGATGCTGGGTTAGTAAATTGGAATGGGGAAGAAATGCTTTACTAGTTATGGAAATTTCATCAGATTTTACTGCTTGATTCATCAGTTTTTGGTTTATTTGGGATGTTTTGGTTAGATGTTTGAACTTATATCACAGAGAAAAAATCTTTGTAGTTTCTGCTCCGGGGCTGCTCGCATCTGCTGCTTTCATAGACACTGTCTTGGGCTCTTACATTCTGAAAATGATTGTTCAAATAGGCTGGAAATCCACGGCTTGTTGCCTGTTACGATCCCACAGAACAGAAGTGGGGTTGCGTCGCCGGAGGTGGGCCTAGGTGGCCGGAGGGAGGGAAAAGAGAGCAGATTGGGGGAGGAGATGAGAAGAAATTAGGAAATGAACTTCATTACTTCCTTCGCAAACAGCACAACAGATGGGTATTTATAACCCCGGTCCTATATGACCGTTACACATACAGGCAGAAATACTAAAAACAAGAAATAAAAAAAGAAACATGGTCCAGAGGACCGTTACAGACATCTTACAGGAATTAGGGAGATAATAATAAAAGGGATTTGAATCCGTCCTGGTGGCTGTCCCGATCTTTACCGTTGGATGGTAATGGCTTTTCAGAGACCGTCGGATGAACCCCAACATTGGCCTCCTTCTTTAAGACGCTGTCCTCAGCGTCATCTTCGGGTTTTGTCCTCAAACTCTCCTTGTGTTTTTGCCTTCTTCCCCATGTCTCTGGGTCCGGTAGTTCCATTAGGTCGGGGCTCTGCAGTTGCCTCCTAGGGTTTCTCCTTTGCTTTCTGGTCCATGTAGGTTCTGTAACTTGTGCCTTTCCGTTATTTCGTTGCTGTGATGCTGCTATTTGTAGGAACCCTTCTAGAGTCGCCGTATCTTCCCAAGTGCTATCTGCGGGGGGGGGGGGGGGGGAGTTCTGACCACTGTATTAGCGCCTGGGGTATGCTCTTGCCCTGTCGAATGATGTTGCACGTGCTGATGACTGCCAAGGGTGGATGGAGTGGGTTGTTCTTCCAGTTGAGAGTTGGTAGATCGACGCTCTGGATCTTGGGGTTGCCGTCATACGACTTGAGCATAGACGCATGGAAGACTGGATGTATCCTGGATTCCGGCGGGATGAGTAGTCGGTAAGCTGCTGCTCCAATGACCTCGGTAACCTGGAAGGGGCCATAGTATTTTAAGCTCAACTTCCTCCCCCTCGGTTGCGTCATAGTCAATTGCCGATAGGGATGGAGTTTAAGCAGGACCCAATCGCCTTTTTCTAGTTTGAGGTCCCTTCTCTTCTTATCAGCTTGCTCCTTCATTCGATGTTGTGCTTTGGCCAGGTTGTGTTTGAGGCAATGCAGTAGTTCATCCATGGTCTAGCGTCTCTTCCACAGCCTCGTTGCTGGTGGCCCCTGTAGAGTATGGGAGTAACCCAGGAGGTGGTCGATCATACATGACCTCGAAGGGGGTCATGTTGGTCGATGAATTAAAAGATGTGTTATAATGAAATTCTGCGGAATTTAAGAAATCAGACCATTTTTTTAGGTGTTCGTGGGAAAAAATTCGGAGGTACTGCTCTAAGCAACGATTGATTCTCTCTGTCAGACCGTCTGTTTGTGGGTGGTAGGACAAGCTATACTTAAGCTGGGTCCCTTGTAGTTTAAACAACTCTACCCAGAAGTCGCTTAGGAAGATTGTGTATCGATCTGAGATTATGGACTCAAGGAGTCCATGTAGCTTTCCCACACATCCCCAGAATTCTTTAGCCACGCTGGGCCCTGAAATGGTGTGTTTTAAGGGGGCAAAGTGGGCTGCTTTTGAGAACCTATCTACTACCACGAATATGATAGTATAGCTGTTAGAGCTAGGGAGTTGGGTAATAAAATCCATCGTGATGTTTGCCCAAAGCCGGCTGGGAGTCGGTAGGGGCTGCAACAACCCGTAAGTTGTGATTTCTCTTTTCATGTTATGCCAAAAAAATTGGGTTTGAACTCTGTGCAGGGTGGCTCGGATTCCCGAGTGGCCTCCTATCAAACTAGAGTGAGCTTCTGCCAGTATTTTTTTCTTTATGTCGGAATTCTCTGGAATGTAAATTTTGTTGTGGTGCATGATGTAATTTCCCTGTCGTTTCCAATTTGGGAATGAGTGGGGTCTTTTTTTATTTTCTGGGTTAGCTCATCGTGCTCATAATGTAGCTCCAACCCTTCTAAAAGTGGGGAGATGGGTGCTGTGAGTACGTTAAGGCTTCCTAGGGTCGGGTCATCTGGGGCCTCCGACATTCTGGATAGTGAGTCTGCTGCTTGATTTTTTTTCCTGCTTTATACTTAATGATGAAATCGTAGCCTAGTAGTTTGGAAAGAAAGGTTTGCTGCTCGGGGGTTTGAATTTGTTGTGTCAACAAGTGGTGCAAGCTTTGGCAGTCAGTTAATATGGTAAGCTGATGTCCCAATAGATATTGGCGCCATTTGCTGACCGCTGCGATTACAACAAACATCTCGCGGGTGTAGGTGGATTTTTTTTGCATGGCTGGGGATAAATTTTTGCTGAAATATGCTATAGTTCTATCAGCTTGTTTTAAAATTGCTCCTATGCCGGTTCTTGAGACGTCGGTTTCTAAGATGAAGGGTTTCTGGAAGTTAGGCAGAGCTAATATTGGAAAAGTAGTTAATTTAATTTTAAGTTTTTTGAAAGCTTCTTGGGCCCTAACATTCCATGAAAAGGCAATTCGTTTGAGTAGCTCCGTAAGGGGAAAGGCGATTTTTGCGTAATCTTGAATAAATTTGCGATAATAACCTGTGAGGCCTAAGAATGCTCTCACGTCTTTTTGGCTCTTTGGTTCCAGGAAGCCCTCAATGCTCTCAATGTTGACTTTAGTCGGGAGGACATTTCCTTCCCTAATTGTGTGGCCCAGGAATTCTATTTCCGGGGATGCGAAGTAGCACTTTGATAGCTTGGTGTACACATTATTTTCCTTCAGAATCTTAAAGGTTTTTCTTAAGTGTTCAAGGTGTTCGGTCTCGGTTGGGCTGAATATTAGTACGTCGTCGAAGAAAATTACGATAAACTTTCGTAGGTAGGGTTAAAAAATTGAATTCATTAACGCCTGGAAAGTTGATGAGGCATTAGTTAATCCAAAAGGAATTACGATAAATTCGTAATGCCCGTGGTGGGTCCTAAAGGCTGTTTTGTTGATGTCTTCCTTGACCACCCTGATTTGGTGGTAGCCGGACCGGTCAATTTTTGAGAAGAATCGAGCGGAGTTTAACTCGTCTAAAAGCTCATCGATGGTGGGTATTGAGAATTTGTCTTTGATTGTTATTTTATTTAGGGCCCTATAGTCAATGCAGAATCGCCAGGTTCTGTCTTTCTTTTTTAACTAATATGACTGGGGAGCTAAAAGCTGAGGCCGAGGGCCGTATCTGGCCTTTGCTGGGCATTTCATTCACCATCGTTTCAATTTCGTTTTTCTGGTGGTAGGGGTACCGGAAGGGCCTTAGGTTGGGGGCCGTGGAGCTTGGGAGGAGGTTGATTTTGTGATCGATTTTTTTTGCGGGAGGGAGGCCCCTTGGTTCCTCAAATAGGGGTGCAAATGTTTTTAGTATCTTACAAAAGGGGGGTGGCATCGTAGTTTTCAAGGTGGTTAGTGTTTGAGTATCGGTTGGAGGAGTCTTTTTGGTGAGCAGAAGACACATCGCTGCTGAAGGTTTGAGGGCCACCATTCGGAGAAGCTGCGATGATGATATTTGGCCATCCTGGGTTCCGTTACGGTGTCCCATGAGTGTCACTTGTCCTCGAGTGCCTGCATAGGTCAGGGTAAGCCTCTCATAGTCCGTGGTCACATGACCTAGCGTCCTGAGCCACCTCTGACCAAGTATGAGATCAGTTCCTTCGATGTCGAGGACATATAATTGGACCTTGTAGGGATTGGCTTGAATGAGTAGCTGAATGCCCTTGCATTTGCCTTTGCATGTCTCAGTCGAACCGTTCCCCATGAATACCGGGAACTCGTTAATTTTGAGTGATGAGCAGTTTAAGGTATTCGACCATCCTAAAGGAAATAAAATTATGTGTGCTTCCTCCGTCGATAAATAGTTCTAAGGGCTGGTTATTGATTTGACCTATCATTCTCAACCCATGGTCGGGCATGGCCCCTGTTAGAGCTTGGAGGCAAATCAGGGTCGTGGGGTCTCCTTCCTCTCCTATTTCGCTTGGGAGGTCCTCGAACTCATCCTCCGATTCCTCGGTTCCTCCTATGTACAAAAGGATCCTCTTTCTTTACATTTGTGTCCTGCGTGGCAACGTTTATCACAATTATAACATAGTCCCTTCTCCCTCCTTGCTTGGAGATCTGCGGGGGACAGTCGTTTAATGGGAGGTAATTTTGGTTTGGCCGTGTTGATGGTGTGGGTTGAGTTTTTGTTTCCCCCTTACGAATTTGTGGTGTTGAAGGTGTGTCGGCTCCTATAGTTCAAGTTTTTTTGGTCCTCATGCATCCTTGCTAGGGCGAAGGCGTCATGAATTTCGGTGGGTCGGGCTATCATTACGCGTCCCCTGATGCTCTCCTTAAGACCGGATACGAACATATCGGTAATGAACTCGGGAGCGAGTCCGTGTACTTTGGTTATTAGTTCCTCGAATTCTCATTTATATGCTAGTACTGAGGTGGTTTGTTGAAGTTTAGTCAACAGGCCGGCGGGTTTTACATAAAGCGAAGGTCCGAACCTTTTCTGAATAACGTCAACGGACATCAGAAAGATTAAGGCTGGGTGATCCTTAAGGGTGACCCGATACCATTTGGACGCCGGTTTATCTAGGTGGAACGAGGCAATTAATAAGTAGTCTTGCGTTCTAATGTCATTATATTCGAAATATTGCTTTAATTCATATAACCAGTCGGTGGGATCTCCTTCAGAAAAGCGTGGACATGATATTTCTAAATTATCGGGGCGGTTAGAAATGACCTGAGTTTTGTTGTGAATTGGGCTGGGCTCGAGGATTCCGTATGCCGACTGAGTTGCCCATGCATCCGGCTGTCGTTGTTGGTTGCTCATTGCCTCTTCTATGATGATGGGCCTTTGTTCGGGTTGGACGGTTCTTTTGAGTAGGCTCTCGAATTGTAGCATTATGTCCTTCCTCAAGGCTGATATCTGATCCGCAATCTGATCGGACGAGTGCTCCTTGGTCTCCAGTATTTGTCGTGCTAGTAAGTTTTCCTTGGTCTGCAACTCGGTGATGAACTGTTGCCGGATTAGTTGTGTTTGTTGAGAGAGTTACGTCATCATTCTTTGATGGATCTCCTCTATTTGGTTGGTCCTATTCGCTTGTTCGGCCTGGAGGGCGATTTTGAACTCTGCTATCGACCTCAAGCCTTCTCCCATGGTGTTCCAGACAGAATCGGCAAGTATCTCTCAACGAGAGCACCAAAATGTTATGATCCCGCGGAACGGAAGTAAGGTTACGTCACCGGAGGAGGGCCTAGGTGGTCGGAGGGAGGGAAAAGAGAGCAGATTAGGGGAGGAGATGAGAAGAAATTATGAAATGGACTTCATTACTTCCTTCGCAAACAGTACAGCAGATGGGTATTTATAACCCCGGTCCTATATGACCGTTACACATACAGGCAAAAATACTAAAAGCAAGAAATAAAAAAAGAAACATGGTCCAGAGGACCGTTACAGACATTTTACAGGAATTAGGGAGATAATAATAAAAGGGCTTTGAATCTGTCCTGGTGGCTGTCCCGATCTTTACCGTTGGATGGTAATGGCTTTTCAGAGACCGTCGGATGAACCCCAACATTGCCCGACTCTTGAGTGCCATGGCTCCTAGTACTCTTGTCTTCCTAACACTCCTGCCTGCTAAGTACTTTCTGCCGAGCACTCATGTCTTTTGAGTACTCGTGTGAGTGAGTGCTTCTATCTACTGAAAACTGGTTTCAGACTTCTCCCGTATACCCACCAAGTAGCAAAAATAATAGATAAATGCTATTTTTGGATGGTATTTTGAAATCAAAAGGTTGGAAATCGTAGGGTTTGATCCTTTATTCTTCTTTGGTAATAGGATCTCAGCACACACATTACTTTCGTTGCACCACGTGGTATCATAGCTTCAGTGTACTTGAAGTATACTGGGAATCAAGGGCGATGAGGATAATTCACATTGTTATGATGAAGAGCATGGCATTACTAACCTCTTTGTGGTAGTCTTGCTAGCATCGACATCTCAGCTTGCAAGGAGCCAAGGTTTCGACTCACAAAGTTCGAATTATAGTATGATTAAATGTGACTTGTTTGCGAGCGACCACATAACCAGGAGGCAAAGAATTGAATAAAAAAGTTATTTTGTTGCTTGGCAAGGTGGTCGTGTTATATTTTGGAGGTCCCTCCGCATACCCAGAAGTGCATAGGAACTCCCTCTCCCTAACCAATTTTTGTGCGAGTTTGACTGGAGGAGGTGGATAGGAGAGTTGTTTGTCGCAACGTCAGTTCGAGACTTAATAAGGTCGATACATTCCCAGGTCATTCACGTCGATGATATTAGACCAAATTTAGGATCAACATATTTCTGACGGTCGCATGTCTGTGGGGCCCTGACGAGATGGACTTATTCAAGTTCAAAGTCGCATCAACGGTACTAGATAAACTCCCAATGCACCTTCAGTGCTCGAAATGTGCAAGTACACGAGAGGTAGGAAACCAACGTGCAAGGAGTGATCTTATTTTAACCGACAATGCAACAACTTGGGTTTGGAGACAAGCACCCTAGGGCGTCGACCGTTGCTTGATTAGAAGGTTGTGAATGGAGTGAGAATTGGGTCTTTCGTCATAATTGAAGCTATGGAGAAGTTTCATCCCGATTTGGGGGGATATCGTCATGCCTTTTGAGGATAGACAACCAATGTACATGGATGGAGATGATCTCAACCGACAATGCAGATACTTGAGTTTAGAGTCATGTCGCCAGGAGCAAGTTGACCTATCACCCCAAATCAGGATGTATTCTTTATAAGAGAACAAACATAGTTTCATACAACAAACAATTAAACCTGTCATGATGAGATAAGTCAAAAATATATTGACATCTATCAATGTGTACATGTAGGACGATTAACTCATATGTTCTGAGGTGAGCGGTCAAGGATAGTAGCTCTTCAGATCATTTTCACTCCATGTGTTCCCAAGATCGTTATGATGAGCACCACCCTGGTATTTTGCGATCCTCGTGAATACCAAGCATATTCTTGCAAGTTTCGGTAAAAACGTGCCAAGCAGGAGCCCACCTTTAAAAATCCATCAGATGATTCATTTGATTATGAAGCTAAATCCAATAGCAATAAATAGATAATGATGAGTGCCTGGGAGAGCGATGAGTATAGAAAGTAACAAAAATTTCAAATACTTTGCAAGCGAACTATATGTGGGTATATCTTGCACTAAGACAACAAGAACTTGCGAATGTGAATTCTTCGAATGAGAGTTCATTGAATATGAACTTTCTAGACAAGTGTGTTGAAAGCCAAATTGTCTCCGTTGAGAAAACTAATAAGTCTTGCTGAATAAGTGTATCGACCTACAAAATGAGAGCTTGCATATGTTATGCAATGAGTACTTGAAGTACTTGAATATTTTACCAAAGAAAACTTCAAGGGCGGGAGGTTGGATAATAAAAAACACTCATGAAAATGAGAAGTTCAGATAACCATAAAAATCTTAAAACTTCTGAACTAAGGCCTCTTAAATAAAGAAATCCTGAATAAGTACTCACATAACATAAGCTTCTGAATAAGAACCTCATGAGTGAGAACTTGCGGAATAAAGACTTAAAATATATGCTGACGAAGATAATACATCGCGAGAATGAACTTGCAGAATATATGGTAATAAAGAGAACACCTCGTGAGTATGAACTCAAAGGACATGATGACAAAGAGAAGACATCACGAGTATGAACTTGCAAAATATATGCTTCCCCATAAAGGCCAGATTGTTGTGTGAGTTCTTCAATGACGATCATCCTCGTGGAGAACTCATCATAAATAACATTGTTTGTTAGTTGAATATGCGAGGTTGTTGTCGATCCCTCCCTTGGCCGAGTTTATAAATAGAGTTCTTCGGTGGTCTGCCAGTACCACCCATTCCGACCTGGCCTTGGCGAGATCTTCTGTGAGTTGACTGCGAGATGACTTCAGGTCTCTACGAGATGATTTTAGGCCTCTGTGAGGTTATTGTGTAATGACTTCATGTCTCTGCGAGGTGATTGCAAGATGATATCATGTCTCTGCGAGATGATTTCAGGACTTAGCGGGTTGGTTGCGAGTTCCCTCCGAGACGATTGCTGGTCTCTGCGAGTTCCCTCAAAACCTGGAAGAGGTGATGTGAGGTCTTCACCACTAGCCTTGTGAGGTCACTTACGACTTTTACATCCTTCGACTAAAGTCAACGCTTACCGCATCATCATGTTGGAGTCGAGATTTCGGCCCGCAAAGGGCCAAAATCTTGGCTCGCAAAATTAGGAGTATAGTAGGACCGAAATTACTTGTTCACGAGCGACAACAAAAGTAGAAGGCAAAGAAGAGAACATAAGGCTATTTTGTTACTTGACGAGGTGATCGTAGTTACATTGTGGAGGTCCCACTGCATACTCAAATGTATAGGAACTTCCCCTTCTGAACCAAGTGTTGTAAGAGTTTGGGGGAAGTCAGGTGAGGTTGCCAAATATTTAAATGGGCGACCTTCGTGGGGTGTGAACTGTCTCCCACTTGTTACAAGGGTCATATTTATAGACAAAGACAAGAGGGAGGTATCTTGTTGTCAAAAGGTGGACCTCACCACCATGCAAAGTCAGTGAGTGCTCGCAAGGTGACTTGCCGAGCTTGTCGAGGTGACCTGCTGTCATTTCCTCCACGCATGTTTCTGATCTCGATGAATACAAGTAATATAAGTCTGTTTTAAGGCCTCTTTGTGGTATTTGAGCCTTCGTTCCCAATGACTTGACCAGGAGGGACTAAGGTGGCAATCACGAACTATTGAGGCAACCCATTCATGTTCCAAAAATGGTGCCAGGTAGATAAGACTCATGACCTCCTAAATATTGGTCAAGGGTTGCGCAAGAAAATCTCATATACGCAAGTCTAATTAGATTCATTAACTTCGAGTGAGGAGACGTTCAATATTTTTACCAAAATGAGGATTGGATGATGATAACTATGGTGCCGACATTTTACCTAATCAAAAGGACAACAACGCTGAACACGAGCCACAAATGTGGTTGACATTGATACTACCAGTGAAATGCTTTTGGCTGTAGAGATTAGATCTACGATGGCCGCGCTTAGCATCACGTGCTTGTATTATAGAGGAGAAAAGTTAAACATAAGGAATAATATCCCTATCTTTCGTGGAGATCTTCTCTGCATCTAGGATTCGTGGATTTACTGTCTTTGGTGAATTGATTCTTTGAAGATGGAAGTTGGTGGCCCGCCAATTGACTGTCTTAGGTGAATTGATTCTTTGAAGATGAAAGTGGGTGGCCTGCCAATTGAAGTCAGGAGAGATAGCTTGGTGTGATATGTTACAAGAATATACTTGGCGGGTAGGGAATAGATATATCATCCAATGAAGGAAGATAAAGAGAAGGTGAAAGTTTGTTTCCAATCTGATTACTATGAAGAATGTTAGGATTTGTGTATTTCATGTATGTTTTTGGTCTTCTCTATTGTATGCTCACCTCCCCTATATGTAGGAGAGGTGGTCACTTGGTAATTAATCAAGTCATTTCCTTTCCCTTAACATGGTATCATCGAAAGAAATCACGCTTGTACCCTAGCGCATGTTTTTGGTCTTCTCTATTGTATGCTCACCTCCCCTATATGTAGGAGAGGTGGTTACTTGGTAATTAATCAAGTCATTTCCTTTCCCTTAACATGGTATCATCGAAAGAAATCACGCTTGTGCCCTAGCGCTTGAAATCCGTTCGTCTGCTTTGCCAATTCCCCGATACTTCTCCGCCCGTTCCCTCCTCATCGCACCGTCTATGTTCTGCGCCCGCTAGTAGTTTTTGCCAAGCGACTTCTTCCTCTACTAGTTCCGTCACCTTGATTCCAGAAAATCCTTAGATTATTTTTTTGTTTGTGGTGGTGATCTTCAGATTTCTATTTTTGATCGACCATGCGAAGTGTTGATACAAATACGGGTACAAGCGAGGCACCAATGGACAACTCGTACGCGTTTACTCATGTTGACCACTCTGCAAAGCATTGCGCTAAGGGCATATTCACATGACTTTATTATTTTGTACTCGTATTACTATTTGTGAAACACCGTATATAAGAGGAGACCTCTTTTGTAACTTCATCTTCTATCACTTAAAAATTATCAAGAAATAAGAATTGACTAGGGTTTTTTGGACGATTCAATGTCCAGCCTTAGAGGTATGTGCTCTCCTATGATTCACAACCTTCTTCAATCCTCCTTCCTGATAGTAGGAGCTGTCTCTGTAGCTGGTTAAATATTTGCTTTTGCAAAGCAAACTTAATAGTATTTGGCACCATCTCCTTTTACTTGTTTACATTACTACAAACTTCTTTCTAGAGATGGCAAAACTTTTTTCCCTCGTCCTGTTTATCAACTTATTTAGTTGTGGTCTATCAGTTAGGTTGTCATGGTTTGAATTAGAAACATGATTCTATTTTCTTCACCAATCTGTTTTTTTTTTGTTTGCTTGGGCAGGTTTTTTGAGCTTGGATTGTGGAGGAACTGAGAAGCACACTGATACTCTTGGTCTTGAGTGGACTCCTGATAATCAAGCTATATTTGGTGGAACAGCCATCGTATCTACTCCAAATGAGGCCCAAAGACAATACACTACAGTGAGATACTTCCCTGCAGATGATAAAAAGTACTGCTATACACTACAATTACAGAATAGAACCCGTTACCTTGTACGAGCAACCTTCTTGTATGGAAATTTTGATAGAAGCGATGTCTACCCAAAATTTGATCTCTCTCTTGGAGCTTCTCACTGGTCAACGATCATTGTTTCTGATGAAAACACCATTGTTGTTAAAGAGTTAGCATTTCTTGCCACTTTACCCACAGTTAGCATTTGTCTATCTAATGCCACTACTGGGCAACCATTTATTTCAACACTTGAACTTCGCCAGTTCAACGGATCGCTTTATTACACCACCGTTGAAACTCAATTTTTTCTCAGCCTGTCCGCCAGAATAAATTTTGGTGCTGAGAACAATGATTCAGTCAGGTGCACATCACCTTTGAATTTCGATTATTAAGAAGCATGTTTGCTTCTCTTAATTTTGAATGTATGTTTTCAGTAGCCGTATCTTAACTTTCTCTTCTTGTTGAGTAAAACCTGAATGCAAAATATATTTTGAGAGCCTGCACTGCTAAAACTCTCTTTTCTTCTATTTAACTTATCTATTTTCAACTTTTGTAACGGAAGTATTGTTTTCATTGATATAGTTTTGATAACTTCTTATCTAAGTTTTACTGTTTGCAGATAATTGTCATGAATGCATCTAATACATGAGATTCACATAATTGCATATATATACTAGTGACAGACATGGGGCTCCGTCCCTACGGCCAATCGCGACAGTACATCAATTTTGACATATACGGGGCTCTGCCCTTATCAATTAATTAATACAGCTTAAAAAAACATGCTATCAATTATTTTACCTTAATGCAAATATTATTTTGCATGTCAAGTCAATTTTAATAAAATTGATTAGTTTAATGGTAGCTCCTCAAGAATACCGCTGACATGTCAAATGACAACCTTTCTTGAAAAGACCGCTGACATGTCAAATGACAACCTTTCTTGAAAAGACCGCTGACATGTGTAATGCTAGGCTACTCTAGTAGGTCTAGGAGCTCTACTAAAAACTTTTTGGATTTCATAAACTTCCATTATTATTTTTAATTTGGGGATATTGTGTAGTTACATAAATGTGCATAGTATTTAATGAATTTCTATATCATTGTTTTAAATATAGATTAAGTCATTAAAGCAAAAGAATATAGTCGTGTTCAAAAAGCCCGATCGGGCCGGGCCGGGCCCCATCGGGCTCGGGATTTTGTCAAATCGGGCTCGGCCCGAGCTCGGGCTCCCTCCAAAAGAGGGAGCTCGAGTAGGCACTTCAGGCCGGCCCAGGCCGGGCCGGGCCGGGCTTGGGTTGGACTGAATTCAAAAAGGCGGGATAAAATCCTGCCTAAATTGGCGGGATTTTATCCTGCCTAATCATAGGCGGGATTAATCCCGCCTAATCATAGGTGGGATTAATCCCGCCTAATCATAGGCGGGATTAATCCCGCCTGGCGATCAAGCGGGATTAAATCCCGCCTTGCGATCAGGCGGGATTGGGATTAATCCCGCCTGATCAGGCGGGATTAATGGCTTGGTGGGATTAAAATCCTGCCGGGCTTTCCCTTAGCCCGATGCCGGGCTCAAGCTAGCCCGACGCCCGGGTTTTGCCCGGCCCGGCCCGGGTCGGGCAACGGGCCAAAATGGGGGCCCGGTAAGGGCCCCAAGCCCGGCCTTGGCCCGGGCCGGGCTTTTGCCGGGCTGGGCCTAGCCGGGCTTTTTCTGGGCCGGGCCCGGGCGGGCTTTTCGGGCCCGGGCTTTTTGCCCATGACTAAAAGAATAAGGTTATATTTGGCAATTTTGAATGTTGCATCAAAGGCAACTTCCTCATTATTATAGTAAAAAATATATATATATAATAATAATAATTATTATTATATAGCTGCATCCGGGCAGCCTCCATGCATACGTGCACTCTTCAAGCATCCGTGCACCCTTCATGCATACGCACACCCTACATGCATCTGTGCACCCTACATGCATCCACGCACCCTTTATGGATACACGCACCCTATATGCATACGCACATCCTATATGCATACGCGCACCCTGCATGCATACACGCACCCTGCATGCTTACGCGCACCCTGCATGCTTACGCGCACCCTGCATGCTTACGCGCACCCTGCGTGCGTACGCGCACCCTGCGTGCGTACGCGCCTATGAAGCACTAACAGTTTTCTGAGGGCCGCGTGTAACGGTTCGTAAACCGCCACAATTTAAATCTGTTATTCTAAGCAGGTTTTCACAATAATATAGCGCAACAAATTCATTATATTGCAAAGGAGAAGTACCGGAAGGGAACATAAAATAAATGTCCATTCATTTAAACGTAAGGTATATCATGTCACATGCCAGAGTACAGGGAAAACGACTGCTAACACAAACTAGTACATATGTACAATATACAGACTGCAACAAAACTCTAACCTGTGCTCAAACAATGCCCTCTCTTTGCTTTCTTTCAGCCTCTGTAGACAACCTCCTAGCTGGGCCTGACAGGCTTGTGGTCTGATCCTAAAAATAGAAATCAACAATCAGTTTGTTTAAAAAATTAAGTGAGTCACTTACTTCTTCAATCACACTACAAACAAACACGAAAAGTCGACACCAATATGCAATTATATATATATAGGTTAATTACAGGGACCTCCTCTGTAAGTTTGTATAATTATAGGTTGCACCCCCTCTTAGGGTTCGTTTGGCGCGGCGTTTTTGCCGGCCGTTTGGGGCAAACACTGCCGGACGGCGGGTAAACAAATGCCCTCAGGCGGCGTTTGCCGCGTTTGAGACCGCAGCGCCGTAGGAAACGGAGGAAAACGACCATATTCGAACCGCAACCTCCCCCCTCCGTTTCCATCGGCATCCCTTCTCCTCCTGCCAGCGACTCCAAATACCGAACCAAATGAACCCTTAGTTTCAAAATTACATTTACCTCCTCTCTTAGTTTGTTCGGCTTACAAATGCACCCTTTCATCCGAATTAAGGATGGAAAATGGTAAAACTAGCTGGAATAGTTTTTTATATTCTAATTTTCCACTCCTATTCTTATTTAAAATCCATTATTTATTAACACTTCATATTAAATCTAAGGGTAATTGGGTATTTTAAACACAAAATTACCTGATTGTAAACATAATAAATTAAGAGGAGAGATCAATGTAATTTCGAAACTAAGAGGAGTGTAACCTGTAATTATACAAACTAACAGGGGAGGTCTTGGTAATTAACCCTATATATAACCATGTGTAGTAAGAAAAGTGAAATAGTAGAGTAAGCAAGAAAAATGCAATAACAGTAGTTCTGAACTGGTATAAAATAAATAATTTGTTTCAAATATCAAATTCATTATTTCCTTTATCCTTCTTCGTATCTTTATTCAGTCCAGAGTTTTCTTTTCATATCCCGTTCTTCCGAAATGCTGAGGGTCATTCTCAAATCTATCAGTCATCTGAGCCTATCAAATCAATGACAAATCTAGAGCGATTAAACACGCACTAGACTTCCACGCCTCCTAGATTACAATTCTATTCTAATTCAGGGTGATCAAACACACGACCTTTCTTGGAATTATCAAAATTATGTAAGATACCCCTCCTACAAAGGTAACTCTTAGCATTTCTATGCGTCAACGCACATTCAGTTTCTTATTCTTCTTATATTCAATTCTTATTCATTTTCAAAGTATAGGAAATATTTATATAATTTTTCCCTCAGTGTTTCTATCGCTTGTTAATTCAAGTTTAGACTTATTGCGATTTCATAATTTTTAGTGATCTCAAAATTCAAATTTTTTCAATTCAATTCAATCAATATTCAGTGTGCATGCAAAACAATAGCTCGGAGTAAAATAATTCTACATTTTTATACTTCAAAATAATTCAAATATACGTAATCAAAGGGGTAATGACTCACCACAACTTTTTCCTTGTCCTTGTCCTTCATCGGGTTCTCGTCGTGTCTATCGACGGACGTCATCCTTTGCAGTACAAAGGAAATCATTACTTTGGAGTTGCACCGTTAAATAGCTACGAGTGGACTCCTAGGACGGCCACTACCAATACCTATTAGGAGTTGCCTAAGGTGGGAATAACTTGATTCCAATAACTACTACACATTCAGCTTAATTAACAAAAAAAATCAGATTTCAGCCACTACTAAAAAACAACTACAACACAACTGGCCAAGGACTTGGGAATGGACTATCAACAATAGCTAAAACATGGCAGCCAACATCACACATCCATCAACTATGGTATCCAATAGCAACCATCAAGAGCGAACAACAACATATAGTAGGCCCCTCCCCATAAACAAGTCTAGCCGGCCGGACATAATAATACCCAAATCAGAAACCAGAAATAGCTACAGCCTGCCACTAACAATCAACAATCTAGTAGAGAAGTTGGGTGAAGGAGAAATAGAGGGAGAGAGAAAATCCCAAATCAATAAAATCCCTAAATCAGAAAGCCTAACCGGCCAAGCTACTATTGGATTTCAGAAATTTGAACTATATTTCAGCAATTATAAGAAGAAGAGGGCGGGGAGACTAAGAAGAAGAGTCAAAAAAGCTCACAATGGAGAAGTCGAGGCCCAAATATGCCAGAAATCGAGTAAGTCTAGCCGCAGAAGCGCAGCCTGGAGAAGGCAACAACCTTCTGACCTCCCTCATCACCGATTATAAGGAGAAGAGGTAGTCGTCGTGCGAGAAGAGTCGCAGCCAAGCCCTAGTTCGTCGAGCTCTCCAGGAGATGGGAAGAGGAGACAGGAAGAACATGTTGCGGCTCGATAGAAGTAATTAATAAGCAGCTGAATCCACCGCCTCAATTAATCCTCCTCTTATCATTAATAATCAGTTGTTTTTTCCAAAATTAATTCAGCCATCTAGCTGATTATATGAAGAGGCCAACTAAACGAACCAGCCGACTAAACATCTCCAAGGCATAAGAATCAATATATGCTGATCAGTATTCATCCATCAGCCAATACGCAACAATATATGTACATGATGCTAATACATGCATATAAATTGATTTCAATAACGAAATTTAAACTAAATACAAAATGATCGTCGCAAAACATCAAAAATTTCGAACTTCAAAATCCACTACGCGGCGTCAAATCAACACTGATTATAGTTTTTATCATAGTGAAATTAATTTTTATTTTGAGGATATGTTGGAAATTTATAATTTTAGTATTTCAACAACACGAGTCTTACACCGCATATCCGTGCCGTGTACAATTTCAGTACCAGTG
Source organism: Platanthera zijinensis (assembly GCA_039513925.1). Classification (NCBI taxonomy): domain Eukaryota; kingdom Viridiplantae; phylum Streptophyta; class Magnoliopsida; order Asparagales; family Orchidaceae; genus Platanthera; species Platanthera zijinensis. The sequence goes on from CM077088.1 coordinate 58,847,012, forward strand.
CATACACAACACTTTGCGGATACACATGCTACTTGGAGGATATGCATGCTACCCTGCATATATGCTCAAACTTGACGTATCATCTTATTGGAATCTAGAAAACAGAGAAGATAGCAAATCACCAGGAGTTCCTAAAAATGTTTCTGCTAAGTTGCAAGGTCAGCTAAGAAGGGTCGTTGCTGGAGAAATTCTGCGCCGAGAGATTGAACTTCCTGATACACAACACCAAGAGAGAGTGTTGACCGAGTTAAGAGGTCATAATACGTTGTATAGATGTGAGAGGTTTTGACTCCCTCGAAGTACAGGGTAGCGAGATGATCCCACGACCTTCACAGTGTTGGCATGACGGATGATGGGTAAACATGCATTAGAAAGATTGTTTTCAAGATAGGTGCGAAAGATCATCATTGGCGCCCCAATCAGCCTAAGAGGGAGACACTAGGTCAGGTGGAGCATCAATGATATGATGTTGTTTGCGTTGAGAGTGCAAAAGGCAAGTGAAGGAGACACTCCAATTAGAATAATTTGGTCCAGTTAGTTTTGACGCTGTTCCGAATTTTTTTGAGATACTAAAAATGATTGTAGGAGGTGTAATGTTGACGAGAGCAGAAGGGAGTAATGGACTGCCCATAGTTCAAAACAAGCAAGTTCAGTGAGCTCGGCAAAGGCGTTGTCAAGTTAACTGGGGGAGCTCGCAAAAGTACGCAGGAAGTGTTGACGACAAGGTCGCAGATGTCGGATGTCGGGTTCATGTCGGTTTGGGTCTGAAATGTCGTATGTCGGATTGTGGGGAATATATCAGGGATATTTTACAATATCGGGTTTTAATATTTAAATAAATTTATTCATATATATAAAAAAATTTTGTACATATGTGCAGTTACATACATAATATATTTTTATAAATTACATAATAAACATACACATACTGTATGTTTATAAATTATATAATAAACATATATATACACATAATGTATGTTTATAAATTATACAAAAAGAAGCGTTGACGACAGTAAATGACATAAAGAGCATCAAATGAAAGTGAAACGAGAAAGAATGCCAATCTTAGCTCAGAGTGATGCACGAAATTTAGCCTAAAACAAAATATTACCGCTTGGACGCTTAAAATAAATGAAAAATATATATTTTTAGTACTCATATATCGTCTTCGAGATATTGCCTGATATATCGGGTAAGATCGATATATCGGGGCCAGAAGACCTATATATCGGGGCCTAACGACCGATATATCGGGGATATTTTCAAAAAAGATATTTTTGCATAAAATGTCGATGCGTTTTCTGCCCAAAACCTTTATGTTGGCCAACATCTACAACACTGGTTGACAAGCACACAAAACTCACAAAAAGTGATTGCAAAGCCACATGGGAAAAACTTCCCAGGGAGTATGGCAAGCTCACATGAAGCTGACAGCGAGCACGCAGAACTCGCAGAAAAATGTGACTGGGGTGAGGACTTGTTGGAGGGGAACTCGCAAAATCCTTACGGGAGGTGCGGTGTTCCAAGGAAAGGAGCGGGGCCTATAAATATCCATGGGGGAGGTTGATTTGGTCGTCGATCCCGATCGATGAGAGAAGAGAATTGGGGAAGGTGAGGGCAAGAGGGTTCTGGTTGGCGAGCACAAATGGAATGAGATTGGCGAGCCCTACTTGCTGAGGATATGCGAGATGAAATTAACATGCTTGGCCTGGGAAGTATCAACAAGCTTTACCTGGGGAGTTGAGAGCAGGAGCTTGCCCGAGTTTACGGGAGCAGCGAGTGATGAGTATGTGGAGTTCACGGGTTGACGCGAGAGCTAATCATAGGAGTTTTCGTGTGAGGCCGGGATTGTTCACGCGAGAGTTGAGCAATGAGTGATTTCTCTTGGCTCTCATACCATGTGAGAGTTTGAAATATAAATGAATATTATTTAAAAGAATTTAAGTTTTTACAAGGGAGCTCCATCTTTATATAGAGTATAGGGGGAAGAAGAATGCACACTTCGTGATTTGATACTAAATATACAGAGAAAAATATAATTCCTTATATGGACTTTTAGTTTTGGGCTTTAACACATTCAAATATTTAGTAGTTTCCTGGAAGTTTGGCATATTTGCGAGGATAAGTCGTGACACTCTAGCCTCTAGGCATGCGCTTTAGGACCCGATCAGGGTCGATTTACTCTACTGTAGATTGTAAGTTCATCTAGATAACTGGAGGCAGCCTATAACACCTCTACCTAGTTCAACAATATTTCAAAAGCCCACCCGATACTTGTGATATGAACCAAACCAAGCAACAATAGTAAAATCATATCATTGCAGGAAAAATAACTAATGCACACAACAAAAATAAAAGAGCGAAGCTATGGTTAAAGAAATACCTCAAAATCTGGCTCACAGAGCCAACTAAAATTGTAAAGTACAATAAGTCTGAGTAACTCAAAATTTAAATTATATCCGATAGATTTAAGTCTCCAATTAGTGAGACATTAAATTGAAAGGGATGAGCATAAGCTAAATTCGATGGAACCCTCAAAAGCTTATCCTAAGCGAATCTTTTGACCTTATTCTCCGGAAAAGAAAAATCCTAAAAGTCTAAAACAGATCTGCCCATCTGGTGTGTAAGAAAGTTCTTCGGATACAATAAGTCTGAGTAACTCAGAATTTAAATTATATCCGATAGATTTAAGTCTCCAATTATTGATACATCAAAATTTTAAATTATATCCAATAGATTTAAGTCTCCAATTATTGATACATCAAATTGAAAGGGATAAACATAAGCTAACTTTGAAGGAACCCTCAAAAGCTTATCCTAAGCGAATATTTCGACTCGATTCTCATGAAAAGAAAAATCTTAAAAATCTAAAACAAATCTGTCCATCTGGTGTGCAAGAAAGTTCTTCCTCTCAGTGATACTAAAATGACATAATAAAAAAATGAATTCATACTTTAATAGTATATGCTAAGGGAAGGTTGTTATGAGCCTAATTCGGAGGTGGTCAGAGGAGTGGTTGGAGGTGAAGATGCGGGGTAACGGAGATACTACGGAGCCATGACCGCGGCTGCCTAAGCGAAGCTTGCTCGTTGGAGGAGAGAGCTACCAAGACCTCACACTCAAAGACGGGAATTAGACTCTATCATTACATGACTTCTCCATACAAGACCAAGGGTCTATTTAGGACCCCGAGTAACATACCCGTAAATACATAGAAACATTAAAATATTAAAGGACACTACTTAACTTGACTGGATACAAGCGACACACACCCAAGTTGACTTGAATACATATATAGTAATAACATTGATAACCAGCGGGTGAGTCGTGACAGTTCCGTAACATCTCATCCGCCCTTGAAATCGAGTTTGCCCTCAAGCTCGAACTCCACTTGGTGACTGAATCATCTTGTAGCTTGATCTCTCGCTAGAACAATGCATGATATCGTGTAGCGATGGCGACGGCGTTGGTGAGTAGCGGTGGCGCCGTTTGAAAGACGAGCGACGAAAGTAATGGCTTTGGCAAGGTCGGTGGAGTGGTAAGGAGCAGCATCAACAACAAGGATGTCGAGGGAGCGACAGCCGGCAGAAGGAACGGAGCCGAAGGTGGTGAGGTGGCTGGAACGGGTCCCTCGGGGTCGGCAGAATGGGGGCCGGCGGAGCAAGTGCCGACAAAAGATGCGGTGAGTTGATCAGGGCAAGTGGAGCCGGGGCTGACAAGACAATGACTGGTATCAACGGCGGAGTGGCGATTGCATGGTCTTGTGGCGGCGGTGGAATGGTGAGCAACTGCTTACTTTTAACAAGTATGTCTTCGAAGAGCTCCAGGATGGCGGCCTCGAGACGATGTGTCTCGTGAGCTAGTCGAATAACCTATGAATTATAAGATAGAGTTAAAGACGATATCATTGTGAGGATAAATAAAGTGAATTAATTAATTAAACAATAATTGATTAAATGGCTGACGGTTGGGGGGGGGGGGGCTTGTGGTGCGGAGGGATCGAGCAATGAAAATGGTGAGAGAAAAATGCCAGCTGGGAATAATGGGTTGCTGCAGAGTGGGCTCTCAAAAAAAATCAAATGGGGGAGTAATTAATTAGAAATCGTGCACATGACTCATGTGATGTGGGAGATGTGAAATGATAAAATCGATACATATTAAAGTAATGGCTGGAATGGGCTGATGGAACTTCCAAAAAAAGGAAAAGGGTGTTGGTGGCTTAAAAATAAAAAAAAGGTGTTGTGGGGGGAGGGGCTCGAGGCAGGAGTTGGGGCGTTAAAATAAAATAAATGACTTGTGGGGAGGGGCCCGAGGAAGGGAAAACTCAGGTATGTTGCGTGCGGATCAAAGAAAAAAATGGAAGGGAGCAGGAGGATGGAGACGGGCTCGACTTAAGGCGATATAGACGGGCGGAATGGACACCACAAGAGGCGCGGAAATGAGGGCAGACCTTCAACTGAAGGCGTCGAGCGATTGAAGGGGGTCGTCGAGGTTGATGTCGTGGAAGGCACGCGTGCTGAACCCGACGGGGAGGATGTCGCGCTGGTAGGGAAGTAGGGAGGCAGTGCGGCGGTGCTGGCAGCGAATTCGACGGTGGTTCCGGCTGGTGCTGGCAGCGATTTCGAGGGAGATTCTGGCTGGTTAAGGAATATGCACGCTGAATCGTCGAGGTGCGTTTGCGGAAGAGGACCGATAGCTCTGATATCAAGTTGTTACGATCCTAATTCGGAGGTGGCCGGAGGAGTGGTCGGAGGTGGAGATGCGAGGTAACAGAGATATTACAGAGCCATGACTGCGGCTGCCTAAGCGGGGGCTTGCTCGTTGGAGGAGAGAGCTACCAAAAACTCACACTCAAAGACGGGAATTAGACTTTTTCATTATTTGACTTCTCCATACAAGACTAAAGGTCTATTTATAGAACCCCGAGTGTCATACCGGTAAATACATGTAAACATTAAAATATTAAAAGATACTACTTAACTTGACTGGATACAAGCGACACATACCTAAGTTGACTTGACTACATATATAGTAATAACATAGATAACCAACAGGTGAGTCGTGACAAATCCGTAACAAAGGTTTACTATGGTTATATGCATGTTTTTCTATAAACGTAATTTTCGAAAATAAACCCTTTTTTTATGTTTTGATCATATACTAAATTTTCTAGAAATTTGGAATTATTAAAATGTAGGGATTCTAGGTTCTCATCTTGTATCTAAAGTTGAGGTGACTTATGTTCCCTTTCTTCTTATTCTTAGTTTCCTAAATTGTTAAACACATTCTAGAGATTTGAGTCCCTAATGACGATTATAAGTGCTCTAATATGTCTCAGTCACAGACATAAACTCACATCTAATATTCATTGTCATTAGGGTGATCAGAAGAAGAAAATCTCGTAAGGAAGATAGTTTCTGTTTGCCGAAGGGAAGGAAAAAGGGAGTTTCCTGCTTGAAGAGACTTCAATGACATTAACACAGCAAAGGCAAAAACCATGACTAAGATAAAGTAGGGTCGATGATTACTTGTTTGAAATCGACGAAAAAAGGGGTGATTGTGAATGAAGATCGACCGAAAAGTCTCCTTTCCTCCTGCAATCGGTTCCAGAGGAGAAGGGAATGAGTCCTGTGTGCGCTCCAGTCGATGCAACTAAAAAGATGCCCCTGCGAGCGCTCCAATCGATAAGAGAAGTAGATGTGGAGTGAGCTCAAGTCGACGAGAAGGGAATAATTTCCCATTGGTGAAACTGATCGACGATAATTGCAGAGTTATCGCTAGAATCGTCGACTTCCTGGATCTGTTTGAGGGAATTTGCGGGCACAAAGAGAGTTCCGCGGGTCTCATTTCACATGACTGAGAGGAGAAACTGACAAGGAGATCCAACTGTTCCTCCTATACCCAATGTCGCGCGGTTTCTCCCTTCCAGAGCCGTGCGGCGACAATTACCACTAAACCTAAGTGTCGTGGATGCAATTAAATGGCTTCGGTTAAGATTTTAAGCGGACAGGGTTAACAAGAGCTCTTGTAATTACAAAGTTGCCATTTCACCTAAAATTGTTTCTTTAACCAAGTGTGTGACACTCTCGTGAACCCTTGAATCATGCCGAAGTAATTCTCATAAAATTTTCTACGACATGAAATTAGTTGATTATTTAGTTAACTCATAAAATTTAACTGTGGCTAGCTTAGATACCTCGATCAGCGATGCAACTGCTTTACTCAATCATGATCGGACCATGTAGTTAAAATTTATGGAAGTACTTAGAAAATTTATGGAAGTACTTAGAATTTTGGATGTTACACAACCAATTTGATCGACTCATTATTATATTTTTATGTATTTTTCAATTTTTTACCGAGTGTTATTTGGAGATTTAGGTTAAATGATCTGAGCGAACTATCTGAACTGTTGGATTCATTTAACCAAAAACCCCCTCTTACCCCTAATTGAAGCTTAGGGTTGTAGAGGATTTGGCTTCGGATCGAGGCCAGTAGGCCGCAACACTTGGGTGCCGAAGCTCGTCCTGCTCCTTATATATTTTTTCTTTAGTATTTCATTTTTTATTGATCGAGTGATTTGGTAAGATGATAGTTTCAATTTTAAAATTTTTGCAGTTCATATTGATGTAAGCATATTTGGCCATGTGGGATGGCTGAAAAGACAGAATTAATATTTCAGGTATCCTGACGACCCATTCGATCGAATATGGGAATCTGATTCAGTAAGAAGGGCAAACTATCTTGTTGATGTTGCTCCAGGAACTGAAAAGATATCGACGACAAATCCGGTAGATGTTAGCTATGGTGAAAAGCCTCCACAAAAGGTGATGCAGACAGCCGTTGTAGGTCGAAATGGATCATTGAGTTATCGACTCGACCTGGATGCTTTTCCAGGTTTTGGCTGGGCATTTTCATATTTTGCTGAAATTGAAGATTTCCCTTCAGATAATACAAGGAAATTTAAACTTTTCGTCCCTGGCATGGCCACAATTAGTAAGCCTACTGTTGACGTTGAAGAAAATGCACAAGGGAAGTTTCGGCTCTATGAACCTGGCTACTACAATATCTCACTGCCATTCATCTTCTCCTTTGATTTTAAGAAAACAAATGATTCATCCTTGGGACCAATTTTGAATGCTCTAGAAATATACAAGTATCTGCAGATTAACTCTGGTTCTCAAGACGGTAAGCCTGAAAATTGTGATTCATAATGTGGTTTAATTCAATATAATTAGAACTTTAATATTATTAAGATGTCGGTGTTATTAGATGTCAGTACTATCTGCTAAATTAATTATTTTTGGTTTAATGTCGCTATATTTAAAGATGTCAGTGTTATTTTAATTTAGTTCTTAAAATGGCGCGATTATTTATATTTATGAGTTTTAACTTGCAGATATTAGCAAACCAAATTACTGACGCCTTCAAATAACATATATAGAAGTGCATACAGCTGTCTTTAGCAAAAGCCCTTATTTTCACATGAATATAACATTTAATGTGAATACAAGATTGAATTGTTGATATAAGCACATTTCAGGATATGTTATGGCCAGCCTTGTTTCCCACTACACACAAGAAGATTGGTCACATGAAGGTGGTGATCCATGTCTACCGGCTTCCTGGTCCTGGGTGCAGTGTAATTCCGATTCACAACCAAAAATAGTTTCCATGTACAAAGTCAAGATTTTGATTAATTCCACGAATTTAATATTCTTTTCTATAAGTAAAATAGTTGTTCCCTGGCTAATTTCGATGTTATCTGGGCAGTGATTTGTCTGAAAAGAATCTCACAGGGAACATTCCTTTGGAGCTCACAAAATTGACTGGCTTAATTGTGTTGTAAGTTGCAGTTGATCATTTATTTTATTGAGAATCCATCTAAGAACCTTGAATTGCCCATTATTCCTCAATATTTTATATATTATAAATTTTGGTCGATTTAAGATTTCAAAATTTGTCAACTAACTAATTGTGATAAAAAATTCTCCCACATTGTTACGGATCCCGAACGAGCGAACGAGGGAGAAGAGCGACCGCCAATGTAGCAGGTGTATCAACGCTGCGAGCGTGGCACGCGTAACATGTCGGCCTAGCCGACATGTGTTGTGGGGTGTTATTGTATCCTTTATATTATTATTGTTCTTATGTTTCAGTACCATTATGTTATGTTGTGACCGGCGACTATATAAGTCCGAGAATATTGTATTTTGGGTATACTTGAAAGTATTTGGAATCTCTGATTATTTTCCCTCTCTTCTCTTCTAATTTCTCCCCCCTTCCTCCCTCTCTTTTTCCGAGCCCTAACAATTTGGTCTGACCCGTTGCCTTTCAGCCGTGGTCTCCGCAACCCGAATTACCCGCGCCTACCCAGTCCGACGTCTGCACTTCCGCCCTACTTCCCCGTCGTGCCGCCTGTCGCTGCTTCCCACATAGGCTGTCATGGTTTTCCCCGCCGCGCATCGCCAAACCGACGCGGGTCCAGCGCGTCTCGCCGTCGCGGTCTGTACCGCTTCTGATCCGCCGGATCTGTCTGATCTTCTCGACTGTCCTAGACATGGCTCCAACGGGCATCGCACCTCCGCCCTACGGCTTCCCGCGCTTCCGAGTTCCCTTGCCTCCACCCGGTCGATTGCATGCCCTTAGGCTGCGATTAATGGTCAACATCGACACAACTCAGCCATCCCCACCCACAGATTCAGCCATCCTTTGTCGTTTGGATGAACACGACGGTTCGATCGCGTCGCTGCAGGCCCTCATGCTACGCATGGATGCTAAGATCGACTCCCTCTTGGTCGGTCATCTTACCACATCCGCGACGTCCGCGGAGGATTCGCCGTCACTCCTTGGAGTCCCCCAGAATCGTTCCATGCAACAGTCCCCCTGCCCGTGGTTCTCTTACCGAGCCCTCGATCCTTTGATGTTCCCTCTTTCATTGGCACTGATCCCATGGGATGGATTGCCCAGGCCAAATAGTTATTTGAGATACAACGAATCTCGGAGCTACAGAAGGTTAGCACGACATTGATCGGCATGAAGGGCTCCACCCTCCACTGGGTGCACTGTTTCCGACAGTTCAAACCGATCATGACCTTCAACATGAGCTCATTTGTCGTTATGACACCCGCTACTCGGCATGAAGGGCTCCACCCTCCACTGGGTGCACTGTTTCCGACAGTTCAAACCGATCATGACCTTCAACATGAGCTCATTTGTCGTTGACACCCGCTACTCAGGCTCTGCGGTGGAGCGGCTCTACGGAGTCCGTTAGACGGGCTCCCTTGACGAGTATAACGATGAGTTTATTGCCCTCGCGACGCATGTACCAGGATTTCCGCTAGATCACTACCTCAGCTTCTTCATGCATGGACTCCTCCCACACATCTGTGCACGTATCCGCACCCACCTTTCGTCGTCGATTGCGGAGGCCATGGATCTCGCCCGCTTGGTTGAAGCGGAATTTCACACTCGACCTCTGGACATGGGCAAGCCTCCTCCCATACCTTCGGCGCGCCCAGTCAGCCGGCCAGCAGCGGCCTACTGTCCACCACAGTTGGAGATACCTCCGGCCCCCGATCGGGTCGCACCGCTGCGCCGCCCTCTTAGGCCTATGGCCCACCCTGACTCTCCAATCAGGAATACCATGATCTGCGTACCAAGGGATTGTGCTTCCATTGTAATCAACCTTACTCCCCTACGCACGAGTGCCCGCTGAAAGACCTCCAAATCCTCATTGGCGAGGAGGAACCCGTGGTGACACTCGCAGACTTCGAGGCCCTTGTGTTGGATACGACGACCGAGGACCTCCCAACGACCACATTTCACCTCTTAGACCTTCCACTGTTTACCGTCAGCGGATTCTCGGGCCCACAAACGATGAAGCTTTGGGGGACACTTCACAGGGCCTCTGTTGTGGTGATGATTGATAGCGGGGCGAGCCAAAACATCATCTCTCAGCATCTGGTGAATTGTCTAGCGCTACCAATGCAGGCCGGCGAGCGTTTCTCGGTCTGCTTAGGAGATGGTAGGTGGACGACTACGGGTGGTTTGTGCGCCACCCTCACTCTCACCATAGGCCACATCCCATTTCAGGCAGACTTCTACGCCTTCTCTTTGGGCGGGGTGGATGTTATTCTCGGGGTGGCTTGGCTTCGTATCCTTGGGGACGTTAACATCAACTGGGACCGCATGACTATGTGCTTCCTCCATTGGGGCACGCCCTGCTTGCTGAAGGGCAAATCGGCTTTACTTCGCTAGTCTATCTCCTTACGGTCTCTTCAGAAAGCCACCGACGTGGATTGGGCAGTCTCCTTGTGGCACCTAAAGGGGCAGTCCGCCCATTGCTCACCGCCCGCCCCGGAACTGCATGCTATCTTGGACCTCTTTTCGGACATCTTCACTGACAAGACCTGTTTTCCCCCTGCCAGGCCGACTGATCACCGCATTCCCTTGTAAGGGGGCGTGTCTTCCAACTTTATTCGACCATAACGTTACGGCCCCGTGCAGAAGGGCGAGATCGAGACACTGGTGCTCGACATGCTCGCGGCTGGCATCATTCGCCCCAACTCTATCCCCTTCTCGAGCTGGGTCCTCCTGGTCCGCAAGAAGGACGGTAGCTGACGCTTTTGCGTGGACTACCAAGAACTCATCAAGGTCATCATCCCGGATAAGTACCCCATTTCAGTCATTTAGGAGCTCCGGGATGAGTTACGAGGATCAGTCTATTTCTTTAAGTTGGACCTATGCGCCGGCTATCATCAGATACAAGTTCGAGAGTAGGATATTCCCAAGACGGCGTTCCGCACGCATGATGGTCATTATGAGTTCCTGATCGTGCCTTTTGGCCTGACAAATGCTCCTGCCACTTTTCAGGCTACCATGAATGATCTATTCCATCCAGTCCTGCGCTGATATATATTGATTTTCTTCGATGATATTCTAGTTAACAGTTCATCTTAGTAGGACCATTTGGACCATGTTCGAGCCACTCTCAGCACTCTCCTGGAGCACTCTTTCTGTGTGAACCCTTAAGAAATGCGTCTTCAGCCAAACAAAAATTAGTTACTTAGGGCACACCATATCCGCAAACGACGTAGCTATGGATCCAGACAAGGTTCGGGCCGTCCTTTAGTGGCCCACACCATGATCACTCTGCGACATCCGTGGATTCTTGGGTCTCACCGGGTACTACTGTCGGTTCATCTGGGACTACGACAAGATTGCCAAACCTCTCTTCAGCCTGTTAAAGAAGTCAAAGACCGACATTTTTCAGTGGCCACCGGCAGCAGCCGCTGCATTCTGGAACCTTCAGTAGGACCTAAGCACCTCGCCCGTGTTAGCTATGACAAATTTTTCACAACCATTTGTGGTGGAGTGCAGGCGGGACAACCGATCGCTTATTTCAGCCATACGTTTGCGGCCACCGTCCGCTCTCACTCCGTATATGAGTCCAAGTTGATGACATTGGTTATATCAGTACAATATTGGCAGTCCTACCTGCTTGGCCGCCACTTCACGGTTTGGACAGATCATTACAACCTGTGCTACCTCCTCCACCAGAAGATTGCGACCCTTACACAACAAGTTTGGGTGGCCAAACTCTTAAGGTACGACTTTGACATCGAGTTTCTAGCGGGATTGTCCAACCGGGCAGCCGACGCCCTCTCCCACCAATTGCTGATGGCGAATCTGACGACCATTTCCCTACCAGTCTTGGAGGACACCTCCTTTCTTCAGCGTGAAGTTGCAACCGACCCCGAGCTCGTGTCAAATGTGGAAGCCTTGTGGCTGGACGTCATTGCCCGACCACCTTATTGCCCCGCTGGCGACCGCCTCTACCATCATAATCATCTGGTACTTTTCGCATCCTCTCAGCTGATTTCCCGCCTACTCATCGAGTTCCATACAACCCTAGAAGGGGGTCACGCGAGCACCTTCAGGACGTATCGCCACCTCGTCGCTTTGTTGTATTGTCTGGGAATGTCGGTGGGTCAAGGCCTTCTTCGCGACCTGCCTACCGTGCTAGCGCGCAAAGTACGAGGCTACCTTTCTTGGGGGCCTCCTCCAGCCGCTCCCCGTCCTGACACAGATATGTGAAGACATTTTTATGGATTTCATCTCCTTGCTTCCCCACTCCAAGACATGGGACTGCATATTGGTGGTCGTGGACTGCCTCTTCAAGTATGCTCATTTCATTATGCTTCGACACCCTTTCACTGCTCCCGGAGTGACCGCTGCCTTCGTTAACGAGGTCATCCGCCTCCATGGGTTCCCTCGCTCCATTGTGAGTGACCGCAACCGCCTCTTCCTGAGTTACTTTTGGCAGCCGTTGTTCAAGATGCAGGGTACGTAACTTCGATGAGTACGGCCTACCATCTGCAGAAGGACGGACAATCCGAGGTCATGAATCGATGTTTGGAGATCTATATACGTTGTTTTGTGTGTGATCACCCGCGTGCTTGGACCGAGTAGCTCTCCTGGGTAGAATACTCCTTCAACACGTCCTTCCACTCCAACACCGACACCAAACCGTTTGAGGCAGTTTATGGAAGGCCTCCGCTCGTCATCACACAAGCCATGCGGGTGAATGCGCGATAGCCGTCGTGGATGGCCTCCTCCGCGACCGCGATGCCATGCTTCATCAGCTACGCCAACACCTCCAGCATGCCCAGGATAGGATGGTGGCCTCAACCAAACTCCATCGACGCGACATCCAGTTTACCGAGGGAGATTCTGGGTTTCTCAAGCTCCGGCCACGCCAACAGGTCACGGTGACCCTGCGGACCCACTCGAAGTTGGCGGCCAAGTTCTACGACCCCTTCGAGATCCTAGTACGGGCGGGCACTCAGGCATATCGCCTTCGCCTACCTCTGGAGAGCTGTGTCCATCCAGTGTTCCATGTCTTGTAGCTCAAGCGGGTGATCGGTGATCACCCAATCGAGGAGGCACTTTGATGGGGGACCATCGGGCGCACTTCGGCGCAAGGCGGACCCCACCTTCATATATTCGCGCCGACGGACTTGATCGAACCGGAGATCCGTTACCGTGGATGTGTCCGGCTCGTCGTTTAGATTCATTTTCATATATAGCACTTTGTATTTCGGATATTATTTTATATAGTTTTGGGGACGGAACCGCCGGCCGATCATAGCCGTCGATTCCGGTTGCCCTAGCTTGGCTTTCTTATAAATAGAATAGGAGGGCTGCAGGAATTGCGATTGCTGAAGTTTGGAAAAGGTCTTCTTCCTTCCTTCCGGTGATCATTCCGCGGTGCCGACGCCGTGGAGCCCCTTGGTGCCGACGCCTCGGGTAAGTTCCTTTGCTTTTCCCCCTCCCTCCTCCTCTTCCCCATCCAACCCGCCAGCCCCAACTGGTTCTCCGCCTGAACCAGTCAGCCGCCTGAACCAGCCCGCCATCCCACGCCAGCCCACCGCCTGAACCAGCCAGCCGCCCTCCGCCAGTCCGCCGCCTGAACCTTTTCCGCCCAGATTTGGGCTGCCTGAGCCCTTCCCCACCGCCCAGCATACCACCATCCAATCCCCCCTACCGCTGCCCCTTACCTTCCCCTCCACAACCACCAAACTCAGCCCCCACCAGCCACATATTCAGCCCTCACCGGATCTGGACAGATCCGACCAGATCTGTCCAGATCGGGCTGGATCCCGCCGGAACCAGTCCGGCAACCCCAAACAGCCCTCCTCCACCCCCCAAACAACAGCCCTTTCATTCCCCCACGTGGATCCACCTTCCCCCTTGCCCGATCTCGTCTCAACACCACCCGGAAGTCCATCCAAGCCTCCGAAATTTCAGATCTATACTGATTTTCTGCAGCCTCAACTTTTAATTCAGAACTTTTGTTATTTGCTTTTGGGATTTGTATGTGTTGTTTGGTTTGGAATATTGTATGCTTTGTGGAACTTGTGCCGTATTGGAATTACAGTCTGTTATCATTTGCTTGTGAAGATCTCTAACTTGCAGGTTGCTTAATTCGCCGCGCGCTAATTTTAGGCCTCCGTGCGGAGGAGTGCCTTTGCCTAACGCCTAAGGAGATTGCTCTGCCGCCTAATGAATAAATGCCTTGTTTAATTTAACGTTTTGTTGCTTAACTTGATTAGCTTGCTTGATCAATATTGAGTCGGCATATAGGCATTGCTTAGGGTGAGTTCACCCCTCACGACACTAGCGGGCGTCTTAGGAGTTCACCCCACAGCCTACCCTACATCAGTTGGTATCAGAGCCCAAGGTTGGGCCGTTGTGCATGCTCCGTAGTGGTAGGACATTTAGAAGCATGGTAGATCCTCCAGTCACCAATGACCGGGCAGCGGGCTCGAATTCGAGCACCGCTACCACAGACTTCCAGCGTCTTATTCTAGAACGTTTTGACGCAATGGGTACCCAGTTCGAGAATGTGCGTCACGATATCGCCGCGGTGACTCGTCGCCTAGATCTGATAGAGCACGCTAGAGATACTCCCTCCCTTCGTGACGATGAGATCGCGGGTGACCCGGAAGACTCTCCCCGTCGCGGGCAGCAGGTCAGAGATGATCCGCCACCGGCAGACCGCTACCACCGTGAGGTCCCCGTGAGAGTCCCCACCCCGCCTGCGAGGCGGAACCCAGAGCCAGCACGTGGCCGACCACCGCCCCCGCGGGAAGATTACCGTATCCCACGTCAGCCGGGCCCTAGGAACCGTGTACCTCCCCACGATCGCTATGACCAGCGTCGAGACGAGTATTATCCACCGGGTCGACGCGAGCGCGGACCCCCACCCGCTCGGCACGATTATGACCGCGACGACGATCCTGACGATTATCCTGACCCGCGGAGAGGCGACCGCGCCTTTGATATTACCCGTAGGATTCGTCTTGATGCCCCGACCTTTGATGGCCGCCTAGACCCGAAGGTCTTTAGTGATTGGCTCCTAGACATGGATCACTACTTTGATTGGTACGATATGAGTGACGATCGATGTGTCCGGTTTGCCAAGATGAAGTTGGTCGGGCAAGCCAAGGTGTATTGGATTAGTGTGGAGCGAGCCTTAGAGCGTGATGGTTATTACCCCATCACCAGATGGGATGATATGAAGGAGAGGCTTAAGGATAAGTACCTTCCTGCATCCTACCGTGATCAGCTACTTGACCAGCTGCAGAGTTTACGCCAGGGGACGCTTTCCGTAGCCGAGTATATGGCTCGATTCGACGAGCTAGTCGTTAGGAGTGATATTTCGGAGGAGCCTATTGCCACTGCCTCTCGATTCAAGGCTGGCCTCCGATCAGATCTCCGGAGAGAGCTGATTCCCCATCGTCTGGAGACCGTGGATCAGATATTCCAGCTCGCCCTCGAGTACGAGCAGTACCTTCGTACACCTGGTACGAGGCAGTTCCCCTCCCGGACGGAGTCATCGACGTTTAGGAAGCCCGCTCCAGCCCAGACGGCTACAGCCGCCCTACCCTCACGGGTCACTACTGACTTGAAGGGCAAAGCTGTCGCTACTGAGAGCCAGAGGCCTGGGGGTATCCAGTGTTTTAGATGTTCGAGCAGAGGACACGTGGCGGCCCACTGCCCCACGAGGAGTCTGTTGATCGAGGATGAGGAGCAAGGAGTAGAGGGAGAGGAAGAGGTTACCGAGGAGATCACTACCACCGTT
Organism: Platanthera zijinensis; assembly: GCA_039513925.1. Lineage (NCBI taxonomy): Eukaryota > Viridiplantae > Streptophyta > Magnoliopsida > Asparagales > Orchidaceae > Platanthera > Platanthera zijinensis. The sequence goes on from CM077088.1 coordinate 58,862,661, forward strand.
GAGGAGGGATGGGAGAGCCACGTTGAGCGTTCATTAGAGGTGGGAGTGGTCAGACGCCTCCTACACACCCCCGTGCCGATGAGGACTGGCGCCGCACCACCATTTTCTACACGTATTTCCCGAGTGTAGGCGGACCCTGCAAGTTGGCTATTGATAGCGGGAGTTGCGTGAACATCGTGGCCCAGAAGGGTCTAGACCGTATGCAGGTGAAGGCGGAGCCTCACCCACATCCTTATCGTGTCATCTGGGTTGATAAGACAGCTATCCAGGTTACCCAGCGCTGTCTCGTTCCTATCACCATCGCATCCTTCGAGGACCAGGTTTGGTGTGATGTCATCCCTATGGACGTCGCCCACGTTCTGCTAGGCCGCCCTTGGCTATTTGATCGCGATGTCACGTGCTTCGGTCGATCGAACACGTGTGTCTTCTATGACAAGGGGCGGAAGATCACTTTATCTCCCACCCAGCCCAGAGAGAGGCCTAAGGGCCGGGTTGAGCCGTCCACTAGCACGATTGCCTCGAGACCCGTGCATATCCTTCGATGTGGTGAGTTCCTGAGAGACAGCATTGATGCTGGTATCATGTATGTGGTGGCCGCCACTATGGCATCTGATGGCCCCACATCTGAGGCTCCTCCTGCCGTGCGACCTTTGCTAGATGCGTTTGCAGACATTATGCCAGAGGAGCTCCCTGACGAGTTACCCCCTTTGCGGGACATCCAGCATGCTATAGATTTAGTCCCGGGGGCCTCGCTCCCCAATCTGCCACATTATCGTATGAACCCTGTTGAGCACGCTGAGCTCAAGAGGCAGGTTGACGAGCTTCTTCGGAAGCAGTTTATCCGTGAGAGCCTGAGTCCATGTGCCGTACCCGCCCTTCTTACCCCTAAGAAGGACGGCAGCTGGCGTATGTGCATTGACAGTAGAGCTATCAACAAGATTACGGTGAAGTATCGTTTCCCGATCCCCCGTCTAGACGACCTATTAGACACGATGTCCGGAGCCCAGATCTTCTCGAAGATCGATCTCCGAAGCGGGTACCACCAGATTAGGGTCCGAGAGGGAGACGAGTGGAAGACGGCGTTTAAGACGAAGGACGGTCTGTATGAGTGGCTGGTCATGCCATTTGGGCTCTCGAACGCCCCGAGTACGTTTATGCGAGTCATGACCCAGGTCCTACGGTCCTACATGGGCAAATTCCTAGTCGTCTACTTCGACGACATTCTGATCTATAGCCACACCGAGCCAGACCACCTCGAGCACTTGAGGCTTCTATTTGATATTCTCCGAAAAGAGAAATTGTTTATCAACTTGAAGAAGTGCTCCTTCCTAGCCGAGTCTGTCCATTTTCTGGGATTTATTATCTCCTCCTCAGGCGTGTTAGTTGACCCTGAGAAGGTCCAGTCCATCCGCGAGTGGCCCATACCATCGACCATTCATGAGGCCCGTAGCTTCCACGGACTTGCGACCTTTTACCGGAGATTTGTTAGGGGCTTTAGCTCGATTATGGCCCCATTCACTAGTTGTCTGCGCAAGGGAGATTTTCAGTGGACCGCCGCGGCCACTCGAGCATTTGAAGAGATTAAGGACAAGCTGACGTCCGCCCCCGTTTTGCGACTCCCCGATTTTAGCAGAGCCTTCGAGGTCGCGTGTGACGCGTCGGGCGTAGGTATTGGAGGAGTGTTGAGTCAGGAGGGACACCCGGTTTCTTACTTTAGCGAGAAACTGAATGAAGCCAAGCAAAAATACTCGAATTACGATCGAGAATTTTATGCTATTGTCCAGTCATTGCGGTATTGGAGACACTACCTCCTTCCCCGGGAGTTTGTGCTGTATTCGGATCACCAGGCCCTACGCTACCTCGACTCCCAGAGAAAGCTGAGTCATCGCCATGCGAAGTGGGTAGAGTATTTACAGGATTTCCACTACGTTCTCAAACATCGCGCCGGTGTTGAGAACAAACCCGCCGACGCACTCAGTCGTCGAGTCTCTCTACTTCACACGTTGAGGGCCCAGGTGGATGGTTTCGAGAGGGTGATTTTGGACTACCCCACTTGTCCAGATTTTGCTGAGATTTACACCGCGTTATCGAGGGACCCTCCAGATCCTGTTGAGGGGTTTCAGATTATTGATAGGTATTTGTTCCGGGGCTCCCGCTTGTGTGTGCCCAATACCTCATATTGTGATTATTTAGTTTGGGAACTACACGCCGGGGGTGCCGCCGGCCATTTTGGGCGAGATAAGTCGATTGCTATTGTAGAAGATCGTTTCTATTGGCCGAGTCTGAAGAGAGATGTGGCTCGTATCGTTCGACACTGCCGTGTGTGCCAAACGGCCAAGGGAACAAAGCAGAACACGGGTCTATACACTCCTTTACCCGTTCCTCATCGTCCTTAGGAGGACATTAGTATGGACTTCGTGTTGGGACTTCCGCGCACCCTGCGGAAGCATGATTCTATTTTTGTTGTGGTCGACCGGTTCTCTAAGATGGCGCACTTTATTGCGTGTAGTAAGACCGCCGATGCCCCCCGCGTCGCGGCCTTATTTATGAGCGAGGTCTTTAGATTACACGGTCTCCCAAAGTCCATTGTGTCCGATCGGGATGTGCGGTTCGTCAGTTACTTTTGGAAGACGTTATGGCGGAAGACCGGGACCACACTTAAGTTCTCTTCCGCATACCACCCTCAGACGGACGGTCAGACTGAGGTGATAAATAGAAGTTTAGGTAACCTGCTGAGGTGTCTAGTTGGTGAGCATGCGTCTAGCTGGGATTCCGTGCTCCCTATAGCTGAGTTTGCATACAATAGTTCCATCAATAGGTCGACCGGTCTGAGCCCGTTTCAGGTAGTGTCCGGTTATGACCCTAGGAAGCCTATTGATCTTATACCAGTCCCGACTGAGTCACGTCCTAGTGAGTCTGCTGAGTCCTTCACACGTCATTTGCATGAGTTGCATGAGTCTATCAGGCGTAAAATCAATTTAAGCAACGAACATTATAAAGAACTGGCAGACAGACATAGGCGAGAGAAACATTTTCTGGTTGGCGAACAGGTGATGGTGCGAGTTCGCGCGGAGCGGCTCCCTCAGGGGCCTGCTTAGAAACTGAGCGCCAGGCGAATTGGGCCCTACACTGTTTTGAGGCGGATCGGGTTGAATGCTTACGAGCTGGACATTCCTGCGAGCATGGGTATCCACCCTGTGTTCAATATTGAGGACCTGACACCTTACTTTCCACCCCACGAGTACCCCGATCCCTACCTTGGCGACCCTCCTGAGCCTCTACCACCACCCCGTTCTCCCACCACCCAGCCTCCCCTTGACTCCCACTTCCCCAGGAGTTCACCACCTGTGGCTTCACCTGTGGCACCACCACCATCACCGGACCACTTCTCCCGAGAGCTGAGGGTCGAGCAGATTACAGAGATCATTGCACATGAGTTCGTCCCTTCCACTGACGGACCCGTGTGCCGCTACTTGGTTCGCTGGCTTGGACATTCTTCATCCGACGATACTTGGGTTATTGCAGCTGAGCTTGATCGACTCGCCCCCGAGCTTCGACTACAGTACGACCATCCCCATTCATCAGAGATGAAGGCTTTTCAGTCGGGGGGAGTTGATGGGGGACCATCGGGCGCACTTCGGCGCAAGGCGGACCCCACCTTCGTATATTCGCGCCGACGGACTTGATCGAACCGGCGATCCGTTACCGTGGATGTGTCCGGCTCGTCGTTTAGATTCATTTTCATATATAGCACTTTGTATTTCGGATATTATTTTATATAGTTTTGGGGACGGAACCGCCGGCCGATCATAGCCGTCGATTCCGGTTGCCCTAGCTTGGCTTTCTTATAAATAGAATAGGAGGGCTGCAGGAATTGCGATTGCTGAAGTTTGGAAAAGGTCTTCTTCCTTCCTTCCGGTGATCATTCCGCGGTGCCGACGCCGTGGAGCCCCTTGGTGTCGACGCCTCGGGTAAGTTCCTTTGCTTTTCCCCCTCCCTCCTCCTCTTCCCCATCCAACCCGCCAGCCCCAACTGGTTCTCCGCCTGAACCAGCCCGCCATCCCACGCCAGCCCACCGCCTGAACCAGCCAGCCGCCCTCCGCCAGTCCGCCGCCTGAACCTTTTCCGCCCAGATTTGGGCTGCCTGAGCCCTTCCCCACCGCCCAGCATACCACCATCCAATCCCCCCTACCGCTGCCCCTTACCTTCCCCTCCACAGCCACCAAACTCAGCCCCCACCAGCCACATATTCAGCCCTCACCGGATCTGGACAGATCCGACCAGATCTGTCCAGATCGGGCTGGATCCCGCCGGAACCAGTCCGGCAACCCCAAACAGCCCTCCTCCACCCCCCAAACAGCATCCCTTTCATTCCCCCACGTGGATCCACCTTCCCCCTTGCCCGATCTCGTCTCAACACCACCCGGAAGTCCATCCAAGCCTCCGAAATTTCAGATCTATACTGATTTTCTGCAGCCTCAACTTTTAATTCAGAACTTTTGTTATTTGCTTTTGGGATTTGTATGTGTTGTTTGGTTTGGAATATTGTATGCTTTGTGGAACTTGTGCCGTATTGGAATTACAGTCTGTTATCATTTGCTTGTGAAGATCTCTAACTTGCAGGTTGCTTAATTCGCCGCGCGCTAATTTTAGGCCTCCGTGCGGAGGAGTGCCTTTGCCTAACGCCTAAGGAGATTGCTCTGCCGCCTAATGAATAAATGCCTTGTTTAATTTAACGTTTTGTTGCTTAACTTGATTAGCTTGCTTGATCAATATTGAGTCGGCATATAGGCATTGCTTAGGGTGAGTTCACCCCTCACGACACTAGCGGGCGTCTTAGGAGTTCACCCCACAGCCTACCCTACATCACACTTCCTCCGAAGGTTTCTGGGACCACCCCAACGGTGTTTCTTCCTCAGTGCATTACCGACACGCGCACGTTTCTCCGCGTGGAGCAGCCAATGGACCAGGTCTTAGTGGTTTGGCAGGATCACCCACTTTCGGAGGTGACATGGGTTGACCGAGCGGATATGCGCCACCAGTTTTCAGACTTCTGTCTTGAAGACAAGGCGAATTTTCTAGAGGGAGGTATTGTTAACCTAACGGAGAGGACGAGGGCGAAAGGCGACCGCCAGTGTGGCAGGTGTATCAACGCCGCGAGCACGGCATGCGTAATATGTCGACTTAGACGACATGTGTTGAGGGGTGTTATTTTATCCTTTATATTATTGTTGTTCATATGTTTCGGTACCGTTATGTTATGTTGTGACCAACGACTATATAAGCCGAAAGATATTGTATTTTGGGTGTTAGAATATTCTGTTTTTATGCTTTATTTTGTTATGCCTCTATTATTGTATCACCTCTCTCTATATAAGACTTATTATTGAAATGAAATTATTCTGATTTTACCGTGCAACATGGCATCAGAGCAGTGAATGAAGTTAGTTAGATGACTAATAGAAAGTAAATTACGAGTAAAATTGGGAATATGAAGGAAATAGGATAAGGTGAGAGAGGAGCAGGAGATGGAATCCTTACCTGCGATAGTTGAAAGAGAAACATCTGCAATGCTCACCTTATCCCGGTCAAAGAGAGGAGTATAGGAGATAAAACCTGTAGAGGACCCATTCATATGATCTGTGGCCCTAGAGTCAATAATCCATTGGGTGGAAGAATGAGAGGAAGCAGAATGAGCACCTGGAATTCCTGTGTGTGCGTAGGAGGAAGAAGCAAAAGGCTCCATAGAAATTACTTGCATCAAGCGTTAGATGGCTAACATTTCATCAGCAGTAAATGCACCAGAGGGGGGGGGGGGGGTGGCAGAACCATCTTAGCTAGAATATCTAGGGGGGATATCGGAAGTTGCATCAGTGAGATGAGCAACATGAGGAGAAGTGTGATGACCAGAGGAGCGCCCAAAACCACGACCGTCACGAGGCGGAGCAGTCCCTCTCGGCGGAGGGAACCCATGGAGCCTGAAGCAAGTATCCCGAGTGTGGTGATTCTTGCCACAATAATCACAGAGGAGTTGATCCTTATCGGAGCCCTTCAACTTTTAGTCCCGGGATGAACGACTACCGAGAAGAGAAGAGGGCGTAGCAGCCAGAGCAGAGCCCTCAGGCACAGGATCAGGAAGTAGGGTCTGACGACAATCGAATTCCTGCTGCACAATGTTGTAGACCTCAGGAAGGAAAGGTAACTGTGGACACCCCAAAATCTGAATACTAATCTGATCGAAGTCTCGATGTAGGCCATGATGAAATTCAAATGTACGATTGCGGTCGTCTCTGGCCCGAACCATCACCTCATTAGTGGGGCTAAAAAATGTAAGAAGATCAAAATGATCATATTCCTGATACAACTGCGTGAACTCCAAGTAGTACACAGAAGGAGGACGATCACCCTGTCAGAGTAAGGAGATCTTCTAGCGCAACTGGATGATCCGAGCAGCATTGTCTTGACGAGAGTAGGTGGACTCCGCTTGTCGCCAAATGTCCACAACATTGTCGAGGAATAGATAGTTACAGGCAATGGATTCCTGCATCGAATTAGTAAGCCAGGATATGACCAAGGAATTCTCCGACTCCCACTGCACCCATTCAGAAGAGGTCTTGTCTGGTTCCTTCATTTGACCAATGACATAGCCAAAGAGACGATGGTTTTGAGCGCTAGAGTGATAGATCGAGACCATGAAAGGTAATTGATGTCATTGAGATGAATTGTAGTGATCTGAGGGGCATTATGATCAGGGTTTCCACAAAGAAAATTGTCGGAGGAACAATCCCTGATGAGGGAGCGAGAGAATTAGCCCCGCTAGACATATTGGCTCAGGAATAGAAATTCGGAGACGATCCAAATTTAGGGCATCAAAAAAATGGGAGAGGAAGAGAAATCCACTCCATAAGAGCACCAATAAGGGTTGACGACGCCGGAAGAGGCAGGCCAACTCACTGCATTGAGGATCCGGCGCCGGAAGGACTGAAGGAGAGCCGTGACGGATGGAGAAGTCCCAAGCGGAAGAAGGCCCTAGACAGGTGGAGAAGTTCCGAGCGGAAGGAGAGACGGCGGGCGGGTCGGAGCAGAGCGGAAGATGCGAGCGGCGAACAGACAACGAGTGAATGAAGAGCGGGAGGCGCGAGCGGCGGATTAAAAAACTAGGACAAAAAATTTTCGAGCTATGATACCATGTTACACAGCAAAATCAGAATAACCATACATGGGATTTGGTGTCTCTTCCCTATGGAAAGAAGATGATTGTGTGTAAATGAGTGTTCTCTGTGAAACAGAACACACAAGGGATTGTCGAGAGGTGCAAGGCAAGACTGGTGGCAAGGGGTTATACGCAAACTCTTGGTATTGACTATCTGGAAACGTTTGCCCCAGTGACAAAGATGAACACTATCAGGGTCTTGTTATCCTGTGCTGCATGCAAGGGTTGGAACCTTTGGCAGCCTTATGTGAAGAATGCATTCCTCCATGATGATCTAGATGAGGAGATATCCATGTCTATTCCTCCAGGTCTCACTCATAGAGGTGCAAAAGGGAAAGTTTGCAGATTAAAAAAAGACTTTTTATGGGCTGAAGCAATCTTCAAGAGCCTGGTTTGGGAGGTTCCACAAGGATATGATGTCATTTGGATAGCATCAGAGCAATGCTGATCACACACTGTTCATTAAATATATGATCGGGAAACTCACCGTTCTCATTGTCTATGTTGATGATATAGTCATAACAGGGGATGATGTTGAAGAAATCCAAAATCTAAAATAGAAATTAGCCAGGGAGTTTGAGGTCAAAGACTTAGGAAAACTCAGGTTTTTCTTGGGTATTGAAGTTGCAAGATTCAAGCAGGGATTTTTCATTTCTCAGAAAAAATAAACTTTGGATCTCCTTGAGAAGGTGGGGATGAGTGGATGTAGACCGGCTGACACCCCGATTGAAGCAAATCACTGATTGGGCGCAATGATGGAGAGAAAATTGAAGACATCTCAGAGTTCCAAAGATTAGTGGGGAGGTTTATCTACCTGTCCGACACTCGCCCAAATATTTCTTTTGCGGTGAGTGCTATCAGCTAGTTCATGCATACTCCTAAGACACATCATGTGGATGCAACTCACAGAATTCTCAGGTATCTCAAGTCTTCACCAGGAAGGGGCATCCTGTTTGCTTCGAATCCATCTTTAAGTATTGAAGTTTATTCTGATGCCGATTGGGCCAGGGTTGTTGAGGATAAGCAATCAACTTAAGGATATTGTTCCCTTGTTAGGGGAAACCTTGTTACTTGGAGGAGCAAGAAGCGACAAGTTGTTGCAAGATCCAGTGCAGAAGCCGAGTTTAGAGCTATGACTCACGAGGTCTGTGAAGGTTTATGGCTTCGCTCATTGATGTGTGACCTTGGTCTTGATGAAGCAGGATCCATCCGACTGTATTGTGACAATAAGTCAACCATCAGTATCGTGCACAATCTCATTCAACATGACCACACTAAACACATTGAAGTAGATGGACACTTTATCAAGGAGAACATTGAAAGAGGAATTGTGTGTACGCCTTTTGTGCCCTCTGACAGACAGCTAGCGGACATTCTCACCAAAAGGTTGAGTTGGAATATATTCGGCAGGATTGTTGACAAGTTAGACATGATTAACATCTCACGCCCAACTTTTGGGGGTGTAACACCCCATCCCAGTTTTACAAAAATCCGCCGTCCGACCGAGTCAGCGATATAAAGAAAACTAGGAAATAGTATTAAAACTAGTACACAACAGGTAAAAAAAGAAAAATGCTGAGAATTTAAACTTACAACGGAAGCTATGACAGAAACTAAGGGTAACCACATATCTTTATAAGCTGGATTCACAGAGCCACTAAACATGAATTGAGATGAAAGAACTGAAAATCTGAAGTGACATAATAAGTCTGATACATGATATTCAAAACATTAACATGATACAGTATCCAAGGCTACAAGTGTATACTGAAAGGAAAGAAAACTGAATGGGAAACCAACTACAAACTGACACCACAAGGATGCTCATCCTAGGCGTAGTTTCCCACATGGGTCACCTGTAAAAAACATTGCCCACAAGGAGTCAGAGTAAGGAAAAATAACTCCTCCTAGTGACACTAAAAATATTTCTTTAAATGATGAATGTATGCCTTTGAAAATAAATAGTTTTATTCTATAAAAATCTTTATGCTAAATGTTATGCATGTCTTCACAATATTTCCTGGTCAACACACATATTCGCTCTATGTTCATGAACTTTCATTTTATTTATTGACACCAAAACTCGCTCTAAGTGGCTTCTAATCTGCACTTCTACTTGAAAGGCTCTAGACAGAGTAGCTCCTAACGCGCATCTGAAAAACTGACGACCCGAGACCATCTTATGAACCCAATTGTTCTAGTGTCGCGCGGACACGGTCTCGAATCCACTAACCGTCTCAAAGGGGAGTCAACTCCCAAGACGATACTGCTTATAGGGTACTATATGTCTTATGAGGAAGGTAGTGCGCCTCTACCAAGCACGAGAAGACTTATGTGTGCTTACTGACCCTTTTGGTCTGACGTTACTCTGCTTGTGACATCTCTTTTGGTGTACTACTGAGCGACCCTTGATTTTTCTCGTGGTCGGCTAGAAGGGACGTTCACGTCCTTAATTAAACAAGTTCCCAAATTTGCGTATACGTGTAAAGGTTTCGTACCTAACGATAACATACATGATCTGACTAAAAAAAGTGTTATCCTACAACTAATTCCGCGATCGTTTTTCCTACCGCCACACCCTTCTATGCATGGTTATGATGCTTGTATGAAATTTACACATATATACATAAAATAATTACTTGATATGTCTAACTAAAAGGAATTAAACTTCCTTACCGTAGCGTTGCGATGCTCGTACACTCGACGTGGTGCCATGGTGTTCCTTCCCAACAGATCTGACTACTAAGGACTTCCAGAATTTTGCCCCGAGGCCACCAAAAATCTGTAATCCATGACAACTCTAAATTACGCGCTTTTCCCTTTAGGATTATCGGTAAAGGAACTCAACATGACTGGTCTAATCCCAATGCTAAGATCTGTCTCGATTGGTGCTTCCTCGATACTGATGATCTGACTGGAATCTCTGACTGCTCTCCTCAGATAGGAGACGTGGAATACATCATGCACACCACTCATTTCTTCAGTTAAGGCCAACCTATATGCAACCTCACCAACCCGCTCCAGTCCCTCAAAAGGACCAACGAATCTGGGACTCAGTTTTTTCATCCGCTTTATTCTAGAGACTCCTCTGACTTGTCTGACCTTCAGATAAACGTAGTCTCCAACACTGAACTCTACTGACCTGTGCTTCTGATCATGATACTTGGTCTGACGATCCTGAGCTGTCTTCATACGGTCTTGAATGAGCTTGATTCTGTCAGTGGTCTTTTCAATCCATGATTCCCTGATGGTAGACCTTTCTTCACTTTCAGTCCAACACAACGGTGTCCCACAACGCCTACCATATAGAGCCTCGAACGGTGTCATCCCAATACTTGTCTGAAAACTGTTATTGTAGGAGAATTCCACAAGAGTGACATACTTCTCTCACTTCCCTCCAAAGTCCAGTATACACATACGAAGCAAATCCTCCAAAGTCCTATTTGTGCGCTCAGTCTGTCCATCTGTCTGGGGATGGAAAGCGGTGCTGAAATGTAACTTAGTGCCCAACCGCTCCTGAACGTATCTCCACTTCTTGGAGGTAAACCTGTCATTTCGGTCTGAAACAATAGTCTTGGGAACACCGTGAAGTCAAACTATCTCGTCTATGTATAACTGTGCCAGTTTCGAACCTTGATCCGTCTTCTTAAGAGGAATGAAATGGGTGACCTTAGAGAGACGATTAACTATAACCGATAGGGAATCATTCCCACTCTGCGATCTCGGAAGACCATGGATGAAATCCATGGATATATCCTCAAAAGTCCACTCAGGAATGAGAAGTGGCTACAACTTGCCTCCAGGACGTTGGCATTCGGCCTTAACTAACTTGCACGTCTTGCACTTCCCTACATATTCAGCAACATCACCTTTCAAGCCTGGCCACCAGACTACCTTCTTGAGATCTGCATATATCTTTGTGCTGCCCGGATGTATAGAATATCTGGAGTTATGTGCCTCAAACAGAATGTCCTCGCAAAGGTGTTTAACATCGGGAATACACACCCTGCCATCATGCAATAATAAATCGTCCTAAAAAGTGAATCTCTCCTTCTGACCTGTCTGCGCCGAGATCCAAATCTCTGCCATCTTTGGATCCAAGGGTAGAGCTGTTCTGATTTTATCCTTGATGTCACATGTAATCTCCATCCAACTCAACCTTGCAGAACCAAAACTAAAGAGTGGCACAATGATGATGTCCAGTCTCTCCAGTTCCCGCACCAACTCCTTCTGTTGAGTGAGAAGGGAAAAACACGAACCTCTACGACTAAGGGCATCAGCTACAACGTTCGCCTTTCCTGGGTGGTACTGAATGTCTATGTCGTAGTCCGATAGGAACTCTAACCATCTGCGCTGCCTCAAATTGAGCTCCCGCTGATCAAAGATATACTTGAGGCTCTTATGATCAGTGAAGATCTCGCAACGCACTCTATAGAGATAGTGCCTCTAAATCTTCAGAGCATGGATGACCGCTGTAAGCTCCAAGTCATGGACAAGATAGTTCCTCTCATGCACCTTTAGCTGTCTTGAGGCGTAGGCTATGACCTTACCATGCTGTGTGAGGACACAACCCAAACCCTGACCTGACGCGTCGCTATAAATCTGAAATCCATCGGGCCCTGATGGTAAACTCAAGATCGGTGCGGTCATCAACCTGTCCTTCAAGTCCTCAAATGCCAACTCGCACTCAACTGTCCACACAAAGCCTTTACCCTTCCTGGTGAGGGAAGTCAGTAGTGAGGTTATCTTTGAGAAATCCTTGATGAATCTCATATAGTAACCAGCTAGACCCAAAAAGCTGCGAACCTCTGAGACTGACCTCGGCCTCGGCCAATCCTTAATGACTTCTATCTTCTTCGGATCAACACTAACCCCTTTATGACTGATGACATGGCCTAAAAATGCAATCTCTGGAATCCAGAACTCACACTTTGAAAACTTGACATACAGTTGGTTCTTTCTGAGGGTACTCAATACAATCTTGAGATGAGCGACATGATCTTCTACACTCTTTGAGAACACCAATATATCATCTATAAAGACGATAACGAAATGGTCCAAGTACTCCTGAAATACCCTGTTCATCAGGTCCATAAACACTGAAGGGGCATTGGTCAGCCTAAACAACATGACCACGAACTCGAAGTGCCTATATCTGGTACTGAAGACCGTCTTCTGAATATCCGCGCCCGAATCCTTAACTGATAGTAGCCCGACCTCAGATCTAACTTGGAGAAGGTGCACGATCCAACCAACTGGTCGAACAAATCATCAATCCTGTCAATCAAATACTTGTTCTTTACTGTCAGTTTGTTCAGTTCACGGTAGTCTATGCACAGTCTCAGACTACCATCCTTCTTCTTCACAAATAGTACTGGAGCACTCCAAGGTGAAGTACTGGGGCGTATAAAGCCCAAGTCAAGCAACTTCTGCAACTGACTCTTCAACTCCGCTAGTTCTCTTGGAGCCATCCGGTAGGGGGATTTGGCTATTGGTGTAGCCCCAGGCTGTAGGTCTATCGGAAACTCAATCTCTCTAACCGGAGGGGCACCGGGGAGCTCTTTCGGGAAGACATCGGGGAATTTCTGCACCACTGGTACCTTTGACAAGTCAGCCTTAGCCTCCGCATTCATTTGTACTAAGAAGGTTTCACAACCCTTCCTGATGCATCTTTTAGCTTGGACTGAGGAGATGATCATCTTCGTTACTCCCTTCATGCCCTAAAAGGTAAACGCAGACTGGTTGAGACCCTCAAACTGTATCTGCTTCTCCTTACAGTCAATCCTGGCGTTGACTGCCGAAAGCCAGTTCATTCCCAAGATCAGGTCAAAACCTGCAATAGGAAGCTGCAAGGCTTCTATAATAATCTCGGTTTCACCAAACAGTACCGGTACCCTGCACTTATCTCCTGTCTGCAGAAGGGATCCATTCAGCATCATGACCTCCAGCGGTACTGTCTCTGGAAAGGCTTCTAAACTCAGCTTACGCATAAGAGATTCTGCGATGAAGGAGCGCGAGGTGCCCGTATCAAACAGAATCTTAGAGGGTAAATTATGAATCATAAGGATGTCTACATGAATGATTTACAAAAGATGAGAGTGTCACTACGGAGGATTAAATAAACTTATTAGTAAGTTAAACACTTACCCGCCACTACATCCTCCTGATCCTTTGCCTCCTGCTGGCCAAGCTCATACGCTCTGGGCTGCACTAAATCTCGACCCTATGGTGGCCTCCCGTCAGTGATCATCAACGCTTTGCCCTTGTCTACTCTGCTTGAGCCACCAACCTCGAACTTTGACTGCTGGAACGAGTTACATTTGTCATCTACAGTAATAAAATGAAAACAATGTATACAACTAGGCTTCGGTTTACCTGATTCGCACCAACTTCCTGACAGTAGCAAGCTATGTGTCCAGGTTGTCGGCACTTGTAATACACGCCTGCGTTGGCCAAGCACTCTCCTGGATGGCGACGCTGACACCTAGGACAAGGGGGGTAGTCTTTGCTCCTGTCTCCAGACTGACCACTCTTCTTAGCATCAGGCTTCTGTTTCTTATTCCAGTTCTTACCCTGGTCATTCCTGCTCTGCTGCGGCTGATGCGAATCTTGTGACCGCTTCGAGAGAAAATTGTTTTGTTTCTGCACCTTCTGTTGATCAGTCTCCACTCTACGAGTTGTATCCACTAAGCTCCTGTAGTCAGCGTTGACCATGGTCATCAACGGCTATCTCAACGAGTCACGCAAGCCATCCACAAAGCGGCTGCACTTCTCAACCTGATCTTCCTGCATCACGCCCGCATAACGAGCCAGATGGGTAAGCTCTCGCTCGTACTCAGTAGCGGTCTTGTCCCCTGATAGTGTCTAAGATATCTCTCCTGGAGACCTCATCGTGCGGAAGGAGGCACAAACCAATTTACAAGGGCTCTAGAAAACTCGCCCCACGTAAACATATCTGTTGTACGACCTGGCCAAAAAGCATGATCATACCATTTATAATGAACGTATCACTTCCTAAAATAAGAGGGAATTTTCTTTACTATTTACCTGCAGGGTCATCTGCCCGGTACTTGTTCCACCAGATCTTTGCCTCACCCCAGAGGAGGAAAACTGTCAGAGGAACCTTTTTGTTCTCCGGACACTCCATAACGTTCAATAAATCTCTAGTGTTTACTATCCAATCGTCTGTATCCATCAAGGTTTCATCCCCACTGTAGTTTGACGGTTGGAGCTCTCTAAAGTTCCTTAAATAGCGATCCAGGGTCATCTCCACGGGTGCTGGTGCAGGAGCGGGTGCAGGGGCTGGTGCAGGGGCTGGTACTTGCACTGGAGCTGGAATCCCTGCAGCCAGTCCTCTCTGAAACTCTATCAAGGCTACAATGACCGCCTTGGCTATCTAGGACGCTATGTCAGTGGCTTCTGGGGCTACTGGAACTGGTGGCACCTGTGGCACATCAGCATCTCCCATGACATCGTTAGGAACAGGGTCCTGACGTGAAGATTCACCCGGTTCACTGACTCGTGAAGCCTAATAGAACATATAAAAGAAATTTGATTAACAATCATTACATCTGAGAAATTTGGCATAGTAAGTAATTTCATACACTTGCGAGAAACTAGGATTTAGACGAAACTGTTACTCTATTAACAAGTATTTACTCTTACACACTCCTATGGCTCCATGAATCTTTCCTGGGTCCAGGGATTCTAAACCTGCCTCTGATACCAATTTGTAACACCCCATCCCAGTTTTACAAAAATCTGTCGTCCGGCCGGGTCAGCGATATAAAGAAAACTAGAAAACAGTATTAAAACTAGTACACAACAGGTAAAAAAAGAAAAGTGCTGAGAATTTAAACTTACAACGGAAGCTATGACAGAAACTAAGGGTAAGCACATACCTTTATAAGCTGGATTCACAGAGCCACTAAACATGAATTGAGATGAAAGAACTGAAAATCTGAAGTAACATGATAAGTCTGATACATGATATTCAAAACATTAAAATGATACAGTATCCAAGGCTACAAGTGTATACTAAAAGGAAAGAAAATTGAATGGGAAACCAACTACAAACTGACACCACAAGGACGCTCATCATAGGCGTAGTTTCCCACCTGGATCACCTGTAAAAAACATTGCCCACAAGGGGTCAGAGTAAGTAAAAATAACTCCTCCTAGTGACACTAAAAACATTTCTTTAAATGATGAACGCATGCCTTTGAAAATAAATAGTTTTATTCTATAAAAATCTTTATGCTAAATGTTATGCATGCCTTTACAATGTTTCCTGGTCAACACACATATTCGCTCTATGTTCATGAACTTTCATTTTATTCATTGACACCACAACTCGCTCTAGGCGGCTTCTAATCTGCACTTCTACTTGAAAGGCTCTAGGCAGAGTAGCTCCTAACGCGCATCTGAAAAACTGACGACCCGAGACCATCTTATGAACCCAATTGTTCTAGTGTCGTGTGGACATGGTCTCGAATCCACTAACCGTCTCAAAGGGGAGTCAATTCCCAAGACTTTACTGCTCATAGGGTACCATATGCCTTATGAGAAAGGTAGTGCGCCTCTACCAAGCACGAGAAGACTTATGTGTGCTTACTGACCCTTTTTGGTCTGACGCTACTCTGCTTGGGACATATCTTTTGGTGTAGTACTGAGCGACCCTTGATTTTTCTTGTGGTCGGCTAGAAGGGACGTTCACGCCCTTAATTAAACAAGTCCCCAAACTTGCGTATACGTGTAAAGGTTTCGTACCTAACGATAACATACATGATCTAACTAAAAAAAGTGTTATCCTGCAACTAATTCCGCGATCGTTTTTCCTACCGCCACACCCTTCTATGCTTGGTTATGATGCTTGTACGAAACTTACACATATGTACATAAAATAATTACTTGATATGTCTAACTAAAAGGAATTAGATTTCCTTACCGTAGTGTTGCGACGCTCGTATACTCGACGTGCTGCCATGGTGCTCCTTCCCAACAGATCTGACTACTAAGGACTTCCAGAACTTTGCCCCGAGGCCACCAAAAATCTGTAATCCATGACAACTCTAAATTACGCGCTTTTCCCTTTAGGGTTATCAGGAAAGGGACTCAACATGACTAGGGTAATAATATGAAGAACAAAATGGTGTAGTACCTCTATGTGAGAGCGATTAAGTCTCAACTATGCGATCAACTCCAGATTGCGGTAGATCTAGTACTCTGATCCCTAAATAGGGCATGACGGAAAGAGAAGATAGTTAGAATCGACTTCCAATTAGAAGGATTTCCACCAAAGAATGAAGACAAGTGAGGAACTAAACTCACCGGTACCAAAACGATGCTTCAACACTCTTGACTTCCACCGATTAGGGAGGAATCCGGCTCTCCTACGGCACATGAAGGGAGGAGGAAACTCGCCGGCACCTGCAGAGGAAGGAGGGAGAGTCGGCGCTGAGAATCGGAGCGGGGAAACGCGTCGGCTAGGGTTGCGGAAGGCGGAGCGCACGATTGCGAAATACCGAAATCGGGAGGGGGGTTTGCGGTTCTCCAGTGTCGCTGGGGTTTAAATTAAAAGTGTCGGGAGAGAGGGCTTGAACCGGTTGCTCCTCTTCAAAACCAATCTAAGTTTTCAAACTTATTTACACAAATGCCCTTCCCATCAATACTTAGAACATTTCTGCAACGTTATCTTACAATCACCCGTCTAGACGGAAAACAATTTTAGCGATGCCCCTCTTTATTTTTATTTATTAACGAGCGATAAATAATTAAAACGTCATACCTCGACAAGCTATCTGGTCGATAAATTTCTCTTGCGTTCGAGCCCTGCAATCGAAAAAGTTTGTCGTAAAAATTTCACGGATGTTACAGGGGGGGTGTTAGAATATGCTATTTTTTATGCTTTATTTTATTATGCCTCTATTATTGTATCACCTCTATATATAGAGGACCTATTTTTGAAATTATTCTGATTTTGCCGTGCAACATTGGGTAAGCTTGAAAGTATTTGGAATCTCCGATTTTTCTCTCTTCTCTTCTAATTTCTCTTCCCCCTCCTCCCTCTCTTTTTACGAGCCCTAACACGCGTGTTCCGCTAGCTCTTATCGTAGTTTGCTTAGTGCGATCCCTTTCCATCCACTGTTTCCCTTTCTGATTTTTGTTATTGCCTGGGGTAATCTGGTTATTACTTTTCTAGATGTTGTTATTATATGCGTTTGATAATAACCAAATGCAATTTGTCAATACTAAGATGTCACCAGAAAATAATGAGATAGAGGTAATTTAAGAGAGCTATCTTTGTACAATCAGCCCGTGTTATTCAGAAACCATATGCTATATTCTGGTCGTACACGTGAATTGGAATTCAGACCAATCCAAATTCTAACAGGAATTGAAATTAAAATGAATTCCTGCTCTAATTCCAACTCTTGTATACCGAATGGACCCTAGAGGTAAGAGAAATGAAAATAAATATCTTCTCTAAAAATGACTATGTACTATCTTAAAATAATAAGACTACAAAAAGTCAACTCAAGAACTTTTATGAGTTCCCTTTCTTCTGTATATGAAAATACCTTTTCCTCCATCCTTCTTTCTAATCCTTATCTTCTGCTCTGCCAATTCTTGCAGAAAACTGGATGGCAATTTTCTTACAGGCCCAATCCCTGATTTTGGTGAATGCATAAATCTGGAGTCAGTGTAAGAATTTAAATCTTTTAATTATGACATATTATGGCTTCTATACATTCATCATGAGTTCTCTACTTCAATTTCGGCTGTTTTCTTATAGTCATCTAGAGAACAATCTGTTGAGTGGAGTCATACCTTCAACATTTGCCGACTTGCCAAATCTAAGAGAGCTGTAAGTTCCTCTATCCTCATAATTGTCAACTTAGGAAATATCTAATCTATGTTTTACTATGATTGCTTGATTTAGTTGCTCGATCATATATATATATATAAATATATATATATATATTTATATATGTGTATATATTGCAGAAATGTAAAGAATAACAAGTTATCTGGAGCAATACCGCGTGAACTTGTTGATAAACATATATCATTCAAGTAAGTTAATGCAGTAGGGAGATGGTGTGAAACAGTTATTAACTATTCTTACATATAATATCATCTTTTGCTGCACTATTTTTTTTCTACTACTGCTTTTCCTTGTATTAGATTTAGGGATCATCACTCTCTATTTAAGATTAAAAAAAAATACTGTGGGCAGAAGCAATTATCCTCCTACTTTTTTCTTCCTTTATAGCTATGAAGGAAACACAGGTCTTCATATTCAAAAACATGGAGTTAATCACACTATAATCATCATCATTTCTGCTGTACTTGGACTTTGTCTACTTGCTTCTCTTATGGCATATATATTGTTCAAACAAAAAAGAAGTAAGATCCTTCAAAAAGGTAGATGGAATGGTTTTCATATTTAATCATGTTTTTCAAAACAGAAGGATCTTTGTGATACTGAAATGCCTTCACAGGAGATGCTGTCACGACCCAATCGACTAAGAAGTTGAGCACTTATTTTAGCGAAGTTGCCACAGAATCAGCACATAAGTTTTCGTTGTCTGAAATTGAAGAAGCCACCGGCAGGTTTCAGAAGAAAGTTGGATCTGGAGGATTTGGCATTGTTTATTATGGTAAGTTGAAGGATGGGAAAGAGATCGCAGTAAAAGTCCTTACAAATGAATCCTACCAGGGCATAAGAGAGTTCTTAAATGAGGTAACCCTTGTTTATTACAGGGATATGATTTTAAAAGAAATTGTTGTTCATGTATTATTATACATGATAAGAAGCCTTCTGATGCAATCAGGATTAGATATAATTAGGGTTGTGAATTTAGCTCAAGATCAAACAATCCAAAAAATTGTGTGGTTATCTTTCAACTTTTCAATTTTCATGGCACCCAACTCGAAACTTAAGTGTACTCACACTCCTCAAAATGTGGTAATTGAGATAAATAATTAACATCTTCAAGTTATCTTGTTCCATGATTTTCCAAATGAGTTTTCCTAAAGTTTATTGTTCTTTGCTGTCCGTCACTTGTAAATGAATTCATTTCTCTCTTCGTAATCATCAAACACCATATAAAATTATTATTTTTCTTCAGATACGGAGTTGTTTGTTAAAAGGCAAGCTATCTTTGGCTCATCGGATGGTGATCGTATCTCAAGTTGTGGCTGAAGGGAAACATATAGGTTTCCCGTGGGTGGATAAAAAAATTTAGGAAACCAAAAGGTTAGTTTCTCTCGCTAACATGGTATCAGAGGGATAAGCTCCTCGCGCCGTCGATCTCATGGCTCGGCCTGCCATCTTCGTTCTTCATTGTCACTTCTTCCTCGTCGTCATGTGCCGATCATATTCCGCCTCTCTTCACTGAAATTGGCTCTGTCGCTCGTTCCGGTTTCCAGCGTCGATTTCTCCATCTCGCGGCTTTCTGCCGACCGTTCCAGTTTCTGTCGTCGTCAACTCATCTTCGTTATTTTCTTCCGGCCATTCCTTCTTCTAGTGTCGACAACATGATTGTTTCTTCAGCTTTGACAGCCGGTCGTTCCTTTTTCTGCGGGTCGTTCCTTCTTCTGGAGTCGACAACATGTTTCCATTGTCGTGATTCTTCTTTGCTGGCTGTTTCTGCTTCTGGTTCTTCCTTCAGCTTTGGCTGTCCACCCCCTTTCTTTCTGATGGTGGAAATTCGAACATGGATCTCTCCACACATGACTCACATCAAACTGAATGGGAAGAACTATCTCATATCGGCTTAGTTTATGCGAATATTCATTGGGAGTCGTCAAAGACTTGGGTTTATCACTGGATCCAATCTTATTGTGATCAATTGACTTGTCAACTCTTTAGAACCCAAGATTGCAAGTCAATTCCTTTTCTGCCAAACAGCTAAAGAGATTGGGTGTTGATTGAACATAATTGCTCTAAAAATTAAGACTTGGTGAGGATATATCAACTTCAAATTGAACCGATACGCAAGACAGGAATGAATGACTTTGAAATATTATAGCAAGCTGACTCACAAACAGGCAGAAATTGATCAATATTCTGCTATTCAAACCATCGAAACTACAAGACTGAACTCATGCAACGAAGGGTGTTTGAAATGCTTCTGACCTTCCTTTATAGCTTGAATTCCTTCCTGATTTGGAGACCGTTGCCCACTATATTTGGGGGAAGGCAAGCCTATAAACTCTCTTCGTATTGATGTCCATGTTGGTCATGATAAATCTGCCCTTGTTGCTGAACAAAAGAAGTGTCATTCTAGAATATCATATATGAAGATAAGAGTAAGTTGAAATGTCCTCACTGTGGGAAGAAAAGACATGGGAAAGATAAGTGCTGGGATCTACATCCCAACTTAGATCCTCCAGGTTGGATACATGGTTCCAATGGGAAGTATATGAGATCCCAAATTGCTATGTATAGTAACTTTGAGAATATCAAGTACCTTCAGACTAAAATGAAAGCTTAGCTAGAGAACTAAAGGCTCTGAAAGCTAGTGTTGGAAGACCTACTTCAGACTTGTCTGGTACAGCTACTCATGTTCAAACTAACTATTTATCTGTTATAGGGCCATCTTTTCCATGAATTATTGACTCGGGTGCCTCCGAGCATATGGCATGATCTTCTAGTGGTATTACTTATGTATCTTCTGCATTTGGAAGTGTTAGTGACGCAAGAAGAATCTATAGGCGTCGGATGAACGATGTCCTACTCCTGCGTGGAATGCAAAGCCTAACGAAGAAATCAAAATCAAATAATAAATAATTAAATTACACATATGATTTTAGCAATAGCAAAATAATTTCTTAGGAAAAAGAAAGCTTAGGTTTTCCTCTGTGTGGGGGCCGAAGCAAGAGCGCACGACCGATAGTTTCTGCAAATCTCAAAATAATCTTGAACCAAAGTACTACGATGCTATTTATCTAAACAAGTATAAAATCACAACACAATATTTAAATGATGAAAAAAAAAGTTCGTACAACAAAAAAAACACAATAGAATGAGGGCTGTGGTAGGAGAGTAGATCCAGCAAGGTACGACGAGGCGACGGTTGAAATCTAAAGTTATATGGCTAGATCTAGAAGGGGGAAGTTTGGATCTGAGTGGAGGTGGCTGAATTTGGAAGGTGGGGATTAGATTGGGAAGTATGGAGGCGGATCCGGGCAGTGGGAGGATAGATCCGACTGTATGGAGGCGGATCTGGGCTTTGGCAGGAAGATCTTATAGTGGGGAGGCTGGTGGTGGATCCATGAAAGGGGGCTATTGGCTGGAAGTGTTTGGCAGTAGCATGACAACAAGTGGGAGGGAATGAGGCTGTAAGATTTGGGCGGCGGCGGGACTGCTGCGTTGGGCGCTGACGGTAGTGAGATGATGGATTTTGGTGGTGGCGGTAGCAGGTTGTTGAGGAAAGGGGCATGCAGAAGCAGGTTGTTTAGGAAAGGGGCAGATGGAAGCAGGATATTGCTGTTTGGGTTGGGCGACTGGCTCTTTGGATCTATAGAGGTGGCGGTAGAGGGATTAGTGGTGGGAGGAAGGTGACTAGGGTTAGATAGTACCTTGGGGGAGGAAAATGTGCGTCTAAGAGTCGTCACTTAGGGGTCCACGGAGTCAGCACCATGGAGTGATCGCCGGATTTCGGGATTTCTCTTCTCCAAAATCTGCAATACTTGATGGCAGCCCCCATACACCTTTATTTATAATAAATAAATATTAGGGCATCCCACCAATGACAACTATGATTGACCGGAGATGGCGTAGCCCGATTACATCAAAAATAAAGCAAAAATGACAATATAATATATTAAATCGTGTCAGAACAACGGGTCGAACGCATCCGTTGAGTCGGATCATCGATCGGGGTACACCATATATGGTAAGTAGTCAATCGTTCCTTAACGGTCCCAAAACTCGTCCTTTACTGTCTGTCCGCATCTTCATTCCACATCCTCCCCGACTTGAAAGAATTCATCTCCTGATGAATAGAGATTAGAATTCTCTCGGTATATGTCAGGTAAGACTCGATGTGGTCCACCCGAGGCCGTCCAAGTATCGTCGATGGTAAAGTATCCTCGCCAACGCTACTTCTCTGACTGACTGACGCGACAATGCATGTAGAAGCCACGATATATATATATATATATATATATATATATATATATATATATATATATATATATATATATATAATGCTCTCAATAATCCACTGCTGTGCAGGAAGTCCTGATGAGATCACTAGTGCAGACTGAAGTCATAGGCTACTGAACCAAAAGTAGGTGGGGCTCAAAAGTAGACTGGGTGCAGGACTGAGGATGTGGTGGTGTTAGACTCCAAAGGATGTTGGGGTGTAGGCTCAATAACATCTCCGCGAAATGCGTCCACATGCTTGTGAGACTTGTAATACGACGTTAAGTCCTCAACATTAAATATGGGGCGAATACTCATACTCGTCGGGATATCAAGATCATAGATATTTGTTTTGATCCATCTCATGATTGTGTAAGGATTTGTTCGCCGAACGCTCAAACGTTTAGCAGACCTCCCACAGAGCCTCACAATGCGGATTCTCACCATCACCTGCTCGTCTTCATGAAGTATCTGCTCTTTCCAGTGAACATCTGCATGTGATTTATAAGATTTATCACTAATATTGATCATCCGTCAGACCGACTCATGACACACATCCATCGATGAACAAACAACTCAACAGACACATGCAAATGATAAATAAATGACTCAACAGACTCATGTCAATGATGCAAATGAAACACGACATGTACGACACACTCGTTAGGGGAAAATCTAATAATGACCGAGGTGTCTTTAAAGTGTGATGGCCTATCAGGAGGTTCTTTCGGTGGAGAGTAGAAAAAATTATAGAGTGTGCGACGAGTATTCAAAATGACTGCGTGAGACATCAACACTCAAATACGATCTCGTAAAGAGTCAAATGTCTCTCAGGGAACGTGACACATCAGGTGGACTCACCATGAGGTATGTATGAAAATTCTTCACGAATGCAACAACTACTTGAGTGAAAATCATGTATATCGACTATAAGACGTGAATCTAGAGTATGACAAGTGTCCCTGAAAAAAAGGAACTCATCTGGTGGGTCAGTAGGTGGTGTGTCCCAAAACTCATCAAGAGTGCGATGCATTATAAGGTAAGCTCTCGAAATAACGGGAGTATGCTCAAGTGTACTTAAGGAAAGCCTTACATACTTGATGCTCCACTCAAGATCCATTCTCCAGGGCAAGGTAAAAGGCAATAATGCGAGAGTCGTCAATATATTGATACTCATAAATGAGTGGCTCGCCTGAATCTCATCCTCACCAGGACGTGGTGGTTCATCAGGAGGCTCAACATGGGGCTCGTCATAGAACCCGTTAACAAGGTCAAGAGCCTCCAGATGAGTACCAACGTAAAGGATAATGTCCTCATAAATGGTGAGATAACCTCTTCGAGATTAACACCAGACTCTGGGTTTTCGGTCGTGATGTGACTCGGAACAATGATAAGGGGAGGGGGACATAAACCTACTCTCAAGAATGGGACTGTAGCTGCGGTGTTAAGAAACGAGTCTATGGTTGGGGTGCTAACCTTAGTTATTAAAGGCGCAAGGCACACCAAGGCGCAAAGGGGTCTTGGAGCCTAGACGCAAGGCTCAGGGAGCAGGCGCGCGCTTGACGAAGGCAAAGCGCAACCACATTCATTTTAAATAATCAACATCAAACATCATTTCAACTTCTCAATCAAATTATTCATCCAGTCTACTAATTAATTATTCATTACTATCGTTTATGTCTCTTAAAAAATAGAATCAATGCGGTCACTTGCATCATATCTAAGTCTTAACATAAAATTATCTTTCACAAACACTAAATCGATAAAAAATTATTGAGTTCATACATTATTTTTTTCTTAATTTCTGAAGAAAAAAATTTACAACAAAAATCTCACTCAGACCCGTCTTTTATATTCTAAAGGAGCAAATAAGGCGCACGGAGGCGCAAACCTCTGAGCTTGGAGCCTTAGACACGCCTTTAATAATATAGGTGCTAACTAACCCAATGCATGATAGAAAAAGAGGTGTAGGTGAGAGACAACATTATAGAATCAATATGTCGCTCAAACTCACTCTCAGTCGGGGTCAGCAAAGAAGAGTCAGAAACAAAAGATAGAACCAGACTAAGCATCTCACTGGGGTGAGAGAAATCCGTATCAGGTTTCATTTCTGTCGTGTCTGACAGGACAATGATAGACGTCGTGGTGACCTTAGTATGGGAGGGACTCGTACCACGGAGGTCGAAGTATGAATCTAATCGACTAACTCTTGCGGATCTCAATGACTGTTTATGATGAAGGACGAGCTGATATGTCTACTCAAGGGACTCCGAGCCGTGATAAGCCAACTCAGTACGTATGTCAGATCGAAGTTCAGACCGAAATCGGGAAGTAGTTATAGCTGGCTCTTCTCGGATACCACTCATCACAACTAACTCATCAAAACGATCGTTGTACTCAGCGACATACATAGATCCTTGTTGAAGGGAAAATAATTGCTCGAGCCAACAACTTCGAAAGTGAGAACATTCGAGTGAAACCTTTGAGAATTATCTAGGGGGGTGAACGGAGATTTAAAAACTCTAGAATATTTTTCTTAGGTTATCAGTGTTTTTTCAGATTTGCTTCTATAATTCTTAGCCACAATAAAATAAGTGAATGCAAGAAATAAAGTGCAAAAATATAAACACAATACATCATATAATCACAGAAAATGACACAGCACAGGAGACACAAAAACTATAGTGATTCCCCAAAATCTGGATACATCCACTCTTCTATCACCTTGATAGTAATACATTATCCTAGTTCCTGAGTCTTTTGATGAGAAGACTCAAAACGAACAACTAGATCTTTTGATAAGAAGATCTTGAACCAAACCAGATCTTTTGATAAGCAGATCTTGAATCACTGATTGACCGAGTCTTTTGATAAGAAGACTCTTACAACTAGTGACTGAATACTTTGAAGAATGATTCTTAAAACTTTTTGCTCAATCAATACAAAAAGAGAAGAGTAAGAAGGAAAGAAGAAAGTTAAAGTGTCTTTAAAGATGAGTCATCTCTGAACAAGAATCTGAGAACTATAGGTACTAGATCTTTTGATAAGAAGATCTTGAACCAAGCCAGATCTTTTGATAAGCAGATCTTGAATCACTGATTGACCGAGTCTTTTGATAAGAAGACTCTTACAACTAGTGACTGAATACTTTGAAGAATGATTCTTAAAACTTTTTGCTCAATCAATACAAAAAGAGAAGAGTAAGAAGGAAAGAAGAAAGTTAAAGTGTCTTTAAAGATGAGTCATCTCTGAACAAGAATCTGAGAACTATAGGTGGAGAACTTCAGAGGTTCTTGGGAGATCACTGGATAACTTTACAAACTTCCTATCCTGGAACTCCTCAACAAAATGGTGCGATCTAATGGAAGAACCGTCATACCATCAAAATTACTCGTTGTTTATTACAAGACATGCACACTCCTATGGGTCTGTGGGATGATGGTGTTCTCACTTTCGTCTATCTAATTAATCGGATGACATTTGATACTTTGATGGGAAAGTATCCCTAAATTTTTTTGTTCAAATCTTACATTCTTTAACCTTCCACCTAAGGTTTTTGGATGTATTGTCTTTGTTCATATTGTGGACCTCATAAAGATAAATTAGACCCTCAAGCTATCAAATGTGTTTTTTGTGAGATATTCCGCTAACAAAAAGAGGTATAAGTGTTACTCTCCCTTATTGCATAGAAGGTTTGTATCTAATAATGTCACCTTCTTTGAGCACATCCCATATTACTCGGATGAAGAAAAAAATGTTACTTATTAAGAGAAATCAGAAGATGAGAGTGGTATGTCGCCGCCTCTTCCCTCTCTTGTGGATGTTTTCATCTTCTCTGGATACTCCTTCTGTTCCTGCTGAAAGAGAAGTTCCCCCCCAATGATCTTTGGGTCTATAAAAGAAGAAAGAATTTTCAAGTCTATTAGAGGAGACAAATTAGAACGATTGGACAATAATGTCATAATCATGCTCCACCACCCACCACCACTCCGCCAGGTCCGAACATTGGGACCACCTATGAGGCTACATCTTCTCTTCATATTCATAGTGGTCGTACTAAATATTCTATTGATAAATATATTGGGATATCACTATATCTCTCCTTTGAAATCTTATCTTGCATTTGTTTCATCTATTTCTATTCTTAACAGTTTTTTCAAAAGTCTGTTTGGATCCTCAGTGGACTAAAAGCTATGAAGGAGGAGATAGATGCTCTTCAACGTCAAAATACTTGGGAAACTGTCCTTATTCTGCATGGGCGTCATGTTGTCGGATGCAAATGGATATATACTATTAAATATCTTCAAGTTGTCACTCTTGATAGATATTAGCAAGACTCGTTGCTAAAAGATTTACTCAAATTGTTGGAATTGACTTTCAAGAGACGTTCGCTCCCGTAGTCAAACTTAATTATGTTAGAATTTTGTCACCTATTGTTGCCCACAAGTTTTGTCCTTTGTACCAACTTGATATTAAAAATATTTTTCTCCACTGTGAATTAAAGGAAGAAATCTACATGAACCCTCCACCGGGCATGGAAGTTCCTAAAGGACAGCGGTGTCACCTCAAGAAAGCCTTGTATGACCTTAAAAAATCACCCCAGACCTGGTTTGAAAAGCTTTATGACAAATTCCTGAGTTTAGATTTTTCCCGTTATACTTATGATCACTCAGTTTTGATTTATACAAATAAAATTTTACCACTATTCTTATTGTATGTGTGGATGATATCATCATTGCAGGGATTGATGATCAACACATTACTCAAGTAAAAAAGGAGTTGGCCTGTCTTTGAAATCAAAGATTTGGGCCTTCTTATGTATTTTCTTGGTATTGAATTTGCTCGATCTGAAGGGAAAATTGTGATCTCCCAACGCAAATGTCTTAGGCTGCGTTTGGCGCGGCTTATTTGCTCTGGCGAGGTTGGACAAAAATGTCATTATCATACCAAAATTTTATGCCCGAAACTAGTTTTTTTTGTGACGGTAATAACATGTCATACCAAACATATATTCTATGACAATGATATTTTTTTCCAACCTCACCGGAGCAAATAAGCTGCGATAAGCCGCGCCAAACGCAACCTTAGATCTTCTCAGTGACACTGTATATTTGGGAGTCAAACCTATGGATAGTCCCTTGGATCCTAATTATGATATTTACAAGGTTAATTCTTCGGATCTTAAAAGAAAGCTGGACTTTCAACGCATTGTGGGAAAATTAATTTATTTGACTATTACCAGACCCGACAACTGATTCAATGTTGGATTAGTTAGCCAATTTAAGCATTGTCCTAAAGTTCATCTGATACAATCCTGGAGAGGAATCCAACAAGGGAGGGGCCGAAGGCTAGATGAGAGAGAAGAGGGGGAAGAGGAAATGAAAGGAACTAGGGAGCAACCCTTAAATTTATTCATCCTAAGATAAAAACCCTAATGAAACATACAACAACCTTTATAACAGTGGGGTGCGAATAGCTAGAGTTCCGGTGTGCGCATAACAAAAACAGAAATAACATTCAAACAAAAATATTTACATGATGATGGTTCCCGGGGTCTCCTCCAATCTCGATGGGCTAGGGGTCATCACCTTTTGCCTTCCTCCAACTGTAGACTCTCCCCAGTATGTCGTCGGCATGCACTACCGTAACAATGCTGTCGTCTGAAAAATGTGTCTTGTTCTCAATGCAATAGTCGGCGAATGGGCGACAAAAGTCATCCCTGGGCATCCACGTGCCTTCAGACTCCAGACGGTTAATCCATGCAACAAGGACCTCCTTCAAACTAGGGTCCCCTGGTAGTCCACTCCTTGAGTCTGGATATATCCTTGAGCCATCAGCCTTACCTTGTAACGTTCTACCTTGTTATCCTAGTTATGTTTAATAGAGAACACCCGTCTTGAACCAATTGCCTTCTTTGGGGAAAGAGGAGAAATGTCCCATGTATGATTCTTATCAAGGACAGCGCATGAACCCATTCAGGGATACGCTGGGCTTCCTGCCATGCCGTGGGAATGGTAATAATGGATAATGTTGTAACAAAAACCTGATGTGTATGGGCAAGATGTAATAAAAAATATAGTTGGAGATAGGGTGTTGCTTGCATATCACTTTACCTTTCACCAAAGCAAAAGGAAATTGAAGATCATCTCCAAAATTTGAGTTTGGGGTTGGCACTGGTGGGGATAGTGGTTTGTGTACCTGTTTGTCTGCGATGATAGACTATCAGAAGTGGGGACATCAGAGATCGAGGAGTAACCTTGGTCTGAGGTTTTTTTGGATGGAAGATAGACTATGAGTGGGATGACTAAGATGAAGAGAAACCTATATTATTGTCATTGACACCAATCTCCCTCTGGTGAATGGAGTGAGTCGAATCTGTAAAGTAGGATTTGCCCTGCAGAACGTAACATCCATGGTGCAAAAAGTACGTCATGACAGTGAGGGGCTGTAACACCAATACCCGTTCGTGGTGGAGGAATAACCAATGTTTACACCACATTGAGCCTGATGATTAAGTTTGTACCTATGAGGCTAATAAATATGGACAAAACAAATGTATCTAAATGTACGGGGTGGTATATGAGAAGTATGAACAACACATTTTGTGGTGAGACGGGTGATAGGTGCAACATAATCGTGAAAGGATGGGTGATAGGTGTAGTACAATCCAAGACTCGGGATGGAGTCGATTGATGAGATGGGCAACATTCAGAACAACATCACCTTAATAAGATTTTAGAAGATGTATAGTGGTGAGAAGACAACGAGCAACCTCAAGGAGATGTCTATTTTTGCGTTCAACAATCCCATTTAAAGTGGAGGTGTGAACACTTGGTTTGATGTATAATGCCACAATTAGCAAGATAGGAACTAAATGGGCAGCCCAATGCACAAAGGCATCCCCGCGTAGCGAGGATCCGACGAATGGTCCCACCACAAAGGTGAAGTGTAGGCAAACCTTACCATGCATTTTTGCAAGAGGCTGCTTCCTAGTCTCGAACCCGTACCCTCAAGGTCATACGACAACACCTCATTATCACTGTGAAGGACTCACATCCGATGAAAGATTTGAAAACAAAAAATTTTCTTTTTTTAGAAGATAAACCAGTAGTACGAGAAAAAACAATCGATAAAGTATCAAACCATTGATAACTAGTGAAGGATAAGAGAGGGGATGGCCCCCAAACATCAAATGTACTACATCAAAAGGACTATAATTACGAGAAGATAAATGTGAAAAGGTATATCTAACATATTTAGACAACTCAAATACATCACAAGATAAGATATTAGTAAAAGGCATAAACGAGGGAAATTTTTTTGAAGATAATATGTGGAAGGATGTCCAAGATGCCGATGCCATCTTCAGGCATCCTCAACAGTAGCGGTGCAACCTGTGGTAGAGGAGAGAAACTGAGACGGTAGTTTCTAGTCTCAAAAGTACAAGCTACCACAATTCTTACCACGTTTCGCTTCGTCCCCAGTTCTTGAAGGAAAAAAAGGAAAAATGAACTTTGTCGTGGGGAAAGATAAAAAAATCTCATTTTATTTTTCCCTTCGTGAGGGAAAAAGGCAAAATTAACTTTTGTCGCCGGGAAAGATAAAAAAGATCATTTTCAATGGACTCTTGCTGGGAGAAAGGCAAAAAAGTGTCACGAAAGAATATTACAACAATTAATAGATCTAATAATATTGTTGATTGAAAGTAAATTACGGGGAAAAGAAGGAACATGGAGAGCAAAGGAGAGAGGAATGGACGGAGAGCATGAGATTTTGACTTTTCTAGCAACTGAGGCCAAGGTGTCATTGGCAGAGATGACCTTGCCCTTACCATACAACAGAGTTTAGGAAACAAAACCCTTAGGAAGGCTCGGTCATATGATCTGTGGCCCTGAGTTGATGATCCAATCAGACGATGTGGTGGTAGCAGCATGCACACCGGGTGTAGTTGATGTGGCAAAGGAGTTGTAGGCACTAGAAGTCATGCCACTCTGAGATCAGAGCAGCCGCCTGAGAGCATCAAATTCATCTACTGTGAAGGTCCCGGAAGATGCTATTCAGGCTTCTATCGATGTAGTGGAAGCAGAATCTTGAACAAAAAGCAACGCCTTCCACAACAGTATCAAACGGGAAGGATCGATCGAACCTCAAGAGATTGACGGCGGAATCACCCACATGTGGCATTCGTAGGCTTGACAATATTCCTTGACCCGCATAACACGGACCACAAGCAGCTCGCTTGAAAGGGACGAGGGGCTGGGCCCGACTTCAATTGATCAAAAACCAGGAGCTTTGTTCGGTGGTGAGAAACAGATTTGCGCCGGTTTTGATCACTCGGGTTAGGGCGCAGGAGTGTGCTCTTATACCTAGAGGATTAAACCAGGATATTATTGTTAGCATGTAGATATTACAAAGCCTTCCTACTCACACATATATATGAGTGTAGGAAAGGATATCATATGACCAAATTATCCTTATCAGATACTACACATGTACAGCATAACAATGCAACTTGATAATATCCTATATAACTTGATAATATCCTATATAACGTAACATTAACTAAGAATATCACTATTATAGAAACCCAAAGAAGCACTGTTCTAGAAACTTCCTCTTTCTCCAAGTAGCCACAAAAAGGAGGAAAACGGCAGGGAAACTAGAAGAGAAACTAAGTAGGGAAGAACGAAATAAGCATCTTGTCTTTTCTTCAAACATATGAAATCTCAAGCCATTAATTTAGGCTTATAATGGAAACTTCAATTCCTTATGTCATACTTGGCCAATAAAAATTATTTTCCAGTTTAGTTCAGCACAAACCATAAATTCTACTATCTAATCCCTCAAAAAGTGATTTTGAAACAACCTCATCAATTCAGTTAGTCTTGATGACCGACAATTCATTTAGATGATCCACTCTAGTTGTGTCTAGGCGATTCAAATCATCTAGATTAGGTCAAAGATCCAAACTCTCAAAATATCCATTATGCACATCCGCAAACTCCGAATGTGCATAAAATCTAAGTATTTATCTGGTATTACTGTTATTCTGTCATCTTGGTAATGATCTATCACCTCTTAGACTCCTTTTACCTGATAAAAGAACTGAATCTAATTCAGGAACTACCTTCACATGATTAATTGATTAATTTAGGTAAGCATCACTTCATGAGTAAATGATATATCAAGTTGTGTTAACTTAAATGAGATTACAGACACAAGGATGTAATACTTATGGCATATATAATGTTGGATCTCACATTTTAAGCTTCAGTCAACTATACTCATATTTTGCACTCCACTACAAAAGGTTTTCCCGTATAATGGTTTCATCTCTAATTTTAAACAAATGTTCCTAGTGCTAAATGTATTTTTTTATGATTTAATTTTGTTCTCTTTGCCGATCTTATTGCATGTCTTAAAAAATTTTAACTGTTGTTTATGAAGCTGGAAACTTTGTGCAAGTTTGAAGCATTAAAAATGGTGCAAATTTGTTACTGCCGTCCAGCTTAATGAATTTCATGTTATTTTTCCTAACTTCCTTTACGCTAAAACCTATTAAAAACCTATATTTTTTTAAAAAAACTTTCGCCCTTTATCTCAGGTGAAACTGCTTTCAAGGATTCATCACAGGAACTTGGTCACGTTTCTTGGGTACAGCCAACAAGATAGAAAAAACGTACTTGTCTATGAGTTTATGCACAATGGGGCCTTAAAAGAGCATCTTCGAGGCAAGTCTCGAGAGTCATTTTGATACCCTTGTATGTATTGTATTGATATTTCATGGACAAATCTTGGAATCCCAGATAGGGGTGACCATTAAACACCGCAATCCGCAAAATTGATTCCTGGATCATTGCAAAGGAAAATAACCTAAACCTAACATCAGTAGTAGTTTAACTCACTAGTATCATAATTTCAGAAAATCAACATAGAGAGTGAGGTCTCTAATCATCCAAACTTTGTATACTACATATACCAAAAACAATCTTCCAATACATACACAAATTCCACATATAAGAGAACATTAGTGTACCTATATTTACATTTTAAGCATTTACACAAAAAACAATTTCTAATATACCCGTACACGCATACTAGATATGACCCCAAATAGGGGTCAAGGTTAGTCGGTGAACTAATCCTAGTATACTAGGGTTCAAGGAGAGGAGGAGAGGGAGGAGAAGAGATGGAGGAAGAAGAAGAGGGATGAATTCAACCCCTAAGGCTCCTCTAAAAGTGATTTTACTAATCCAAATGAGATACACTTGTTGGCTTATATAGTGCCTTGTTTTGAAACGCACAGGGTCAAACGTTAAATAACTCACGACCCAAAATACATGTACGGTAATAAAATATAAATCTAACGGGTGCACAATGCCCATGCGATCTACTGGCAACCGTCCGTCATCGTGTTGGGATCCATGACCACGGCGCCTTAAACCCAACATCGACACATGCACTTTGTCCTCTTCTCCTCATCCCCTGCTCTCTCCCATTTTCATAACAATGCCACCATCTCAAAAATTCATCTTGTCCTCAAGGCATAAGAAACTTCTTGAATGCATTATAGTTGGGATGGAGAGGTAATCAGGGGGTCGGCCCAACATCATGCCACAGGGAGGCGACAAAGTCCATTGCCACTAACTGCTGAGGAGGATGGAGGGCCAATGCTGAATGGGAAAGGAGCGCCTCCCCCGCCGAGAGGAAAGGGACCTCCACACGAGGAAGGTGCATCGTCATGCTATCCTAGTTAACATACACATCACCGAGGGTACGAAGCCATGCGACGTCGAGTATGACGTCAAAACCACCAAGCTCAAAAGATTTGAAATCCGCATGAAGGCCTGCAGTCAGATGCAAGTCCGTACAGAGGCCCTCTGTGGTAATGCGGCGACCGTTGCCCAATCAAACAACAAAAGGAGCAAGAGACAAGGAGATGGAGAGCTGTGTCACCAGGCGTGGGGAGATGAAATTATGGCTGACCCCACTATTAACTAGCACTGTCAGGGAAGTCCCATACAGGGAACCAGAAAGCGTCATAGTGAGCGATCCAGAGGTATCGCGAACCACTGAGCACGAAAGTTCTAGAAACTGCAGTCGTGTGTGGGGTCCCATGACGGCGATGGAGTTATCACCCTCTAGGGCATCAAAATCTCCAAGGGTGATCTCTGGGTCTTCCTCGCCAATGGTGATGCGGAGCTCATTCAGAGGATAGTCATGAGTCAGGGAGTAGGGTTGCTTACAATAGAAGCATATGGACTTAGTATGAAAATCGTGGTACTCCTTGTTAGTCATCTGAGGGCCGATCGACGGCTAGGGCAGTCAGGGAGGTGGTCTGAGGCGCGTGGGAGCCGCTGTATGCATTTGGGGTGACAGACGAAAGGGTGTCAGGGGGTAGGAAATCGGTAGGGGTAGAGAACCGCCCACCCACCCACCTCGGTGGCCAGCCGGTGTCCCCGGAGGTGACATTAAAGCCCACTTCCACCAAGTGAGTGAGATCCATGACATCAATAACCGTCATGCGATGGTGTGTGCGAAGGCGGAACCGAATGTAGGGAAGGAGTCCTTACATGATGAAGCCCAAATAATGATCTGGAGGTAGGTCGGGAACTTACGTTGCTGGGGCAATGAACTCATCTATGTAGTCGTCAGGGAGGCCCGATTGACGGACACCGTACACATCCGATTATTGTCCCGAAATAGCGAACATCATAGCGGAGGATAAGGACTTGTTGGAGTTCCGACCAAGAGAGCAGATTGTTTTGTCGTAGCTAGCGGAACTAATGGAGAGTCGATCCCTCCATGTCGATGAGAGACGCAACAACCTTTTGCGGCTCTGGATTCAGATGAATATCGAAAAATTGTTCCACCCGAGCAATCCACTCGACGGGATCGGTGTCGTTGAAGGGGGGAATGTCAAACGAATGATGAGCTGGAGGGAAGCCCGCTGACAGTGGAGCGGAATCCCGAGGAAGGTCTAGATGTGTATCGAGAAACGTTAAGGACTCCACGTTGGAGGTGGAGGAGGAGCTCACGCGGTCGGCGAGGAGGCGTCAAACTTACCCTCCATCCGCAGCATGGGGCTTGGAGTGAGGTGATGGACACTTCATGAGCATCGAGGCGGCTGGAAATGGCCATGTCCACAGGAGGTGGAGGCGCTAGTGTGCCGGAGGGCGCCATGGAATGGAGCCGAGGGGGCCTGCACGGAAGAGGGTCGACACAAGCCAGGAGATGCAGCTGACGCAGTGAGGACTGGCAAAATAGGCGTCGGCTTCAGAATCTGCCAGGAGGAAGCCGCGAGCGTGAAGGACGGGGAGATGTCACGGGGGAGGCATTTTTTGTGGAGATGCGGATGCATCGTCAAACAGGAACGGTGTGGAGAGGAAGTGTCGTGGAGAGGCAGCTGTGTCGTCAATCCCGAGAAGGAAGTGAAGGAGCAAGCACGTTGTCGAGCGGACAAAAGCGGGGTTGGCGTCGAGCGGCCGAGAGAGATCGAGCATGGCAGGAATGAGCAAAAGAAGTACGTGCGCCAGACAAGCGAGATGTGGAGGCACTGGAGCGGAACGAGAGTCGAGCGTAAGACGTGTGCTAGATCGGGTGCTGGAAGGAGCGGCGAGATCCGTGGTTGGTTCGACTCGGGCGGCGGGAACTATGGTCTGAATACAACAGGTCAGACCAAATGCTAGGTACTAGGGTTGAAGTTGAGCAGGAGAGAGAGGGGAAGAGACAAAGGAGGATGACGAAGAGTGAAGAATTCAGCCCTTTGGGCTTCTTCAATAGTGATCCTACGCCAACATTATCCAAATGAGATACATGCATATGCTTATATAGTGCCTATTTCAGATGTGCGTAGGGGAAAATGGCAAATAACCCACGGCCCAGAATACATATACGATAATAAAATATAATGTTGTCGGGAGCGCTATGCCCTTGCAATTTACTGGCGACCGTCTGTCGTCATGTTGGGATCCGTGTCCATGTCACATTGGACCCGACGTCAACTAGGATGTTTATCTAGAAGTAGACACCCTTAAAAGAGTTCGTAATAGCTCACTAATTGCCGTTCTTGCACAAAAGATGAACAGAACTAAGTACTTTACTGAAGTTGTGGGATGTAAAATGCATCGTGGAGGAGCTACCGTACCCTGATCTCTTTGCATGATGAGTACTCCGAGAGGTGATAATCTACCTTTAATGGTGGTGCTGTGCATGCAACAAGACACTAACAAGTTCTTTCGTCTGGAATTATTATCAGTACCACAAGAGCTTGATCAACAATTTATGCATGCATGGGTCTGTTGATTAGATTGCAACTGAAAACGGTTTGTTGGGAGCATCATATGAATGGCACACCTCCCTTTTCCCCATGGCTCAAGACTCCTCCGTGTCTCTTTACTTCTATAATGAGAGAAATTGCTTACTTTACTTTTCTACTTATTCTGCAGGCGCTGCTGCTCGAGAGCGAAGTATTAGTTGGATTAAGCGTCTGGAAATTGCTGAGGATGCTGCTAAAGGTTGGGCTTCCTATTCTTACAAATTGTTCTTAAAAATATTTCTCATCAACCTGCATGATCCTCAGTTTTATTTATATTCTTCAGGGATTGAATACCTTCACACTGGGTGCTCTCCAACTATAATTCATAGGGACCTCAAAAGCAGCAACATTCTTCTGGACAAACACATGAAAGCTAAGGTAGCAGATTTCGGTCTTTCAAAACCCGCTGTCGATGGATCCCACGTGTCTAGCATTGTTCGAGGGACGGTTGGATATTTGGACCCAGAGTAAGATCTCAATTTTAGAAAATGCAAAAAGGATTCTTTAAACCATAGACAATCTATAAAAAAAGGCCTTTTTTTCCTTGATGCATATAGATGTTGCTGCTTATATTTACCAATTCTATCAACAGATACTACACCTCACAGCAGCTGACAGAGAAGAGCGACATCTATAGTTTTGGTATCATACTTCTTGAACTCATTTCGGGTCAAGAACCGATATCGAATGAACGATTGGGTGCCAACTGCCGCAATATTGTTACCTGGGTTAGTTCATGAAAACTGATTTCATATCTTATTTGCTTGCCTTCTGTTTTGCTTGTTGGTGAACTTCAATTACATAACTCTAAATTTGGACTAAGAGTGGAAATTTATCTAAAGAATCTAAATATCTAAATACTATATTTTAATATAATCACCATATTGCGGGATTAGTTAACCTTCACTCTACCGTGGCAACCAGCCTCCGAATTAGAGGTAAGGATCTATTGACCTATAGGCTAGATTTCAACCTTTGGTTAGATTTTCATCCAATGATTCGATTTTAAATCAATGGCTAGATTTTATTCTAATGATTATTTATCCACTTATTAGATAAGTAGATCTTAATCAAAGGGTGCATTAGGGGTGCAACCTATAATTTTGCAAACATACAGGGGTGGTCCTAATAAGTTGTTTTTCTTTTTACAAAGCAAATATATATGTAATGCAACTTTACATTTATTTGATATTTTTTCATTATAGCATTTAATCCTAAATTTTTCATTACTTTTTTCTATAACTCTCAATAATATTATGTACACGAACTTAAACTATGTTTAACAACACATCATTAATTTGTTATCATCAAACAAAATTTATACAACTTCTAGGTGTAACAATTTTGGAACGAAAAGGAGAAGAAATGTTTGGTCATCAAATTTATTTTCAACCAGAAATTCTAAGACCATGGGACACGACTAACCCAGCGTTCTCCTACGCCAACATATTTTCCAATCTGACACTAAACCCAGCACACTCATGTTCCATAACAATCTTCTCCTCATGTGAGAGCTCTCCACGATGAACATCACTCATGCTCAAACAGTATTTTTTTGACATCGTTTTGTACAACAAGTGCTAACTCAACCATGCGTGCCACCATGGGAATCGTCAACTCTTAACTTCTTGCTAAATATTGTAGGGAGGCAAAAAAGATTACTCACGAGGCACACAAACCGGATGCACCACTTTTCTCATGACCAAACTTTCAGCTTTAATACCACTTGTTAGTCAGTGGCGGGCGCTTGAATTTTTTTCAGTGTGGACGGAATGTAACTAATATTTTGTAAGGAGTTCTAGGCTTCAAATATCATGGGTAAGAAGAGAGAACTGTCATTCAAAGGTGTATTCAGCTTCAAACTACATGTGTTCTTCTCCCATTCCTCCAAATTTACAGCACTAAACAAACAACATCCCTCTCCCCTTCCTCCCTGCATAAGTTGCATGTAGATTTCATAGTTAAGTCACTTCTAAACCTCCACGGTAATCCAACACTACAACTTAAATTACTTGCATTAACTGTCATTTATTGTGAATACATTTTGCAAACTCATCAGATTTCCTTCCCACTCATTCAAATCATACAAGATTTCGAACATATCAATATGAACTGTATAAAACTAGATTTGGTAACTCATTTATTTTGATGTCATAATCTTTAAGAGAAATACATTTCACACACATAAAAAAAATCATTTTTGCATCTTTGAAAGCAGGAAGGTATCCAGCACGAGGAACCTGAAATATATAATCAGGTCAAAAATCATATCCAATTAGAATATGAAATACCAACAAGACAAGTTTTATTCCTATTAAATACCAAGATGTGGGCAGAGAACAAGCACAAAAATAAAAGGTTTTGCACATAAATAGATTACTGTGGATGGTAAATTCACTTTAGTCTGTTCTAACAGAAATAATAGAAAATTGTTAAGACAAATATTAACCCAAATACATCTTGCACCTTGAGAAAAATGTTAATAATAATAATTTAATCTATCATAAATTGTTAATCCTGCACCTGCTATGATGTGCACTTGCTATGAATCAATGATGTACATACCAAAAAATGTTAATGTGCATACCAAAAATATTAATTCAAGAACACTGTTAATAAACAAATATTAACCCAAGAACATCTTGCACTTGCTATGATGTGCATACAATAAATCCTAAATAACAGAAATTCTTAAACCAATATTAATTAACGCATTGGGTACTTCTTTCATATTTATCACTGCAATCGAATCGGCTACTTATAAATATCGCCGCAATCGAAGCTATGTAGAGGGAAAGGAAATGGGAAAGAGGGGGACGTAGTGTCTTTTACGCCATCCGAACCCTAGCCAGCTAGCCTCCGTTCAGACGGTAGCCCGACGAGGAGACGAAGGCTCATTTACGTCGTCCGAACGAAGAGAGGAACCCTTTTCACGATCGCAATCTTGCTCCCACTCTCGAACCCTAGCCTCGCGATTTTTTTCCAGTGTGGGCGGCCGCACACACTCTCCCTATATTGGATCCACCCCTGATCCCTCTCCCTTCCTCCCCGCATAAGTTGCATGTAGATTTCATAGTTAAGTCACTTCTAAACCTCCACGGTAATCCAACACTATAATTTAAATTTTTGGCATTAACTGTCATTTATTGTGAATACATTTTACAAACCCATCAGATTTCCCTGCAAGGGAGGACCCATTATAGGGCGAGTGTGGGTGGCCGCCCACACTGGAAAAAAATCACGAGGCTAGGGTTCGAGAGCAGGAGCGAGCTGGAGCAAGCGGGAGCAAGACTGCGATCGTGAAAAGGGTTCTTCCTCTTCTCGTTCAGACGGCATAAACGAGCCTTCGTCTCCTCGTCGGGCTACCATGTGATCGGAGGCTAGCCGGCTAGGGTTTAGACTGCGTAAACAGCACTACGTCCCCCTCTTTCTCTTTCCCTTTCCCTCTACGTAGCTTCGATTGCGGCGATAATTATAAGTAGGTGATTCGATTGCGGTGATAAATATGATAGAAGTACCCAATGTGTCGATTAATATTTGGTTTAAGAATTTCTATTATTTAGGATTTATTGTATGCACATCATAGCAAGTGCAAGATGTTCTTGGGTTAATATTTGTCTATTAACAGTGCTCTTGGATTAATATTTTTGGTATGCACATTAACAATTTTTGGTATGCACATCATTGATTCATAGCAAGTGCACATCATACCAGGTGCAGGATTAACAATTTCTGATATATTAAATTATTATTATTAACATTTTTTCAAGGTGCAAGATCTATTTGGGTTAATATTTATATTAACAATTTTCTATTATTTCTGTTAGAACAGAATAAAGTGAATTTACTGTCCACAATAATATATTTATGTGCAAAACCTTTTATTTTTGTGCTTGTTTAACTGCCCACATCTTGATATTTATTAGGAATAAAACTTGTCTTGCTGGTATTTCATATTCTAATTGTATATGATTTTTGGCCTGATTATATATTTCAAGTTCGACGTGTCGGATACCTTCCTGCTTTCAAAGATGCAAAAATGATTTTTTTGGTGTGTGAAATGTATTTCTCTTAAAGATTATGACATCAAAATAAATGAATTACCAAATCTACTTTATACAGTTCATCTTGATATGTTTTAAATCCTGCATGATATGAATGAGTGGGAAGGAAATTTGATGGGTTTGCAAAATGTATTCACAATAAATTACAGTTAATGCAAATAATTTAAGTTGTAGTGTTGGATTACCGTGGAGGTTTAGGATTCGTTTGGCTCCACGTTATTACGCCATTGCAGTCGGACAACAACGTTGTTTTCATTTTTCACCAGTTTGTTTGGGCGCTGTGTCAGCATCATGGAAATAAAGCTCCGGTGAATTGGAGCTTTCTCCACAGCTTCCCGTTGCTCCTTTTCAACGCTCTAGTGCCCTGACGCGCGCGAATGCGACTTCACGACCCTTCCCGACAGGTAAATACTCCCCTCTTCTCTTCCATCTCCATCGGTTTATCCATCTTCTCTTCCATCTCCGGCGGTATATCCATCTTTTGCGTCAACGTCGGCGTGTAATATCCTCCAAGCCGCCGCTTTGATGACGGTGCCGGGAACAAATCCGGTGCCGGGAACAAATCCGGTGCCGATGAAGATCGTCGACACCAGATCTGTCTATTTTTTGGCCTAAAAACTGCGGCCTACAGTTTTTGCCAGGGCCGACGACAATCTGGCGCCGATGAAGAACGTCAACACCAGATCTATTTTTTTTTATCCCTAAAAAATCTACCTCTTCGATTTGTTCGTTTTTTGCTGTGGTAGATCTGTCCATTTTGTTGTTGGATCTATTCATTTTTTGTTAGTGAAGATTTGCCTGTTGTAGAAGTTTATCCTCCGTTCCCCTCTACTCCACCTCCACTACCATTTTCTTGTATCTTACCATTACTACAACCCCAAAAATAGATCAGTCTCGCATAAGAGTTTTTCAATCCTAAGCCATTCATTCACATTATAAATGATTGACATTTAAAATAGATCATCATTTTATCAATCCACTAGTGACTTGTATAAAATTTTCTATATTTCAACCCATTGTCAAAGTAACACAATTCAAGTTTTATATGCGAAACTTCTGGGACCTTAATGATAGATCTTATAAGATCTTTAATAATTTTAGGGAAGTTTCATGTTGAACATAACCGTCATTCCTTCGTGTGTTTAACCGAAAACTGCAAACAAGCAGTGGCAGACAATACGATAAGATCCCTCTCTCTTTATTTCTTTATTTTTGAAATGCTCATATCTCATTTTATATATCGCGTTTGTGTTGAGAATGTGTAATTTATTGTAGTTTTTTTAGTAGATGGATAAACCTAAGGAAGGTGGAGTGTCGGCTACATGGGATGCAAATGAGGTATTGATCTTTTGCGAGCTTTGTGTGAAAGAAATTGAACTCGGTAATAGGCCGACCACACACTTCAGTAAAGATGGGTGGAATAATTTAGTAGCAAATTTCCGAGCACGCACTGACAGACAATACGATCGAGGGCAAATGAAGAACAAATGTGATATGTTGAAAGGGGAATCAAAATTGTGGAAAGATCCTAAAGGAAAAGAGACTGGTTTAGGATAGAACACTTCAAAAAGGACTATAGATGCATCTGACGAATGGTGGGATGAGCGACTTAAGGTTACTAGCTAGCCCATCTTATTTCCTTCAAAATCTTATCGTATTAATTATAACAAAGTATGTTTTTGTTGTGTGGTAGATTGTGTCTGCCACTAAAAAATTTTGCTATACCGGCATCACCCCAGATCTCGAAGAGAAATTGGATATGATGTTCAATGAAGTGGCAGCGACCGGTGAGCATTATTGGGCACCGAGCTTAGGAAAGCGTCACTCTTCTACAGGAGATGATCTACTTGATGATGAGGAGGATGAGGTGGAGCCTATCTCTACTCCAACGAATGCGAGTGACTTCGGTTCATGTACCCGCCCAACATACATTAATGAAGAAGAGTCTAGTGGCACTGCGAGAAAATGTATAAATAAGGGCAAGACAAAGGTCGGGAGAGAGAAGCACGCAATACGCCTGAACATTGAGTCTTTAATAGAAGAAGCAAGATCTGTTGGATTAGCTATTAGAGAAGCCACCAATCCATCAACGCAATCATACACCATTGCGGAAGTCGTAAAAAAACTTAATAAACACAGATTTCTTTGGAGACTAATGTCTATACGACTTTGCAACGGTTTTATGATGCAAAAACCAAATTGGGAAATGTTTCTTTGTCTTGATGAGGACAAGAGGGTGTAGTGGTTGAAGAACCGTTATCGGTGCTTGACCCAGCAGTTGGGTCTGTGATTACATGTGTTTCTAGTTATTGTTTGTTATCAGAAGTTTATCGTATAATCTATTTAGGTAGTCATGTATTTGTGGTGTTATGCCCTATCTATGTTGTCTATGGAACTTGAATTCAACTCATGAATTTTTGTTTTATATTTTACATGTTTTAAAACTATGCTAATGATATTTGTCCAAGCTTTTGATAAAACTGCTATTCCTTTTCCTTGATATGTGGTTATTTATGTTATCTTTCATTTTGCAAATAACATATTAGACATGTTATTGATGTAACTGGTTTCCTTTTGTTAGTAGTGTAATGATAACACATTTTTTGTTGGTGCAGCTTTTGTTATGAATGATCATAATCCCGAGTTTATGAGTGATGAAAATACCGAAAACATAATAGATGATTGGGAACAAATTTCGAAGAGCTCGATAATTCTTCTTGGACATGCTTACCTTATGCTTCTAAATATCACTATATGTTTGACGCATGAGCATAATACATTATATTCAACTCAAATCCCATGCATGACATCATCACATGCATGGCACATGGATTATGGAACTATTGAGTGAACACCCAACTAGATTTCACACTATGTTTAGAATGTCAAAACAAATATTTGTTGATCTCTTAAGTTTACTTGTCAAAGAATATGGATTGCGTGGCTCTAGTAGAACAACTGCACACGAAGTGCTTGCAATTACCCTATATGTGATGGCACAGAACTGTACGGTTAGACAAGCGTCAGAACAATTCCAACATTTGACAGAGACTATTAGTAGATTCATTTCTAGAGGCGTCGATGCGCTAGTGGACGTGTCAATAAAAATGATAGATGCAACTGACAGAGAATTCAGAAATATTCCGTCACAAATATTGCATGATTCTCGTGACATGCCATATTTCAAAGATTGTATTGGCACAATAGATGGAACACACGTCGATGCTAGGATTTCTCCAGAAAAAAAATTCGATATATTGGCCGACATGGGATGCCAACCTAAAATGTTATGGCTCTTTGTGATTTCAACATGTGTTTTACATTCGTCATGGCCGGATGGGAGGGTTCGACGCATAATAGCTGAATTTTTAAAAAAGCCACAAGAGAATCTTGCTGGAATTTTCTTCACCCTCCTGTAGGTAATTTTAAAATAAAATATTGTACTATTTGCTTATAATTTTGAATTAAATTATGTTTTAATGTTTGTAGGTAAGTACTACTTGGTTGATGCAGGGTATCCTATGAAAAGAGGAATTTTAAAGCCTTATACAGAAACGCAGTATCATTTAGCAGACTTCTCACGTGGCAATCGTCCAATTCAAGGACGTCAAAAAAAGTTCAATCAAGCACACTCATCATTACGTAGCGTCATAGAGCACACATTCGGCGTCTGGAAAAAAAAGTGGGCAATTCTTCGGGATATGCCACAATACATTTTTGATAGGCAGCGAGATATTGTTGTGGCTACGATGACGGTTCATAATTTCATTCGACGTCATTCATCAAATGCAGACCCTGATTTTATGGCATATGATGTAGATGAAAATTTGGTATATCCAGAGGCTAATGAAATTAGGACAGGCCGACGTGGAACAAATGATATGCGGCAGAGTAGAAGTGTTGGTGTTGGGACAACAGAAATGTATGCATTACGAGATGCAATTGCTGATCAAATACATGATTCTAACAGGTAAATAAAATTTTACTATTT
This sequence comes from Platanthera zijinensis, assembly GCA_039513925.1. Lineage (NCBI taxonomy): Eukaryota > Viridiplantae > Streptophyta > Magnoliopsida > Asparagales > Orchidaceae > Platanthera > Platanthera zijinensis. The sequence continues at coordinate 58,906,404 of CM077088.1, forward strand.
CACAAAAAAATTAAATTTATAATTTTGTATTCATGCTTATCTTTTTGCCACAATTTGCAGGATGGACGTGATTGCGAGTTGAAGACAAGAAACTGCGACATTATTTCTCGCATTCGTTCATGAGACAAGTTTTTGTCAAACTATTTTATATTGTGTAAGAATTGAATGTTTAGTATGTAATACAAATTAACAGAAACATCACCGCTGTTTTATCAAACTGTTTCTCCATTTTGAACAGCTCTGTCACTGCTATTTTACCAAACTGTTTCTTCATTCTGAATAGCTTCATTCTCACAGCTCCATTTCCACAGCTCTATTCCTATAGCTCATTTTGTCATCACCACCGCTGAAACAAACAAAGCCTTAGAAGTGACTTAACTATGAAATCTACATGCAACTTATGCAGGGAGGAAGGGGAGAGGGATGTTGTTTGTTTAGCGCTGTAAATTTGGAGGAAGTGGAGAAGAACACATGTTGTTCGAAGCCTCATACACCTTTGAAAGACAATTCTCTCTTCTTACCCATGATATTTGAAGCATAGAACTCCTTACAAAATATTAGTTAAATTCCACCCACATTGAAAAAAATTCCTGCACCTGCCACTGAAAGGGATGTTGTTTGTTTAGCGCTATAAATTTGGAGGAAGGGGAGAAGAATACATGTAGTTTAAAGCTGAATACACCTTTGAAAGACATTTCTCTCTTCTTGCCCATGATATTTGAAGCCTAAAACTCCTTGCAAGATATTAGTTAAATTCTACCCACACTGGAAAAAAATTTATGTGCCCGCAACTATTTCCTTCCCACTCATTCATATCATGCAGGATTTAGAACATATTGTAGAGAAATGGTTCCAAAACTTATGAGTGTTTTTTCATATATCAAAAACAAGTATGAGAACATATATATAGGAGAGGAGAGAGGAGAAGAGTCCTATGCAAGAGATGTGGGACTAAAGCAAGAGAGAATAAAATGGGCCAAATTAATGGGCCTTTACATTATATCCTATTTCTCTAACACTCCCCCGCAAGCTGGAGCATACAAGGCACCAAGCTTGGATAAGAACTGATGGTACAAATGTCGGGGCAATGCCTTGGTGAGAATGTCAGCAACTTGCTTAGAAGCGGGAACATGCTCTAGCTCTAACTTCTTTAACTCAACCTTTTCACGGATGAAGTGACAATCAACTTCAATGTGTTTGGTCCGTTCATGAAAAACTGGGTTCTTCGCAATATGGATTGCGGCCTGACTATCACAAAGCAAAACTGTTGGCGAGGATAGAGTGACTCTTGGATCTCCAAGAAGAGCCTCCATCCAGGTGAGTTCAGAAACAACGGCGGCCATTGCACGATACTCAGCTTCAGCAGAAGAGCGAGCAACAACAGATTGTTTCTTGTTGCGTCAAGTAATAAGATTCCCTCCAAAGTAGGTACAAAAACCCGTAGTAGAGCATCGATCATCCAGGGAGCTCGCATAGTCCGCATCAGAATATGCAACAAGAGATAGAGAAGAGGATGGTTTATATACTAACCCTTGTCCTGGTTCAGTCTTCAAATATCTGAGGATTCGTTCCACTGCTTGTAAATGAGAGCTTCGAGGAGCATGCAAATACCGACTGACTACTCCGACAGCAAATGAGATATCAGGTCTTGTAACTGTCAGATATATCAGTTTTTCTACAAGATGTCGATAATACTCAGGGTTTGAAAGCATACCATCGGAGTCAGACTTATGGGCACATAGCTTGTGATTGGCTTCCATCGGTGTTTCCACAGGTTTACACCTGGAGTAGCCAGCATCACGAAGAAGGTCAAGGCAGTACTTCCATTGGGATAGGACAAATCCATCAGGACGTCTTGCGATTTCAAGGCCAAGGAAGTCTCGAAGTTTTCCCAGATCTTTTGTTTGGAAAACAGAACTAAGGTGTTGTTTGACCTCTAGTATTCCTTTTGAGTCATCGCTTGTGATTAGGATGTCGTCAACATATACCAAAAGGAGAATCATGCCTGTTGTTCTATGTCGAGTGAACATAGAAAAGTCTGCCGAACTCCGATTAAAACCAACTGCCTGAACAGCTTTACTGAACTTATCGAACCATGCCCGAGGGGATTGTTTGAGACCATAGATAGATTTCTTAAGATGACAAACTCTGGACTCCCCCGTGGTCTCGAACCCGGGAGGTTGTTGCATATAGACTGTTTCTTGTAGGTCTCCATTGAGAAACACATTCTTGATATCAAGTTGGTGCAAGGGCCACCGACAATGCACAACAACAGAGCGGACACGAACCGTGTTAAGCTTGGCGACCGGAGAGGTCTCCTCATAGTCGAGACCGTGTTGTTGAGTAAAGCCACGAACTACCAGTCGGGCCTTAAGACGGTCAACCGTGTCATTAGAAGAATGCTTGATGACAAAGACCCATTTGCAACTAACTGTAGTCTGGCCAGGTGGTAGAGGGACCAGAACCCATGTCTGATTAGCCCAAAGGGCGTGCATTTCTTCATCCATGACAGCACGCCAACCCGGATGTTGCAAAGCCTCCTGCACAGAAGCAGGAATAAAAATAGAGGATAATGAAGTAGCAAAGGTGTGAAGGGTTGGGGACAAGCGATGTAGCGAGACATAATTTGTCATAGGATGAGCTGTGGAGGTAGATACCGGATCAGCAGGCCGCGAAATCACATCGGTAGAGGGTGGCCACGGCAGGGCATTAGAACTGGTAGGGCGACGGGAGTACACCTGAATGATATGCGGCGTAGGCCGGATTGGTGGGGGGTTAGGTGTTGGAAGGAGAGGGCGGATTAGCGGGGGGTTAGGTGTTGGAAGGAGAGGGAGGAGGAGACGTGACGGGGACCACGGGCCGAATTATAGGAGGAGGAAGAAAAGGATCTGTAGAGATGGCATGAAAAGGTTGATCTTCCCAAAAGGTGACATCAACAGAGATGATTAGTTTACCGTCGGTAGAAGAATAGCAAACGTATCCTTTTTGGGTGCGGGAATAGCCAACAAACTTCACCTTCGTTGCTCGTGGAGCGAATTTGTCATTGGGCGAAGCCAGGTTATGAACATAACATGTGCATCCAAAGACTCTGGGCGTGAGAGAGAACAGAGCCTTGGAAGGAAAGAGGAGAGTGACAGGACCACGAAGTTCAAGGTGGATGAGGGCATGCGGTTGATGAGATGACAGACAGTAGAGACGGCAAAGTTCCAATAGAGAGGTGGAACATGCATCTGAATCATGATAGATCGGGCGACTTCGAGAAGGTGTCGATTCTTCCGCTCGGCGATGTCGTTCTGTTGAGGAGTATATGCACACGAGGTCTGATGAACAATACCAAACTCTGTGCAGATATTAGAGAAGGTGCGGCTCGTACACTCACGCGCATTATCGGTACGGAGGATTTTTACGCAAGTAGAAAACTGAGTACGAGTCTCCACCAGAAAGGCACGGAAAGTCGAGGGGAGTTCAGTACGATCCTGAAGTAAATACAACCAGGTAACACGTGAGTAGTCATCGATAAATGTGACAAAATACCGATAGCCAAAAACACTAGGGAGCTTATATGGCCCCCAAATATCAGAATGGATTAAGGAGAAGGGGCATCGCACCGAGTACTAGGAGAGGTAAACGAGACACGTTGTTGTTTGCCATAAATGCAAGATTCACACCGAAACTCAGAAAGGGAAACATCAGGAAGAGCTTTCTGGAGAATTGGAAGAGGAGCATGCCCAAGACGACGATGTCACTCAACAGAAGAGATGGTGGAGAGAGCGGTGGGAGAAGAGGAAACGAAAATGTAGAGCCCATTGGACAGCCGCCCAGTACCGAGAATGTTCCGCGTCTTGCGATCCTGCACAACACAAGAGGTTGAAGAGAAGGTTATTTCACAGTTAAGGTCGTGAATGTGACGACTAATAGAGAGAAGATTAAAATGAGAGTCAGGAACATGAAGCACAGATCGAAGAGTAATAGAGGGAGTAAGAAGGATGTCGGCGGATCTAGAGACAGGAGTGGTATCCCCATTTGCGACAGTGATGAACTTAGGATGCACAGAGGCCAAGTAGTGCGGAGGCTGTAGTGGGGTAATGTGGTGTGTCGCTCCGGAGTCCAAAATCCATGAGGAACTGTGCACGAGACATGGACTCCCGCTATCAGAGATAGACACCACAGAGCCCAGTGGTGGGGCGATCAGCGCTGAAGAGGCACACATCTTTAGAGAGAGCTCGTCGAAGACCAGGCCGCAACGAGAAGAACAAGGCCGCAGATGCCGCAGCAGGAGCACCAAGCAGATGGTCGCAACAAGGACCAGGCCGCAACAGGGACCAGGGACAAGAACCAGGCCGCAACAAAGACCAGGCCGCAGCGAAAAAAAAACAAGGCCGCTGCGAGAACAACCGGGCAGCAGCGAGAAGATCCAGGCGAGAAGCAGAGGCCGCAGCGAGAAGCAGAGCCCGCAGCGAGAAGAACCAATCCGCAGCGACTAGCAGCGGATACCAACACACGGCAGGTAGAGGGCAGATAACCCAAGTCGCGGCGAACAGAAGAAGTCAGGCGGCAAAAGGACAATAGATAAGCCAGACGGCCAAGGAGAGAAGGCCGGCAAAGAGAAAGCGAAGTCGGCAGAGGCGAGGAGAAAAGAGGTCGCTCGGTCACGGTGATAAAACACCAGCAGCAAGAACTAGGCCACGACCAGAGACGAAACCGCGCAAGCAGGTGAAGGGGAAAGACCGTAGCGGATAGGGGACAAGCCAAGCGGATAGAGACAAGCAGCGCGAAGAGACAAGCCGTGCGAAGAGACCACAGCGGATAGGGGATAAGCCAAGCAGACAGAGGTCTGTAATGGTAGGAGACTGCGGAGCAAACAGGAGAACTCAGCAGTGGTCACGGCGACAAAGCACCAGCGGCAAGAGACGCCACGACCAACAAGAAGAGACCGCAGCGAATAGAAGAGGGAGCCCGCAGCGGATAGGAAGAGTGCCTTGGAACCAGCAGGCCGCAGGGACCACAAGGGAGACCGCCAGGACCGAGGTTGGAAAGAGCTGAGGTGGGAATCGAGAGGGAGACCGCCCGGATAGAAAAGGAAGGCCGCACGAGCTGGGGAAAAGCAGGTGTGGTCCCCACCGATGAGAAAGGTTATAAAAGGGAGGAGGAAAGGTGGATGCCACAAGAGAGACGGAGCAGAGGAAGCAGGAAGAGAGACCAAGACCGCGTGGGAAGAAAGAAGCAGGCCGCACGAGATCGCGGCTAAGGTAGGAGAGGAGGCTGCGCGGTAAGCCGGACGGACAGGCGGTTTAAAAATCGAGAGGCCGGACCGTTGCTTCTGATACCATGTAGAGAAATAGTTCCAAACCTTATGAGTGCTTTTTCATATATCAAAAACAAGTATGAGAACATATATATAGGAGAGGAGAGAGGAGAAGAGTCCTATACAAGAGATGTGGGACTAAAGCAAGAGAGAATAAAATGGGCCAAATTAATGGGCATTTACATTATATCCTATTTCTCTAACACATATCAATATGAACTGTATAAAACTAGATTTGGTAACTCATTTTTTTTGATGTCATATTCTTGAAGAGAAATATATTTCGCACACACCAAAAAAAATCATTTATGCATCTTTGAAAGCATGAAGGTATCCAACATGAGGAATCTGAAATATATAATCAGGTCAAAAATCATATCCTATTAGAATATGAAATACCAGTAAGGCAAGTTTTTTTCCTAATAAATACCAAGATGTGGGCAGAGAACAAGCACAAAAATAAAAGGTTTTGCACATGAATAAATTACTGTGGATGGTAAATTCACTTCACTCTGCTCTAACAGAAATAATAGAAAATTGTTAAAACAAATATTTACCCAAATACATCTTGCACCTTCAGAAAAATGTTAATAATAATAATTGAATCTATCAGAAATTGTTAATCCTGCACCTGCTATAATGTGCACTTGCTATGAATCAATGATGTGCATACCAAACATTGTTAATGTGCATACCAAAAATATTAATCCAAGAGAACTTTTAATAGACAAATATTAACCCAAGAACATCTTGCACTTGCTATGATGTGCATACAATAAATCCTAAATAACAGAAATTCTTAAACCAAATATTAGTCTGACGCATTGGGTACTTCTTTCATATTTATCACCGCATTCGAATAGGCTACTTATAATTGTCGTTGCAATCGAAGCTATGTAGAGAGAGAGGGGGGGACGTAGTGCCGTTTACGCCGTCCGAACCCTAGCCGGCTAGCCTCCGATCAGACGGTAGCCCGACGAGGAGACGAAGACTCGTTTACGCTGTCCGAATGTGGAGAGGAAGAACCCTTTTCACGATTGCAGCCTTGCTCCCGCTCTCATATCATAGCCTCGCGATTTTTTTTCAGTGTGGGCGGCCGCCCATACTCGCCCTATATTGGATCTGCCCCTGTTGTTAGTACTCTATGGAACCAATATGGACCAAAATGGAGCCCGATACACTAATGGTCAAACTCATCTTCATTCCAAAACGATAAAACCTAATATTTTTGGATACACAAAACCATTTGATTTAGTGTTGGATATCGGGGTGATCCACTTCATGTTTGGCCGATCCGAGTCTGCAGACGCGCCCAGACTTTTGTTTCAAGTCGAGTTCATATATTTATTTTATTTTTCTGAGTTGTTTTTTCTTCCGATTGGCTCGGACATTCTTAGCCGTCCGATCGGGATGCTTTATTTTACTCACTTTGTATTTAAGCTTGCAAGGGGGGACCGGCTGTGAAAGTGTTTAGCGTCTACCTAAATCACCTAGAGGGGGGTGAATAGGTAATGTTTGTGTCTTTTTGCGGAATAAAAATTACTTGAAAATTAAACACACAAACACCGAGATTTATAGTGGTTCCCCAAGTTGGGCACGTCCACTTTCCCGCCTTGCCTATCTATCACGAAGGGGCTAGATTCGGCTACTTCACCAAACTCAGATTTCCACAATCTTACACCTCGGAGTCGCAACTCTTATAACTCGAAGACGACGCTCCTACCACTCGATCCACAACCGGATCTACGACTTGATCCACAAACGGATCTACCACTCGATCCACAAACGGATCTACCACTCGGAGAAAATCTTCTACAAAAGTAAATGAATATTACACAATAGCATTACACCCAACTTAGACAAGATTTGAAATCTTCAATCCGTCATTCTTCGAGAATAGTAGATCTTGAAATCGGTTGGAGAACACGGAATATGAAAACGTTGAAGATCTTGAATCTTGACTTGAATCTTCGATCGACTCGATTTGGAGGAGTATAGATCTGTAGAGAGAGTAGCAATCCAGTCGTGTTGGTCGAAGAATCTCGAATCGCACTGCACGTCGGTGGCCGATCGGAAGAATCGCGAAACGTACGGGAGCCGAGTCGACAGATTTCCGATTTTTGGAAAGTTTTCTCGATTTCAAATTTTAGAGCAAGAGCACGATTAGATGGAAAGGAATTATCCCCTTGGTATTTATAGAGATCTCCTTGCCAACGGTATCAAGAGACTTTCCAAAAACAAAACCTAGAAAGCACTGTGTATGGCCGACTGAACCCGAACCAGTTTTTTGAAAAAGTCGGAAAATGACCTAAGTCAAATTCGTCGAGTATTGCCGAGTATCACTAGTATACTCGCCGGATGGTTCTTGATATACGGCGAATGAGACTTAGAAAAATCAGCTCAGGTCGGCAAATCACTCAACGCCAAGGAGGAGACCATACTCGACGAGTATCAGTTGGTATACTCGACGAATTCGTCGAGTATCGGCTAGCTCACTCGACGTCTTTCCAAGTGATATACGACGAATGAGACTTAAAAAAATCCAGAGAAGTAGCGTCGAATGAACTTGGCGAATTCGGCGTGTATCGTCTAGTATATTCTACGAATTCGGTGAGTATCGTTAGATACATTTGACGAATTCGACGAGTATACACGATGATACTCGGCGAATTTTACTTAGCGGATTTTCCAATTCTCAGAGAATTTCCCCCAAGTACAAATGATGAATTCGACGAGTGTTGGAAGGGATATACGATGAATTCGATGAGTATACTTGACGAATTCGACGAGTATTCCTAACTATAATCGATGAATTTTACTTAGGTAAATTTCTGTCCTTCTGATCCCAAGTCTTTGTCCTTCCTTGATCATTCTCCTGTACTTGGGATAGAAGTACTCCCCAATTGAGAGATTACATGTAAGTTAACACATTGGTCTACACAATGAAGGATTACATTGTATAGTCTTGTGTTTACTGACCCACTGTAACCTGACATTGGTGTGTACTTAGCAATGTAAACCTGCAAGTACATAACTAAAATAGCAGCATCAATTACAGTCACAATTCATCTTAGCTTAACTGGACAATTCTTCAAATCCGGGTTATTGTGAATACAATACCCAACAATCTCCTCATATTTGAAGAAATCAGAACCATATAAGCTGAGGTGAATTGCACATAATAAATAATAAAACATTAAAACTGAAAAGATAATTAAGATTAAATATAAAACGCATTTTAAGTCAAGATATAAGCTGAGGTGAATTGCACATAATAAATAATAAAACATTAAAACTGAAAAGATAATTAAGATTAAATATAAAACGCATTTTAAGTCAAGATATAAACAAAAAATCATATGTATATATATATCAATAGTGTTCATTGTTTGGGGGGGGGGGACCCACAACACTCAAAATAAGACACATAATATATGACTATTAGTTCTGTCTGCTCTGCCTCTTCAATATCTTCCTGTCAAAGTATGTTCTTGGCTTTGGGAAGTACTTTGGTGGGGCTGGAGGCATAGGATCAGCATTCTGGTTATTTATGAAACACATTTGTCTACACAATGAAGGATTATATTGTATAGTCTTGTGTTTACTGACCCACTGTAACATGACATTGGTGTGTACTTAACAATGTAAACCTGCAAGTACATAACTAAAATAGCAGCATCAATTACAGTCATAATTCATCTTAGCTTAACTGGATCATTCTTCAAATCCGGATTATTGTGAATACAATACCCAATCTCCCCTATTTGAAGAAGTCAGAACCATATAAGTTAAGGTGAATTGCACATAATAAATAATAAAACATTAAAACGGAAAAGATAATTAAGATTAAATATAAAATGCATTCTAAGTCAAGATATAAACAAAAAATCATATGTATATATATATATCAATAGTGTTTATTGTTTGGGGGGGGCAACCCACAACACTCAAAATAAGACACATAATATGCCCTTGGCTTTGGGAAGTACTTTGGTGGGGCTGGAGGCATAGGATCGGCATTCTGGTTATTTCTGAAATGTATCCTTCGCTTTATGCAAGCCAGCTTATACTTGTTCCACTCTTTTTGGTTGTAGTAGAGTTCACGTTTTTCACCACCAAGATCGACCAAGGAGAATATATCTAAGATAAATCCTTTGGATGTGGGACTCCACACCTCTTCCATCTCTTTGTTGGGCTCTAACCTAACTGCCGACGGGCCTTCCCCATATCTTCTTCTCTTGTGAACTAGAGCAGCAAGAATGTCTTCAACAAGTTGAACTTCTGGTGCCTCAACAGCAGCAGCAGCAGCCTGGGAAAAATCCTGTGTATCTGATCAATACTGGGAATAATCCTGAGCAGGATGAGTCTCATCATGTGCTGGTACAGGCACAACAGGTACCTGATATCCTGTCAACTGACTGTGAAGCCACACACAGTTGTCATAACTGTAGTGTTTTACTCCTTCAAAGTTCGCTAGCATGTCTTCCTCAAGCGCATTTACCTTTGCTACCACCTTACCTGCCATGGTCTCCTCCCCATTTCAGACTTCTTCAGCCAAGGCATTTGCATAAGCTTCCATGCTGGTGTCATAATGTGCCATTGAGTTATTATGAGCTTTAATCATTGTTTTGGCATTTGTATCAACATTGCACAGAACATTCAGATTGCTCTTTAATCCTTTCATGACAAAATTAACCCCTTTTTCGCCTTGAGTAAACCACGAGTCTAGCTTGACATCTAGCTTGTCAAATCTGACCTTAACCTCTGCTAGCCCGTTGTTCAGATCTTTTTCTGTTTCCTTGACCTTTTTTAGAACTCTTTTCATAGAGGAATCAAAATAAGCTTTCTGCTTGGCCAATATTGCTTCTATGCTCTGCAGAATTGTATTATCAGCACTAGAACTTGGGATATCGGGAATAGGAGTGTTAGGCAGATCCTTACTGGAAGACTCATCTATCGGAGATAAACGAGCTTTAGAAGTTGTAGCACTGTCTTCAGCAGCAGTCAGAACAGGAGTCTGCTCCTCTGCATCTCCCTCCTTATCTGAAAGAACCACAACCTTCTCTGCAGCAGCAGGAGGTGCATCTGTCATCTTGCCTATCCTTTTCTCAAGGTTGCTAGGCTCATGCGCTAGTCACTGATATTGAGGGCCTAGTCACCTCCCCCTCAGAAGATGAAGTAGGAATTACCTCCGGGAGAGGGACTATCAAGTTCTCCATTACCATTAGCTCATTGACAGCAACAACAGCAGTAGAGGTCATACCAGCAGCATTCTCAATCTCATAATCCTCCACAGTAAGGTCATCAACAACAGTATTATCATTATCCAAGTCATCTTCAACATCAGCACCATCATTCAGGCTATCAGCAGCCTCTTGCTCAGATGGAGCTGGAATAACTGTATCTGGAGATTCTGTCACTGTGTCTGAAGGCACACTCAAGGGCACTATGCTAGTAGCCACTTGTGGTTCTGCTGTCTCCCCCTCAATTCCTGCACTCGATCTATCAGGAATCTCACTGGGGTGTGTGTTGGGTTTTTAGGGGATGACACAACACTTGTGCACGCAGCAGAAATAAGAACAAGAAAAACTCAAACGAGTTCGGATCTAACAATATTCATGATTCAAAAAGTAAATCATGATGTAATAAAATTACCTTTGAGGGATTGAGTCTACACTCAACCTAGATGCTCCAAAAAAATCAGCCGGTCACTCAACGGCTTGAGTCTTGAGCGTAGAAAGGATATCCGCGCCTCTACAGGAAATCCACACGATCGGGAGAACCCGTAGGAACTTGTCGAACAAGCACTAGGTCAGGAGAGGACACTCAGCGTCTCCACAGACTGCTAGATCTGTGTAGGAGAGGCGACGACGACACTCGCCAGGATCGGGATTGGAATCGGCGACGGGAAAGGCGGAATGGCTTCCGTCGGCTTTCTAGGGTTATCAGTCTTATCGCACAGTACGGCTCGTGTGCTCAGACAGAAATTGATCGCCTTCTTATTTTTTGGTCAAACCCTAAAACTTCCTATTTATACTCTAAGAGGTAAATAAAACAGCTTCTGTCGCTATCCGCAGACCCAGCACTTAGAATCCAGAATTCGACTAGACAACCCTTGTCTCGATGAATCGTCGAGTATCTACAGCATACACGACGAATCGACAAGTATCATTCCATACTCGACGAATCGTCGAGTATCCATAGGATACATGACGAACCCAACGCCAACCTTCAGCCGAATCAACACTTGACTCGACGAAGGCGTTGAATGGACTCAACGCTGTCAACGCCTTCTACTCTAAAGGCCAGATTCGTCGAACGGCGTACGACTTCTGCGCCAAAGGCCAGATTCGTCGAACGGTGTACGACTTCTGCGCCATGACGTTGAGTGAACTTAACACACTCAACGCACTCAACGTTTTTGCCTTAGAATATTCTATGTCCCTTTTTAACTCAGCATATGAGTTATACCATACAAATCCAATCTCCCAATTTCTCCACAATCTTATGTGCGACCCTGATAGGCTCATACTGATTTGGCAGTGAGCCTACATGCTTGATCACTTCCAGATCATTATGGTAGCACAAACAGTCTCCCACTTGATCTAGAAAGTATCAAACAAAAGCTTCACAAACAATGAGCGGCATATAGCAATACATCATTACTCCCCAAACAGTAAGAGTTTGTAAACTCATAAGCCATTGTGACCAATATTACAGTGTTGTCATGTCCTTTTGTCCCTTACATCCGGATAGAACTAGAGGTATAGACCGTGTCACCATCATAATTGTTCAATCCCAATTTCCTGATCTAGAATAGACTTTCAGAAATTGGTGAGTCCAATATCATATATTGACTCAACCAAGCATGGTCATGCATTTCTCAGTCTCATTCCATCATGGGGCCCATGGATGCAACTCCTGTCATATAGGAGGACAAATCTCATCTCTGTTCACACGCAAACACCCAAATGATTCGTAACGTACCCAATAACCACATTTATCATCCAACTTTCTCATGACTGGACTTTTGATGTCATCAAAGCACGCTCTTCCTCACTCGATGAAAGTTGTGACTTCAGGTCAAAGGATAACAAATACCATTGTCATTTGAGCCATACTTGTGACACGTTATATAACTATCCACAAAGTATTCTCACGGTGGGTCTGTCCAGTATAACTTGTTCATAACAAGTACCCATGTGATGACTTGATATCACAATATCATAACCTGTGAGGACGGGTCATCAGTCAACACACATTCTAGTCTTAAAGGTATCATCATCGCCCTTAGCTTCTAAAATGATACAACGACCAATGACTCTTTAAGAATGAAGCTTTTAGGATCATAGGTTCTCACATCAAGTCACTACTTAACTTATGGAAGCAAACATTCTAAGGGCTTTTATTTTTATTTAACTATTCTATCACAATAGAAATAATAACATAATAAAAGAAGTTGCCAAAATATATAAATGAAATGTATACAGTACTTTTATTCATCAAATGAAATATCTAACAGCCAACAAACATACAATCCACAAGACTCAAATTAGAGTTGATCATTCAAGTATCGTATACCCACAGATCTAACATGACCATCATGCTTTCTCTGTGTGAGAGGCTTCGTCAGTGGATCCGCATTGTTTTCATCAGTCGGCACTCTGCAAATGCTCACATCTCCTCGATCGACAATCTCTCGAATTAGATGGAACCGCCGAAGTATGTTCTTGGAGCGTTGATGAGATATAGGTTCCGAAGCAAGTGCAATTGCACCATTGTTGTCACAGTAGAGAACTACGGGCGAACAATGCTAGGAATTACATCTAACTCGTTGATGAATTTCCTGATCCATACAGCCTCCTTCGCTACATTTGCAGCGGCGATATACTCGGCCTCAGTAATAGAATCGACAACTGTATCCTGCTTGAAACTCTTCCAGCTAACAGCACTTTCATTCAGGCAAAACACAAAACCTAACTGAGACTTTGAATCATCCCTATCAGTTTGGAAGCTAGCATCCGTGTAACCACTTACAACGAGCTCTTCCTTTCTGCCGAATACCAAGAATGTATCCTTAGTCCTTCTCAAGTACTTGAGGATATTCTTGACGGCTTTCCAGTGACCTACACCGGGATCAGACTGATACCTGCTAGTCATGCTCAAAACATAAGAGACATCGGGTCTAGTACATATCATTGCATACATGATTGACCCAATTGCCGAAGCATATGGAATCAACTTCATACGGTCCTTATCTTCACAAGACTTAGGACACTGGTCATTAGAGAGACTCACACCATGAGACATGAGCAAGAATCCTTTCTTGGACTCAAGCATGCTGAATCGTTTTAACACTTTGTCAATGTACGTACTTTGAGTCAAACCCAGCAACTTCTTCGATTTATCTCTATAGATCTTAATACCGAGTATATAAGTCGATTCCCCTAAGTCCTTCATCGAAAAGCAGCCCCCTAGATTGTTCTTAACAACTTGCAGGGTCGGTTTGTCATTCCCAATCAACAGTATGTCATCTACATACAATATCAGAAAGACAACTATGCTTCCACTAATCCGTGTGTAAACACGGTTCATCCTCGCTCTTGATAAAACCAAACTATTTGATCATTTCATCAAAACGAAGATTCCAACTTCGAGAAGCTAGTTTTAACCCATAAATGGATCTCTGCAGCTTGCATATTTTAGTGGCTTCACCTGGAGATACAAAACCCTCGGATTGTGTCATATACACTTCCTCAAGAAAGTTTTCATTAAGGAAAGTCGTTATGACATCCATCTGCCAGATCTCGTAGTCAAAATACGGAGCAATAGCAAGCAGAATTCTGATGGACTTAACCATGACAACAGGGGAAAAAGTCTCATCATAGTCAATATCATGAATTTGCTTGAAATCCTTAGCCACCAGTCGCCCTTTGAATGTCTGTACATTCTCATCCATGTCAGTCTTCTTCTTGAAGACTCACTTGCACCTTATGGGTCTTACCCCTTCAGGTGATTTCACCAAAGTCCAAACTTGATTTTCATACATGGACTCCATTTCAGATTTCATGGGCTCAAGCTACTTCTCGGAGTTTGGTCCACTCATAACCTCTTGGTAGGTTGCTGACTCATCATTATGATTCATAAGCAACACATTACCTATTTGAGACACGAGAAATCCATATCTCTCAGGCTCAAACCTTGGTCTACCAGATCTATGTGGAACTTGTGTTTCCTTAGTAGGTTCTCCAGCTACAACACCTTGTAGTCCTGACTCAGGTTCCAATTCCGGTTCATTCACAATTTGTAGTTTCTGAACTTCTTCAAGTTCTACCTTGGCTGTCTTTTTACTTAAGAAACTCTTTCTCAAGAAAGACACCAGTCCTCGCGACAAACACTTTGCCCTCGGACGGTAGGTAGAAGTAGTACCATTTGGTTTCCCTAGAATACCCCACAAGATAACACTTATCTGATTTGGGTTCCAGCTTATCAGGCATTTGACATCTTATGTCTCACAGCCCCAAACATTAATGAACGACATACTGGGACGCTTCCCAGTCCATATCTCATATGGTGTCTTTAGAACCGCTTTCGTTGGAGCACGATTTAATGTAAAAGCAGCAGTTTCTAGAGCAAAGCCCCAAAAGGAAACAGGCAGATCTGCATGACTCTTCAGCGATCAGATCGGAGTGCTATAACCTGCTTACCAGTTGGTTTTCTACTTCGTTTTTAAATACTTTGAACTTTTCAAAGGTTTCAGATTTGCACTTCATAAGATACACATATCCGTATCTACTGAAATCATCAGTAAATGTAACAAAGTAGAAGTATCCCCACCTCTAGCCATAGAACTCATGGGTACACATACATCACTATGTACTATACCCAAGAGATCATCAGTCCTCTCATTGAAGCCAGTGAAAGGGACTTTAGTCATCTTGCCTAACAAACAAGATTTGCATCTCTCAAATGATTCATAATCAAATGAGTCCAATAGTCCATCTTTATGGAGCTTGGATATGCGTTTCTCATTTATATGGCACAAACGATAATGTCAAAGATACGTAGGGTTCGAGTCATTTGTTCTTTGTCTTTTAGTATTTTCAATATTATTAATTGGATTGTCTAAGTTCAAAACATATAGACCATTAAACATTTGGGCTACAACATAACAAACATCATTCTTAAATATAGAACAATTGTTCTTAATAAGAAAAGAAAATCTAATCATGTCCAAACATGAAATAGAAATAATGTTTCTAGTTATTGCAGGAACATAATAACAGTTATCAAGTTCCAAAACAAGCTCACTGGGCAAAGAAAGACGGTACTCTCACGGCAACAGCAGCAACTCTTGCTCCATTGCCAACGCGCAGGTCCACCTCTCCTTTACTCAGTGTAAGGGAGAGAAAATGATGACTTGTAGTCCCTCTTGGACCAAGTCATATATATATATATGAAAATGAGGTAAACAATAATACAACATTTAACACTCCCCCTCAAGTTGGGTCGTGGGAACTTCCCAGACCTAACTTGTTACATATGAAGTTCATTCTGACCCCAGTAACTCCTTTCGTGAGAATATCAGCAACTTGGTCTCCAGTCTTCACATGGCTCAAGGTAATAAGACATTCTTCATACTTCTCTCGTACGAAGTGACAGTCAACCTCGATGTGCTTTGTGCGTTTATGAAATACAGGGTTGGTTGCTATCTGTATTCCAGCTTGATTATTACACCATAACAGAGTTGGTTCATGGACAGGGTATCCGATTTCACAAAGGGTCTGTCTGATCCACATGATCTCAGCAACGGTGTGTGACATAGCCCGATACTCTGCCTCAGCACTAGATCTGGCAACAATGGTCTGTTTCTTGCTCTTCCATGAGACAAGGTTTCCTCTTATAAAGATAGTAAATCCCGTGGTAGACTTCTGAGTGGCTAAACAACCTGCCCAGTCAGATTCACAGTAAGCCTCTATATTGGAATGACCATGATTCTTGTATGATATTCCTAGACCAGGATCCTTCTTTATGTACCTAACAATGCGGAGAACAGAGTCCCATTGAGAGATAGTTGGGGTGGCCATGAACTGACTGACCTTACTCACAGCACAGACAATATCTGGGCGAGTCATAGTAAGGTAGTTAAGTTTTCCAACTACTCTACGATACTTCTCTGGCGATTCAAAAGATTTGCTCTCGGCATGAAGGCTCTTTTCTCCTGGTTCAAGGGGAGAATCCATAGGGCGGCAGTCAGACATTCCAAGATCAGATAACAGATCGAGGGCATATTTACGTTGAGAAACAAAGATAGAGTCATCATGATCAGTAACTTCAATCCCAAGGAAGTATCGCAATGGTCCCAGATCTTTGGTTTGGAAGTTGGAGTGTAAGAACGCTTTCAGATCGGTTATCCCTTTAGGATCACTACCCGTGATGACAATATCATCAACGTAGACAATTAGGAGCACAGTACCAGCTGAGGAGTTCCGATAAAAGAGAGATGAGTCTTTGATACTCTTGGTAATCCCGAATTTGGTGACAACAGACCGAAAGCGAGCAAACCACTGGTGCGGGGATTGTTTCAACCCATATAAAGAGGCAAGGAGACGACACACCTTGTTACGCTCCCCCTCAGCAACGAACCCAGGTGGTTGTTCCATATACACCTCCTCCTCCAAGGACCCATGAAGGAACGCATTCTTGATATCCAACTGATGAAGAGGCCACCGGTGAGTGGCTGCAAGAGAGATCACTATCCGAATAGAGGACATCTTGGCAACAGGTGCAAACGTTTCCTCATAATCCATGCCATAAGTTTGGGCATAACCTTTGGCAACTAGGCGGGCTTTCAAGCGAGCAAGAGAGCCATCAGCATTGGCTTTAACAGAATAGATCCATTTGCAACCAATAGCGCGCTTGCCAAGAGGCAAAGACACAAGTTCCCAAGTATTATTCAGTTGAAGTGCCGTCAATTCCTCGTGCATAGCAGCCATCCAGCCAGGATGGGTTTTGGCCTCCCCAATCGTTGAGGGAATGGTGTACTGATCCAACGTCAAGTGAAGTGCGGTATGAGAAGCAGACAACCCCTGATAAGAGCTCACATAGAGAGGTCTATTCTGGCAAGTCCAACTTCCCTTTCGGAGAGCAATGGGAAGCTCGGTACTAGCCAGAGGTGGAGCGGCAGGCACTTCAGTTTGGTTCAGGTCCTCACTTGCAGGTGCAATCTGAGGAACAGTAGTTGTGCCATCAATGGTTGAGGTAGGCTGAGATGGTGGTATTTCAGTTCTGTCAGAAGTGCGACGAGAGTAGACTTGTCCCCAAAGGGGCACAATATGTCGGTCGGAGAGACGAGAGTAGAATCAGGACGAGGAACTAGCATATCATCGAGAGAGAGATCGGAAGATGAAGTGGGAAGGGAAGAGCTAGTGGTACGATAAGAGTCAGATTCGAGGAAGGCGACATCTGAAGAAATGATATATTTGTGAAGTTCCGGAGAATAACAGCGATATCCCTTGGTAGTCCGAGAGTATCCAAGGAAGATACACTTCAAAGAGCGAGGATCAAGTTTAGAAACGGAGGGACGAGCATCCCGAGCATAGCAAACACACCCAAAGACCTTGAAGGGTAGAGGAGGCCCCGAGTGGTCGGGATAAAGGATGTGATAAGGTGTCTCCCCCTGAAGGATATGAGTAAGAAGATGATTAATGAGATAGGCAGCGGTAAGAACAACATCTCCCCAAAAGTGTTTGGGAACATGCTTATGATGGAGGATAGCCCGGGTAACCTCAAGAAGGTGGCGATTTTTTCGTTCGACAACCCTTTTTGTTGGGGGGTATCAGGGCAACTGGTTTGGTGTATGATAACCTTGTCGAAAAGAAAGCTAAACATGGACTGGGACATGTATTCCCTCCCATTATCGGTACGAAGACATTTCAGACGAACCGAAAATTGAGTGAAAATTTCATTCCACAAATGTTGAAAAATAAATAGTAATTCAGAGCGATTTTTCATTAAGTAAACCCAAGTCATGCGAGAAAAATCATCAATAAAGGTAACATAATATCTGTGTCCTAACAACGTAGGGACAGGACACGGTCCCCAGACATCAGAATGAAGTAAATCAAAAGGTGCAGAAGCACGAACATCTACACGAGGTACATAGCTAACTCTATGGAGTTTAGCAAACAAACACGACTCACAGCGGAGATGGGAAACGTTCCCAAACTCAGGATACAAACGACGCATGACCTGCATAGAAGGATGACCATGACGGTAGTGGAGGTCCAAGAGTTTGGCCGAAGCAGCAGAACAGGCAATGTGGGAAACTTCATCCAGAACATAAACACAACCACGCAGCTTTCCTCTACCAATAATACGGCTCGTCGACTGTTCCTGAAAATGCAACCAGAAGATGTGAAGATAGCAGTACAGTTTAAATCACGAGTAAGCTTACTAATAGACAATAGGTTGTAAGCTGATTGAGGAACATGAGCAACCGAGGATAGAGGCATATCCGGTGTCACATTGCACATTCCAAAGCCCACAATAGGAACAGTGGATCCATCTGCAACAGTAATGGAAGACCCACAATGGGGATGATATGAATGCAAGATACCTGAAGAACTAGTCACGTGATCAGAAGCTCCAGAATCTGCCAGCCACTGAACTGGACGCTGGGTGGTCTGGGAAGTGCAGGCAGGTTGAATAGTCTGGGCCACAGCAGCACTATGAGGTGGAGAAGAAATCGGAAGTGCCTGCAGGCGACGATACTCCTCAAAGATCTGGACAGTGCGGGGACCCGGGGGTGCCGGTGTCGAGTCGGCAACGTGAGCAGATCGAGGTGAAGCTGACGAGGTTTTGGCCGCCCAGTCTGGCTTCCCATGCACAAGCCAACACATATCCCTTGTGTGACCTCGACGTCCGCAATGAGTACAATGTCGCGTATCAATCTCCCGACCACGTCCAGAACCAGACCGACCGCCTCGGCTAGTCCCCCTTCCCCCTCGAGAGGCCAGCGCAATCGACTCGCTGGAGGAAACATATAGAGCAGCTGGAGAAGAGGCAGAGCCCGCTTTAGTCAGACGATGGTACATACTAGCAGTCTGCAAAGTAGGACTCGCAAGCATTTCTGTTCTTGTTGTTGAGAAGTTTGGATCAAGTCCGTTCAGAAGCCAGTTGAGAACCAGATGCTCACGTTGAGCCTGATGTCCTTCACGAGTAGAGGGGATCTCCCAAAGATCCAGGATTTCATCGGCAAGAACCTTCCATTCGGCGAAGTACTCTGTGACAGGACGAGCTCCTTGTCGTAGCTCAGCTTGGGAAAGAGTTCACCAAGACGAGAGAGGTTGTTAGCTTGAGAAAACATCATATGCAGGGTGTCCCACAACTCCTTAGTGCTATCACAATTCTTGCACATTTGCTGAACTGATGGGTCCATGGAACTCAAAAGGAGCGCAAAGATACGACAATCATCACTGTACCAATCGTCGTATTCGGCACTTCCCACGGCATGAGTAGGTAGTCTAGTAAGGTGGTGAGTACGTCGGATGCCTGCTAGAGATATAGTAACCCCCTTTTTCCACAACTGAAAGTTGGAGGAGGTAAGGATAATGGTAGCCAGCCTTGCATTGGAAGGAAAAGTATTGGTAGAATCCCCTGAGGGAACAGGTGTCTGAGTGATGCTTGTAGCCGAGTCTCCCATGGTCTTGGACAAGAACCTTCAATAGACAGCAGGAGGCATCAACAAACAGTACCCGGAGACAGCCACACAACAACGAGCGACCTCAGTGCAGCAGAGCAGAGGAGAGGAGATCGGCATCTTCAATAGTAGCAGCAGTGCAATGGGAGGACTGCATCGGCTCCAATATTAGCACCAGGGATCGGCGGTCCTTCTGAGTTTGACGTCCAGCGGTAGGCATCAAGCAGCAGCAGCAGGGATCAAGCAGGCGGCGGCATCAAGCAGCAGCAGGGATCGGCGTCCAGCAGTAGGCGTCGGCTTCAGGCAGCAGCAGCGACGGTAGGCGGCATCTTCACGCGATGCGCCTCCGTCTAAGGCACGGGAGGGACCAGTGGTGTGCGACGGGTGATACGGGCGAGACGACTGAACGAACACGGCGGAGCGTACGAAGGCGGCGGCGGATGAAGGAGAAGGAACGAACGCAGCGGCGGATGCGTGAAAACCCTAGCGGAGCGTCCGTGGCTCTGATACCATGTAAGGGACAGAAAATGATGACTTGTAGTCCCTCTTGGACCAAGTCATATATATATATATATATGAAAATGAGGTAAACAATAATACAACATTTAACACTCAGCAATCTTCTCCTTCTCAATTCCTGCATATTTATACAAATGTGAGAACCACATCTGGTATCTAATACCCAGGATGAAGGAGCAGAAAGGTTTATCTCTATAACATAAATATCTGAAGCGGAAGTCATACCTCCCCTCATCTTTTGCAGACCCTCAATGTACGAAGGACAATTCCTCCTCCAATAACCAGCCTTGCCACAGTGGTGGCATTTTCCTTCTTTCCCTGAGCCTTTCTTTTTCAGTGCAGAAGACTTGGGCTCCAGTCCAGACTTAGGTCCTACCTTCGTCTTCTTGAATCCCTTGCCCTTGCCCTTGCCTTTATGCACCATCAATATGGGGTTAGCAGGCTTGACCTTCTTCATGTTTATCTCGGCAGTTCGCAACATACCTTGGAGCTCGGGCAGTGTCTTGTCTATTTCATTTATGTTGTAGTTCAAGACGAACTGCTCATAACTGTTTGGCAACGATTGCAGGATCAGGTCTGTGACCAACTCTTGGCCCAGAGGGAACCCTAGTCTTTCGAGGTTCTCGATATACTCAATCATCTTGAGTACGTGAGTCCCTACTAGGTCCCGAGCTCCCATCTTGCACTGGAACAAAGCCTTAGTAACATCGAATCTCTCTTGACGAGCTTGCCCTCGAAACATTTTCTTGAGATGCTCGTCAATTTCCTTGCAACTCATGCTCTCGTATTGCTTTTGTAGTTCAGAGTTCATGGTCGCAAGCATGAGACATTCGACGTTTAAGCAGTCGTCAAGATACTTCTTGTAAGCATCTTTATCAGCACGGGACGTATTCTCGGCAGGCTCATCAGAGGATACCTCTTCCAAAACATAGAGCTTATGCTCTTTGCCTGAGAACAATTCTCAGGTTCCTGTACCAGTCCAAATAATTAGTCCCGCTTAGTTTTTCCTTCTCAAGAATCGCTCGGAGGGATAGGGTGGAGTGTGAATCACTTGTCATGGAAATTCTACAAGGATACAGGCAAAGTAAATTAGTACTACATTTCAAAATATAATTTATCTTTCAATTAAGACTTTAATCAAAATAACTCTCACTATTTTTATCAAACTGATAACCCTCGATATCAATTCGAAGAGTTTGACGAGTAATCCTCTTAGTGGACAAGATCCATATTTCACTAACACTATGAGTCACTTTGGTTTTTCTCTCACAATGCAGCTATTTAGGTAGGCAACGCTTGCCAATTGCATCACTATATAATTCCTGTATGGTTGGTGAATAACTCTTTATTCGTATCCATCATATAGTGCATGTCAACCCTATGCCTCTGGGTACTCAACCTTTGAGGTCACCCAGTTAAGATTGACCCAATGTCGGCAGTGGGATATCACAATTATCCACTCGTACCCTTACCAAGATAGATTAATACACCTTGCTTTGGCAAGCCCACACTTCATCAATCGAGGCAGGAAGAGTGTCATCCATCGAAAGGCATCTAAATACTTAATATTGATTAAGCGATTTTAATTCTTGATTAACTATTTAATCATGGTTAACATTTAACCAGTGTGCACATCAAGCAAAATAAAATTCAACAAGCATAATCCAAATGCATTCCAGATGTGCACATGAATCATCAACACTTGATGAACTGGGCTAAGTCTGAACATCTAGAACATTTCTAAATCTTCAGACCTACATACACTGGACATGAGCAACACCAACTCCACTTATACAGTAAACAAACTCGTCACTTCATGTGAGATTCAAAATCTAACACATGCTTAGTTTCACACACCAACAAAGTGATGGTTATTGTTAAGGAGTAAACTTCAAAGAAATCGCATGCGTTCTTGGGAAGATCCAAGACTAGATTTGGGCATTTAGAACACTTCTAAATCTCCAAATCTACACATCATGGATTTAGCAACTTCTGAAACAATGAATATTGCCGACAACCTCGCTCTGATACCACTGTTGGGTTTTTAGGGGATGACACAACACTTGTGCACCCAGCGGAAATAAGAACAAGAAAAACTCAAACGAGTTCGGATCTAACAATATTCATGATTCAAGAAGTAAAGCATGTTGTAATAAAATTACCATTGAGGGATTGAGTCTACACTCAACCTAAATGCTCCATAAAAATCGGTCGGCCACTCAACGGCTTGAGTCTTGAGCGTAGAAAGGATATCCGCGCATCTACAGGAAATCCACACGATCGGGAGAACCCGTTGCAACTTGTCGAACAAGCACTAGGTCGGGAGAGGACACTCAGCGTCTCCACAGACTGCTAGATCTGTTGTAGGAGAGGCGGCGGCGACACTCGCCGGGATCGGAATCGGCGACGGCGAAGGCGGAACGGCTTTCGTCGGCTTTCTAAGGTTATCGGTCTTATCGCACAGTACGGCTCGTGTGCTCAGGAAAAAATTGATCGCCTTCTTATTTTTTGGTCAAACCCAAAAACTTCCTATTTATACTCCAAGAGGTAAATAAAACAGCTTCCGCCGCTATCCGCAGACCCAGCACTTAGAATCCAAAATTCGACTAGACAACCCTTGTCTCGACGAATCGTCGAGTATCTACAACATACACGATGAATCGACAAGTATCATTCCATACTCGACGAATCGTCGAGTATCCATAGGATACACGATGAACCCAACGCCAACCTTCAGTCGAATCAACACTTGACTCGACGAAGGCGTTGAATGGACTCAACGCTGTCAACGCCTTCTGCGCCAAAGGCCAGATTCGTCGAACGGTGTACGACTTTTGCGCCAAAGGCCAGATTCGTCGAACGGCGTACGACTTCTGCGCCATGGAGTTAAGTGAACTTAACACACTCAACGCTTTTGCCTTAGAATATTCTAAGTCCCTTTTCAACTCATCATAT
Organism: Platanthera zijinensis; assembly: GCA_039513925.1. Classification (NCBI taxonomy): domain Eukaryota; kingdom Viridiplantae; phylum Streptophyta; class Magnoliopsida; order Asparagales; family Orchidaceae; genus Platanthera; species Platanthera zijinensis. The sequence goes on from CM077088.1 coordinate 58,929,884, forward strand.
GAGTTATACCATACAGATCCAATCTCTCAATTTCTCCACAATCTTATGTGCGATCCTGATAGGCTCATACTGAGTTAGCAGTGAGGCTACATGCTTGATCACTTCCAGATCATTATGATAGCACCAACAGTGTGGAGAAGGAATCCTGACATCAGGAGCATGTTCTACCCCCTCCACAGGCAAATTTGGGGCTCCCCCTTGCCTAATGATCCTCCTATCCCACCTGGAAAATATGGTCACCTTTGGATAATCCTCCCAAAGTTGGGAGTGGGGAGGTTGTCTTTGATTTTCTCGAACAGCACAACACCCCAGTTCATTCTCTTCCGGCAGATGATCGCCACAAGAATTTTGAACATCTCAGTAGAAAGGTAGTCATGGGAACCGGTTTTGCACAACAGCACTTTACCAATGATGTCTGATAAAAGCTTTCCTTCCTCGTTCATTCTTTTACGCTTTACAGCCTTTGTGCCTCGGGGCAGTCCACAAAACAATAGAGCTCTAGAAAAATCATCCTCGTCTAGGTAATATGCCTCTTCACAAACAGGAAGCCTCAGGTACCTAGTGAGGAGTGAAGCTTTAACTCTGACTTTAGTCTGCAGAACTCTGCTTTTGATGACGGTGTCCTCACGTCGTAGCTTGGCATGTTGAAAGTATTCAAGAATTTCCTTGTCCAGAACCTTACAAGGGTGTTCTAGGACAAAGGAAAGTCCTGCAGTCTCCAACATTATGATCGCGTTACGGAATTCATCAGAGGCAGAGGCAAACCCCGTTCGGACTAATTCTCCACCTCCCATCAAACCATTAGTGCTTCGAGGAGCCATGAAATTCAGAGAATGAATTGGAAATTGCTGGAATGTACTGTTGATCGGAACAAGTCACTGTCTCTGTCGCGCCGGTAACAAGTTATCGGAGCTGCGGTACCACATTGTAGGGATTTCACGCCGTCGGGATTGCTGGAAGAAATCCGTGGAACCGAGGAAAAGACGTTGCTGGAACCTTCGATCAAGCCTTCTACTGTCACTAACCTAGGCGACGACGAACGAGAGCAAATCCGCAGGAGGAAGATGACGAGCAACTGTCGCGGGAGCCGAAGAGTCGGGAGGGACTTTGCGGCGAATCGGCTTGATTTCGGCGAGTGCAGTCATGCGGTTGCCCCTTTTTCCCGTATTATATATATATATATATATATATATATATATATATATATATATATTTTTTTTAATTTTAAAATTGACAAGGAAAGCGCGTACCTAACATTCGGCGGCTTTTTAGATCCAATATAGAAAGATATACAATTTTGCCCTAATTGAAATTCGGCTAGTTTCGCCGAAACCGAGTCAGATTCGGCGAATATCCAATGATATCCGACGAATCGGCGAGTGTTCTGTTCGATATTCGACGAATTTCCCTTGGGATATTTTTCAGCCTTGATGTATTTCCCGAGAGCTTCCTGTCTTCTTGGCCCTCTTCACGAATCCTTGTTCAACATACCTAGTTCCGTTTTGAAAAATGAGAACTTGGCCTCGTCCAGCGGCTTTGTGAATATGTCTGCGACCTGTTTATCCGTCGGTACATGGCGGGGGGTTATGTCCTTCTCCACATGCTCCCGGATGAAGTGATATCGCACCTCGATGTGCTTTGTCCGGCTGTGAGAGATTGGATTATTCGCGATCGCTATTGCGCTGGATGAGTCGCAATACATTGGAATCTCTTTAAACTTCAAGTTGTAGTCTTCAAGTTGATTCTTGATCCATAGAAGTTGTACGCAATAACTACCCACAGAGATATACTGTGACTCAGTCGTAGAAGTTTCCACACAATTCTGCTTCTTACTGCTCCATAAAATAAGTCGTCTTCCGAGGAATTGACACGTCCTGGAAGTGTTTTTCCTATCATCCTTACTTCCTGCAAAATCGGCATCTGAAAAACCAATTAGCTCGACATCATTATTTCTCAGGTACCATAAGCCAAGATTGGGTGTACCCTTAAGGTATCTTAAAATTCGTTTTGCAGCGACGTAATGAGATTCCTTTGAGTTCACCTGAAATCTAGCGCAGACGCATGTTGAAAATATTATATTTGGTGTACTGGAAGTGAGGTAGAGCAAGGATCCAATTATGCTTCTATACTTGGTTTCATCAAAAAGTTTCCATTTCTCATCCTTGTACAGAGACATAATTGAACCCATTGGAGTCCTCATAGAGGTTGCGTTCTCCATTCTGAATTTCTTAAGAAGCTCTTTGATGAACTTCGTCTGAGAGATGAAAATTTCATCTTCAGATTGTTTCACCTGAAGTCCTAAGAAATACTTCAGCTCTCTCATACTGCTCATTTCAAACTTACCTTGCATAAGTTTGGAATACTTTTTGCAAATGTTGTCTTCCGTAGAGCCAAATATGATATCGTCGACATAGATTTGCACTAGCAAAATCTTGTTTTTTACTTCCTTAAGAAATAATGTCTTGTCTATCTTTCCTCTTGTGAACTTGTTCTCAAGAATAAAGCTAGACAGCGTCTTATACCAAGCTCGTGAAGCTTGCTTTAAGCCATATAGAGGTTTATTTAAAAAGTAAACATGATCAGGGAAATTGGAATTAACAAAACCCGGGGGTTGCGCTACGTATACTTCCTCTTTCAGATTCATGTTTAGGAATGCTGATTTTACGTCCATTTGGTAGACGGTGAAGCTTTTGAGGGCAACATACGCAAGAAATAACCTGATCGCCTCGAGCCTAGCCACTGGAGCAAAGGTCTTGTCAAAGTCGATCTCTTCTTCTTGTCTGTATCCGTGAGCTACAAACGTGGCTTTATTCTTGATAATGACTCCATTTTCGTTCAGCTTGTTTCTAAAGATCCACTTGGTTTCGATCCGTTCTTTCCCTTGGGCCTGGGTACCAACTCCCAGACTTTGCAACGTTCAAGCTAATTGAGCTACTCTTGCATTGCCAAAATCCAAGAAACATCCTTGTTTGCCTCTTCAAATTTCTTTGGCTTAACCTGTGACAGAAAACTAAGATGCATAATCTCATTAGCTGTACTGCTTCTGGTTCTAACACCGTCGTCTAGCTCTCCAATTATTTGATCAACTGGGTGATCTCTTAGGTGTCTGAACCCTAGATTTCTTGCTCTCCCACCAGCAGACTCTGCAGCATTTGGTGCATTCTCTGGAGGTTAAAGCAATTCTTCCTCTAGCGATTGTACATCCACCAAGCATGGATCGACGATCTTGACCGAGCTTGGAGCTTCTTCCTTGATAGCTTCATCTAAGCTTAGTTCCTTGAACCTGGTACCTGCATCTGCACCAATAACACTAGACGAGCTGCTTTAGAGCAGGCTTGTCTCATCAAATACAACATTGATTGACTCTTCTACCACCACAGTTTTCTTATTGAAAATCCTATATGTCTTACTATGGCTACTATAACCTACAAAAATACTTTCAAAACATTTTTCACTAAACTTCGTGCGGTAACACTTCTCATTATTAAGTACAAAGCATTTACTTCCAAAGATTCTAAAATAGGACACAGACGGTTTTCTGCCCTTCAATAGCTCATAAGGGGTCTTACGATAGCTTTTGTTGATGAGTGCTCTGTTTTACACGTGACAAGCTGTGTTGACTGCTTCAGCCCAGAAGTACTCCGGAAGTGAAGCGTCGTTCAATATAGTTGTACATGCTTCAATTAGGGTTCAATTCCTTCTCTCAGCAACTTCATTTTATTGTGGAGTGCGCGGGGAGGAAAACTCATAAAAAATACCTTGATTTTCACAAAATTCTGTCATGGCACCAGACTCAAATTCTGTTCCGTGGTCACTTCTGATTTTGATTACTGAGCAGTTCAATTCATTCTGAATGGTGTCTTACTTGTGTTTCAGAAAGAACAAGTTAAACATGAGTAGCCATCAACAATTACTAACGTGTAGACCTTACCTCCTAAACTGTGAATAGGCATATGACTGAATAAGTTCATATAAAGTAAGTATAAACTTCTTGAAAAATCTTTCTCAGCGATACCCTTGAAGGTAGCCCTTGTCTGCTTACCCATTTGACATGCGTGACACGGACCCTCTTTAAGGCACTTAATGTTAAGGGAATCGCGCACTGAGTTGTGAGAAAATAACATATTTATTGTTTTGAAATTAATGTGTTAATCTCTTGTGTCATTAGTCACAAAAAGACGCGTTATCTTTTGCAAGAAAACAGACTAGTGTAGAATTGTCTAAGCAAAGAAAATTTAAATAGAAAATATTTCTGCTCCGAGTGCCTGTTAAGACTGTCTCTAAGTTTGCAGACGACTTTATCAAACACTTGTCTTTGCAGAACTCAACGATGTAGCCTCTATCACATAGTTGATTTATGCTTATAAGATTATGGTGTAATCCTTCAACATAAGTCACGTCTGTGAAAGAGACTACTCCGTTGGAGATTATACCATAGTCTTTTGTAGTTCCCCGGTCTGACCCTCCAAAGTTGACTTTTGGTCCGTCTTTGACTAGGGTGAAATCAAGCAACAGGCTTCTTGTCCCGGTCATGTGCCGAGAGCATCCACTGTCCAAATACCAGATAGGAGTTTTGTTGGCATCTGGACATACCTGTAATCATAAATCACTTTACCTTAGGAACCCAAACGGATTTGGATCCTTGGTTCCTGGTCAGCTTAACACCACTAGGAACATTAACTCTGCGAGTGTTCGGTCTCGCATGGTTAACTCATGGAGTTACAAAATTAGTAGGGTTGAACCAACAATCTGCGCCAAAATGACCACTTTTGCCGCAACACCAACAGTCAAACTTGTTGTACATTCTCTTTTACTTCTGCTTTACCTTTTGAACGTGAGGTCTAACAGGGGCAACATACTTGGAGGTGGAAGCCTCCTGATTACAACATACACAGGGCTTTTCCATCTCCTTTGTCTTAGGTACAAAAGTTTTGGCTTTTGATGCCCTCTTATAGTTATGTTCATGAACATAAGAACCATAACTCTTGAGTTCAATCTCTTCGTAAGGCGCTTTGAAGATACTGACACCATAGTCTTGGGGGCGGGTTCATCCCTGGTATCACTTCTTGGGCTCTACATAAGTAGGTCTAGTTAGATGATCGTAGGATGACTCAAGGTCAAACTTATTTGTCGGGAATATTACCTTCCTAAACGAGGGTTGACCTAGAGGTGTCTTCCCCTTTTCTTTGGCACTGGCTTTCTTGGCAGCCTTACCTTTTTCAATTACGTGGCCAAGACCACTACCCTTCTTCAGAGCTGAGAACTCATCAATGAGAGGGAGAATAGTCTTCGGCTTGGAGTAACTCTCAACAAATTTTCTCTCCACCAAGAGCTTTTCTTCTAGCTCATCAAGATATTTCTCTTTTAGACTTAATATTTCAGCCTAGCTTTTCGATTCCTCTTGCAAAGAGTGAACTTTACTTTTGAGAGGAGTCAATTCTGCAATTCCTCCCTCGGGCTTGATTCCACTACCTTGAGAGAGACAATCTCTTTTGTTTTCTTTTTGACTACCTTTCGGCATTTGTCAAAAGCCTTCAAATGGTTCTCATGTTGAACTATTAACTCAGACTCGTCCTCTTCAGAAGAATAGTCCTCATGACCATTAGTGGACGTTTCCGATTCCGAGAGTATCGTATGCGAGTTTACCTTCCCGCGATACTCAGAGTCACCAACTTCCTCGTCTGATTGAGTCGTGAGCCCGAAGTAGGCTTCCTCATTCTCTGAGCTCGACTCACTTGAGTCACTGTCGCTGAGAGTCTTGGACTTCTTGGCGACGCATCTCTTTTCTTCTTTTCTTTTCCCCTTGAAGGATCTTTTCTCCTCTTTCTAGGAGCCCTCCTTCTTCTTGTATGGACATTCAACAATCATGTGACTTGTCTTGTTGCAACCGTAGCACACAATGTCAGAGGAAGAGTGTTTGTTCGGTTTAGATCTATACCTGTCCTCTTGGTTGTAGATTTTTCTGGAGCGATCACCATCACGATGAGATTTTCTGAAATCAGATGAGGATGACTGATTCTTCATTTGTCTCCTCTTGCTGAGCAGTTTCTTGAACTGCTTAGATATTAGAGAGAACTCTTCATCTGATAGCTCAGAGCCATATGTGCTATGCTCGGAGTCTTCTGGGGTGTCAGTAGCACGAGTTCTTACTGGTGAAACAGCTTTGGACTTTCTTGACCCTTCCGCCTTTAGGGCCACCGACTTCTCTTTGTTGGAAGTCCGGCTGCTTTGCTCTCCCTTTCTGGTGTTCATTTGTAGTTCATAGGAGAGCAATTTCCCAAAGAGGTTCTAAGGGTCAATTTCAGGCAGCTTTCCAAATTCTCTAATGGCTACGACTTTGGTGTCTCAGTCCTTTGTCAGGAATCTCAGAAATTTGTCGTTGAGCTCGTCATTAGTGAAATTACGACCATAGTTCCTAAGGCCATTTACAATCTTAAAGAATTTCTCGAAGCTGTCAGCAATACTATCACTTGATCCTTGCTTGAATGCTTTGTATTTCTGATTCAGCAACGATATGCGGTCGTCTCTGACTTATTTTGTCCCTTCCATCAGCACAACTAGGCAGTCCCACATTTCTTTGACAGATTTGCAGTGGAATAGATTCTAAAGCATTGAGTCGTCCACTGCACTGGCGATGATGTTCTTTGCCTTCTTATCAAGAGAGACTAATGCAATTTTATCCTTAGTTAAGTTCATCATCTTATTGGGGATCATGACTGCAGGATTCAGAGTTGATGGGTTAGTCGGTATGTGGGGTCCTTCCACAATCTGGAATATTCTGGGATCAGCAGCTTCCATGAAGAACCTTACTCGTTCTTTCCACATGGGAAATATTTCTTTTGTACATATTGGTAGCTTCATAGAAGACATGTCTTTACTTCTGTCCATGGTTATTAGACGGAATCTCTTGACGCTAGAACAGGGATCTTGTTCAAAGTGTTAATCTTATATCAAACAAAACCTCCCTCTGATACCAATTGAAAGTGTCTAGCGTCTACTTAAATCACCTAGAGGGGGGTGAATAGGTGATGTTTGTGTCTTTTCGCGGAATAAAAATTACTTAAAAATTAAACACACAAACACCGAGATTTATAGTGGTTCTCCGAGTTGGGTACATCCACTTTCCCGCCTCGCCTATCTACCACGAAGGGCTAGATTCGGCTACTTCACCAAACTCAGATTTCCACAATCTTACACCTCGGAGCTGCAACTCCTACAACTCGGAGACGACGCTCCTACCACTCAATCCACAACCGAATCTACGACTTGATCCACAAACGGATCTACCACTCGATCCACAAACGGATCTACCAGTCGGAGAAAAATCTCCTACAAAAATAAATGAATATTACACAATAATATTAAACCCAACTTAGACAAGATTTGAAATCTTCAATCTGTCGTTCTTCGAGAATAGTAGATCTTGAAATCGGTTGGAGAACACGGAATATGAAAACGTTGAAAATCTTGAATCTTGATTTGAATCTTCGATCGACTCGATCCGGAGGAATATAGATCTATAGAGAGAGTAGCAATCCAGTCATGTTGGTCGAAGAATCTCAAATCGCACTGCACGTCGGTGGCCGATCGGAAGAATCGTGAAACGTACGGGAGCCGAGCCGACGGATTTCCGATTTTTGGAAAGTTTTCTCGATTTCAAATTTTAGAGCAAAAGCACGATTAGATGGAAAGGAATTATCTCCTAGGTATTTATAGAGATCTCCTTGCCAACGGTATCAAGAGACTTTTCAAAAACGAAACCTAGAAAGCACTGTGCATGACCGACCGAACCCGAACCAGATTTTTAAAAAAGTCGGAAAATGACCAAAGTCAAATTCGTCGAGTAGCGCCGAGTATCACTAGTATACTCGCCGAATGGTTCTTGATAGACGACGAATGAGACTTAGAAAAATCAGCTCAGGTCGGCAAATCACTCAACGCCAAGGCGGAGACCATACTCGACGAATTCGACGAGTATCGGTTGGTATACTCGACGAATTCGTCGAGTATCGGCTAGCTCACTCGATGCACTCGACGCCTGGTTAAGTGATATACAACGAAGGAGACTTAGAAAAATCCAGAAAAGTAGCGTCGAATGGACTCGACGAATTCGGCATGTATCGTCTAGTATATTCTACAAATTCGGCGAGTATCGTTAGATACATTCAACGAATTCGACGAGTATGCACGATGATACTCGGCGAATTTTACTTGACGGATTTTCCAATTCTCAGAGAATTTGCCCTAAATACAAATGATGAATTCGACAAGTGTTGGAAGGGATACACGACGAATTCGAAGAGTATCAACGAGTATACTCGACGAATTCGACGAGTATTCCTAACCATACTCGACGAATTTTACTTAGGTAAATTCTTGTCCTTCTGATTCCAAGTCTTTGTCTTTCCTTGATCATTCTCATGTACTTGGGATAGAAGTACACCCCAATAAAAGATTACATGTGAGTCAACACATTGGCCTATACAATGAAGGATTACATTGTATAGTCCTGTGTTACTGACCCACTGTAACCTGACATTGGTGTGTACTTAGCAATGTAAATCTGCAAGTACATAACTAAAATAGCAGCATCAAATACAGTCACAATTCATCTTAGCTTAACTGGACCTTCTTCAAATCCGGGTTATTGTGGATACAATACCCAATAGCTGGGCTATCGACGGTTTGCAGATGCCAAACCCTTCGGTCACTGCGCTGGTGGACTCTAGACGCCCTCTCCCGGTTCAATTATGAGGTAAATCATGTTGCCTTCCTTCCCCCCCCCCCCCCCCAGCCCCGTCGGCCTCCATCCAGCCCAACCACTCCCAGATCTCCCCTCAGCCCCGCCGGCCTCCATCCTGCCCAACAGCGCCCAGATCTCCTCTCGCCCCAGTCCCATCGGCGTCCATCCAGCCCAATCGCGCCCAGATCCCCTCTTCCCCAGCCCCTCCAGCCCTTTCCCCGCACAGATCCTCTCTTTCCCAGCCCCGACAACCCTCCTCCATCCCTCAAGCCTTCCATCTCCCCTTTCTCGTAGCCCTCCTTGTCTCCTACATCCCACAATTCCCTTCCCACGACCCCATATCATCCTCAAATCAGTCGGCCACCTCCTACAACCCTCCCCCATCGTGGGATCACCCTCTAGCCGTCTCACCAAACATGAAACCAGCCCACTAGCCTGATGTTCTACATTCCAGCAGCCCCGTTCCAGTCCAACCGCTCTCTTATCTCCGTCACTGTCATGCGTAGCCGCCGCCTGCTCGCATAAGTCATAGGTTGTTGTCTATTGTTTTCTATTATTGTGTACTTGGGACTATATTTAGTGAGATGCAATATCATATGTTTTTTTTCGTGAAAATCCTTGATTTGCAGGATGTATTTAGCGTGCGCTTAAATTATATGCGCCTCAAATATTTGTGGGTCACTTTTGCTTCTCAGTTCAATTTTCTCTGAACAATTGTGCACTTGTTAAGTCTATATTAATTAATTGCTTATTGTCAATTTAAGTTGGGCGTACATTTGCACTTGCATTAAATTAGTATGTTATTGGTTTGTGTGTTGCACTAATATCATTTTGATGTTGGTTGTAGCTTCATTCGTGACTGTCGTGCGCTTGCTTGCATTGCATCTAGGGTTTGGCCATCGATTTCCCCCGCCACCTGTAGACTTGTACTGCATCATTTGGTATCAGAGCTAGGTTTCGTTAGCGCCGCATTTATATGCGCAGTAGTGTAGTCTATAGGTAGTATCTCATGGCATATTATTATGATGATTATTCCTATTCGCATTCCGCTCATTCTAGATATCGTGTCAACCTTTCGCCGGGATTTACTAGAGACGATCACTATGATTCTAGCACTTAATGCTATCGTCACTATACCACGCTACGACTTGATGTTGGTAGAGTTGAGTCTCTTCGTAGAGCCCCTCCAGAGAGATCTTCATACTATTCTGATGATCACCCTCGCCCATCGCCACGCGCGGGTAGGGATCACATTCACCCTCTGACGCGTTGTGAGTCTATTAGGGATGAGCATTTTGAAGACTATTCGGATCCCTATAGAGGTCACCAATATGTGGATAATTGCACGCTTTTGGATCTCCCTTGTGTTCCACCAATAGAGATAACTAAAGCCGAATTTCAGTAATTGGTTCTTGATCAATTTGATCGCATGCATGCTCAAATGGATCGCTTGAAATCTTCCTTCAGGGGAACCTATAGAGTGACACATCAAGATTTATGTCAAACCACTGATTCATGTAGTACTCCCATAAATAGGAGTGATTCACCATCTGATTTTGGTACTCCTCTCGATGAGCCTTCGTGGCCGCGTGACTTTGAAGCAGACTCTGACTCTGGCCTTGTATTACAGGTGGATAGCGTCATTAGCACATCTAGTGAGTTTAGTCACGAGAGTGAGGCTGAGTGACCCAGCGACACTGTGATGGTCTATCCATCTTGTATACCTTATGTTGGCCTCGTTACCCCCTTAGTTATAGACTCATTTCTTGACACCCCTCCGGCTAATCCCCACTTGAATATGAATTCTTCTCATTCTCCCCTTAGCCTTATTTTGAGTCATGCCATGACCGAGAGCCTCGAGCTTAGTGTTGATATCTTGGTGGTTGTCTCACCCGCTTTTTGGGACACTACCATTATTAGTAGTCTTCACTTGGAGGATCATGACCCTACTGACAGGTTCTTTAATGATCCCACTAACATACCTCCGGATGAACCACCGCTTTCCTGTAAGATTGACATCCCGATGTGCGAGTCACCTGTAAGCGCTAACTTATTGACATCTCTCCAATTCACGTTCCTTATTTTGATTTGGAGAGCGATTCTTGAGTGCAACATTGATTATGTAGGGATTTTCTTAGGTACATTTGATCATCCTCCCGATGTATATGATCCACCAGGCTCGTGATAAGTTCTTAAACATACCGCATGCTGACCCACCAGATGAGTTCTTTCTTATTAGCGACACTTTTCACGCTCGAGCGTCACATCCTATTATTGATATATTTGTTGCTCACTCAGGTGATCGTCGCCTTCACGACAAATTTTCATATGCACCTCCTGGTGAGCCGCCTGATGCATCACGTTCCTGAGAGATATTAGGAACCATATGAGTTCGTATTGGAGTGTTGATGTTTCACACGGTCATTCTGACACTCTTCGCACACTTCTTGAGTTTTATTACACTCTTCTCGACGAACCTCCTGATGAACCACCCATTTCAAGGAACCTTCGCCACATGGAGCTTGCCGCTTATCCGTGTACCGTGTATGTCATGTTTTTCATGCAACCCTCATGCGAGCATGTCAACATTTACTTGAATTGTTTGAATTTGTCTGATGTAAAATTGTAATAAATTATTATTATTATTATAAGATTCAAGCAGTTCAATACATGAGGGATTAGATTTTTGAAATTGGGAAGCAAGCGACGATTCACATACAGTTTGAGAGGTTCCCACAAGGAACAATAAAAAACTTAAGCACTAGCCGAATGGGTCCTTGTATTTTCACGCGATGGATCGGTATGCATGCATATGAGTTTGACATCTCTCAAAGTATGGGGACAAACCGAATATTCAATGTAGAGGATTTGATTCCTTACTATGACGAGTGTGTATATGTGAATCATTTCCTCCTGGCCATGTATGAGTCTCAACTCCCATTATTGCCTCTCACTTTGTCCCATCCCCAGCCTGCCCACCCCCCCTGCCCCAGCCTATTGAGTCGCACCAAATGGTCCACCGCGTACCACCGATGGTTCCACCAGTTCAGCTTTCCGGCGGAGATACATTTTGTTCAGAGTGGCCATCAGCTACCGTCGAAGACTTACTTCAGATTATTGCATATATATGCCTTCACCGTCGTGGGCAGGCGAGATACACTACGATATCTTATCTACTGGAGTTGCTACCTATGTTCAGATGCTACTTGGATTTCCCCAGAGGAGCTTGCGTTACCTATCCCCAGGCTACATCGAGAGCACGACCGTCTTCACTCGCCGGAGATGAGTGCTTTCAAGTCGGGGGGATTGATGGAGTTCTGGGTGATCCACTTCTTGTTTGGCCGATCCGAGTCCGCTGACGTGTCCGGACTTTCGTTTCGAGTCGAGTTCATATATTTATTTTATTTTTCTTAGTTGTTTTGGCTTCCGATCGGCTCGAACATTCTAAGCCGTCCGATCGGGATGCCCTATTTTTCTCCCTTTGTATTTAAGCATGCAAGGGGGGGACCGGCTGGACTATCGACGGTTTGCATAAGCCAAACCCTTTGGTCACTGCGTTGGTGGACTCCAGACGCCCTCTCCCGGTGTGATTCTGAGGTAAATCCCACTGCCTTCCTCCCCCCCCCCCCCCCCCGGCCCCGTCGGCCTCCATCCAGCCCAACCGGGCCCAGATCCCCTCTTCCTCAGCCCTGACAGCCCCCTTCAACCCTTTCTCTTCCCAGATCCTCTCTTTCCCAGCCCCGACAGCCCCCTTCAACCCTTTCTCCGCCCAGATCCTCTCTTTCCCAGCCCCGACAGCCCCCTTCAACCCTTTCTCCGCCCAGATCCTCTCTTTCCCAGCCCCGACAGCCCTCCTCCATCCCTCAAACCTTCCGTCTCCCTCTTCCCGTAGCCCTCCCTGTATCCATCCTACAGCCCACAATTCCCCTCCCCACGGCCCCATATCATCCCCAAATCAGTCGGCTACCTCCTGCAACCCTCCCCCATCGTGGGATCACCCTCCAGCCGCCTCACCAAACCTGAAACCAGCCCACTAGCCCGCTGTCCTACATTCCAGCAGCCCCGTTTCGATCCAGCTGCTCTCCGATCTCCGTCACTGTCATGCTTAGCCGCCTCCTGCACGCGTAAGTCATAGTTGATTGTCTATTGTTTTCTATTATTGTGTACTTGGGACTATATTTAGTGAGATGCAATATCATATGTTTTATTTCCGTGAAAATCCTTGATTTGCAGGATTTATTCAGCGCACACTTAAATTGTATGCTCCTCAAATATTTGTGGATCACTTTTGTTTCTCAATTCAATTTTCTCTGAACAATTGTGCACTTGTTAAGTATTTATTTTAATTAATTGCTTATTGTCAATATAAGTCGGGCGTACATTTGCACTTGCATTAAATTAGTATGTTATTGGTTCGTGTGTATGCACTAATATCATTTTGAGGTTGGTTGTAGCTTCATTCGTGACTGTCTTGCGCTAGCTTGCATCGAATCTAGGATTTGGCCAACGGTTTCCCCCACCACCTGTAGATTCGTGCTGCATCATCTACACTAACATATTTTTCACCATCACTTTCCTAGATTACTTCCTCAATTACCCACATGGGTGGCACACTGATTCATCCAATTAATTGAATTGTGAGATGAATTGGAAGAGTTCAAAAACTTAGGTCCTGAGGCGCCCCATTTCACCTCCTCTTGTGTTGTGCTATAAAACCCAATAATTGATATCAATTCAGCAAAAACTCTTAGGTGTGGTGTTCGCTCTCTAATTCCGCTGCTAGAACGAAGGCGATGCTATCTTTTCTCCTGCGATGGGTGCTAGAAGGGGCCAAGGTTGCACAGATTGATGTTTTTGCCCAGATTCAACGCCGTGTCTGTGACAAAAGGCTCTTAAATTTTAGCCTTAGCATCCTATAATAGATCTCAATGACACTTGTTTTTTAGTGAGATTTTAAAGCCAGAATTCCAAGTCAACTGTGACTAAAGGTCATTGCAGAACTGTTTCTTGATGAACCTGAATTCCCTTGAGTAAATCAACTACCACTATCCTAATTGTGACTACATTAAAGTTGTACAAGTTTGATCGAATTTAACCATGAAGTTCGAAAACTGATACTGCTGAAACAAATATGCGTCTAACAATATCGTAAGCCTTTTCGAATTCTGTGGCAGGCGACTTCGTACATCGAGGGAGGAAACATTCAAGCCATCATCGATCCATCCCTCAACGATGACTACGAGCTTCAATCCGTTTGGAAGATTGCCGAGATCGTGATGATGTGCGTCAAACCGCAGGGAATCCAGAGACCGTCCATATCCTTGATTCTCAAAGAGATTCAGGAGGCTCTCTCCATAGAGAATGGTTCACGGTCGGTCAGCGACCAGATTATGGTTGGAAACTCACCAACCACTTCTTTGAACTTGGCTGCAGTGGACTCTGCTGGTTCTGAGAGGAATACCTCCTTGCCTTATGTCTTCTCACAACCAGGTCTAAGGTGAGTATGAATGAGTTGATGTGTTCATCACCTTTGGTGTGTGAATGAGTTGTGTTATCTATGTTTTCACTTTGGTTTATTTGGGAAGTGCCATGAAATTGTGAACATGTTCCTCATTATTTGAGTGTTTTAATGCTTTATTTAGTTGGTTTTTGATGATTTTCTAGGGTTGAATATGTGAGCTTTTGCATTGTTTTCCAATTTCCTTTCGGAATGTCGAATTTTTTTCTTGATGTTGTTAGAACTTGCGCATCCCTGTTATAAATAGTTGGTTTTTTTTGGAGAAGCTCGAGATATATATTAAGTGCTCAAGATTGAGGGTTTGTTTCTCTTATTCTCCCGTGAGTTTGGAGAAAAATATCATCATCATAAAATGTGTCTGACATGACAACGGTTTTGACCGTCATTAAGAGAAAAAAAAACTAAATTTGAACATAAAACCATCATATTCACAACTGTCACCGCCATGCCAAACAGAGCCTGATGAGTCTCTTTGATACGAGTTTGTTTCTCAACGGGCCTTCTCATGTGTATGAAATGTGGCATTTAACAGGCGGGCTTCTATTTGAGAAACCTCCTGGCAGTGTGTTCACATGGTGCATTATTTGAGGGGATTTTAATCTTGCAATTGGCATAGATCTTTGTTAAATTCTATTAGTTGAAGGTGAAAGGGCTTGAGATCTTTGTTAAATGTGCATATCTATAGAAATTTTTTTTATATACGAAGATTATATTATTAACATATGCCCTATGTCTCTTATAAGGTCTAATAGATGTGGGTACAATGAATAATAATTTCGTACGGGTAGCATTTCTTCCTCTGAGAGCGGGTGAAATTTAAGCCGTTGATCTCGCATATCCAACTCGCATATCCAACGTCGGTGATCTCGCCGAAATAAAAAAAATAAAGAAAACATAAATTTTGAAGCACAATTGGACAGCGAGATCGCTACCCGCGCTCTTTCCTTCGGGAGCGAGTAGCGGATCCCAAAATTATTTTGGGTATAAGGGCCCAATTCTTGCAAAGGGGCTAAAATTTTTAGTTTAACTTAATGTGCCAAAATTTAGAAAAGAAATTGAATTTAAATGTTAAATTAAGGCATGCATATTTAAATATGCCAATGTATTTCATGAACATCAAATATAAAATCAAAAAGGTCAATAAAGCAATTTTATGAGCCCATGAATATTTTATTCTTAAAAAGCAACCTAGTGGTGTAAGATTACCTCAAAACTCACTCCATTCAAATAGGTTTAAATTAGAGTGATGCTATAAGCAATTCAATTATTGAATAGTCCATTATTATTTATAATTCAAAATAATTTAATTGTAGTCCAATATTTTATCTAGCTTTTAGGCTCCGTTTGGGAGACTTATTTTCACCGGTCAAGCGATTACGACCGCATGAACCGAACCTTAATCGATTCATGCGGTCGTAACCGCTTGACCGGTAACAATAAGTCCTCTCAAATGGAGCCTTAGTCCCCCCTGCTTTCAAGCAGTGTGGCAACACCACTTTTTAAAACCTGCACCAAATCGTTTTTAAGGCATCCGCCACTAAAAAATAGTTGTAGGCAGCTATTTTGCTGCCGCGGGTCTTCACCCGCTGACCCGCGGCAGGAGTAGCAGCACGGCAACTCTGAAAAAGGGCTGCAGCGCAGCTTTATATTTTTTTAAAATATTTTAATAATAAAATTTATTTTATAAGTTAAAATTAACGTTTAATTTAATATTTTATTAATAATTTAATATAACTTATATATTTATAAGTTATAATTAGCGTATATATATTTAATAATAATGTCAATTTATAATATTATTTTTATAAATATTATTTATTTATATAATATTTATAAAAAAATTGTTAAAAAAAACTATAAATATTGATCTTTTAAACAGTTTTACATATTCTACTATCACTTTGCAAAACAGCTGATTATTTCATCACTATTTCTTCAGTCGCTCTCATAGCACCAACCAGAGCCTATGTCACCTGCTAATCATGGGGCTGAAACACCGATTATATATCGTAACTGAAAGTGTTTAAAATAAAAGAATGAGATAGTCTATTTCTGACTATGATACTCATAAGGTGATGTCTTTTTATTAGTTAGCATTTCTTCAATTTCAGTCTACGATTTTCTTTGTTTTTTTTTTGTGGATTAGTCTTGTGACATATCATTATGATTTTTTTTCTAATATGTAATTGGCTTTTGAAAGCTTTAAGTGCCTCCTTGAGACTTTCTTCTTAGGCTTCATTTGCTTCGGCATTTTCGTCGGGCATTTCCCGCAAACGCCGTCGGAACAGCGGGTAAACAAACGGTCTTGCCGGGCGTTTGCCGCGTCTCCTATCACAGCAAGGAGAAAAAGTCGCAGGTTTCCTCCGTTTCGATCTCCACCTCTCCCCCTCCAGTTCGAAAACTGCTTCTCCACCCGCCGTCTCCGCCCGCCACCGCCGCGCCAAGTAAAGCCTTAGATTTGTTTTTTGTAGATTTGTTTAGAAGCAAATCTAAAACTAACCCTCGATCCGTTGATATTCCATTGGCTCGTGCATGATACATAATAACTATGGTGATGCCATAAAACTTCACTGCACGAGGGGTGTTACCCCCTCGTGAGCGGGGTGTTACCTATTGTGTCGCTCGAAGCATCCGAATGGAGATCTAAGTGGAATCCCTTACCAGTTGCCCCTAGGTGGATATAAATAGACAAAACCCTTAGGAGTTTCTACGGGTATGGGTTAACTGTGTACCCGACACGACCCGTTAAGCCTCCGAACACGTTATTCGTCCAAATATACACTAACAATCTCCTCATATATTTGTGGCAAATAACGTATACGTTTCAGAGTGCAGAAAGTGGAGAATAACAAAAACAAGTTTCCGACTTTACATATTTCTATAAGAGTTAGCACAGTTTTTAAAGAAAACCATAAACATGAATTTTAAAACAAAACATAATACATTCAAAAGAAAATGTGTTACTCAATAACAAATAAGTCTGGAAAACAAAAAAATTGACTATAGATAAACGTGTAACAATTCTACTCAGAGAGTAGATCATCATCTATGTCAAAATCCACTTTCTCTCCTCCATCTTCATCAGTGTCTGCAAGGAATTTCATGAGTCAGACTGTATGAATTCATAAATATATGCAGTGGCATATCAAAGTAAGCTAGCTCTACCTAAATGAGCTTAGTACTTGTAGCAGTAGTGAAGTAACACTGTCAGTATCTCTATCCAGTCTAGATAGGACCAGTCAAGTTTTGATTTTGATAAATCAAACGTTGTTATCTTACTCATTAATGACCACTATGTACCTCATCATATGACTTGGCACACCGTCATTTGCAATATTATCAAATGTGAAATAATGTGTTATGATCACTAATGTTAGATTAACTCATACAACGACTTTCTATTCCCAATTGAATAATTCTCAAATCGGCTTACAATGAGAAAGATGTTAAGTCATCAGGTGTAGAATGACTAGCATCTAACCATCTTGGGCTTTCATCAAGAAATTATTTGGGGTTTTCAGTCTGTTATTAGATGCTTGAATGTTGCGACTATAGGTTCTTACAATAAAACATAAACATTGGAGGAAGTTTCATATTTCTATGAACCTTAATCTCATCTCCCCTGATGTTTTAATTATGAGAACTCTATTTAAGCCCTTTGTCAAGGCGTCTGCAATATTATCTTTTGATTTCACATCAACGAGGTTTACAATCCCTTGACTCGTAATAGAGGTCAACCAGACTTGTTTCATCCTGAGTTGTCTTCTTTTTGCTGTTGAACAAAGTGTTCGTAGCAATCGTTTTCGTAGCCTGATTATCGCAGTAAACTGCAACAGAACTCAACTTCAGGCTCCACAATGGAATGTCCATCACCAAATCTCTTATCCACTCCGTTTCTTCTCCCGCTGAAGCCAGAGCGTAGAGTTCAGATTCCATAGAAGATAGTGCAATACATGACTGCCTCTTGGACTTCCAGGCTACAGCTGCTCCTAGTGTGAATATAAATCCACTAGTGTACTTGCTGTCGTTTAATTCTGAGCACCATGATGCATCAGAATATCCTTCCAAAACTGGAGGATGACCATGGTAACATAAAGCATATGTTTGGGTGTGCTTTAGGTATTGCATCAGCCTATCGAGGGCATCCCAATGATCTTGGCTAGGATTACTAGTGAATCTGCTCAACATGCCGACCGTAAAGGCTATGTCAGGTCTTGTGCAGAACATAGCATACATTAAACGACCAATCAGTTTAGCATAATCTAACTGTCTAATCGCAGCTCCATCATTGGGCGGCAAGCGATTATTGTAATCTAAGGTGTCTCCACTGCTCTACGTTCACTGTATCCCCACGTATCCAACATGGACTTTATGTAGTGGCTTTGACTTAGGGAAATGTCATTTTTCCCAAAGCTCACTTGCATGCCTAGGATAGTCTCAGCTACACCTAGATCTTTAATGCTAAACTCTTTCATTAGTTATGACTTAACGTCATCCACTACGGATTGATCAGAACCAATAATCAACATATCATCCGCATACAAGCATATTATAGCGACTTTGTTTGATCTATGACGTATGTAAAGACATTTATCCGAGAGACTCGACATGAATCCCATGTTCTTTACACTATAGTCAAACTTCTCATGTCATAATTTTGGAGCTTGTTTTAGTCCGTATAGCGACTTGATTAACTTATAGAGCTTATTTTCGTGACCTTCTACTATGAAGCCTTCAGGTTGGCTCATGTATATTTCTTTGGTCAGATCTCCGTTCAAGAACGCAGTCTTAACATCCATTTGATGAACAATAAAGTTCTCAATAGACGCAATAGCAAGTAGGATCCTAATGGTTGCTAAGTGACACACTGGTGAATATACATCAAAGTAATCCACCCCACTAACTTGGTGAAACCTTTAGCCACCAAGCGTGCTTTATACTTAGTTACGCTACCATCAGGATTGAGTTTTGTTTTCAGAACCCACTTACACCATATATTTTTAGCCCATCTTGACTTATCAACCAACGTCCAAGTGTTGTTCTGAAGTAGAGAATTCATCTCTTCATCAATGGCTTCTTTCCATAGTAGTGAATCCCTTGATCTCATCGCATCCTTATAGGTGGATGGATCAGACTCAACGTGATAAGTGACAAAGTCACTACCAAAGGTTCTGGGAGTTTGCTCTCTCACGGAAGTCCGTCTAGACTCTATGACACTACTGTCTACCGGGACTGAATAGGAGGTGCTCGGTACTGACTCGGGGTCTTCCTCAGTAATAGTTGCTTGCACACCTGGGATTGTCAAGTTTTTATCCTTAAGGAACTTATCCTCAAAGAACACGGCATCCCTAGATTTAATAATTATATTATTAGACAAGTCTAAGAATCTATCTGCAGCACTATCTTCAGCACAACCTAAGTAGACACACGTGTTGGTCCTAGGTCCAAGTTTAGACCGTCTAGGGTCAGAGACCCTGACATATGCTATGCAACCCCAGGTCTTAAGTCTAGTTAAAAACGAGGGTCTCTTAAACCAAAGCTCGTAGGGTGTGACGTCTAACTTAGCATGAGAAACTTTGTTTAGAATGTTGTTTGCAGTTAAAACTGCTTCTCCCCAATAGGCAGTAGGCATGCCAACAGTGAGGAGCATAGAGTTTAATATTTCTGTCAACGTTCTATTCTTTCTCTCGGCTATACCATTCGATTGGGGTGAGTAAGGAGCAGTGGTTTCTGCTATGATCATATATACTCTGGAACTCACTGGACATATATTCTCCTCCTCTATCACTTCTAAACCTCTTAATTCTCATGTCTAGTTGGTTCTCTACCCTGGTTTTAAAAAGACAGAACTTTTCAAACGCTTCATCTTTAGTTTTAAGAAAATAGATGTGACAGAACCTAAAGCAATCATCTATAAACGTGATCAGATACTTCCTTCCTCCTTGGGTGACAGCTTTTAAAGTCACAATGTATAAGCTCTAGCGGTGTTGTGCAGGCAGTGAGGCAGTGAAGGCAGAGAAGCTTCTTCCCTTCTCCAGGCGGAACAGGAGAACCCGGTGAAGGAACAGTATTCCCCCCCCCCCCTCCCTTTTCGATTCCGAGCAGCGACGGGGAATTCTTATTTTTTTCTGTGCGAAATTTGATAGTTTTTCCGATCACCAGACACTGGCGGAAGGAAATCCGAGCAAAACCGGCGGAGGCGTGAACCTATTTCCCGATCAAAACTGGTGGCGCCTCTTCCTTCCCGCTCCATGCGACGGCCGAAGAAGCCCTTCTCCGACCTCTGACGGCGAAGGCGTGAACGTCCGGTCGAGAAGCGGCGTTGGCCAGAAAGAAAAAAAAACCACGGCGAAATCACGAAAACCAGGCAGCGGAGGGAAAAGTTTCTTCTTTCCGATCTCAGCGGCGACAGTGGCGAGAACGACGGCGGCAGACGAACTGAGCGGTTACGGGAAAATAGCAGTTACGATGGACGGTGCATAAACTTCAAGAATGTTGTGTCGCTCGAAGCATCCGGATGGGGATCTAAGTGGAATCCCCTATCCGTTGCCCCTAGGTGGGTATAAATAGATAAAACCCTTAGGAGTTTCTACGGATATGGGTTAACCGTGTACCCGACACGACCCGTTAAGTCTCCGAACACATTATTCGTCCAAATATACACTAACATTACCCCCTCATCAGCAATTTGATCCTGCCTTAAATTATAGTGGAGCTCCACCTAACTTTGTCAAGAAAATTATCAAGGCCTCAAAGATTTGCTCCTAAGCAAATACACGAGTAAGCTTATTTATTTCTTATTTCCACTTCTATCTTTCATGCCTTTACATTTTACTAAATAAATGAGTAATTAACTCTTAAGATAAGAGTTATTGTGGCATATGCATTTTTAATTGAGATCATACTAATAATTAATTTTTTTAAAATGAATCGGCGTTGGTCCCATACAAGAATACACTAAAATTGAGTTGTTTTAAGTGACTTGGAGGCCCCTAGAGGTCCTTAACAACAATTTGATTATTGGTTGGATCTTAAATTTAGGTGTATTACATAAAATTTAGGTCCTTTTGAATTTTTAAGGATGATTTAAGGTCATGCACATGCGCAACATCTTTATTTTATCTTTAATGTGAGCCTCCCCCATCTTTAATGTGAGCCCCCACCCCACCCCACCACCCCCCACACACACAATTGTCCGACCTGGCAATCCCGCTCGCTACTTTCATAGCCGTCGGGACTCCTTCCGTGACCCATGCATGGATCTCTTCCCCATAGAAATGGAATTTCAAGTGTGCTCCTAAAAATTTATCAGGTCTAGGCTAAGTTTGGCCCGGTGTTTTTGCTCGGTGAGTTTGAACAAAAACGCCACTGTCATAGAATGCTCCTTAGGTGTGGTCGGGCTTTCACGAATGATGGTTCTTAACCACCGCATTCACAACCGCCACAGTCGTGCCAAATGAAGCCTAATTCCCTCTTTCAATTTCACGTGATCACCATTAAAAAAGCGCTATTTATCGGGACCTCCCCTTGAAATTTGCGTAATTACAACTTGCACACCTTCAACTTTCGAAATTACAAAATTCATAAGACCACCTATTTCCCTACAATCTCATACTATATATTGTATGTTTCTAATGTTTACACATCCATTGTCACCATAGATATGTGTCGTTATTACGATCGGGCTCCGTCCCTAAATCTCCGTCCTGGTGAGAGGAGAAGTTGCCGAGTGGAGATAACAATGGTCGCGATTTAGAGAGGGGAAAAACAAGTCACGCAACGCCCGCCGAGTGCTCACGTGACAGGCGCTGAGTGGACGCGGACGGCGTCCGAGTACCGGATGCAAGAATTTCTCCCATAGATATATTCATCAAAGCAATGCCCTATAATAAGATACACAATAGAAAGGAAATAGATAGTCACCATAGCTTCATACTTGAAGATTTGGTATCTTTTCTGTCATCACATGTTGGATTGTATCGACTCGTATTCACATATTCTTCAACGTAATTACGGTGAACCTTGTTTGATCAAATCAAATTGTTGCAAGTAACTACGAACTCATTGAAATCGAGAGCAATATTTGTGGTCGGATTGGTGGTGAACTTCTCAACATGTTAAGCCTAGATTAACTCCAATTAGTTTTGGTGTCATTTGATATATGTGTCTCTTGGAATAACAACATTCACCATCACTTTTTAGTGCACCTTGTGAGCCACCAATTAAGTTAACCAAGTGTTGGCATATCTCAACTAGAATACTCATTGCATTTCCAATCACATCGCATTCGTTACACTTATATCAAGAAATGAAATCTTAATCTGCGCCTTCTACTGTTATTTACAAGATGTTCGTGAAAAAATGATCACGTTTGGAATCACTTTGGTAATATTCAGAGTTTCTAATGGAAAAAATATATATTATAAATGTTTATACTGTGGTTTGATTTATAAAGATTTGTAATTAATGGAAACAATATCTCGCTAGGCTGAAGGGAAATATTGAGGCTCACAGAAGATTTCTCATGGCATTCATCATAAGATGCGAGAGAACTTGAAGGGGATTAATGAAAAGGGCAAGAAGCACAATTCTAGCATACAGGAAACGGATAAAACGTATTGTTATGAACCGTCGTCATTCATGAACGCCCAACCTCACCGGAGGAACTTCATCCACTTTTATGTTCAAAATTAGTTTTCCTTTTTGGTGGCGATCATAACTGTTGTCATGCCAAAAATACATTCTATAACGGTGGCATTTTGGTTCAAACTCACAAGAGCAAAAATGGCGCGCTAAATGGAACCATAATCAAGTTGAAAACTATTTTACCCCTAGAGCAAATGTAGATTCACAACCATCTTTGAAGAGTCTTGGTCTTCAAAGTAGGGATAGTCATAGCTAGATGATTTTTTTTTA
This sequence comes from Platanthera zijinensis, assembly GCA_039513925.1. NCBI lineage: Eukaryota > Viridiplantae > Streptophyta > Magnoliopsida > Asparagales > Orchidaceae > Platanthera > Platanthera zijinensis. The sequence goes on from CM077088.1 coordinate 58,953,061, forward strand.
TAGTTGCATACTATAAATGTTTTGAATTTAGCCTTTGCACAAAAAACCATTGATGCATTTTTTATGCTGACCTTATATATTTACAAGCTATGTGATATATTATATCAGAGAAAGTAAGGTCTCAAATTCATTTCTTAGTATTATTTCAAAATCATGGCAAACCCAACATTTTCTTTTAATATAGCATACTAGTATTTTATTGTGCAAGGTCAATGCTCTGGATGTTGAATGAAGAAAGCATGGTTATGTGCACATAAATCAAAATGGATTCTTGGGTCTGCCCTCTCTGATGTTTTTGGTTTTGGTTTGAGGGCATGATTCCGCAGCAAACGTGATGGTATAGGGGAGCACTATTTTAGTGGTATCTATGAGCAGCCACTTTGTGCATTTATTGTCAAAGGTTAGGTCTTTCTCCTCTAAGAGAAGCCACTTTGTGCATACTACCAAAGGTTAGGTCTGTTTTTAATCTTCTCCCGCCCATACCCTCAATGATTGGGAACTATATGGGTTTTATTGTTGTTGTATAGCATCCTAGTATTTAAGAATATAAGAATTCCAATCATTTATTTAATAATATCTTTTTTGAAAAAATTTAAGATGTCAAATATACTTGCCCTATAACCTTCTTCAAGGGCTCACTTGCTAATATGTAGACAACATTTTTGGCTCTGCCTGATTAAAAGGGCATCCACAAAACAAAACAAAAAACCTCAAAACGGAGCATGCAATTTATAAACTGTCCCTTGAAATTACATTAGAAAACAAAAAATGTACCACAAAAATTTCTAATAATACAAATGAAATCAAAGCAATGTCATTAATAACTTGAACATAAATCCAAAATCATTGGGTTTAGCACTCAACTCTATGTAGATTACGGTTTCACGCAATGTTAAATTAAAGGTTGCGCCCCTCTATCTTTTGAAATTACAAAAACTTTTCTCATAAGTTTACATTTCATAACATGCACGCACAGAAACACCCCTGAAGGGGAGCCCTAGGGGTATTTTGGGTATGCATGCTATGAAATGTAAACTTACATGGGAGATTTCTGTCATTGAAAAAGATAAAGGGGTGTAACTTGTAATTATGCTAACTCCCAAGGGTGATTTGGGCAATTAATAGTATATATTTGTATCCCTTGAAGTGATTTGAAGAAGCCAAGTATTGTCATTCTTGCATGAAATGTTCCTCCTTTCTTCTATGCTTAATATTGAGATGTTGGGCAACAAACAAGGATATTCACTTCAACTAGATTGTTGGGCAACAAACAAGGATATTCACTTCAACTGCAAATGTTTTTTTTCCTTCTTATAAATCACTACAAAAGAAACTGGATCAAATTAGATAAATGATAGGATAATATGCAATTTCTGATGGATGGAGGAAATATAGAACAAATACCAAATTGAATTGCTTATGAAATATTAGAGCCCGGTCGGTTCCCTAATAATTCTTTTCCGCCTGTTCGGATGGAGAGAATTGAGGGGGAATTGGAATTGATGAAAACCGTGAGTTTTAACATTTAACTTGTCCCAAAACACTAGGTTTTGACGGAAGAAGCGTGCAGCTCTCTTCTCGCGATTTTCTTCCTCTTCTCGCCGCGTCAATCCCGCGGAAGATTTCGTCGGCGGTGAGGCTTCCGCTTCTCGCTTCTTTATTCCTCTTCAACTTTCTCTTCATATCCCTCCTAGTCAACTCCCTTTTCATATTTCTGCAGAGATCCCGCCGGCATTTGCTTTGTCACACATCCTGGGTTTTCGCCAGAGATTCCGTCATGAGATTGTCTTTTTTTGTCTTCTTTGACAAGAAGCATCCAACATCTCTATCTGTCTCAGGTTTGTTGAAACCGGAAAACGGTCCCAACGAGAGTCCAGATCCAAGGGGATAGTTTACACCTATTTCTCCCAAACTAAAACACCTGATCAGACACTAGGAACTAGAGAACAGACTCTGGACTGCAGCGCGGAGGTCTCACCACACACCCGAAAGATCTTAGAGCGTTTCCCCTCCAAAGCCAAAAGCTGAGCTGGGCACCTTGGAGGGCACTCAAAGCCAACCAAAAACAACCTGAGGAAGAAGTCAAAAGAACTAGATCTCCTCTAAAGATGCTCACAGGGTCTATTTATAGTTTCCCAAGTCTAGTCTGCTAATAGAGAAATTCTGCCTTCTAATTTTACTAAACGCACCCCAAATTGGTCTGTCAATAGCCAAACTCCGCAGTTTGGAGAGGCTATGGACAGGCCAAAACATATTATTCCATGGAGAATCTTTCTAGGCCGGGTCGACCCTGATGCCATACTCCCTTGGAGTGGCGAGTGCCTAGATAGGGACGGCAACCGCCCACTTGCTCCTAGCTGAGGGCGAGTGCCCGATGAAGCCGACACTCGTCTGCCTCTTACTCGCTACCTGGGGCGAGTGTGGACCAGCTGCCCCACTCGCCCGTTATCGCATCCCTGCTGCTTTGGGCGAGTGTAGGCCTGCTTGCCCCACTCGCCCGCTATCCGCACACTTGCCGCTTTGGGTGAGTGCGGGCTTGCTTGCCCCACTTGCCGCTCACCTAGTCCTGATGGCCCATTTGCACCCTGGACATCACTAGTGACCCCACTCGGCAAATACGGGGTTGCACAAGGTTCAACAAGGGCCTTCCAATAGTATTATGATATTTTTATTCCCCTTTCTTCTTGATAATGGATTGATTGCAGTTTTATTTTGCATAAAATTACTTGCTTTGAATTTTTCTTTCCAAAACATATTGTTGGAGTTTTGAATGATGAATACATGTGTTGTATGCAATAATAGGTTGTATCCATTGAATACTTTTTTGCTCAAAAATAGAATAAAAAAAATATCCTTACGTAATTGAATGATAATTTATAGCAATTTGCCTAAAATTACTTTGTATTTTTATGTATTGGTTTGGTTTCTATCGATTCACTCACTTTTGTTTCATCATTGTTATATGCTAGATAGATGTTGCGTTGAGAGAAAAACTAATAAAAGAATATATTATGAAATGCGGATATCTCACAGCACTCAGTGCTACTTCGGTAGCATTGGAATATATTCTCCTGAAACCCGTAGACCATGAAATAAATAGTGCACCACGGTCCTCATTACAACGCATATATGAGGGTCCAGTAGTCAATTGCTTCAACCTATTGCGTATAGGTAAACAATCATTCGACGAGCTATGCGACATATTGTCTACTAGAGGTCAAGTGCACGAAAGTAAATATGTGCAGGTGAAAGAATCTGTTGGGCTATTCCTATACATTATAACATATAACAAGAAGTTCCGCGATGTTGGAGTTACATAACTCCGATCCATGGATACCATTAGTAGACACTTCAAAATCGTGTTCAGAGCGATGTTGAAGTTAGCTAGAGACTATATTAAGTTGTCGGAATCAAGATCGGACCATCGATGGAGATTGTTCAAGGACTGCATTGGTGTGTTAAATGGTATACATATACAAGTAAGTGTGCCCACCGAAGATCGTGGTAGAATAGAAATTAGAAGCAAGTAATAACGACAAATGTACTAGGTGTTTGTGACAACCAGATGAAATTTTGTATGTTCTACTTGGTTGGGAAGGCTCGTCTTTAGATTCAAGAGTGTGGCGCGATGCGCTAGAAAGGACAAATTGATTTGAAGTACCCATTGGTAAGTCGTTGCTTTTGTTAATAACATTCTGCTCATTTTTTTCAACAACATTCCACTCATTTATGACAAAATTATATTGATGGAATAGGTAAGTACTACCTGGTGGATGTTGGTTACCCCAACAGTCCTGGTTTCCTCACACCTTATCAACACGTTTTCATTTACATGAGTGGCCAACACAAGAAAATAATCTCACCACTTATAAAGAGTTATTCAATTTGTCTCATGCTATAGAATAAAATGTAATAGAGAGAACATTTGTTTTGTTGAAGCAACGTTGAGCAATGCTTAAACAACCATCTTTTATATAAAGGTTCAGGTGCGATATAAGTAAATCTAAAGTTCACTTTGGTTGGGGATTGAGGTACTAATATCATTTTTAAATGCATGTGCAAATAACAAATGAATGTTGCGTCTTGCACGATTTCTTAATAAAAAAGAGACTAACTAGTTATTCACAACTGTTTGTTGAGGTAGATGCCGGCTACCAGCTGCTATTGGTAGATGCATTTATAATAAATGCACGTTGCATCTTATGTAATGATGTAAGTCAGCATCTATTATAAATGGATCTATCAATAGTAGCTTGTAAGTCAGCATCTACCTCAACGAGCAATTGTGAATAAGTAGTTAGTCTCTTTTCGAATAGGAAATTATATTAGACGCAACATGCATTTGTTATTTACACCTGCATTTATAAATGATATCAGTATCTCAATCCCCAAGCAATATGAAATCCAAATTTACTCATTTCACACTTGAACCTTTATATGAAAGAAAGATGATTGTTTGAGCATTGCTCAATGTTTCTTCAACAAACCAAATATTCTCTCTATAAATGATATTAGTGCCTCAATTCCCAAGCAATGTGAAATCTAGATTTACTCATTTCACACTTGAACCTTTATATGAAAGAAAGATGGTTGTTTGAGCATTGTCCAACGTTTCTTCAACAAACCAAATGTTCTCTCTATTACACTGTGTTCTCTGCAAATTGAACAACTCCTTATTAATTAGTGAGATTGTTTACTTGTGTTAACCACTCATATAGATGAAAATGTGTTGATCGATGAGGTGCAAGGAAACCAGGACCGTTTGTGTAACCAGCATCTACCAGATAGTACTTACCTACTCCATCAATATAATTTTTGTCATAAATGAGTGAAATGTTGTTGAAAAAAATCAGCAGAATGTTATTAACAAAAGCAACAACTTACCAATGGGTACTTCAAATCAATTTGTCCTTTTTAGAGTATCGTGCAACACTCTTGAATCTGAAGAGTTTTTCCAACCAGGTAGACCATACAAAATTTCATTTGGTTGTCACAAACACCGAGCACGTTAGTCATTATTCTTTCTTCTGCTTTTTATATCTGTCATGATCTTCAGTGGGCACAGTTACTTGTATATGTATGTCATCTAATGCACAAATGCAGTCCTTGAACAATCTCCATCTATGGTCCAATCTCGATTCCGACAACTTGACATAGTCTCCAACTTAACTTCAGCATCGCTCTGAGCACGATATTGAATTGTCTACTAATGGTATATGAATCGGAGATACGTAACTCCAATATTGTGGAACTTCTTGTTATGTGTTAAAATGTATAAGAATTGTCCAACAGATTCTTTCATCGATACATTGTTACTTTCGTGCAAGACCACTGGTAGACAATATGTGACATAGCTCGCTAAATGGTTGTTTATCCAAATGCAACAGGTTGAAACAGTTGACTTTTGGACCCTCATAAATGTGCCTCAGTAATGAGGACTGTAGTGCAGTATTCATTTCATGTTCTATGAATTACAGGGAAATATATTCTAATGCTACCAAAGTAGCACCGAGTGCTATGAGATATCTGCATTTCATAATATATTCTTTTACTAGTTTCTCTTTCAACTTCGCTACATCTATCTAGCATATAATAATGAGAAAATAAAAGTGAGTGAATCAATAGAATCAGAACCAATACATAAGGATACAAAGTAATTTTATGCAAACTGCTATCAAAAGTTACCATTCATTTACCAAAGGATTTTTTTTTCTTCTATTTTTGAGTAAAATGGTATTCAATAGATACAACACATGTATTCATCAATCAAAACTCCGGAAATATATTCTAAAAAAATCAATTCCAGACAAAGAAACAAAGTAATTTTATGCAAAACAAAATTGCAATCAATTTATTTATCAAGAAGAAAGAGGAATAAAAATCTCAGAATGCTATTGGAAGCCTCCCTGTCGAACCTAAGACAGACGAAGATGTTGGAAGCTTCCTGTCAAAGAAGACGAAAAAAGGCAATCTCAAGATGGAATCTCTGTCAAGAAAACAAAACGAGGAGGAAGAAAATAGGAAGTGCCCTCGACGGCACCAGCGAAAACCCAGGTTTTGTGACGAAGCAAATGTCGGCGAGAACTCTGCAGAAATATGAAGAGGAAGATGAAGATGAGGGATATGAAGAAGATGATGAAGAGGAATAAAGAAGCGAGGAGAGGAAGTGGTAGAGACCAGCCCCGATCTGGATGTCGCAAAAATACCCGACGCCGCACTCGTCCGAAACTCTATTGTCCCTGAGTTTCGCATAGTTTAGTTGTCATTTTGTATTTTATTATTTGCAGAATTGTGTAAATTTGCATTGTTTTTCGGCGAGACGAACAACTTTCATGTTGATCACTTTTTGATCTGGAACTGTCTTGACCCTCGATTTGTGCCTCGAAATCTGGGATGGCGAGAGTGCTACTGTAGCCGCAGGACTTATATTGATTTGATTATAACCCTACACTACACCAGGAGCTGGTTCACGGGTTCAGAATTTATTTCCTCTTCCTGGCTAGCAGCGGGTCAAGCCCCTCCCGGTTCTTATCCCTGTTCGATCAGTGCCGCAGGACTTCCACTAGGTTTCCGGAACATGGTCCGCCTGCGCGTCTTCCGCCACGATCTTGACATGCCCGTGCACGATTGAAGGCCACAACGACTCTCCCGGCGGTTTCAGCCACATCCACAGCCACAATTCCTCATCCGGACAGTTCCGCCCGAGCTTCCCCATGGTTGATTCCTACAAACCAGCGGTTTCTATTGATTCCCTATAAAAGGCTGAGATGATAAACAGTTCCGGGGTGATGGATGAATGTATTGTGATATGATGTTGAATGATTGATGTAAAATTTCTGTGAATTTGTTGTATGCGTTTTCTGTGAGAGAGTTTTGGAGAAGTTAAACAGTAGGAGTTTAGTTGATGTTGATAAAGTTTAGCTGTTAATTTGATTCCCCTTGAAAGCTAGAAGATGGTGAATACTGAAATTTAATGTATTGTAGAGATTAGGAGATTGCAGTTAATGTTGCCGTGAGAACTGTTATCAAGTGGAATTTGATTTATCCCATGAAGGAATCTGAGTAGGTGTCAATTAGCAAATGATTTTTTTTAGATTGCTGCATGTGTGTTTCCAGTGAGCAGCGGAAACAACTTATTTGCTTGTCGTGTGAATAGTGAGAGAATTTTAGTTCTTTTATTAGAGATTACGTGAAATCACTTTTGTGTGAGAGTGAGTTTTAGCTTGTTTAGGCTCTGTTTGGTTGGGCTGTTGCTGATGAAAAGCTGCTGATGAACTGTTGCTGATTGAAAAAGTGCTGATTCTGGAAAACAGAGTTTTGTTAAAAAACTGTTTGGGTGAAACAGAGTTTACAAAACGGAGTTTTCGAAAAGTTGTTTGGATTCAAAACGGAGTTTTTAGCCAAAAAAATTTTCAAATATGAAAGTGACATAACACAACACTAAACAAAGATTCATTCATAACACAAAATTAAGGTTTTTTTACACTCTATGCTCTTGCTTCATACTGATTTGCCATTCCGAATTCAAAGAAGATGGTCTTCTGATAACCTCCCCTTGTCTGCAGCCCTCGAGTTTGGAAAGATCAGGAGTGCAACAAATGGATTTTCGACCACCATATGCAGACCCACCTATATTATCCCTATCAGCAGCTTCAAATATTATAGCTTGGACCAACCCTGTACTGTGTTCCATGCTAGAATGCTGCTCTGCAGCCTCAGTTGTCCTCCAGAATGTAATATTCATAAATCTGCAGCAACACCTATTTTAAAATCTGACTGTATGATATACAAATGATATCAACCAAGCAGACCAAATCATGGAAAGCTTCTATCCTTTCTTTACATTAGAAATTTGTGCAAGTGATATGAATAGCTACTACTCTCACATTCAAATGTTAAATTAGGTTAAATGATTAGGGGAATACCTAGCAATATATTTTCCTAACAACAAATTGGACACATAAAAGCAAAAGGTTGAGTTAAACAAAGTAAAAAATGCAAGCCGACAAGGAGGAACGTCCGACGGTGTTGATCGAAGAAGAAGCGGGTTTGGGAGATGGAAGGCACTAGGGTTTCAGGAAATTTTTTTAACATTCCTGGAAGAAGATCCTGCAGGTGATGAGGGAGGAAGAACGAGAAGGATGGGGAGATCGAAGAAGGATGGGGAGATCGAAGAAGAAGGATCAGGAGATCGAAGAAGAAAAAGAAGGATCGAGACGTACCAGTGGATCGAGGATCGGGATGTGGAGCGGTGGTGTTTCGCCGTGGCCGACAGGGAAGATGGAGCGGAGGTTTCTTCGCCGCTCGCGAGAGGGGGATCGGGATGGCTCTCCTCTCTGGATAGGTTTACGGGAGAAAAGCAAGCGTGAAATGATTTTGCAGCTGACCGCGCCTTAAAACCGCGGACCGGGGTTAGCCTAAACTTGCGGAAATTAAAAAACGCCAGTTCTTAAATCAGCAGCGCCAAACGCTGCTTATGCTCAAAACTGCGGTGCGTTCCAACCGCACCGTAGGCAATAAGCCGAACCAAACGCTACCTTAGTGTGTGGCTTCCTTATACAGTGAGATTTGAGATTCCGTGGAGCCACTTCGTGTGTGAGTGAGAGATTTATTTTTGTGGTGCCCATGTGCGATAACGGCCAACCTCGGAGTGAGAGATCGAAGATGACGAGGAAATTCCTCGCGGGATCGCCGTCAACTTCGATTGTGGAAAGACGCCTCTTTTCGTGGATAACTTGCTTCTATCTCTTCCTTTGCGTGTGTCTACATTTTCTCTTAAAATTTTAGATTCATTATTGGGTTTTCGCCCAAATTTCGTCAGCGAATGCTACGTCGAAAATTTCAAACGGAAACGTATTTGAAGTTCATGATTTCCGTTTTGCTACGACAAGGGGAACAGAACGGAAGTTGCAAACTTCCTTCCCCGGATTTAGAATTGAACCATTTATTTAAGAAAATTCTTTTTTTAACAAAATAATTTTTTTTATAGCTTTACAAAAGCTAAAAGTTGCTTATCTTTCAAAGTTCGTGCAATTATCGCTCAAATTGTTTGCATACATTTAAGGTTTTCTAGAAATAGCAGACAGGCGCGCAAACCCTACGCGTCGTCCTGCATCATGAAAACTCACCGTCGGCGAAATCTCTCGCGGGATCGGCGCGGCGAGAAGAGGAAGAAAATCGCAACAAGAGGGCTGCATACTTCTTCCGTCAAAACCTAGTGTTTGGGACAAGAATTGGGGCAAGACAAATGTTAAAACCCACGGTTTTCATCAATACCCATTCCCGCCTCAATTTTTTCCATGCAACCCGGCGGAAAATAATTATTAAAGGAGAAAAACTAATTCCACGGGAGCAAAACTGGTGAACCGAATGGGCCCTTAGTAACTAAAAAAATAAAAATTGCAAATTAAGCTTTCCAAAAACAAGCATAAAAAGTTATTATTGAGTATAGGAAAATATTTAAAACATTTTTCACTATAATCTTTGAAGGTAATTACACCTTGCTGCCACTTGTTTTCTTCCAGATCTCTTTCGAGGAATAAAAAATGGGCAGCCCGATGCACAAAGCATCCCAACGGAATTGGGGCCCGGGGAAGGGTTAATCACAAATGTAAGCAAACCTTGCCCTGCATTTTTGAAGGAGGCGTCTTCCATTACTCGAACCCGTGACCTCAAGGTCACAAGGCAACACCTCAATCAGTGCGTCAAGGCTCCCCTTCTAATTCGACAAATGATAAATAAAAATAAAGAATTTCTAGTTGCAATACCTAAAGTAGGAATCATATTAATTCACTGATGATATTTCGTTGTTGCTTCCTGTCTCCCTCTCCCTCCGGATCCGCTCCCTCTGATACATAAAAAGAAGCAAATGTTAGCACATTTTGCAGACATGAAGCACAATTTCCAATAATCCAATTACAAGAAAACCTAATGAAAGATAGATATTTATTGATATTTATTTTGAATAAGAGAAAACAACAAAATAATAAAACCTCTACAAAATATTTGGAATTAGCCCATTTGTGAGGGCTTGTATGCAAAATGACAATTGTAAGTCGATTTAGGGAGCCTTAGGGCCATGGATGAAGGGAAGTAAGAAATAATCTTTAGTTTTCTACATAGTGTTGATGTTCCCCGAGAGCTCCTACTTAGTCTCCGCAGTATCCCCTCCGCCGCCATCTCCGGCAAATTGTGGGTATACTAATTTCAAGTTTACATCATCATCAACATCATTAAAAAAAATTCCCGCACGAGCATTGGTGCCAAGCTGGAGCGTAGCGGAGAAAGTCTGCGGATTTTTGAATGACAACCCAATAGTAGGAGATTATTACTCTTTCCTAAATCCCAAATGAATTGGACTATTCATAAAGGAAATAGTTCAGCAACAAATTACAAGTTGCTCAATAGATGTGAAACTCCATGAAGAAAGAAAAACCAAGTATGAAAGGAGGATATGGTGTATAAAACAAAGGGGAGTTTTTGTTTCTGTTTTCATTTTGTGGTAAACTAAGAGCATCATGAAAGGAGGATATGGTGTATAAAACAAAGGGGAGTTTTTGTTTCTGTTTTCATTTTGTGGTAAACTAAGAGCATCATGAAAGGAGGATATGGTGTATAAAACAAAGGGGAGTTTTTGTTTCAGTTTTCATTTTGTGGTAAACTAAGAGCATCATGGCTGGAATAGTAAAGAAAGCAAATCAAATTAAAATGGGGAGAAACAAACTGGAACATACTCTTCTCTCCCAGTAGGGAAGGAAGCAGATGAAATCATAGACCGGGTTAATCGTAGATTCAAGTACGACGTTGACTCCAAAGAAAATGAGAATCGCCGTCATAGGCCGGGCCCTGTGCGGCATCTTAGCTTCCCTGAAAAAGAGAAATAATAATTAAAAATACAAAAAAACAAAAAAATGAAACAGTATAGAAAAAATTAGAACGCCGAGGTATTAAAAAAAATCAAGAGAGATTTACTACTTTGAGATGATATTGACTTTCTCAATGCAAAAAGACATTAAAAGAGGTTTAAAGCTAATTTACTTGGGTTTAGATATTAGGACTCAATAGTTTTTAAATAACATATTTCGGTTGGACGGAATTGGGGCTTAGGAATTGAATTGTGGTTCAATTCCAATGAAAATGAACCTCTAATTCTAATTTTTGGTCCACAAATCTGTCCAAACAAATGGACCCTTAGAGAAATTAAATTATTAATATATGTAAAGGCACATTAGTAAAGGCCCATTTAGCCTCTTAACTAGGGTGTTTAGTCTCACATCTTGTAATAGGAATTTTTCTCTCTCTCTCCCTATATATTTGTACTCACACTTGTAATTTGTCATTCAAGAAGTATATATAAGGTTTACTCAATTCTTCTACATGGTATCAGTGCTCCATTGATCCTCCTGGCTGATAACCTATTTCCTGACTGCCGGCCTGGTCTCCTATCCGCTTTCCGATTTCCTACCCACTATCCTTTAGGCGGACTCCTTTTTTTCTTAACTACATTCCCTTGTGCGGGCTCGCTTTCTACCTAATTGCATTCCCTTGTGCAGTTTATTCTTCTTAACCGCATCCCCTGGTGCGGGCTCGTTTTTCTCCTCCCTCCCTCCCGTCTCCTCTTCTTCTCACCCTTTTATAGGGATTTGTCTGGGCCCCACTACAACCCTGACCGTTGCGGTTTTGTTTCTCTTCTCGCGGGCTGCTCTCGCCAGACTTATCGCGTGATCTACTCGTTGTTGTTCGCAGCGGCCTCCTGCGGACTCGCGTGGTCTTCTTAAGCTTTCTTTTCCGCCGACGACCTTTCTCTTCTTGTCGCGCGGACTGGCCTTCTACTCCCTACCCGTTGTGACTCCCCTCTGTCTGATGTGGTCTAGCTGTTGTTCTACCCGCAGTGGACTTGGTTATCTACCCACTGCGGGCTTGGCCCTGTTCTAGTTGTTGCGAACTTGGCCCTGTTCTCTACCCGCCGCGGACTTGGCTCTTTACCCGCTATTGCGGGCTTGCTCCTCTATCCCTTGTGCTTCACTTCAAGCCGCTGTCGGCCTAACTTTGTTGTCCACCAGATTTTTCTGCTCTAATTCGTTGTCGGCCTTGTCTCTTGCCATTGGCGGCCTCTCCTGCTGTCCCCCAGGGTTAGTCGTTGTGACTTCTCTGGAAGCTGGTCTCTGGCCGCCGCGGCTCTTCCTCTAGCAGCAGTTCTTCTTCAGGCCGCCTTGTCTCTGGCTGCCTTGTGTCTGCTTGTCTACCCGCTAGTCCACTACTTCGCTGATCCTGCCTACCTGCAGGCTCTAATTCCCATTGCGGCCTGACCCTGCTTGCCGCCTCTGCTTTGCCGCCTATGGTTTGCTGCAGATTGGGCGCTTCTCCTGCAATTTTCCCTTGTCATTGGATACTATCTGCTTGGCCGCTGGGTCTTCCCGGAGTATCTTTGTCGTCACTAGCCGCTGCGACTTCGCAGGCTGCACAGATTGCTTCTTGTCGTTGCCCCTTTGCCCATGGATGCACATTCTACTTCACAAAGCCTTCAAAATGGCATTGCTGACTTGCGACTCCAAATCCTGCAACTTGAAGGAATGATCGAAAATTCTCCGAGCTCTGTTGTGTCCACTTCTAGTGGTGTGTTTTCCTCTTGCCCATAGTTCGCCCTGGATCTTGGATTCAGGGAACTCCCACCACATTACCTCACGGCAGCCATCTCGCTACTTGGACTCGGTGCATCCCAAGTCTATTGTTGTTGCCAATGGGGACACCATTCCTGTCTCTGGCTTCGACGACATTAAGATTACTCCCTCCATCACTCTTCACTCTGCTCTTCATGTTCCGGGCTCTCCTTTCAACCTTCTCTCTATTAGTCGTCTCACTCAAGATCTTAATGGGTACGTAAGATTCTCCTCCACCTCTTGTGTTGTGCAAGATCGCAAGACGCGGTATATCATTGGAAAAGGGCATCTGTCGAATGGTCTCTACATCCTTGGCCCCTCTCCTCCGACGGTTTTGTCCTCTATTAGCTCTTTTGAGTGGCATCGGCGTCTTGGACACCCTCCTCTAAACATACTCCGCAAAGCTCTTCCCGATATTTTCATCAGAGAATTCACTTCTGAGTCATGTATCTATGGAAAACATCATCGGTCTACGTTCTCGCCTCATCCCACTCGGAGTACTGCTCCCTTTGATCTTGTTCACTCTGATATCTGGGGACCATACAAAATCACCAGTGTTTTTTTGCTATCGTTACTTTGCTACATTTGTAAATGATTACTCTCGGGTGACATGGTTGTATCTCCTTCATGATCGCTTTAAACTGTCTGGTGTTTTTCGTGCCTTTATAACTGAAACTAGCAACCAGTTCTCCACTACAATGAAAACTCTCCGTTCTGACAATGCCCGTGAATACACTAGTCATGCGTTTACCAACCTGTGTGCTAAGTTTGGAATCATCCACCAAATCTCCTGTGTCTATACCCCCAACAAAATGGCGTTGTTGAACGCAAGAATCATCACCTCCTTGAGGTTTCCCGCTCTCTTATGTTTCAAATGAAAGTTCTAAAGCAATATTGGAATTTCGCGGTTTTTACTGCATGTTTTCTTATTAACTGCATGCCTTCCTCTGTTCTCAACTTTGCGGTTCCCTTCAACCTCCTTTTTCCCTCCGCACCTCCCTTTTCAGTCACCCCTCGCGTGTTTGGTTGTGTGTGCTATGTTCATAATCTTGGCCCGTCCACAGACAAGCTCGCTCCTCGTGCCACGAAATATATGTTTGTTGGTTACTACCGTACTCAGAAGGGTTATGTTTGCTTCTCTCCTAAAGATCACAAGGTTGTTACTTCTGTTGATGTCACCTTTCTCGAAGACCATCCATATCATTCTCAACCAACTAATTCTCTCCTTCCACCAATCCTTCTGCGGCCTAATGTCCATGTTACTTCCAACCTTTCGCCTCTTCTTCCTACACCACTCCCACCAAACCCACCTCCTCTTACCACGCCACTTCCACACAAACCACCTATCACTCATGTGTATACTCGTCATCCTCCTTTATCTACTACCCTACGGGAGATGCCCTCCTCTGATGATATTTTGCAGCCCGCGGATCCGGCAACTACTTTTACTGCACACCCAATGGCGAATTATGTCTCCTTCTACAGCCTCTCTTGGAAACTTCGCCAGTTTGTTCTTTCTTTATCCTCTATTACCATCCCTAATTCTGTGCAGGAGGCTCTCCAATATCCGGGATGGCGAGCGGCTATGGACGAGGAAATGTCTGCTCTTTGGGCAAATCACACTTGGGATCTTATCCCTCTTCCTTCTAGACAGACTTGGGTGAGTTGTAAGTGGGTGTTTGCCCTCAAACAAGGTCCAGATTGGACGGTTCAACATTTGAAAGCTCGTCTGGTGGCTCGCGGTTCTACTCAACAACAAGGTCTAGATTATAATGAGACCTTTTCTCCAATTGTCAAACTGAATACTGTTCGTGTGTTGATCTCCCTCGTTGTTCATCGGCACTAGCAGTTGCACTAATTGGCTGTCACAAATGTTTTTCTTAATGGTGATTTGTAGGAAACCATCTATATGCAACAACCTCGCGGATTTGAGACCACAGGGGAGTCTCTTGTTTGTTATTTGAAGAAGTCACTTTATGATCTCAAATAGTCGCCTCGGACATGGTTTGACAAATTAAGTCAGACTGTTAGAGCTGTTGGGTTCACTCGGATTTCAATCGACTTTTCATTATTCACTCAGCATCGTCCAACAGGCACAGTGATTCTCTTGGTATATGTTGATGATATTCTGATTACGGGAGACGATCTTACAAAAATACATATGATCAAACAACATCTGACAACTGTGTTTCAAACAAAGGACCTGGAAAGCATTCGTTACTTTCTTGGTCTCGAGGTAGCTCGACGACCTGGTGGACTGGTGTTATCTCAAAGGAAGTATTGTCTTGACTTGTTGCATGATGCGGGATACTCTGGATGCAAGCCTGCCAACACTCCCATGGAAATTAATCACAAGCTCTGTGCTAATGCCTCAGACTCTGATCTACTCCTTCCAAACCCAGATTATCATCGTCGTCTTGTGGGAAAACTGATATATCTCACTGTTACAAGATCTAATATATCATTTGTTGTTGGGATTGTGAGTCGATTCATGCATGAGCCACGTATCTCTCATCTTCAGGCAGTTGAGCGCATTTTTCGATACTTGAAGACTGCTCCTGGACAGGAATGTAGCGCTCCCGATTTTTCGATGATTTTATTTAAATGGGCAATGTCATATTTATGACGTCATGGCGTTACTTTTAACGTCAAGTTGACGGCGCAACGCCGTTAAGGCATTTTCGCGTCCGTTTGGTCGAGTCGGCCAATTTCTTGAATTCTTGTTGTAATGAGAAAATTTTGCATTTGGAATTTAAGTTAAGTAATTTTGGACTTGCTCGTCAAGTTTTGTCACAATCCGAGCATTTTTGGAGTCTCGGCGCGCGATTGAAGTTTTGGATTGTTTATGTTAGCCGTACATTTTGAAGATTAATATCTCGGGAATGTCTCGTCGGATTTTAGTTTTGACTTCGCCGTTAAATTTGTAGCGTCAGTGTTCACCTTCGGTGCGAGTTTCGTTTAATTCGACGCGCGTTTGGGTTTCTGTTCTGAGTCTTCTCGAGTAGCTATGGTTCTTCTCGAGTAGCCCGTTTCAGATTTCGCTTGGACGCCTTTTTGGGGGTCAAAATGGCGTCGTGTCAAAAAATGGTAAACATGAAATTTGTTCGTCTCGATGATATCTACAACTTTCATGTTGACCACTTTTTGATTTGAAGCCATCTTAGACTCCTATTTTTGATTTTCCCAAAACTTCTCGTAAATAAGCTGTATTATTGATTTCTACCTGAAAACCTTTGAACTACTCGAGAACAACTGATTTATCTCGAGTAATATTGATTTATTCTCGAGAAATATTGATTTCTCTCGAGTCCCGGTGGTTTTTCTCGAGAACTATATGTTCTTCTCGAGAACTATGCTTTCTTTCTCGAGTAGACCCTTTCCTCTCGAGTAGACCCTTTCCTCTCGAGTAGTCTTGTGCAGTCAGAGTTCGGGCACCGTTTTGAGGGTCAAAACGGTGTCGTACGAAAAAATGGTCAACATGAAATTTGTTTGTCTCGACGAGATCTACAACTTTCATGTTGGGCACTTTTTGATTTGGAGTCATCCTAAACCTCTATTTTTTATTCCCGCGAAACCGCTCGTAATAACCCGTTTTTGACAAAAAAATTTATAAACATAAATATATATATATATATATTCTTGGACTTAGGTTTTATAACCAAACTTCATCTTCTCCGTTATTTTTCTCCCGAACCAGTGCAGCGAGCGAGAGAGAGTTTCTTTTTCGTGAATCTTCCGGTGGCCGCCGACGGTACTCCGGTGCTCGAAATCTTCAACCGAACATAGATCTGGAAAGCTCTCGTCGAGAGCTACGCTATCATGATAAATTTTTCCTCATTCCTTGAATTTTCTCGTTATGGTTTTTCGGCCCTAACCCCCTTTTCGCTCATTTTTGTTTAGATTTCAACTCCTCCCGTGTTCTTTTGCCCTGATCTACGACGTGGAGTGATTCAGATGACCTTTCCGGTAAAACCAAGGCAAGTGGTGGTTTTCCTTCGTTGTTCCTTGTCCGGTTTGATGGTAACCTTTATGCCTTTGTTCCTTAATTTTTTTGACTTTTGTGTTATCTTTCCAAAATATGGTTATGTTTAATCCTTCTTATAGATCACTCAAAATTATAAAATCTGGTCATGGTAATTTCGATCTTGACTAGGTGCGTATAATTGTACTTAGGATGTTTTATCGGTGAATTAAATTGTTTTGTCTATCGTTGTTAGACGTGTTAGTGTATATATAGGATTGTAAATCGTTTCTAAAGGTTGATCAACCGTGTCTTTAATCTAGAAATGTCACGTAGAATCCGATGTGTCAAGTCCCGAGATGTTGGTGTTGTGGTTTCTTTGGTTTGTCCTTGGTTTTGGGAGTTAGTGGGCGTAACCACCTCCGCAAGGTTGTTCCCTTTATTAGTACCTTTTGGAACTCTACCGGTGTTTTGGGCATCTGCGGTGTATGGTGGAGTGTATGAATCTCTCCCGCAGTTAAACGGATTTAATCTTCGTGAGGGATGTGTCCAGTTAAGTGACCATCTCGCCCATCTTTTTAGGTAGAGTGACCACAAGTGGTTAATAAAGGTTATGGATTTTCTTCCTTATGATTTACTCATGTTCGTCACCTTATTGCCTTGTGCATATGGTGTGTTTGCGATGTACGTGACGATTCACGTAAGTGTTCTTTTTCCTGTTTGATGCTTACTTCGTACTTTATGTCAGTATTTTTGGTCTTGGGTTGGTACCCCTTATGTCCTTTGTTTACTTTTGCTTAATTTTCTGCCACCATTTGTACCTACTTGCTGAGGCGTTCTGTTTTTTTTTTGGAATGCCTTAGGTTCAGAGCCGTAGCAGGTAGTGGAGCTGGTTTTGGACTCTCTTAGCGGCAGTGTCAGTTGTGGTTTTGCACCTCGCCGTAGCGAGGTAGTTGTCGTTCTGTTTTCTTTTTCCTAGTTCAGACATATTGTTATATTGTGGGTTCGTGTCAGATTGTTGACGCTCATAGAGTTGTTGATTTTGTCACTTGCTAGCTGATGTGATTGTCTTATGTTTGGTTTAGATTACTTGCTCTCTGTGATGATTTATTGCTAGGACTGCATGTTAGATATTTTTAAGCTTATAAAAACCTATTATTAGTAAAGCATCCATGCAATCTCTTTTAAAACTAAGTCACTATTTTTCTGGTTAGCGTAAAGACTTTTCCTATACTTATTATAAATCTAGAGTCTGTTTAGCATGAGTTGTTCCTCGGGGACATTTATACTCACGTAGGATGTTAGAGTCAAATTAAACAAATATCTTCCGCAAGCGTATAAATTTATATTTTAAATCGTGGACTAGATGATCCACTAAGCCGAGGGATACGGTTATCATCATAATTTAAACTGGATTTCATTCATAATAATTTATGTTTTCTTTTAAAACTGTAGAGTTTGGAGTCTTGCCTGAACGTCTGCAGTTATCCCCTGCACGGCGTGGCATCACGGCGCGTATTTTCCCCTTGCTCTGATATAATTAAATTGTTGGGAAAAATGCGGGTTGTGACAGTTGGTATCAGAGGGAGGTTGCATGACAATTGGTCGGGCAACCTTCCCTTGTTAGTGTTAGTTGTTTAGTGTCATATCATACACACATCGATGTGTCATCAATATGTCTTGGCAGAAGCATGAACACTACACTCATAAGCATGATTAGAAGTATAAGGGGAATATTATGTAGTATGGGATGCATAATATGTGTTTGTATATGGATCCATCATAGGTGGCAATATGTGAGGGTTATGTAGTATGGGATGCATAACCTCACCACATGAATGCCCATTAGCACGTTTTTCTTTTCCTTTTTTCATTGCATGCAATGTTATGTAGTATGGGATGCATAACATTTCATGTGTACGCCGCTCATAACATGCATTAAGACTTTTTTAGGATGCATAACACTGCATACATAGCATAACATAACATAAGCACAGCATGTCAAGCTAAAGATTTACATGATGACATATGTACACACATTATTTTTTAAATAAGAGTAAAGAAACCATACATTCATATCATAGGCACATGAGTCAATAGGATGATAGGATATCATCCTGAGTAGGACATATCATCATATAATCTCAGAGCAAGTGACAGCTTAAGCAAGTGTCTTTTAAGTATGGACTGAACTAGTTTTGTTTGCCCTAGTCGCAATCTAGGATTTTGATGGGTTGTTCGTTTGCCTTTTTAGAAATGTCGTCAAAGCGTATTGCGACGAGGTCGACTCCCCAGTCGGAGGGTGAGTCGTCAGGTGCGCAGAGTGATGCGTTGATCGAGAGTTTGCCCCAGAGCAACGAGGCTCTGTCAAGGCAAGTAGTTGCGATGCAATCGCAAATTCAGACCTTGTTGTCTGCCGCTCCCACGCAACAACCCTTAGTGCAAGATCCTGCCTTGGGTCAAGCTGTGTCCGATACTCCTGCCCCTCTGGTGGCCCCAGTGGCAATACCACCAGAAATGAATTTTATATCGCACTTCCAACGATTGGGACCTCCCACATACGACGGGAGTGCCGACTTTATGATTTTGGATGATTGGATCATTTCAATCGAAGAGATGTTTTCGTATTCCGGGATTCTAGAAGCCCAGAAGGTTATGATTGCAGCATATCAGTTAAAAGGCCTCGCAAAGAGTTGGTGGATTCGTGAAAAGGAGAGTCTGAAAGAAGACTGTTCCTGGAACTCTTTTAAGAAGATGCTGCTGAAAAAATTTCTGTCCTCGGTCGAGCAGGACCGTCTCATGAATAACTTCCTGCATCTGAAGCAGAGACAGCTCACGGTGAGCGAGTAAGAGATTGAGTTTAGCAAATTGAGTAGATTTGCTCCCGATTTGGTAGCTTCGGAGGAGGGAAGAGTGAAGTGTTTTCTTGGTGGACTAAGAAGTGATGTCCAGCTGTTGGCATGTGCTTATCGAGCAGAAGTTTATGCCGAGGCAGTAGAGGCCGCACTGAAAGTTGAAGCGATCGAAAACACCAAGAATCGAGGTGCTGCGGCGAGAAAAGATAAGAGGAAAGGTGTTGAGGATGGAAGTTCTAGAGCATCCGGCCCTCCTTCGAAAAAGAAAGGTGGGTAATTTGTAGCTTCTGTTGTCGACCTGGCCACTCTTACGAAAGGTGTTTCAAGAGGACCGCCGCCCTGAGGCAGCAGCAGGTGCTCGCCATCCAAGGCGCACCCAAGGGAGAGCTGGTGTGCTCATTCTGTTCAAAGAAGGGGCATGATGTGAATCATTGCTGGATGAAAGAAAAGACTTGCTTCCAGTGCGGGCAGAAGGGACACATGAAGTCGTCGTGCCCTCAGGCTCAGTCCCCACTGCAGCCTACCCTACTTCGAGCTCTGCCGCCGCCGCCAGCCCAAGACAAGGGAAAAGGAAAACTAAATGTGGTGACTAGAGATGAAGCTCAGACCTCTACCCAGGTGATATCAGGTCAGATTCTAGTTTTACTTTTATCGTACATTGTTTGCTTTAGTTTCGTTCGTTTAGTTATGTGCGTTACGTTTTAGGGGAGTTTAAGGTGCGGAATAGGTGGGCGCGCGTCCTTTTTGATTTGGGTGCCACCCATTCTTTCGTGGCGCGGAGTTTCGTAGATAGACATCGTTTGGAGGCGGTTCAGTTAGAGGACTCCTTCAACGTCAAGCTTCCTTCTGGAGATCTGGTGATATCAAATCGAGGAATTCAGAGATGCCCTATTTGTCTAGGCAACTTCATAGCTTTTGCGGATCTGATGGTATTGCATCTGCCAGACTTTGACGTGATTTTGAACATGAACTGGTTGTCCAAGTATGATGCAGTCATCCAATGCAAGGCTAAGCGGTTGGATTTCAGGATGGACAATGGTCAACCTATGAGTGTCTATGGTTTTCCAGGTAAGGGTTCCCTCCTTATTTCTGCAGTGCGTGCTTGCCGAGCTTTAGAGCCTGGTTGCGATGCGTATCTTGTTTCTCTGTCAGCTTTGGAAACAGCTTTTGTTACACCACGTCTTGAGGATGTTTCGATGGTGCGAGAGTTTTCAGATGTCTGTCCGGATAATCTTCCAGGACTTCCTCCTGAAAGAGAGGTGGAGTTTGTGATAGACCTCGAGCCAGGTACTCGTCCAATTGCTAAGACACCTTACCGTATGGCTCCGCGTGAGTTAGAAGAATTGCGCACTCAGCTGGATGAGTTGCTGCAGTGTGGTTTTATTAGGCCAAGTTCTTCTCCGTGGGGTGCTCCTGTTTTATTTGTTAAGAAGAAAGATGGTTTTATGAGGCTTTGCATAGATTATCGAGAATTAAATAAGGTAACCATTAAGAACTGATATTTGTTGCCTTGGATTGATGACCTATTTGATCAGTTGCGGGGATGCGCTGTATTTTCGAAGATTTATCTTCGTTCAGGCTACCACCAGTTGAGAGTCCGTAAGGCTGATGTACCCCGGACGGCTTTTCGTTCCCGGCACGGGCATTTTGAGTTCTTGGTGATGTCCTTTGTACTAACTAATGCACCCTCTGCATTCATGGATTTAATAAATAGAGTGTTCGAGGATTTCTTGGACCATTTTGTTATTGTGTTCATAGACGACGTCCTAGTGTATTCTCGCAGTGTTGAGGAGCATACTCAACACTTGCGTTTGGTTTTGGAAACCCTGAGGGAGCATAAGCTCTATGTTAAGTTGAGTAAGTGTGAATTTTGGTTACCCCAGGTGTCCTTTTTGGGGCATGTTGTGAGTAAGGACGGTATTTCCGTAGACCCAACAAAGATTTTTGTTGTGATGGAATGGAAGAGACCTTCTACTCCTAAGGAGATTAGGTCTGGCCGATTACTATAGAAGTTTCGTGGAAGGGTTCTCTGTGTTGTCTGCCCCTCTAACTAAACTAACACAGAAGAACACCGCGTTTATTTGGAGCGATAAGTGTGAAGAAGCCTTTCAAGAGCTAAAAAAGAGATTGTGTACTGCTCCAATTTTAACTCTGCCTACTGAAGGACTTGAGTATGCTGTATATATGGATGCATCACGCATTGGACTTGGTTGTGTTCTGATACAAGAAGGAAAGGTGATTGCGTATGGATCAAGGCAATTAAAAATTCATGAAAGAAACTATCCTACGCATGATTTAGAGTTTGCTGCGGTAATTTATGCGTTGAAGCTTTAGAGACATTTATTGTATGGCTCGTTGTGCAAGATCTACACAGATCATAAGACTTTGAAGTACGTCTTCACTCAAAATGAGTTAAATCTGCGCCAGCGTAGGTGGTTGGAGTATGTAGCCGATTATGAAGTAGAGATCCTTTATCACCCGGGAAAGGCTAACGTAGTAGCTGATGCTTTGAGTAGAAAGACGGCTGAAATCTTCAATTTGTCTGTACAATCCCTGGTGGAAGAATTCTTGTTGATGGACATTGAGGTTGGGAGTAGTTCTGTGTCTGCTAGTTTGGAAGCAGAAGAGCCCTCTTGGATTTCCCCTACCAGAGTGCACCAGAAGGAGGATCCTGATTTGTTGCACCTCTGGAAGAGAACTGAGAAAGGAGAGTTACCTGATTTCTCTTTGGACAAGTTAGGTACTCTGAAATATCGGAGTAGATTTTATATTCCTGTCATTGGTGACATTCGGGCTAAGATTTGTAAAGAAGCTCATGGTTCCAGTGTTTCCTACCATCCTGGTTCCACCAAGATGTATAAAGATCTAAAGCAAATTGTTTGGTGGTCAGGAATGAAGAATGATATAGCAAGATTTGTGTCAGAGTGTTACACGTGTCAGCGTGTTAAAGCAGATCATAGAAGGCATGTTGGTAAACTGACACCGCTAGATATTCCATAGTGGAAGTGGGAGAGTATTTCAATGGATTTCATCACAGGTCTACCAAAATCTCCCCGTGGGCACGACTCTGTTTGGGTAATAGTCGATAGATTGACAAAGTGTGTTTACTTTGTGCCCTTTAAGATTAGGTATTCCATGAAAAAGATAGCTGAGCTGTATCTTGAAGAGGTCATCAGATTACATGGAGTACCTGTCAGCATCATATCAGATTGAGACTCCAGATTTACGTATTGTTTTTGGAAGAGTTTACAAGAGGGGTTGGGTACCGATTTAAGGTATTTCACCGCCTATCATCCGCAGACGAATGGTCAAACAGAGCGAGTTAATCAGATCGTGGAGGATATGATCAGGTGTTATATTTTGGATCATGGTGGTGCTTGGGATGAACGTCTCAGACTCATGGAATTTGCTTACAATAATAGTTATCAAGAGAGTCTGCAGATGGCCCCGTTTGAGGCCTTGTATAGGAGGCGTTGTAGGACTCCCTTATTTTGGGCTGAGGTTGGTGAGAGACCATTACTAGGTCCAAAATCCCTGGAGGAGATGAATTGTGTTGTGACTCATATTCGAGAGAAGCTCCGTGTAGCACAAGAGCGTCATGAGAAATATGCTAATCGACGAAGGGTCGATCTGGAGTTTGCCGTTGGGGACTTAGTTTTTCTGAAAGTTTCTCCGATGCCAGGTGTAAAAAGATTTGGAAGGAACCACAAGTTAGATCCCCGGTATGTGGGACCTTTTCAAATTCTGGAGCGCATCAGAGTGTCAGCTTATCGGCTGGAATTACCTATTACCTTCCCTGGTGTCCACGATGTGTTCCATGTGAGCCAGTTGCGGAAGTGTGTTTGTAGTGATCGTCAAGTTCTTGACTCGGTGCCCCAAATTCAGCCCAATCTTTCGTATGTGGAAGAGCCTGTCCGCGTTTTGGAATCTCTAGATCGAGTGTTGCGAAGGAAGACCATTCCTATGGTCAAGGTTCTTTGGAGAAACCAGGACGTCGAGAACGCGACGTGGGAATTGGAATCAGTAATGAGAGAATCTCATCCGCACCTCTTCTCCTAGTTTTGGGTATGTCGTTATGTTTGCAGTTATGTTTGATTTTATCGTTTTGATTTGGTTTTGGAGTTGAGTTAAGTTTCGAGACGAAACTTCTTTTTAGGGGGAGTGACTGTAACGCCCCCGATTTTTCAATGATTTTATTTAAATGGGCAACGTCATATTTATGACGTCATGACGTTACTTTTAACGTCAAGTTGACGGCGCAACACCGTTAAGGCATTTTTGTGTCTGTTTGGTCGAGTCGGTCAATTTCTTGAATTCTTGTTGTAATGAGAAAATTTTGCATTTGGAATTTAAGTTAAGTAATTTTGGACTTGCTCGTCAAGTTTCGTCACAATCCGAGCATTTTTGGAGTCTCGGCGCGCGATTGAAGTATTAGATTGTTTATGTTAGATGTACATTTTGAAGATTAATATCTCGGGAATGGCTCGTCGGATTTTAGTTTTAACTTCCCTGTTAAATTCGTAGCGTCAGTGTTCACCTTCGGTGCGAGTTTCGTTTAATTCGACGCGTGTCTGGGTTTTCGTTTTGAGTCTTCTTGAGTAGGCTATGGTTCTTCTCGAGTAGCCCGTTTCAGATTTCGCTCGGACGCCTTTTTGGGAGGCAAAGTGGCGTCGTGTCAAAAAATGGTAAACATGAAATTTGTTCGTCTCGATGATATCTACAACTTTCATGTTGACCACTTTTTGATTTGAAGCCATCTTAGACTCCTATTTTCGATTTTTCCAAAACTTCTCGTAAATAAGTTGTATTATTGATTTCTACCCGAAAAACTTTGAACTACTCGAGAACTACTGATTTATCTCGAGTAATATTGATTTATTCTCGAGAAATATTGATTTCTCTCGAGTCCCGGTGGTTTTTCTCGAGAACTATATGTTCTTCTCGAGAACTATGCTCTCTTTCTCGAGTAGACCCTTTCCTCTCGAGTAGTCTTGTGCAGTCAGAGTTCGGGCACCGTTTTGAGGATCAAAACGGTGTCGTACGAAAAAATGGTCAACATGAAATTTGTTCGTCTCGACGAGATCTACAACTTTCATGTTGGGCACTTTTCGATTTGGAGACATCCTAGACCTCTATTTTTGATTCCCGCAAAACCGCTCGTAATAACCCGTTTTTGACAAAAAAAATTATAAACATAAATATATATATATATATATATTCTTGGACTTAGGTTTTAGAACCAAACTTCATCTTCTCCGTTATTTTTCTCCCGAACCAGTGCAGCGAGCGAGAGAGAGAGTTTCTTTTTCGTGAATCTTCCGGTGGCCGCCGACGGTACTCCGGTGCTCGAAATCTTCAACCGAACATAGATCCGGAAAGCTCTCGCCGAGAGCTACGCTATCGTGGTAAATTTTTGCTCATTCCTTGAGTTTTCTCGTTATGATTTTTCGGCCCTAACCCCCTTTCGCTCATTTTTGTTTAAATTTCAACTCCTCTCGTGTTCTTTTGCCCCGATCTACGACGTGGAGTGATTCAGAGGACCTTTCCGGTAAAACCAAACCAAGTGGTGGTTTTCTTTCGTTGTTCCTTGTCCAGTTTGATGGTAACCTTCATGCCTTTGTTCCTTAATTTTTTTGTCTTTTGTGTTGTCTTTCCAAAATATGGTTATGTTTAATCTTTCTTATAGATCACTCAAAATTATAAAATCTGGTCATGGTAATTTCGATCTTGACTAGGTGCGTATAATCGTCCTTAGGATGTTTTATCGGTGAATTAAATTGTTTCGTCTATCGCTGTTGGACGTGTTAGTGTCTATATAGGATTGTAAATCGTTTCTAAAGGTTGATCAACCGTGTCTTTAATCTAGAAATGTTACGTAGAATCCGATGTGTCAAGTCCCGAGATGTTGGTGTTGTGGTTTCTTTGGTTTGTCCTTGGTTTCGGGAGTTAGTGGGCGTAACCACCTCCGCAAGGTTGTTTCCTTTATTAGTACCTTTTGGAACTCTACCGGTGTTTTGGGCATCTGCGGTGTATGGTGGAGTGTATGAATCTCTCCCGCATTTAAACGGATTTAATCTTCGTGAGGGGTGTGTCCAGCTAAGTGACCATCTCGCCCGTCTTTTTAGGTAGAGTGACCACAAGTGGCTAATAAAGTTTATGGATTTTCTTCCTTATGATTTACTCATGTTCGTCACCTTATTGCCTTATGCATATGGTGTGTTTGCGATGTACGTGACGATTCACGTAAGTGTTCTTTTCCTGTTTGATGCTTACTCCGTACTTTATGTCAGTATTTTTGGTCTTGGGTTGGTACCCCTTATGACCTTTGTTTACTTTTGCTTATTTTTCTGTCACCATTTGTACCTACTTGCTGAGGCGTTCTGTTTTTTTTGGAATGTCTTAGGTTCAGAGCCGTAGCAGGTAGTGGAGCTGGTTTTGGACTCTCTTAGCGGCAGTGTCAGTTGTGGTTTTGCACCTCGCCGTAGCGAGGTAGTTGTCGTTCAGTTTTCTTTTTCCTAGTTCAGACATACTGTTATATTGTGGGTTCATGTCAGATTGTTGACGCCCACAAAGTTGTTGATTTTGCCACTTGCTAGTTGATGTGATTGTCTTATGTTTGGTTTAGATTACTTGCTCTCTGTGATGATTTATTGCTAGAACTGCATGTTAGATATTTTTAAGCTAATAAAAACATATTATTAGCAAAGCATCCATGCAATCTCTTTTAAAACTAAATCACTATTTTTCTGGTTATCGTAAAGACTTTTCCTATACTTATTATAAATCTAGAGTCTGTTTAGCATGAGTTGTTTCTCGGGGACATTTATACTCACGTAGGATGTTAGAGTCAAATTAAACAAATATCTTCCGCAAACGTATAAATTTATATTTTAAATCGTGGACTAGATGATCCACTAAGCCGAGGGATACGGCTATCATTATAACTTAAACTGGATTTCATTCATAATAATTTATGTTTTCTTTTAAAACTGTAGAGTTTGGAGTCTTGCCTGAACGTCTGCAGTTATCCCCTGCATGGCGTGGCATCACGGCGCGTATTTTCCCCTTTCTCTGATATAATTAAATTGTTGGGAAAAATGCGGGTTGTGACAAGGAACTTATATACAAGTCCTTTTCGTCTCGCTCATCTCTGAGAGCTTATTGTGACGTAGATTATGCTGGTTCATTGGATGATCGACGTTCCACAAGTGGATACTGCACTTATTTTGGAGGACATCTGATTACATGGCGTAGCAAGAAACAGTTTGTAGTTGTCTGTCCATCCGCTGAGGCCGAGTATCGTTCAATGGCAGCTATTGTGTCTGATCTCACATGGCTTGAGGATCTCCTTGATGATTTAGGAGTCAAGCTTTCCACACCGGACACCCTATTTTGCGACAGTTAGGCTGTCATACACATTGCCAAGAATCCTGTTTTTCATGAACGGACGAAGCACATTGGGGTTGATTGTCATTTCATTCGAGAAAATGTTAAATTAAATAAGATAGAGTTAATGCATGTCCAGCTATCGAGCAAGTTGCTGACATCCTCACCAAGGTCTTACCACGACCTCTATACTATCAGTTCTTATCCAATGTCCAACCTCGGTGCCTACGATTTGTACGCTCCAGCTTGCAGGGGAGTGTTGAAAAATATATGTAAAGGCCCATTAGTAAAGGCCCATTTAGACTCTTAACTAGGATGTTTAGTCCCACATCTTGTAATAGGGATTTCTCTCTCTCTCCCTATATATTTGTACTAACACTTGTAATTTGACATTCAAGAAGTATATACAAGGTTTACTCAATTCTTCTACAATATACAGACTTATTGGCCTAATCAAATGATATTAAGCTTATTGTTAATCTCGCTAGCTAACCATAATTACTAGCTTCAAAAGAATAAACTAACATTCAAAAAATAATTAACCTAATAAATAACTAACCCTAATAAGACAACTTGAAACTAACAAGTCTGAATGAAGCTTGAGCAAATCCTTAAACACATTAACTCCTAAGCATTAATTAACTTTCAAATATTCATGTGTAGCTAATATCTTAATTAGTTCATCTCATAAGAAATACTTAATCCTTAATTAGTCAAACAATAATTAATCTGAAAAAACTAAATTTCTCATATTAAAGCCTGTAGATTAGTCACTAGTTTCTAAGGAAACTATTTCTATTTCAAAACTCTAGAGTAATATTAATATCTAACCCCCAAAATTCACTGAATTTTCTTTAAAAATCATTGAATTTGTTATAAAATAAATTTTTTTAGTTGTTAGAGTAAAATTAAATTAGTGTACATGAGCAAAAAATGGTAGTTGCGGAGATGAGAATGCTTAGGTTGATGTATGGGCACACGAGACTGGCTAAAATTAGGAATGAATGTATTAGGGATAAGATAGGAGTGGCACCAATTGCAGAGAACATGCAAGAAGCTCGACTAAGATGGTTTGAACACGTACAAAAGAGACCATTAGAGTCACCTGTAGGTGTTGTGAGAGTTTAGTCACTAGGCATGTTACATGAGGAGAGGTAGGCCAATAAAAACTTGGAATGAAACTATAAGGAAAGACATGATGTACTTAGGCATTAGTGAGATTATAACTAAAGATAGGGCACAGTGGTGACAAAAGTTTTATATAGCCGACCCCGCTATAGTAGGATAAAGGCTTGAGTGTTGATGTATTAAAATTTTGTTCTCATAAAGGGGGGATCTTGGCGTACTGGTTGAGGTGGTGTTGTGTGACCTTGAGATCACGGGTTCGAGTCCTGGAAGCAGCCTCTTACAAAAATGTGGGGTAAGGTTTGCTTACATTTTACCTTTGTGGTGGAACCGTTCCCTGGACCCTCACTGTGCGGGGATGCTTTGTGCACCGGGTTGCCCATTAAAATTTTTTTCTCATCTCCTTGGGAAATCCTTTAATAGGTAATATTTTATTAGGGGAACAAACGAGCTTTGAGTTTACATAACTATTAGCTACCAAGATCATTTGGTTGTTCATTATAGATTTGATTAAATCTATAGGTCTAAAATGTCTAAATGTTAAAATGCAAATGACATATTGACATGCAACGATATTGAAAATATTCTTTGAAATATTCTTAAAACCAATGTGAAAATACCATCGAATTTGTAGAGAAATTTGTACCATGTAAAGAACTATGTTAACAAAGGTGGAGTGAACCACCAGTGTATGGTGAAAATCTCAACGGCTGTCTAGTGTCTAGACCTGGCATGACTAGGACATAGACAAGCAGCTTCTCATACCATATGAGCAACAAGATGAGCTCACAAAATTTTAGGCATGGTCATGTTATATGCATGTGATCTCGGTAAAAAGTCGAATATTAGTTTAAGTTTAGAATCTCGGTGAGTGTTATCAGGAGAGTGTCTACGAAGTGTGGTTTGCCATTTATCACATATACAATTTCAAAGAAGGAGGTGCAGAGGGGGGATGTATTGGTCGTGGGTGTCACAATACAAAGCAGCTTCTCGGTACGTAATGGTCTGCAAGGTGGTCTTTACAACCTCGAGGCACAACTTTGATGGACCTTGAAGTAATGGGTCACAGGAAGATGGAGAGGATTCCGCTGGCTTAGGGCAGTTGGTAGTTAGAGTCTTATACAGGCCACATGCGACATTGTCATCTAAGTGCAAACTAAGCAACAGAGAGGGTTTGAGATAACAGATTTTCTTCGTTATTTGATGTAAATGATCAACATAAAATGGGTTGGGAAATTGGGGGTCATAGATCACAAATGTCTATCATCTCTTAATGAAAATTACAGATGAACACCCGATAGGGCTTGGTGGGTCTCTACTTCAAGGAGAGGAGGGCTTGAGTACCTCCCTATCTATTCTTAGCCATGACGAACCTAGTTGTAAGTTGATGCTTATAACTCAAAATAACTAATGTTGGAGCCAGGAGGAGATTAATGAAGCATTGAAAAATTGTTGCCTTCAGAATTGTGAAAAGCATGCGGCATTTAACTGCCACTGAGAGGCTAAGAAGGGCGATTGATGTCAAATTATGAGTACTTAGGCTGTCAGCAGGGTCCATCATCCCCAATTAGTTGTCAAATTACAACTCGTTTAACTTGCACGAGATCGGCTCAACCATAACTTTAGCGAAGAGGAAGGCTCATCATCAATCGGACTGTGTCCAGCCTCTATAGGAAGATCAGTAACAAGGAAATTCAGTTTGTGGAGAATGAAGCTGCAATGGTTAGTAATGCAGCTCAGGCTGTGGTTAGATGGGAGGATCCACGGATACAAGAAGAGCAGAGGATAGAACATATCAATGGTGACATTTGGTCACTTTCTCACTGAGGGAGAGGGCATTGGAGTTGGGGCTCCTTAGTGCTTCATGCATTCTAATTTTTTATAGTCATGCTAGAATTTTGTGGTCTCCACACACTTTATGTTGTTCAAACCTAAATTAATCTTGGAGGGTCCTAGATGAATATTACTTACGAGAATGGTTGAATAAAACTCTAGGACAGGAGTAGGTTGGACAACTTGTTTCCAAAACAGAGAGAACTCGGGCATCAAAAGCATAGGGATGGAAGGAGAGAAAAACAGGAAAAGAGACCAATTTCCATATGTTTCTTCAAAAAACATGGTTCAATCATGTTACAAATAATGTCAAACAAGGGTGGAACTATTCTCGTGCACGCACGGGCGTGTGCCCGGGTTCAATTTTTGGCAAAAACAATGTAGCTTCTTTGGCTCATATGAATTATAAAACTTTAAAAGTCGATTTCTCTTCAACCGCTTAACGAAAATCAAATCCAAAAGTTGTTTTGGACTCCTTTCAGAAAAATACACAAAATAGAGTCTGTAATCTAAGATTTTTCAAGGAGTTTTCATGGTGCTTCATTTTTGTACAAATTAACGTTCATGAGCTGGCTTCTTGAGCTTCGATTATCGGATCGAATAATCATTGACACCATTGAAATTGTGGATACTATTCAAAGAATTCCTTTAAAAATTGGGCTAATAAAAAATCTACCATTGTTCTGCTCGACGGTCACTACTATCACCACCTCATGTCATTGTCTCTGATTAGGGGAATTTTTTTCTTCGTAATGTTGATGATCTATATAATAAAATTAAATAATTTTATTGATTATCATTATTATCATTGATAATAATGACAAAAGATAGGGCACAATGGCGGCAAAGGATCCATATAGCGACAAAAGATTTTAGGGTTCAAGGCACAATGGCAACAAAGGATCCATATAGCCGACCCCACTGTAGTGGGATAACGACTTGAGTGTTGTTGTGTTGTTGTGTGTATCATTATTATCATTGATTATACAGTATTTTCATATCGTCCCTCATTTGCATTCAAATACCCCCAACAAGTTCTCACATATAAAACTCAAGATTATAGAAAGATGACTACGAGGAGAATTTCATATTACATTTTATAACTCAACCTTAGACTTGATGAAAAATTTCAACTGACAAAGCCTATCGCTCGGTCTTAGACTTGACAGAATTTTCTAATGCCACGAAGCTTTTAATTTGTCCTAGATTTGACAAAAAAACGACAGAGCAAAGTCTATTACTCAACCCCTAATTTGGTGGAATTTTTTTGCATGACAAAGCTCATTGCGTGGCTATTTTTTCATTGTATTGACTCATGAGAACGTTTCTCAAAATGCATTGTTTAAATTTTTAGTTTATACCCGAGATGAGTTAAAATCCTAATTCCACCACTGATGTCTAAGGATATTTATATATACTTTCTCGTATCATAATACTACTACAAACAAAAGTCACTAATTGTGTCTTCCCATAGTGTGCACTGCCCTCCAGACAATACTTTCCTAGGGTGGACAATGCAATGGTTATTTTGAGATATTTCTTAAAAAGTTGCATTTTTAACTAGCATGTGCTTTATTAGGTAGTAGGTGTTGCTGAGTTACCCATGTCGACCTCTCTACCTAGGAAAAATTATAGACTCTACATATACAAATTTGAAGTGCCGATGAGATCTGGACTGTTGATAGATGGGTCGGGCAATACTTTTTTGTGTTGTGCTAAGGTAACCCGAAAACATATATGTTGATAGGGCAGCCCCATGCACAAAGAATCCCCTCAGCGAGGGTCCGGGAAAGTGTCCCACCACAAGGGTGAAATGCAGGAAACAAATATGTTGATATTAAATAATATTTGGGGTCAGATTAAACTCTGCACTGCTAATTTGAACTGGATGCAAAGGCAGATTCAGAAATCTTAATAAGGGGGGCTAAACATCTGTCTTCCTACTGCAATTTGCCATTTTTCTCTAATCTGATCACTGTTTTTGACGTATAAACAGTCCAAATCCATTGCCTCAACTAGAGGAATCCAAATCCCAATACAAAATTCTTTTGGGGTGAATTAGCCTAGGGTTCATTTGAAGCACAAAAAAAAAGCATAGCAATCAAATGACAAACAATAAATGGATTTTCAGATTAACGGCAAACATGCAAGCTCTGAAATTTAAAAGATCAGATAAAAAAGAAGTATGAAATACATTATTAAGACGCAAGCACGAAGAGGAGTAAGAGAAATACCACAAGCCTTCAAATGCTAGGTCGGAAATGGCTGAGAAATGCCGGAGGCAGCTGTGGAGAAGTTCTGCAGGTGACTAGAGGGAAATAGGATATCGTAATTTGCTCTGAATGAAGGAAAATGGCGGGGTAAAGTCAGGGACAGAGGTTGGCCGGACTACGGGGTCGGGCTGGTGGGCTTCAAGTAGCGTGATAGGAGAGCCTTCGAGTTCTGTGGAGGAGAGAGAGGGAGGAGGTAAAGTGGGGAGGAGATCGGGCAGCTTCAGATGCGATGGGGGTGGGCGGCCGACACAGCTGAGGTCGCCGGAGCCGGTGGAAGTACGCCGAGCAGCGAACGCCGGGACTGTGAAAGTACTCTGGAGGTAATACCGAGGCGGCGAGGCCGGAGAGGACGTCGGCTGTCGTTAGGGTTTTTTTTCTTCTAATGCTATTTAATATGGGTTCCAAATGTGAGAAATTTTTTTGTCACATATATGCATCTGCAACCTGCAACATCAGGAGAAAATCCGGCTGTAACATCGTCAAATCAACGGTTTTTTATCACTTTTCAATAAGATCGTATTCGAGAAAATACGATCATTTTTTAACGGAAGATTTGAACCGTTGAAATCGCAGATTATACGATCGGACTTGATCGTGCACAAAACAATAAAAGGTACTTATATGTCCTAAAAAAATTTACTCGAAATGGTAGGAGCAACCCACTTACAGGAAGGTAGGGGAGTCACGAGGACCGATCAATGATTCCACAATTTTTTTTAATGTCAGTCTAATAAACTGTATTAGTTCACACTAGTGTTTGTGTTTTTTTGCACTTTTAAAAGTATGTTAATGCAAATTGCAGAAAATTATGTATGATTTTTTACTCTCCTAAATATACAATTGTTTGATAATATTATTTTATTTATCAATAATACGTTGTGTTTACTACTTGATTAAATGAACGATAATTAAGAATGTTTACTGATACGCAAGTTTGAGTGAAGTCGAGAACCGAACTGAATTTTTCGATTCGAATCTTGCTCTATACCTTAGGTTCATGGGTCTATTCCAGCTCCAATAAGTTGGAGTCAAACATATAAATTGATTCTTGATTTTGGGTGGAACGAATCCGAACAAACCCAAACCCTAGCCAAATTACTTAAAATTCCCAACAATTAAGTGATATTCCAATATTTAAAATTAAATACCAAATTTAATTTTAAATTCCAAATTTAATATTATTTATTTATTTTAAAAATACTTTATTTTTAAAGCTCGCCCTAATTACCTACTAACATAATTTGACATGCCCCATGATGAACCAAATCCACTTATGCATAACTTCATGTCTTCATATCACAAGGTTTATGTTATAATGTGAGTGCACATATAGTGTATATGCTAAGATGCAGTGTACACATTATAATGTTCCGTTGGGGGGGGGGGCTTATTTTCACCGGTTTACGACCGCACGAACCGGA
Organism: Platanthera zijinensis; assembly: GCA_039513925.1. NCBI lineage: Eukaryota > Viridiplantae > Streptophyta > Magnoliopsida > Asparagales > Orchidaceae > Platanthera > Platanthera zijinensis. The sequence goes on from CM077088.1 coordinate 58,986,574, forward strand.
CCTTTTAATAAAGGTCTGGTTCATGTGGTCCTAACCGCTTGACCGATGAAAATAAGTCCCTCCCCCCCCCCCCCAACGGAGCCTAAGATGTAAGGTATACACAATTGTGTGAGAGTACACATGTCGTATGTGTTGGGATTCATACAATTTTTAGGACACTCGCAGTAATTTGTTGAAAAATCAACACAAGATAATAAATTAGAAAAACAGCAAATAAGAGTGACAAAAATACCAATATGTTACTGGTACATGGTAAATGAGAAAGATTAGTTTGATTCGCAGGAGAACAAATGATCTTGGATTGAATCCTTTGAAGGACGCACAAGATTCGAATCAGAATGAATCTTTGTCGTTGTCAGACGAACAACCACCGAGAAGAAATCCAAGTCAGAACTTGGTTTTGCTATGAACACACATCCCACCAACATCACTACTTCTGCATAACCACCACCATCTATGAGCATGCAACCATCGAGCACCTCACACATTGATGCAGCATGTGTTTCTTACGCCTTGCCGATATCCGCACACTTTACGTTCTATGATGTCAATGCAGCCCACAAATGCATGTCGATGTTTGTCGGCACCTACCACGGCCTTCATTGTGCACTACCACGACCTTCATCGTCCCCCCCCCCCCCCCCTTAAAGTTTTTCCTTGGCGTGTCATGGTGTGTTTCACCAAAAGTCATGTCCCCCTTTCAGGGGCAGACCCGCCGCTCACACTAATTTTAAAAAATACTATTTTTTAACGATAGAAAGCATATTTTATTTATTTGTTAGGTACCAAATATATATACTCATGAATAAAATTAAACAATTAAGTCTCTTAACTAAGTTAGTAAAGTGCCTAGTTTTTAATTATGTGGTCATGGTTCAAGTTCTATTCATGCAATATTCATTAATCGTTTTATTTATATATTACATATTTATTTATCATTTTTACTACGTATGATACATTTATTTTTCATTTTTAAATGTAGTTCAAATTACTAATTTTTTCATTTAATTTTTTTATATATTTTTGTACACCGCTCGCATAGAAAATTTTTACGTCCGCCACTGCCCCTTTTATAATGCCAAAAAACAATTAAAATAAGGAGAGCATGAAACACATAGGCTACCATGGGTGATTATGTGGGGGTATTTATGTGGGATGATTAGGTGGGGAGATTAGATGGGATGGTTAGGTGGGGTGATTAAAAAGTATGGTCTAAAATTTAAAACCAACTCAATAATCATCACCCTGGTTTGAAGCTCACATCATATTTTGCACAAAGCGTCATCTGCACGAAATATTGTCCACAATAAGCAATTGGGTAAAACACCAAATTGCACTGAGTATCTACACAAAGTACCATCTCACTAACTGAGGCATCAATCGACTTACTCCATTTGACTCAATCATGCACAAGCTAAACCTAGGAAAGTCGTCGCAACTGGAACGTGGAAATTGACTCATTGAACCTGAAACCCAGGAAGGCGATCCACTGCACCACCATGGCTGTCAACCCTATTGCTAGCAGAAATTATGGGACCACCACCTACGATTATGGTCCCCATCAGCCGATATAGCCTATCGTATTGTGTATCTTGCATGAGTAGGGTGTGCCCTCGCATCACAATTAGAACTCGACGCTTGGTCGCCCAGCAGTCACCCTCTGAGTCAAATCTTCCTAATAACACCAGATTCATACACAGCTTAGGAACCAAATGTACCCTCTCAAGTCTATGTATCGTTTCATCATGTGTCCACAAGTCCACCATCTCTATCCTCGTGACCTCGCATCTCGAGTTATCACCCAGAATGATCGATCTGACCAACACCTCTAAGGAACTAAACATCAACACATCTGAAAAAGCGTGTTGTGATGCACAAGAATCAAGCATCCAGCTAGCAGAGTCACCTAGACTTTCAGTGACGCAATAAAAGTTGTCATCTCCTGCCAAGTTCAGTGTTATCATGTTTGCATCCTAACGTCGCTTAAAGTACCGAACCTTGTGCACTTTGTGGACAATGTCTCCTAATGTGACCAACCTGTTTATAATGAGTGTCATATTTACTGTGTCATATTTACTGTGTCATAGTTACTGTGTCATATTTACTGTGTCATGTTTACTGTGTCATGTTTACTATGCTATATTTAATACCCCATATTTACTGTGCCATATTTAATGCTCCATATTTACTGTGCCTAAAACTGCTATAGATTTCATACAATTATGATTCAAAAGAGTATGAGCATGCAAATGATGTCAAGTTCTAGTACATACAATATTTATTTCAACAGTTATATATGATTTACTGATCATATTTATTACATAAAAGAAACGTCTGATAGTAAAAGAAATGAAACATAAACATAGAACCTGACATGACGGGAAGATAAACTCTGAAAACGAAAGCTTGACGCAAAATGGGCTCAGGAACCTAACGGCGCAGCACGAACACTAAGGCAATTCCAAAATAAAAAGTAAAAGCCTCAGAACATTAAAATAATCAGGTGAGCAAAATAAGTACAGAACAGTAGAAACAGAAATATACAAGTACTAGTTTTCATGAAACAATGCTACCAAAACAGATAAGTAAATGAGTCAACAGAAATAACTAGAATCGAGAGACTACTCCGGAGAATAATATATATTTGATCATACAATATCATAAGTTGTAATCAATGAAGAGTGCAGGTGTTTTTAGTGGGTGTGTATGGTTCACACTCAGTCCAAATACAAGTCTTATTAGAAAAATTTTCTACTTGTCATGACCATTGTCACGGCCCAGGCCCAGCTCAAGGAGGCACAGTGGGTCCCAACTGGCATCTTGAGGGCTGCAATCCAAGTGATCCCAACACATTTCAATATTTGATTATGATATTATGAGTTGCATGATTCAAATTTTAAAGATTTTAACAGAAACGAATTCACTTAAAAGTGCAAAATCAGATGAAGAACTAACTTTATTCAAGACTTACAATCAGACATGCATAAGGAATAAGATTTGATGACATAAGTGTTGGAGTATGAGACCGGGCGGTCTGGCGGTTTGAGCCTGGCGGGTTGTAGACCGCGCGGTCTGGCGGTTACTCTCCAGCGGTTTGATATCCAGGCTGTTGCAATTTGTAGTCCGGCGGTCTGGCAGTTTATCTCTGATGGCTTGGAAACCGGGCGGTCTAGCAGTTTCCTACCGCATCTCTCTTTCTTATTTCTGGTATTGCTGAGTGGTTAGCACATTGTCTAACCGCGCGGCCTGTTCCGGTCTATTGTTCTAGCCGCCCAGATTTTTGTATAGCTTTAGTCCCACATTGTTAGTTTGTACTCTCTCCTCTCTCCTCCATTCTATAAAAGAGAGGTCATACCTTTGTAAATGATATCTTTTTAGATAATAAAACTTTCAATTATTCAAAGTTCCGGCTTGTTTTTTAGTTGTTTGTTCGCTACTTTCACACTTTTAGTCGTTTGTTCGCTACTTCTCACATGGTATCAGAGGACTCGATCTTCTCCTCCTGATTCTGTGCGCCCTGTCCGCGCGGCTTGCTTCTTCCTCTCGCGACCTGTTCTCGCGGCTTGTCTCTTCCGCCTGCTTGCTCCATGTCCGCGCGGCCTCTTTTTTCCTGCCTTTCAGTCGTCGCGACCTGTTGCTTTGTTCGTCGCGACCTGCTGCCTTATTCGCCTTGTTTGTTCTTCACTTCTGTTCGCGCAGGCTATCTTCTAGCCGTTCGACTTCTTTCTCTGCTTGGATCTGCGGCTTGGTCGTGGCTTCTCTGGCTGCTGGTGTCTGACATCGTGACCGCTGCAGCTCTTCTTCTTCCTCTCTGTGCGGCTTGTATTCTAACCACGCGGCTTCTCGTTGTTTTCTCCTATGGCCCTTTCTGAAACCTCAACTACCATCGCCACTCCGGCTCCGTCTCCTACTCCCTCCGGAAACCTTGGCACGGTTTCTAAACTTGTTGGCTCCAACTATCCGGATTGGAGCGTTTCTTTCACCTTTCTCCTTCGCTCTCACCGCAAACGTCATCACCTCACCGATGACCCTCCTCCTCCAGACTCTGATCAATTTGATGACTGGGATGTCAGTGATGTGCTTGTCCGCACTTGGTTGGCTAACAGCCTCTCCGATGAATGCCTTCCTGTCATACGCCATGATGAGGCGGTCAAGACCGCATGGCTTCACCTTGCTGCTCTCTACTCGAAGGGGGCCCAGACATCCCGCATTTATACTCTCTATGCGGATCTCTTCGCTCGTCCTTCCATATCTCCTACTGCGGCTTATCAGCAAGTTCATGCTCTTGGCACCGAAATCCTCCAGAATCGCCCCTTCTCCGCGGACTTGGCCGAGCAGCACAAACACTTCAAGGAACTCCTAGTTGTTTGTTATCTTCTACGACTCTCTGAGCCTTTTGATATGATCCGTCAGCAGATCTTGGGAGAAGCAGAGTCTCCCACCTTGGATGCCACCGCGGCTCGCATCGTCGCTGTTACTTCGCTGCTCCAGCGTCCTCTGTTGTTCTCCCCTCCTCCACAGGACTCCTATGCTCACCAAGTTCAGCGGGGTGGCAATAGTGGCCGCAGCCAGTCTGGCACGCGTGGTCCGTCAAGGCTCCTCTGCTCTCACTGTGGTCGTACCGGCCACTCGGTTGACCGCTGCTGGCAGAAACATCCTCATCTTCGTCCCTCCGGTGATACTTCTTCCTCAACCTCCGCCTCCTCTCGGCCATCTGCTTCTGTGGCCACGACCTCAGGTAGTGCACACGTCGTTACCCAAGGTAAATGGCTGATTGACTCTGGTGCTACAAATTACATGACCGGAAACCCTCAATGCTTCTCTCTCCTAGAAATGCATGATCGGTTACCCCCGGTTCTTGTTGCGGATGGTTCACCTTCTCTGGTTCACAGGACGGGCATGGTTCAAGTCACCCCGTCGCTTCGCTTAGCGGACACTCTCTATGTCCCGAAGTTCCCTTGCAATTTGCTATCAGTTACTACTTTATGCAAGCAACTTCAGTGCTCTGTATTATTTACTCTTACTTCTTGTTGTTTTCAAGACCCGAGGACCCAACGGACGATTGCTACTGGGACTGAGAGCGGCGGTCTCTACTTCCTCGACAATGTTTCCGCTCTGTCCGCCTTCTCTTCCTCGTCTACCGATCTGCTTCAATGGCATCTTCGCCTTGGACATCCTCCTCCTCGGATTCTTCGTCAGCTTCTTCCCCACTTACCTCAGACCAGTCCGCCGCTCAACTGTGATGCGTGTCAGCTTGGCAAACATCACCGCTCCTCCTTCCCGCCGAAGCAAGACCGTGGTTCCTCCCGCCCTTTTGATCTCATTCATTCTGATGTCTGGGGTCCTGCTCCTACTCTCACCGTTGGTTGGGGTAGTTCTTACTTTATAACCTTAATTGATGATTTCTCTAGATGTACCTAGGTGTATCTATTAAAAGATCGCTCTGAACTCTTATCTGTATGGCAATCCTTTTATAATATGATTAAAACTCAGTTTGTTATTTCTATTAAAGTACTACGCTCTGATAATGCTAAAGAATATCTCAGTCATGAGTTTTCGTCTTTTTGTATGCAACATGGTCTTATTCATCAGACCAGCTGTGTTTACACCTCCCAGCAAAATGGGGTGGCGGAGCGTAAAAACCGTCACCTCCTCGATATCGCTCGCACTCTCATGACGCAGATGCAGGTGCCTCGCTCTTACTAGGGCTATGCTGTTCTTCTTGCCTGCTATCTCATCAATCGTATTCCCTCTTCGGTTCTCCACGGCAAAACCCCCTTCTTCATTCTCTATCCGAGCAAGGAACCCTTTCCTCTTTCTCTCCGTATCTTTGGGTGTACGGCTTTTGTGCATGCTCCGTCTGCTACCCGTGACAAGCTTTCCCCCCGTTCCACAAAATGTGTCTTTTTGGGGTATTCGACCACTCAAAAAGGCTATTGTTGTTTTGACCCCGTTCTGCGCAAACAATTTGTTTCCGCAGATGTCACTTTCTTCGAAAATGCATCCTTCTTTTCTTCTCAATCCCCGCTTCCTCCTGCTGTCTCTGACTCTCTACCATCTCTATGTGTTCCTTCCACGCATATCGACGTCTCCCCTCCTATATCATCTCCTCCTCCGTCTCCTCCTCTCTCTATTATACCCCCTCCTTCTTCTCCGCAGCCGTCTCTCTCTAGTCCCGGGCCAGCTTTCTCCGCCACGGACGCTCCGGTCCCTGAGGCACGAGACGACCTGGATCTTCCCATTGCTCTTCGCAAAGGGGTGCGGGCGTATACCCAACACCCGCTTGCGGCTGTTGTTTCCTATGATCGGCTTACTCCTTCTCGCAGGTGCTTTGCCTTGGCTATCTCGGCTATTACCACTCCTCGCACTTACTAGGAGGCTCTTGTTATTCCTCATTAGAAATCTGCCATGGATGAGGAAATCGCCACTCTTACTGAAAGGGGTACCTGGACCCTTGTTCCTCCACCGGTAGGTACTGATGTGGTTGGCTGTCGCTGGGTGTTCGTTGTGAAGTTTCGCGCAGACGGTACTGTGGATCGTTACAAAGCCCGGCTGGTGGCCAAAGGCTTTACTCAGACTTATGGAGTTGACTATTTTGATACTTTCTCCCCGGTTGCTCGCCTCAGCACCATCCGGGTTCTTCTTTCTGTGGCCGTCAACAGGGAGTGGGCTATTTCCCAGCTTGATGTCAAGAATGTCTTTCTCAATGGGGATCCTCAGGAGGACGTCTACATGGAGCAACCTCCTGGGTATGTTGCTCATAGGGAGACACGAGTATGCCAGTTGAAGAAGGCCATCTACGGCCTAAAACAGAGCCCTCGGGCATGGTTTGACAAGTTTAGTGGCATTGTGGCTGTCATTGGCTTTACAAGAAGTTCGGCTGATCACTCATTGTTTATTTGCAAAACCGCATCGGGCCTTGTGTTTTTGGCGGTGTATGTGGATGATATTCTTCTTACTGACGATGACCAGGCTGGGGTAGACTTGACAAAGAAACACCTCCGTCAACACCTAGTCACGAAGGATATGGGCTCCCCAAAATATTTTTTGGGGATAGAAATCTCTCGGAAGCCCGACTCGTTGGTTCTCTCCCAACAGAAGTATGCTCTTGATCTTCTACAAGAGGCAGGATTGACCGGTGCCAAACCGGCCCGGTATCCCATGGCCACTAGAGAGGACAAAACATGGACAGATGACTCACCTCTTATATCCGATGCCACGAGGTATAGACGTCTGGTGGGCAAACTCATTTATCTCGCGGTGACCAGACCCGACATCGCCTATGTTGTAGGCAAGGTTAGTCAGTTCATGCAAGCTCCCAGGGAATGTCATCTTCAATCTATCTTGAAGATACTAGAGTATGTCAAAGCAGCACCGGGAAAAGGGCTACTCTTTCAGAAGCATGGTCATCTGAGAGTTGAAGCCTACTCAGACTCAAGCTATGCGGATGATAAAGGTGACCGTAAATCAACATCAGGTTTTTGCACATTTATTGGAGGTAATCTTGTGAGCTGGAAGAGCAAGAAGCAGTCTTTGTCTCAAGGTCCAGTGCAGAAGCCGAATATCGGAGTATGGCGTCAACCACGTGTGAGTTAAAATGGTTGCGGGCTCTCATGCTTGACCTAGGAGAGGTCTACGACTATCCTCTGCCTATGTTCTGTGACAACAAGGCCGCTATATACATATCCAAAAATCCGGTCTTCCATGAGAGAACGAAACATATAGAAGTCGACTGCCATTTCATCCGAGAAGAGATCTTGAAGAGACAGATTTGCACTCCGTTCGTCACCTCCGACAAAGAGTTGGCAGATATCTTCACCAAGCCGGTTTTTACTTCCTTCTTCCACATTTTTGACAACCTGGGCATGATTGATATCTATGCTCTAGCTTGAGGGGGAGTGTTGGAGTATGAGACCGGGCGGTCTAGCGGTTTGAGCCTGGCGGGTTATAGACTGAGCGGTCTGGCGGTTACTCTCCAGCGGTTTGATATCCAGGCTGTTGATGTTTGTAGTCCGGCGGTCTGACGGTTTATCTCCGGCAACTTGGAAACCGGGCGGTCTAGCGGTCTCCTACCGCATCTCTCTCTTGCTTCTGGTATTGTCGAGTGGTTAGCACATTGTCTAACCGCGCGGCCTGTTCCGGTCTGTTGTTCTAGCCGCCCAGATTTTTGTATAGCTTTAGTCCCACATTGTTAGTTTGTACTCTCTCCTCTCTCCTCCATTCTATAAAAGGGAGACCATACCTTTGTAAATGATATCTTTTTGGATAATAAAACTTTCAATTATTCAAAGTTCCGGCTTGTTTTTTAGTTGTTTGCTCGCTACTTTCACACTTTTTAGTCGTTTGTTTGCTACTTCTCACAATAAAAAAACTAGATAGTGGACTTTATATTTTTACGGGTTCAAGCATTCACGAGTGATACAATTACAATACACTACTTTCCTGGACACCAAATATTCATTCAGATTGACTCATTCCGAGACACGATTATCTCTCAAATAAACATGGGTTTGATCTGAACATTTAATATAAAATCACAAATCATCAATTTAATTGCTAACCAGAAATCATTACATTTATTATCGTGACACTTGTCGCTTATGCCCAATAATCTACTATTCCTCGAATTACATATCAGATGAGAAGATCAATCATTTAAGTGACTTCCAAATAAGGGCATTCACGATCACAAACACAAGTCATTGCAAATATTTTAAATAAATTATAACCTCAAACTATTAACTTGTCATATAGGCATTCAAGTTATAGATTCATTTGGCAGAACAACATATTCACGAATAAAGTCATGTAATTATAAGAGCAGAGACATTAAATTAAACTCAATGATTGCAAGAGAGAGAGAGAGATATCTACTTGCCTTAAGGAAGCTGAATCTGACAGAGGCGGTCAAGCGACGCAAGCACAAACCAGAAATCCTATTTCGAACTTGATCAAGTACAAACAATGAAATTGACAATGACCTAGTAAAAAACCCAATGCTAGCACGGGTAATTATTTTACAAGGCCAAAAGCATGAGAGAGTTAGTAATTTACCTCCCTCAAAAGTGAGGGGGGAGGAGACACCATGCGGAGACGGAGACTTGGCTGCACTTGGCTAGGATAAACCCTAAATCAGAGAGGGTTTTGCATGATCGCGTTGGTAGCTTCATTGATCGAAGTCAGAAATCACAAATAAATCCACGATTAGACGATTATAGGAGGGCAAAAAACTAAAATCATAAGTATGCACAATTTTGGTGACGAACAATTCCATGAAAGATTTAAAATTTTGAATAGAGGAAGAGAGGAGTGAGTTTCTTACCCAAGAAAAACAAACTCAAGCCTAAAATCTGAGTGGAGGAGGATTTGAGCAAATCCTAGGTTCAAGCAGGGCATAAGGAGGAGCCAAAGTTGATGTTGGCCCTCTAGAGGGGAAGAGAAGAGGTTGTTGGACTGAGGAGGGGGATGCTTGATGTCGTTGGCCCTAATGGAGGAGATGTTGACTGCTGCCGATCAGAGCAGGGGGAGGCGCTATCGGGCCTTGGAGAGGAGTTATCGGCGGCCTGAGGCGGAGGAGGAGAAGGTGTCGGTGACAAGCAGAAAGGCAGCGTAAGGGAGAGACGAGATAGGCACCTGCAGAAGTAGCTGAAGTAGGCGGCGGGTTAGCCCTGGAGTCGGGATCGGGAAACAGAGAGCGACTTGCGGGAATCGAGACTTGTTGGGTATTGTATCCACAATAATCTAGATTTGTGTGAAGTCACTCTTGAACTAAATTGAATTAATTATGTATTTAATGTTATTTTTAGTTGAGTGTTTGCAGGTCATTATTGCTAAATATAGACGGATATCAGTTTACAATGAGTCACTAAACACAGGACCATGCAATGTAATCTCTCATTGTATGACTCATGGTGTTGACTCATATGTAACCTCTCTATTGAGATGCACTTCATTTTCAAGTACTAAAACAATGGAAGAAAGGAAGGGTTGCTGGTTTTCAACGAAGAAGAATTAGTTTTTCAAAGAAAAAATTTCTAAGTACTTTTCTCGAAAAAATGAAGTGAATTTCTCGAGAAGTCTAAGTATAGTTCTCGAGAAAGTAAAGCTGTTCTCGAGAAACCTTAAGACTTCTCGGAAAATTCTCAGAAATAATCTTTTAGTTCTTTTCTCGAGAAAGCCCTGAAGAAATTTCGAGAAGCCAAGTATAGTTCTCGAGAAAGCAAAGCAGTTCTCAAAAGTCAAAATTGTTTCTCGAGAAGCTAAGTATTTTTCTTGAAACGTCAAGTTCCTTCTCGAGAAATCAGTTATTCAGTTCAAAGAATTTGCGTTAAGTATTTTCTCGAGAAGGCTATGTCATTTCTCGAGAAAGCAAATCCTTCTCGAGAAAACATGTCTTCTCAAGAAATAGGGTTGTAGAAAACTTCTTTTTAAACTGTCTAACGGGATTTCAATATAACCTAAGTTCCTCATGATTGGTCCACGTGGATCCTTCCTCAATGATTTCAGACCATTAGATGAGGTTCTATAAGAAGTCCTTTCAGAGGAATCGCTAACCCTAACAATAAGAACATCATTCAAAATCGCATTCGCAATTTCAAAATCGGGAGAAGCTGTGTCATCATTGTCGTTCTTCATTGTCGCTCCTCTCTCGATCCAGCGATTCCAAGAAGAAAAGATTCGATAGATCATAGATTTAAGTTCTTCAAACATCTACTTGATCGTGTCGGGTCCTAAGCATTTCAGATCAAGTTTTCTTGGAATTTCTTCCTCAACTTCTTCACAGAGTTTTTCAATTTTCAAGAAGGAAGAACCTTGAAGATTTTAGATCTGAGAGTATAAAGTTTTTATTGTTGTTGTAACAATTATTTTAACTCTTGTAGGAGCCTTGTGTCTGAGTTTGTAGATCCGTTTATGGATCGAGTGAGTAGATTCGTTTGTGGATCGAGTGAGTAGATTCGGTTTGTGGATCGAGTTTGTAGGAGTGTGTTATCTCCGAGTGCTCCGGGTTGTAGGATTATTGCAATCCGAGATTTAGTGAAGTAGCTGAGGCTAGCCGTGGTGCTAGATAGGCGAGGTGGAAAGTGGACGTACCCAAGATTGGGGAACCACTGTAAATTCCTTGTGTCGTCTGGGTTATGCTTGGTTATTTTTTGTGTAGATTATCTCAAGTTTTTATTCCGTAAAAGACGCAGAACTCACTTATTCACCCCCTCTAGGTGATTTAGGTAGGCAACTAGATACTTCAAGGCTGGAGCGAGATCCGAAGAAAATAAAAGAGGGAGGTTAGCTGGTTTAGGTTTAGAGGAGAAAAACCTAATTAGGATAATTACAAAAATGTCATTAGCATTTCATTTAATTTTTTGGGTTATTACACAACGTATTCTTCCCAAACATGAGTGTAGTCCTCATGTGCATGTAAGACACATAGAGCAAGGTAAGAAGCAACAAAGCCTTGTATTCTTTCTTAACCTTTGATACAACCACATGCAATAAACTCAAAAGAATGTGGAAAATATCAAAATGTCATGTAGGTTACCACATTCTTGCATCTTCAGCGTATAGAAGCATTGCTTCAGCAACAATTTTGCCAACACAAATTTTGCAAGGTACAACCACTCCAGCTTCTCTCAAAACCCGACTTTCGTTTCTTCAGTTCCGATGTTGAAGAAAACTTGGTCAGTGACCCACATCTTGATTGTGTTTGTGGCTTTATCATTAAGATCCTTTCAGCGCTCATCGATCATTTACCATTGCGGGTAATTATTCGTGCTTCCACAAGACTTGAATTAAGTCGTATTGAACCAGCGTGTCCTTAACTCGAATCTGTCATTGGTTAAATTAATAAAATTTTTGCCACCATCAAACATCTCCGAAGAAAATCTCTCTAGAACTATGTTCTTCTCTGCCATGATGATCCTCATCACAAACTAGTGAAACCTAACTTGCTCCAAGGTCAAATCTGAAAGGATGGGAAGATAACCTAGTTGTTCACCGCCGCAGTCAAACCCTATCCCCAAACACCCAATCATTAGTCTCATATCCAACCTTGCTCTTATACAAATTATTGAGATTCATGCAATCCCCAAGACAATCACAATAATTTGAAGAAAGAACACACGATAATAAATTATAAAAATTGCAAATAGGAAAGACGAAAATAATAATCTGTTACAAGTTCACTATAGATGAGACAGATTAGCTTGATCTGCATGAGGACAAACGATCTTGGACTGCAATCCTTTGAAGGACGCGCAAGATTCATACCAAAATGAATCTTTGTCATTGTCAGACGAACAACCTCCACCATTGAGAAGAGATCCATGTCGGGACTTGGCTTTGTCGTGAACGTGCATCCCTCCAATGTAACCACTTCTACACAACCACCATCACTTATGAGTATGCAACCATCGAGCATCTCACACCTTGCCTCATCCCACATATCTTACGTCTTGCCACTACCAGCACGCTTTACCTTTTTTGAAGTCGATGCGGCCCACAATCGCATTTCAACGCTACTACGAGCTTCGTCGTGTACTACCATTCCCCTCTTCAAGGTTTTTTCTTGGTGTGTTTTGATGTGCTTAACAAGTCAAGTCCCCCTTTTACAAGGTCAAAAACAATTAAAATAAGGAAGGCATGGAACACATGAGCTACATTGGGTGATTATGTGGGGTAATTATGTGGAATGGTTAGTTGAAGTGATTATGTGAGATGGTTAGGTGGGGTGATTAAAAAATATGATTTGAAATTTAAAACCAGCTCAACAATATGTGCTAAAAGATTGTGTATATGTAGCGATGTTAACACATGTATACAATATCATGTCATGTATATGATGCACAATACATACATTACTACATGGACTGAGCATCTACGTGAAGTATATATTGCTTGCACCAATCAACTTTGTAAGGTACCAAACTACACTGAGCAAATACACGAAGTACCACCCCACTAACTGAGGCGTCTATCGACTTACTCCAACCGACTCCATCCTACATCGGCACAACCTGGGAAAGTTGACGCAATTGGATTGCGAAAATTGGCTTGTTGAACATGAGTCCCAGGAAGGCGATCCATTACACCACCATGGCTTTCAACCTTATTGCCAACAGAAATAATAGGACCACCACCTTGCATTGTGGTCCTTATTAGTCGATATACCCTATCATTTTGTGCATCTTGCATGAGTATGGTGTGCCCTCGCATCACCGATAGAACCTCATATCTAATTGTCGAGATATAGTCCTGTAAGTACAACCTGCCTAATGACACTAGATTCTTAAGTAGCTTTGGCACCAAATGCACTCTCTCAAGCTTATGTATGGGTATATCATATGTTGAAAGTATCTAGCGTCTACCTAAATCACCTAAAGGGGGGTGAATATGTGATATTTGTGTCTTTTTGCGGAATAAAAATCACTTAAAAATCAAGCACACAAACACAGAGATTTATAATGGTTCCCCGAGTTGGGTACGTCCACTTTCCCGCCTCATCTATCTACCATGAAGGGATAGATTCGGCTACTTCACCAATCTGAAATTTTCACAATCTTACACCTCGGAGCCGCAACTCCTACAACTCGGAGACGACGCTCCTACCACTCGGAGAACAACCTCTTCTACAACTCGATCCGCAAACCAGATCAACTACTCGATCCACAAACGGATCTACTCACTCGATGCACAAACGGATCTACAAACTCGGAGAAACTTCTCCTACAAGAGTAAATAAATGTTACAACAATTATTACATTAATCCTTTGCAAGATCTGAAAACTTCAGTCTATCGTTCTTCGAAAAAGGTTTATCTTGATTTTACTTGGAGAACGAGGGGAAATCTGAAATCTTCCAGAGATATTGAAACTTGCGCCTTCAATCGACACGATCTGGAAAAGTGTAGATCTGAAGGAGATAATCGATCCAGTGATGTATATCGATGAAGATCTATCATACACAGCAAGTCGATGAGCGGCCGATCGAAAATCGTGAAATCCTGGAGTGTGCGGCCGACGGTTTGTCTATTTTGGAAAGTTCTTGTCGATTCAAAAGATTAGCAAAAGCACGATTAGTATGGAAGAAAATATCCTTAGGTATTTATAGACATCCTCCTTCAAATGGTATAAAGAAAACTTCCAAAAACGAAAGGTAGAAATTACTGTGCATGGTTGACCGAACCCAACACTGGCTTTGAAAAATTTCGGAAAAATGACCTAAGTCAAATTCGTCGAGTATTGTCGAGTATCATAAGCATACTCGCTAAATGGTTCTGATATACGACGAAATTGCCTTAGCGAAATTAGCTCAGGCCAGTTGGTCACTCAACGCTATAGCGAAGAGTCATACTCGACGAATTCATCGAGTATCACTAGGTATACTCGACGAATTCGTGGAGTATCGGTCAACAGACTCGACGCTTTCAACGTCGTTACACTCGACGCTTTTAGATCACTCGATGCCAAGGCAGCAATCGATGAATATCGTTGAGTTAACTCAACGCTCTCGACGCTTTGATATTCGACGAGTAGTACTTGGAAAAATCTAGAGAAGTTGCGTTGATTGGACTCGATGAATTCGGCGTGTATCACTTAGCATATTCGACGAATTCAGCGAGTATCGTTATATACACTCGATGAATTCTACGAGTATGCACGATGATACTCGGCGAATTTTACTTAACAGATTTTCCAATTTCTTCAATGAATTTACCCTAAGTATATACGACAAATTCGACGGGTATTGGCAAGTATACTCGACGAATTCGGCGTGTATCAATGACGATACTCAATGAATTCGACGTGTATGCTTAACCATACTAGCCGAATTTTACTTAGGTAAAATTCCTATTTTTCCTGGGTCTAGCCCTAGACCATCCTTGAGCCTTCTCTTGTACTTGAGATATAAGTACACCCCAATAAAGAGATTACACGTGAGTCAACATATTGGCTTACACAATGAGGAATTACATTGTATAGTCCTGTGTTTACTGACCCACTGTAACCTGATATTAATGTGTACTTGGCATTGTAGACTTGCAAGTACATAACTAAAACAGCGGCATTAAATACAATCTCAATTAATCTTAGCTTGACTGGACCCTTTTTCAAATCAGGATTATTGTGGATGCAATACCCAACAATCTCCCCTATTTGAAGAAGCCAATATCCTACAAGCTAAGGTGAATTGCACATAATGAATAATAAAACTTTGATGCAAACAAAAAGATAAATGAAATTAAAAACAACACGCATTCCAGACAATTAAAGAACCATCATGTTATTTTTCAGTCCTGAGATAGTGCGAATGATGGCTTCACCACCCTGAACAAACCACGAATCCAGCTTCTTATCCAGCTTGTTTAGTTCAACTTTGACCTCTGTCAGGCCATTCAGCATATATTTTTCAGAATCCTTAACTCTTTTCACGACCTTCTGCAATGAAGCCTCAAACTGAGCTTGTTGCTTGGCCAACATCAGTTCAACTGCTTTCAGAATAGAGCCATTTACACTGGAAGATGGAATATCAACAATCTGTGGCACTGGAACATCGGCTGGGATCTTAGAATCATTGGAGGACTCTTCGATTGGAGAAAGATGAGCTTTCGAAGTCAGTACATGATCATCAGCAGCTAGGAAGGGAGTATGCTCTTCTATATCTCCTTCCTCATCAGAAAGATCAACTACGCCTTCGGGCATCGTTGGCATACTTCCAAGTCTTTTCTCCAAGTTGCGGATGAGCCGGTCAACCTAAATGGAGATAGAGATCAGGGACTAAGTTGCCTCCCCCTCAGAAACTGCAATAGGAGTCATCTCTAGGAGAGGAACTATTAGGTTGTCCACTGACATGGGCTCAGCTGCAACAACAACACTTGTACTCTCAGCCACAGCAACATCAATAGCAGCAATCTTGTCTGAATCAACTATATTCTCTTTAGCAGCAATCTCATAGTCATCATCAGGAACATCAATCTCGTAATCCTCAACCCTTAGGTCATCATCATCAGCAGTTTCAACATCTAATTCATCAGCATCTTGTTGGTCTGAAGGAGATCGAACTTCATCCTCAGGCAGCAGTAGGAACTAGCTAAGGAGCTGGAAGTATTGTAGCAGGAATCTTTGTTACTGTCTTAGTAGGTACACTCAAGGGCACTTTGATAGTTGCCACTTGTGGTGTTGCATACTCCCCCTCAATTCCTGCACTCAGTCCTTTAGGAATTTCATTGGGGTGTGGAATAGGAATCCTATCCTCAGGAACTTGTGCTTCCTCTTCCACTGGCAATCCTGGGACTCCCACTTGCCGGATGATCCTCCTATCCCATCGAGCGAAGATTGTGGAGTCTATTTTCTTGAGATGGTGGATAGGTACTCCTTTAGTCATATCGAACATGTCACCATCCATATGATTCAGGTATAGGCTGATAATCCTTCCAAAGTTGGGAGTGCGAAGGATGTCCTTGAGTTTCTCGAACAGCAGAGCACCCCAGCCTACCCTCTTCCTGCAGATGATCGCCACAAGAATCTTGAATATCTCAGTCGAGAGGTAGTCATGTGATCCAGTTTTGCATAGCAACACTTTTCCAATTGTACAACCCCGTGTCCGCCGAAGGGGCCCAAGCAGGCCAGCGGATCGAGCCCCCCGCTCGCCTCTCCTAGGCGGGCCGGGCCCCAGCCGCCTCTCTCAGGCGGGCCAGCCCCCCCTCTCGCCTCTCCTAGGCGGGCCGGGCCCCAGCCGCCTCTCTCAGGCGGGCCAGCCCCCGCTCGCCTCTCCTAGGCGGGCCGGGCCCCAACCGCCTCTATCAGGCGGGCCAGCCCCCGCTCGCCTCTCCTAGGCGGGCCGGGCCCCAGCCGCCTCTCTCAGGCGGGCCAGCCCCCCGCTCGCCTCTTCCAAGCGAGCCGGCCCCAGCCGCCTCTCCCAGGCGGATCGGCTGCTGCCCACCTCCCCCCAAATGACAGGAGGTGACCTGGCAAGAGGTGCGTATAACCAGCCAGAACAGCGGGGTTTGGCTGTTGGCAGGCCAATCCGAGGGGCTCTTTAGTAAATTCAGACCACCAGAGGCGGGTTATTCGCAGACCATCCGAGATAATCTATAAATAGGACCCAAGGGGTGCTTCAGAGGGCACGTTTTCGGTTCTCAAGTCTTATAGCACTCTCTGAGGTACCTTAGCCCGGCAACTGGTTAAGGAGGGGAAGCGCTCTAAGATCTTCCGGGTGTGTGGTGGGACCTCCGAGCCGGGCCCTTGGTCCTGTCCTTTGTTCTTCTCCCCCTCATTGTTTCTCCTGCAGGAGCGAAGTAAGTGCGAGACCACCCCTTCCCTAAGGGTCGAACTCCACAGAGGCCGGTTTCCGGTTTCAACATTTTGGTACAGTGAGCGTGGAGCATGGTCAGCAAGGAAAACCTTCAGCAGGCTCGATGACTGGAGAAGAAGGACAAGGATCAGGCAGGGGCAGCTCGCTACCCCTCCCCCACCCCCAGCGGCGAGCGTGTCGGCGGAACTTAGGGAGGAGATCCTCGGCTCGTTAGGACCGCCCTCGGCATGCGAGCGGAGAGCGCGACACCGGTAGTTCCAGTAGTCGCCGCTCCCGCACTCGGCGACGACGCGCCGCTCAGGCGACCGGGGAAGGAACCCGCCGAGAGAGGCGAGCGCGAGTTCCAGGGGCGAGTTCTGTTCCCCGGCTCGGCCGCAGAATACCATTTTGGCGAGACGGCGGGGAGAGAGTTCCCCCCTCGCCCCGCTGAGGGAGGAAGCCCCTTCAGCGAGTTCGTCTCCTCCGCCCCAGTCCCAGAGGGGTTTCGTGAGCCGGAGATGACCTACTACTCTGGGAAGGGAGACCCCGTCCACCATATCCAGTGGTTTGAGGACATGGTCTCTATTCGACAGATGTCAGACGGCTTCAAGTGCCGACTCTTCGCCATCACCCTCCGAGAGAAGGCGAGAGAATGGTTCCACCAGCTCCCGACCGGGTCCATCTACTGCTTCGAGGACCTGCGTCGGGGGTTCGTGTTGAGGTTCACCACTTCCAAGAAGAGGAAGAAGGAGGTGGAGTCCTTGTTCCATGTCAAGCAGAGGGTGGGAGAGACCCTGGGGAGTTACCTGGATAGATTCCAAGAGGAGTTGTCCCAAGTGCAGGAGATGCCAGGGCACACCATGATGGTGGCCTTCACCCTGGGTCTCCAATCCGGGTTCTTTGCAATGGAACTCAAGAGGTCCCCCCCAGTATCTTTTGAGGCGCTCCTGGAGAGGGCAGCTCGGGAGGCCGATATGGAGGCGGCGCATCCGGAGTTTGCCCGAAGGTTGGCCAGGTGGGCCGTGGAGGAAGAGAGGCCAAGGGGTGGCCGAGGGCGGGAAGAGAGAAGGGCTGAGCCCCGGCAGAGGGAACAGCCGCCGCCGCAGCAGCATCAGCAGCAGCCCAGGCAGGGGCGACATGAGCCGAACTTCCGGCTGGGGTGGAGACCCGAGTGGCAGGAGCCCGGGGCAAGGAGAGGGTTCCGTGGAGGGGACTACCGTCAAGGAGGACAGGGCCAGTTTTACCCTCCAGGCGGGATGCAGGGCCAGAGGCCGGCCCTTCCCGACCAGGAGCAGGCTATGGCCATAGCACTGGGGGAGAGGAGAAGAGCGATACGGAGAAGGAGAAGGGAGGTGAGGGTGGAGTTGCCTTACTGCGACTTCCATCAGGAGGAGGGGCACGCCACAGCCACGTGTCCGGAGTTCCTCGAGATGAGGGGCAACCGGGAGCAGCAGCAACAACAACAGCGTCCGGAAGTGCGGATTGAGGAGATCCGGCCTCGGGCGGAGGAGGGTCGGTGCGAATACCGGGTGGATGTGGGCTCTCGAGGAAGGATCGGAGCGATCCACGGGGGGGGGGCTGGGATCGAGGCTTCCCGCAAGTCGAGCCTCCACACTATGTACCGCAGGAGCGTTGGCTCCACGTCCCAGTCCCCGCCCCCGGACGAGAAAATCACCTTTTCCAGGGAGGATATGCCGGGTCACGAGGACCCCTTCTGCGATGCGCTGGTCATCCAGACAGCCGTCGAGGACTTCACCGTCCCCCGGATCCTCGTCGACAACGGGAGCTCGGTCAACGTCATCTTCAAGAAGGCGTTCGACGCAATGAAGGTGGAGGCCCGAAGGGTGTTGGCCTCGGACGGACCTCTGTTTGGCTTCTCAGGGGAGAGGAAGGAGGTTGAGGGAGGAGTGGGACTCCATGTCGTTCTGGGGGGGCAGTCCCGCAACTGCAAGTTTGTCATCGTGGACGCCCCCAGCAGCTACAGCGCCATCTTCGGGAGGCCTCTCATCAGCGCCTTCCGCTGCGTCCCCTCATCCTTCCACCAGTGCTTAAAATTTAACGTCGATGGGGTCCAGGTCCGGGTCCGCGGAGATCCCAAAGAAGTGAGAGAGTGCTATGTCACGGCGGTGAACTCCATCTCTTGGCTGGAGGGAGCCGAGGAGATGGGGCGGAGGCTGAAGGAGGTGGAGCCGGAAGCTGGCGGGGATGAGATGGAGGTGGAGGAGAGCTGCGCCCAGGAGAAGGTCGCGGAAGAGACTCAAGAGCCGGCCGAGGCGACGGCCGTGACAGAAGCTGAGGAGGAGGTCCTCGCCTTCGATGAGGGGGAGGCTGAAGAGTGGGAGGCGCGGTCCCGTCTGGAGGCGGCAGAGGAGGTGGCGGAGATGGAGGTTCTAACCACCGGAGGCAGGGTGGAGAAGATCCGCATCAGCGGAGGATTGACCCCGGAGGCTCAAGGCAGGATGCTGGAGTGCGTCCAGAAGAACGTGGACATCTTCGCATGGAGTGCCGCGGAGATGCCCGGGATCGATTCCAACATCGCCTGCCACCGCCTCAACCTAGACCCGAAGGCTCCCCCCATCCGACAAAAGAAGAGGCCCGTTGCGGACAAGCTCGCCGAGCCCATCAGGGAGGAGGTAGCAAAGCTCCTCAAGGCCGGCTTTGTATCCGAAATCCAATACCCCGGCTGGGTCTCCAATGTTGTAATGGTTAAAAAAGGAGACGGCCGGTGGAGGATGTGTATCGATTTTTCTCTTCTTAATAAATCATGTCCTAAAGATTGTTACCCCTTGCCTCGGATCGACGCGCTGGTTGACTCAGCCGTCGGTTTCCCTTTGATGAGTTTTCTGGATGCCTTTTCAGGTTATCACCAAATCAGGATGCACCCTCCCGACGTCAAAGACGTATCATTCATCACAGGAGATGGGTGCTATTGTTATAAAATGATGCCCTTCGGGCTGAAAAATGCAGGGGCGACCTACCAGAGAATGATGGACAGGGTCTTTCAAGGGCAAAAGGGAAGGAACCTGGAAGTATATGTAGACGATCTCATGGTCAAGAGTCCGGACCTCGACTCCCACCTCCGGGACCTAGAAGAGACCTTCGCCACTCTCCGCGGGTGCAAGATGAGGCTGAACCCCCTCAAATGCACCTTCGGGTCAGGCAGAGGAAAATTCCTGGGGCATCTCCTCACCCCTGCCGGCGTAGAGCCCAACCCCGACAAGGTGAGGGCAATCCTAGAGTTGGAGTCTCCGCGGAATGCGAAGGAAGTGCAGCGATTGACTGGGAGGCTGGCAGGACTAAGCAGGTTCCTCTCCCGAGCCGGGGAGAAGTGCTCTCCGTTCTTTAAAAGCTTGAGAGGAGGCCAGAAATTTGAGTGGACCTCGGAGTGCGAGGAGGCATTCCAGGCCCTAAAGAAGCAGTTGACTCAGGCCCCCCTGCTCCAAGGGCCAAAGGAGGGGGAGGACTTGTTCCTGTACTTAGGGGCTGGGGCCGAGGCCCTGAGCTCCGTTTTAGTTCGGGAAGAAGGGAAAAGACAACTCCCGATTTACTATATAAGTCGGGTCTTGAGGAAGGCCGAGCTTCGGTACCCCATCCTAGAGAAGCTGGCCTTCGCTCTCATCATCTCGGCCCGGAGGCTCCGGCCCTATTTCCAGGCACACTCGATCCGAGTGGTGACTGACCACCCTCTCCGCAACATCTTCGAGGGGGTGGAGCATTCCGGCAGGTTGGCCAAGTGGTCGGTGGAGCTGAGCGAGTTCGACATCTCCTTCGTACCTCGCCTCTCGATCAAGGCCCAAGCCATGGCCGATTTCCTGGCTGACTATGTGGTCGAGGTGGCGGAGGAGGAACTCACTCGCCCGGTCCCCTGGAAGGTCATGGTGGATGGTGCGTCGGGGAGACACTCCCTGGGGGCTGGGGCCATCTTGGAAAGCCCCCAGGGGGCGAGGATCGAGCAAACCGTGGTGGTGCATTTTCCAATCACCAACAATCAGGCTGAGTATGAAGCCGTGATTGCGGGTCTACGCCTAGCCAGGGAACTGGGGGTGCATGATGTGGAGGTCCTCACTGACTCCCTGGTGGTGGCCTCCCAGATCAACAGGGAATTCGAGGCAAGGGAACCCACCCTGCAACGTTACTTGGCGAAGGTAAAGGGAGTCATCGGCACCTTCCAGACTTTCTCCATCCAGCACGTGCCTCGGGAGGATAACGAGCAGGTGGATCAGCTGGCAAAGCATGGACCCCGGGCGGGGGGTACCATCACAGACCTCTTTCGCCCATCCATCGAGGAGGAGGAGCTGATGGAGGTGGAACAGCACCCCTCCTGGATGGACCCATTCGTCACTTTCCTGACCATCGGGGAGTATCCCAAGGGGATGGACGGAAAGAAACTCAAGTACAAATCGGCATACTACCTCATGCGAGACGACCAGTTATACCGGAAAACTCTCTCGGGGATGCTGGCGCGTTGTGTGGGCGAGAGGGAGGTCCCGAAGATTTTAGAAGAGGTCCACTCCGGGGAGTGTGGGAGTCACTCCGGAAGTCGAACCTTAGAAGGCCGGATCGTCAGGCAGGGATACTTCTGGCCGACTCTGGGTCTCGACGCGGCAAAATTCACAAAAGAATGTCATAAGTGCCAGCTATTCGCTCCCCTCCAGCTACAACCAGCCCAGCGCCTCAGGAGTATCACCGCTCCCTGGCCATTCGCCATCTGGGGAATGGACTTGGTCGGGCCCTTTCCCCAAGCCAGTGGCCAGAGGAGGTTCCTGCTCGTGATGATTGATTACTTCTCCAAGTGGCTAGAAGTTAAGGCGCTGGCCAAGGTGACCTCCCAGGTCGTCAGAAACTTTGTGTGGGGGGAGATCATCTGTCGCCACGGGTTGCCCCAGGCCATCGTCACGGACAATGGCCCTCAATTTGCCAGTGCCGAGTTCACCAGCTTCTGCGAGCAGCTCGGGATCGATCTCAGGTTTGCCTCAGTTCATCACCCCCGAAGCAATGGGCAAGTGGAAGCGGCAAACAAGATTATCGTGAACCTCCTCAAGAAAAAGGTGGAGAACTTGAGGGGAAGCTGGGTGGAGCAACTCCCCTCGGTTCTCTGGGCCCTCCGAACCACACCCAACACAGCAACAGGGGAGACGCCTTTCAAACTCTCCCACGGGTGCGAGGCAGTACTTCCGGTGGAGTTTGAAGTCCGGACACCTCGGGTAGTCGGGGCCGGAGAGCACAAAGAGGAATGGAGAGCCAATAATGAAGAAGAGCTGCGGCTCTCTCTCGACATGGTCGAGGAACTGCGGGACCTTTCAGCCGTAAGGCAGGAGGAGATAAAGAGAAGAATGGCCAAGTATTTCGACAAGCACGTCAGAGTCAAGCAGTTTGCCGAAGGAGACTTGGTCTTGAGGAAGGTGGACGCGGCAGGGAGATCAGCCGCAGTGGGAAAGCTCCATCCCAATTGGGAGGGACCATTCATCGTGCAGGAGGCATTGAAGTCGGGGGGGTATCGCCTCCGGAATGTGGAGGGCGAGACCCTAAGTCTCACTTGGAGTGGAGACGACTTGAAGCGTTTTTTTCCCTAAAATCATGTAAACCATGCTCAATCTCGAATGGAATTTCTTGCAATAAACTTGTTTCTTTCCCACCCCCCCCCCCCCCCCCCCCCCCGCGAGGAGAGATGAATATCACTGCCTCAGACCCCGAGCAGATCCCGCTGCCAGGCTCTCACCAAGCTGGCAGGGCTGGATGTCACTCGGAGGAGTCTGCCTCAGACCCCGAGCAGATCCCGCTGCCAGGCTCTCACCAAGCTGGCAGGGCTGGATGTCACTCGGAGGAGTCTGCCTCAGACCCCGAGCAGATCCCGCTGCCAGGCTCTCACCAAGCTAGCAGGGCTGGATGTCACTCGGAGGAGTCTGCCTCAGACCCCGAGCAGATCCCGCTGCCAGGCTCTCACCAAGCTGGCAGGGCTGGATGTCACTCGGAGGAGTCTGCCTCAGACCCCGAGCAGATCCCGCTGCCAGGCTCTCACCAAGTTGGCAGGGCTGGATGTCACTCGGAGGAGTCTGCCTCAGACCCCGAGCAGATCCCGCTGCCAGGCTCTCACCAAGCTGGCAGGGCTGGATGTCACTCGGAGGAGTCTGCCTCAGACCCCGAGCAGATCCCGCTGCTAGGCTCCCACCAAGCTGGCAGGGCTGGATGTCACTCGGAGGGGTCTACCCCAGACCCTGGGCAGGATCGGGTCGTCGACTTCTCGCCGAGCAACCAGGGATTGGATACCATCCCCAAGGAATGCCCGGGCGAGTCGGCGAGCCAAGAAGGTTGGTCCCGGCGCATAAAGGGACGAGCCTTAAGCGCAACGCGCGAGGGAAGGGGTTAGGCTCTCGCGGCGCAAGAGATTGAACGAAGCGGACCGGCCAAGATGCCCAGGCAAGACGGCGAGCCAAGAAGGCCGGCCCCGGGGCATAAAGGGGCGAGCCCTAAGCATGGTGTGCGAGTGGAGGGATTAGACTCTCACGTCGCCAGAAATCGGGTGAGCGGGCCGGTCAGGATGACCCTATGAGGCCGCAACGCCGGCCCCAACCTACAGTCCGGCGGGTCCCCGGGGTAAGTTAGAGGCAAAGGAACGGAAGCGCCAAGACCCCCCCCCCCCCCGAGAAGCCGGCCCGCGCGAAGTCTTTACGCACGGAAGACGGGCCCAGTCCACTCTAAGATATGGTCAAAATGGTGAGCCCGAGCGGAAGGCGCGACTCGCCACTCGCGTCGCGCCAGCTTTAGTGTCCCTCGAACCTAGATCTACGTCCCAAACCTCAAACGGGCGGGCGGTCTCACTCGCTCGCTCGCAGCAACGAAAATCAGAGAATCAACAAACAACGCACAGTAGCGATTGCGAGGCGGGAAATAATTGACAATCGAGAAAGTAAATGCAGTGAATATATTCTTTTACAAAATTGTAACTGCGGCCCGCGGAGCAATCGCACAAAAATAAACAAAATACATGTCCAAAAAAGGGGGGGAAGATAAAAGCCTCAAGGCGGCGAGCCCTTCATATGCGGTGGTACTCGCCTGACTTAGGTACTGGGAGGAACAGCTCCGGTACCACGTCGGTCACCCGCAAGCCAGAACACTCGTCCTTGAGGAGCCTGGCCCGCTGCAGCGTCTTGAAGAGATACGTCACCGCGTCGGCCCCGTTCTGTTGCATCAGAACCGCCAGGTCGTACTCGCTGTGATGAACGAGTTGACAGCCGCTCGAAGATGCCGGCGGGACGGCAGCAGCAGCCTCGAGCGCACCCACCCGCGCCTGCAGGGTCTGGTTCTCCAGCTGGAGGGTGGCGATCTCGGTACCAAGTCGGCTGGCGATCGCCGCATCCTGCAAAGAAATTTATTAGGACGAATCGCGGGATAGAGGCGGGTGCGAGTCAGATGGCTTACCGCGCCCCCCTGATATTGCACGAGGGCGGCGTCAGCCGCTTCGAGCCGCTTTCGCAGGTCGTCCGCCTCCTCCTGGGCGAGCTTGCGGGCCTCCTCCTTCTCGTCGATCAACTTGTTGAGCGAAGGGACATCCCTGTCCAGCCGGAGGCATCGCCGGCCGACCATGTGGGCCAAGGCGAGGCTTTGAAATTGCGCCCGCGCGCTCTCATAGATGAGCACCCGCGTGGCCTCCTCGCCGTAGGTGGAGGCATCCTCCCGCCCGTATACGCCGAAGGAGAGATTGAAGGCGTCCCTGGAGGCGGTGTCCTGCTCCGCCCAACTAGGCAGCAGTGAGGACATCGAGACGCGGTTGGCCTCCTTGTCCCACTGAAGCAACGGGGCACCGGATCTGTCCGTGGGCCCCTCGCCATAGCCAAAGTTGGGATGCCCTCGGGGAACCGGCTTCTCGGCGGGCCGAGTCGCCGCGAGCGGCCGCGACGACCCTGCCGCCCCGCCGGCGGGATCAGCGGCCGAGGGAACCGCAGGGGCGGGGGCAGATGACGGTTGATCCGCGGGGGCCTTGCCCTTGTCGCCGGCTGAAGGAGCCTGACCGCTCATTTTATTCGGCTTCTTAGAAAGGGGAGGGCCCTGAGTCAGCTCACCTCCGGAGCGCTTCTGGCCGGCGGGAGCCGAGAGCTCGCGGTGAGCTAAGGATGCCGCTTCGGCACGGCCAAGCTCGCTCAAAGCGGACCGCGCGCTCTCGTAAGGCGGGCGGAGAGGGACGTCGCGCTCGCCTGCAGAAACAAGAGTTAGAAAAATCAAAGGTACGATTCAAGCAGAGGCGAGCGAGCCGCCTACCTTCACCGGGCGGGACAGGGACGAGGTCATCCAGATTCCGACGGAGGAAGGCGACCTCGAAGTTCTTCCCGGCGAAGAACTCATATAGTTTCGCCTCATGGCCCCCCAGGCTAGGGGGCCGATAGCTCGCCTCGCCGAGTTGCACCGGCGAGAAAGGAATGTTGCCGAAGTCGCCCTTGACGAAGACGAACTTCTTGAGCCAGTTGTGGCTCTTGTTGACCGTCTCCCGCACCTTGGCATGCATGCTCGCGAAGCACGCGGTCCCGTCCTTGTTCGCGCGGAAGGAGAACAGCTTGCGGAAGACCGCAAGGCTGAACTCAATCCTCTCCTCGCGAAGGTAGCAGGCGAACCCGACGACGACGGCGATCGAGTTCGGGGTCAACTGCCCCGGGACAACCCCATAATACTTGAAGACCTGGCGGACTTCCGGCCAGAGGGGTAGCCGGAGCCCCGCCTCAAAGTGGGCCGTCGGGAGAGCCAGCTCATCACCCGAGAGCTCGTTGATCCGTTCTTCCTTCCCGGGCCGCCTCGCCACGAAACCCGGCGGAATGAAGTTGCCGACGGTGTCCAAGAACTCCTTCTCCGAGATAACGGCGGGAGGGAAGCTATGGTCGGCGAAGATCCAGGCACACTTGCCCCTCCCGTCCGCTTCGCCGCTGCCGCCCGTCATCTCGCGGAACTGATAAGCGAGCCGAGCGGGAGGAAAGAGAAAAGAGAGAGTTCTCGCGAGGTAAAGCTGGAAGGGCTCTTGAATGCGGTAGGTGAAATAATAAATAAGGGCCTATTTATAGGGCCGGGAAAAGAGCGGGAAAAATCGGAAAAGGCGGGAAAGCGAACTGACAGCAGGGCCAACCCCGATGCTTCGATTCCCGAGCCCCGCCCGGGTCCGCGTCAAATCGCCGGTCGGCCGCGAGAGTCTCCCGGCCGCGAGCCATCCCTCCTCCCGCACAGAGCAGATTTTGAGAGGAATGCCCAGTCGAGGGGCGACGAGCGAACCGCCCGCCTCTTCTAGGCGGGCCGGCCCTCACCCGCCTCTCCTAGGCGGGCCGACCCTCGGTCGCATCTTCTAGGCGGGCCGGCCCTCGCTCGCCTCTTCTAGGCGGGCCGGCCCTCGCTCGCCTCTCCTAGGCGGGTCGACCCTCGCTCGCCTCTTCTAGGCGGGCCGACCCTTACCCGCCTCTACTAGGCAGGCTCTCCAAAGTTGAAGCCAGGAGTCCAGCAAATAATAAGAATAATAATAAAGGTACAATAATAATAATAATAATAACAGCATGCGCCCTGGAACGGGCGAGAAGAACCCTGAATTATTATAGCAATTGTTCTTAGATAGTATCCGCCTCCGATAACCTGGGACGGATCGCATCGAGACGATTCAGACCCCGCGAGCAACTGCGGGCACGGGCGGGCGAGGCAGGTGACTTAGTACTCAATCCATTTCCACCTACCCCGCCTCTGCGAGCCGGTTCGAGGCGGCACGCGAGAGTCATGATACTCTCGAACCGCCGCCAGCTCCCGCTTGGTCTGATCGGCCTGTTTCAAAATGTTTGTCAGCCGCTCCTCTGCTCGCGTAATATGCGCGCCCGGAGATGCCGGCTCATCATCCTCAGCCGAGCCCCTTGCCCCCTCCAAAGCAGCGAGTCGCTCTTCCGCCCTGACTCTGTCTCTCTCCATCCCCACGAAGGCCTCTTTGAGCAGCATCGTGTGTTTCTGAAACATTCGCGCCACCTGCGCCTTCATCTTCTCGCTATCATGCGGGTCGCCTAAGAAGTCCGCAATGTCTTCCGGCTCCACGGGAGGTGAGTACCCCTCGCTCATCTCGACATCAGAAGAAACGACGCGATATCCTACAGAAGCAAGGTCAGAAACAGACGAGCGGCGAGCGGGTTAGTTTCAGGGGGGTTACCCGGCGTCTGCACATCTCCCGCGTCGTCAGCTGGCCGAGAAGAACCCGGCCGACCTTGGGATGATTTCCCTCCCGGGGCGACGAGCGGCTTCCCCAGACCCTAGACTCTCAGCGGGGGAGGAGTCGCAGGAAGGCTGCGCGCGGGAGAAAGAGGACTAACGCCCAGGTCGATCATCTCCACGGAGAGATCCGCGAGGTTCCCGGAGCCCCCTTCCAATGCGTCTTCAGGGGGCGTCTCCTGCAAAGGGAAAAGTCAGTGGAAAGCACAGGTCGAAGGGCGAAACCACGTACCCAGTTTCAACCTCGGAGCCGTCGGAGCCCTGGTCATCACTCGGCGTAGAACGGCGGACAACCTTTCCCTTTACCAGCTTAAACTGTGGGCCGGATGATCTGGGCGCCAACCACGGGGCGGCCGCGAGGGCCTCCTCCCGACTCTCCTCCCTAGCGGCTGCCAACCGAGCACGTATCTCCTCAGACGCAGGCATCTCCTGGCCTCAAACCACGCAGGAAGCAAGGGGAGAGGGCCAGTCATCGAAGGCCCGGTGGCTTATTTATAGCTAAAAGGTGGGTCCCACCAAAAGATTCCCTCCAGCTCAGCAAGCTCGTCGCCGGACACGAGGGTTGGACATTTCTTTCCGAGCTTCTGCAAAGCGCGCAAAGATCGGGGATTGTGTACAACCCCGTGTCCGCCGAAGGGGCCCAAGCAGGCCAGCGGATCGAGCCCCCCGCTCGCCTCTCCTAGGCGGGTCGGGCCCCAGCCGCCTCTCTCAGGCGGGCCAGCCCCCCCTCTCGCCTCTCCTAGGCGGGCCGGGCCCCAGCCGCCTCTCTCAGGCGGGCCAGCCCCCGCTCGCCTCTCCTAGGCGGGCCGGGCCCCAGCCGCCTCTCTCAGGCGGGCCAGCCCCCGCTCGCCTCTCCTAGGCGGGCCGGGCCCCAGCCGCCTCTCTCAGGCGGGCCAGCCCCCCGCTCGCCTCTTCCAAGCGAGCCGGCCCCAGCCGCCTCTCCCAGGCGGATCGGCTGCTGCCCACCTCCCCCCAAATGACAGGAGGTGACCTGGCAAGAGGTGCGTATAACCAGCCAGAACAGCGGGGTTTGGTTGTTGGCAGGCCAATCCGAGAGGCTCTTTAGTAAATTCAGACCACCAGAGGCGGGTTATTCGCAGACCATCCGAGATAATCTATAAATAGGACCCAAGGGGTACTTCAGAGGGCACGTTTTCGGTTCTCAAGTCTTATAGCGCTCTCTGAGGTACCTTAGCCCGACAACTGGTTAAGGAGGGGAAACGCTCTAAGATCTTCCGGGTGTGTGGTGGGACCTCCGAGCCGGGCCCTTGGTCCTGTCCTTTGTTCTTCTCCCCCTCATTGTTTCTCCTGCAGGAGCGAAGTAAGTGCGAGACCACCCCTTCCCTAAGGGTCGAACTCCACAGAGGCCGGTTTCCGGTTTCAACACCAATGATGTCTGATAGTTTTACCTTCTCCGTTCATCCCTTTCCTTTTAACGGCCATGGTGCCTCTGAGTAGTCCACATAATAGTAGAGCTCTTGCAAAATCATCCTCGTTGAGGTAATCGGCTTCTTCACAAGCTAGAAGCCGCAAATACTGAGTGAGGAGTGAAGCTTTGACTTTAACTGTGGTCTTCTTAACTTTGCTCTTGATAACTGTATCTTCATGGAGGAGTTTGGCATTATGGAAAAATTCTAGAACTTCCTTGTCCAGCACCTTGCATGGGTGTTCGAGGACGAAGGAGAGTCTAGCCATCTCCAACATGAGAATGACATTTTTGAATTCATCTGAGGCATGAGCAAACCCTGTGCGGACCAACTCACCTCCCCCTAGCAAGCCACTGGTGCTTCTAGGAGACATGGAGAAAACTAAAATCTGGACTTGGAAAACTAAAATCTGATACAAGTGGAATTCTGTACTTGTCGAAATCGGCGACTGTCGGCTTTCGGGAATTCGCCACTGTGCAAAATCGGCGGGAGAACCTTGATACTACTATCAGATAGGGCATGGAAGAAGTTCACAACCATAATCGTGGGAGATGAAGAGCGCACACTGCAGGAATTTCTCAATGAGATCGACGAACTAAAGCGCGGGAGCCAAAAGGTCGAATTCATGATTTCGGCGAATCGTCTGAAATGTCGACGAATTGACTGTGCGGGGCTGGCCTCAACTATTTATATATATATATAGGTATATACTTTTCAAATCGACGTAGAAGGCGCGTACCTCATTTGTCGTCGGTTCTTCGGATCCAATATAGTAAGAAAGAATTACTTTACAAGTTAAATTCGGCGAGATTCACCGGATGCAGAATTTGATTCAGCGAGTATCCATTGATATCCGACGAATCGGCGAGATTCCCGTCCGATATTCGCCGAATTTTCCTTTGGAAAATTTTCTGCTTTTCTGAAGTAGTTCCTGAGAGATCTTCTGCTTGCTTGGACTTCTTCAGGAGTCAATATTCAGCATACCTAGTTCCATTTTGAAAAACGAGAACTTGGCCTCGTTCAGCGACTTCGTGAAAATATCTGCGACGTGCTTGTCCGTCGGGACATAGCTGAGGGATATGTCCTTGTTCTCCACATGCTCCCGGATGAAGTGATAGCGCACCTCGATGTGCTTTCTCCGGCTATGGAGACTGGATTGTTTGTGATCACTATTGCACTGGATGAGTCGCAATACATTGGAATCTCTCTGAACTACAAATTATAGTCTTCTAGTTGATTCCGGATCCATAGTAGCTGTGCGCAAAAACTACCCGCAGAGATATACTCTGACTCGACGGTAGAAGTTGCCACACAATTCTGCTTCTTACTGCTATAAGAGATAAGCCGTCTTCTGAGGAATTGACATGTCCCGAATGTGCTTTTCCTATCATCCCTACTTCCTGCAAAATCGGCATCTGAAAAATAAATTAGCTCGATATCATTATTTCTCGGGTACCATAAGCCAAGATTGGGTGTACCCTTAAGGTATCTTAAAATCTGCTTTGCAGCGACGTAATGAGATTCCTTAGTATTCACCTGATATCTAGCGCAGACACATGTTGAGACATTATATCTGGTCTACTGGAAGACAGGTAGAGCAAGGATCCAATTATGCTTCTGTACTTGGTTTTGTCAAAAGGTTTCCCTTTCTCATCATTGTCCAGAGACACAGTTAAACTCATTGGAGTCATCATAGAGATTGCATTCTTCATTCCGAATTTCTTAAGAAGCTACTTAGTGAACTTCGTCTGAGAGATGAAAATTCCATCTTCAAATGGATTCACCTGAAGTCCTAAGAAATACTTCAGCTCTCTCATGCTGCTCATTTCAAACTTCCCTTGCATAAGTTTGGAAATTTTTTTGCAAAGGTTGTCTTCCGTATAACCAAAAATAATGTGGTTGACATAGATTTGCACTAGCAGAATCTTGTCTTTTACTTCCCTAAGAAATAATGTTTTGTGTATCTTTCCTCTTGTGAACTTATTCTGAAGAAGAAAGCTAGACAGCGTCTCATACCAAGCTCGGGGAGCTTGCTTTAAGCCGTATAATGCTTTATTCAAAAAGTAAATGTAATCAGAGAATTTAGAGTTTGCAAAACCCGGGGGTTGCGCTACGTATACTTCCTCTTTCAGATTCTCATTGAGGAATGCTGACTTCACGTCCATTTGGTAGACAATGAAGCCTTTGAGGGCAGCATACGCAAGAAACAACCTGATCATCTCGAGTCGAGCCACTAGAGCAAAGGTTTGGTCGAATTCGATACCCTCTTCTTGTATATATCCTTGTGCTACAGGTCTGACCTTGTTCTTATGATTACTCTGTGTTCGTCCAGCTTATTTCTGAATATCCATTTGGTGTCGATTACGTTCTGTCCTTTTGGTCTGGGTACCAGCTCCCAGACTTTGCAACATTCAAATTGATTGAGCTCCTCTTGCATTGCCAATATCCAAGAAGCGTCCTTGTTTGCCTCTTCGAATTTCTTTGGCTCAACCTATGACAGAAAACTTAGATGCATAATCTCATTAGTTGTACCTCTTCTAGTTCCGACGTCGTCGCCTGGCTTTCCTATTATTTGATCAGCTGGGTGATCTCTTAGGTGTCTGAACCCTAGATTCCTTGCTCTCCCTCCAGCAAGCTCTGCAATATCTAGTACATCCTTTGTAGGTAGTGGCAATTCTTCCTCTAGTGGTTCTTCATCCACTGAGCCTGGATCGACGAGCTTGACTGAGCTTGGAGCTTCTTCCTTGATAGCTTCATCCAAGCTTAGCTCCTTGAACCTGGTACCTGCATCTGCACCAATAACACTAGACGGGCTGCTTTGGAGCAAGCTTGTCTCATCAAATACAACATTTATTGACTCTTCTACCACCAGAGTTTTCTTATAAAAAACGTATATGCTTTACTATGCCTACTATAACCTACAAAAATAGCTTCAAAATATTTTTCACTAAACATAGTCCGGTAATACTTCACATTATTAAGTACGAAGTATTTGCTTCCAAAGATCCTAAGGTAGGACACAGTCAGTTTTCTGCCCTTCAACAGTTCGTAGGGGGTCTTATAATAGCTCTTGTTGATCAGTGCTCTGTTTTGCACGTAACAAGCGGTGTTGGCTGCTTCAGCCCAGAAGTACTCCGGAAGTGAAGCATCATTCAACATTATTTTGCATGCTTCAATAAGGGTTCTATTCCTTCTCTCTGCCACTCCATTTTGTTGTGGAGTGTGCGGGAAGGAAAACGCATGAAAGATACCTTGACTTTCACAGAATTCTGTCATGGCACCAGACTCAAACTCTGTTCCGTGGTCACTTCTGATTTTGACCACTGAGCAGTTCCATTCGTTCTGAATTTGCCGGACAAAATTGTTGAAAGACTCAAAGGTGTCTGACTTGTACTTCAGAAAGAACACCTAAGTAAAACGCGAGTAGTTATCAACAATTACTAACGTGTATGTACAACCCCGTATCCTGCGAGTGGTCAACAGGAGTTGAACTGGCCGGCTCAGACCGCAATGTGAACCCAGCATGCCGAGCCCGAGCTCGGTAATAGCCGAGCCGAGCCCGAGCTCGGTAATAGCCGAGCCGAGCCCGAGATCGGTAATAGCCGAGCCGAGCTCGAGCTCGGTAATAGCCGAGCCGAGCCCGAGCTCGGTAATAGCCGAGCCAAGCTCGGCG
Organism: Platanthera zijinensis; assembly: GCA_039513925.1. NCBI lineage: Eukaryota > Viridiplantae > Streptophyta > Magnoliopsida > Asparagales > Orchidaceae > Platanthera > Platanthera zijinensis. The sequence goes on from CM077088.1 coordinate 59,019,178, forward strand.
ATAGTCGAGCCGAGCTCGACGATGGCCAAACGAAGCCCGGCATGCCGAGACCGAGCTCGGGTAAAGGAGTAGGGCCCGATGGTAGTCGAACCAAGCTCGACGATCCCCATGCCGAGCTCAGTTTCTGTTGGAGCTCGGCGATCGTCGTGTCGAGTCCGAGCTCGGCGGTAGTCGGGCCGAGCTCAGCGATAGTCGAGCATAGCTTGCCGAGTACGTGCTCGCCTAGGCCCAGGGCGAGGTGAGTTAGGCCCCCTGCCGAGCGAGTGCTACCTCAGGTCCAGCTCGCATCTTGGCCATGACATACTTTTACCATGTTGCCCCCTTTGGTCTGCCTGTAGTCCTCGAGAACAGTGAAGGTTGTATATTGGCAGGCCATCTTTTCCTATAAATAGGACCCAAGGGGTACCTCAGAAGGCATGCTTACTAACTCTCCGGCCTACTAGCGCTTTCTGAGGTACCTTAGCCCGGCACTTGGCTAAGGAGGGGAATCGCTCTAAGATCTTCCGGGTGTGTGGTGGGACCTCCACGCCGGGCCCTTGGTCTAGTCCTTGGTTCTTTTTTTTTCTTGTCATTTTCTTGCAGGAGCGAAGTAGGTGCGCGGCCACCCCTTCCCCAAGGGTCGAACTCCACAAGAGACCGGTTTTCCGGTTTCAACATTTTGGTGCGGTGAGCGTGGAAAGTGGTCAGCAGAGAAAACCTTCTGCAGGCTCGATGACTGGAGAAGAAGGACAAGGATCAGGCAGGGGCAGCTTGCCACCCCCTCCCCCACCCCCAGCGGCGAGCGTGCCGACGGAGCTTAGGGAGGAGATCCTCGGGCTCGTCAGGACCGCCCTCGGCATGCGAGCTGAGAGTGCGACACCGGCAGTTCCGGTGGTCGCCGCTCCTGCACTCGCCGACGACGCGCCGCTCAGGCGACCAGGGAAGGAACCCGCCGAGAGAGGCGAGCGCGAGTTCCAGGGGCGAGTTCTGTTCCCCGGCTCGGCCGCCGAGTACCACTTCGGCGAGACTGCAGGGAGGGAGTTCCCGTCTCGCCCGGCTGAGGGGGGGAGCCCCTTCAGCGAGTTCGTTTCTTCAGCCCCAGTTCCCGAGGGGTTTCGCGAGCCAGAGATGACCTACTACTCCGGGAGAGGAGACCCGGTCCACCACATCCAGTGGTTCGAGGACATGGTCTCTATTCGACAGATGTCAGACGGCTTCAAGTGCCGACTCTTCGCCATCACCCTCAGAGAAAAGGCGTGAGAGTGGTTCCACCAACTCCCGACCGGGTCCATCTACTGCTTTGAGGATCTGCGACGGGGTTTCATGCTGAAATTCACCACTTCTAATAAGAGGAAGAAGGAGGCGGGGTCTTTGTTCCGCATCAAGCAGAGGGTGGGAGAGACCCTGGGAAGCTATCTGGACAGGTTCCAAGAGGAACTGTCCCAAGTTCAGGAGATGCCAGGGCACACCATGATGGTGGCCTTCACCCTGGGTCTCCAATCCGGGTTCTTCGCGATGGAACTGAAGAGATCACCTCCAGTGTCTTTCGAAGCACTCCTGGAGAGAGCGGCCAGGGAGGCCGATATGGAGGCAGCACATCCAGAGTTTGCGCGAAGGTTGGCCAAGTGGGCCGTGGAGGAGGAGAGGCCAAGGGGTGGCCGAATTCAGGAGGAGAGGAGGGCTGAACCTCGGCAAAGGGAGCAGCCGCAGCAACAGCCGCAACCCAGGTGGGTGCGTCCGGAGCAGACCCACCATTTGGGATGGAGGCCCGAGTGGCAAGACCAGGCACCACGAAGAGGTTATCAGGGAGGAGATAACCGCCAGGGTGGCCGAGGGCAGTACAATCCCCAGGGGGGTAGGCAGGGTCAGAGACCCCCTCTTCCCGACCAGGAGGAGGCGATGGCAATTGCCATGAGGGGGAGGAGGAGAGGACAGCCGAGGAGAAGGAGGGAGGTCAGGGTGGACCTGCCCTATTGTGACTTTCATCAGGAAGAGGGGCACCTCACATCCACGTGTCCGGAGTTCCTCGAGATGAGAGGGAGAAGGGAGCAGCAACAGCAAGACCATCAGGAAGTCCGGATAGAGGAGATCCGGCCTCGGGAGGAGGGGGATCGGTGCGAGGACCGGGTTGATGTGGGCACCCGAGGAAGGATCGGAGCGATCCACGGGGGGGCCGGGATCGAGGCTTCCCGTAAGTCAAGCCTCCACACTATGTACCGAAGGAGCGTTGGCTCCACATCCCAGTCCCCTCCCCCGGAGGAGAAAATCACCTTCTCCAGAGAGGACTTGCCGGGTCACGAGGACCCCTTTTGCGATGCGCTGGTCATCCAGACATCCATCGAGGATTTTACCGTCTCCCGGATCCTTGTGGACAATGGGAGTTCGGTCAACGTCATCTTCAAGAAGGCGTTCGATGCGATGAAAGTAGAGGCCAGGAGGGTGTTAGCCTCGGATGGGCCCCTGTTCGGCTTTTCGGGAGAGAGGAAAGAAGTCGAGGGAGGAGTGGGACTTCATGTCACTCTGGGGGGGGGGGGGGGGGCAGTCACGCAACTGCAAGTTTGTCATCGTGGACGCTCCTAGCAGCTACAGTGCCATCTTCGGGAGACCCCTCATCAGTGCCTTCCGCTGCGTCCCCTCGTCCTTCCACCAGTGTCTAAAGCTCAACGTCGAGGGGGTCCAGATCCGGGTCCGAGGAGACCCTAAGGAGGCAAGGGAGTGCTACGTCTCGGCGGTAAACTCCATCTCTTGGCTGGAGGGGGCCGAGGAGATGGGGTGGAGGTTGGAGGAGGAGAAGCAGGAAGCTGACAAAGAAATGGAGGTGGAGTGCCGCGCTCGGGAGGAGGTCACGGAAGAGAGTCGGGAGTCGGCCGAGGCCATGGCCGTCGAGGAGGCTGAGGAAGAGGTCCTCGCCCCCGGAAGGGTAGGTATCGAGGAATGGGAGGAGCAGTCCCGTCTGGAGGCAGCGGAAGAGGTGGAGGAGATGGAGGTCCTCACCATTGGAGGCAGGGTGGAGAAGGTCCGCGTCAGCGGAGGCCTGACCCCGGAAGCTCAAGGCAGGATGCTGGAGTGCATCCAGAGGAACGTGGACATCTTCGCCAGGAGCGCCGCGGAGATGCCAGGGATCGACCCCGACGTGGCCTGCCATCGCCTCAACCTGGACCCGGAGGCTCCCCCCATCCAGCAGAAAAAAAGATCCATCACGGACAAGCTCGCCGAGCCAATCAGGGAGGAAGTCGCCAAGCTCCTCGAGGCTGGCTTCATATCTGAAATCCAATACCCCGGCTGGGTCTCCAACGTTGTAATGGTTAAAAAAGGAGACGGCCGGTGGAGGATGTGTATCGACTTTTTTCTTCTTAATAAATCATGCCCGAAAGATTGTTATCCTTTGCCTCGGATCGACGCGCTGGTTGACTCAGCCGTCGGTTTCCCTGTAATGAGTTTTCTGGATGCTTTTTCAGGTTATCACCAGATCAGAATGCACCCCCCTGACGTCAAAGATGTCTCGTTCATCACGGGAGACGGATGTTATTGTTACAAAATGATGCCCTTCGGGCTAAAGAATGCGGGGGCCACCTATCAAAAAATGATGGATAGGGTCTTCCGAGAGCAGAAGGGGAGGAATCTCGAAGTGTACGTGGATGACCGCATGGTCAAGAGCTTGGATGTCGACTCCCACATCCAGGACTTGGAAGAGACTTTCGCCACTCTCCGCAAGTTTAAGATGAGGCTGAACCCCTTGAAGTGTGTCTTCGGGGCAAGCCGAGGAAAGTTCCTAGGGCATCTTCTCACCCCCGCCGGTGTAGAACCTAATCCAGATAAGGTGAGGGCAATCATGGAACTAAGGTCACCACAAAATACCAAGGAAGTACAGCAACTGACAGGGAAGTTGGCAGGGTTGAGTAGATTCCTCTCCCGGGCCGGGGAGAGATGCTCCTCGTTTTTCAAAACCTTGAGAGGGGGTCGAAAGTTTGAATGGACCTCGGAGTGCGAGGAGGCATTCCAGGCTTTAAAGAAACAGCTGACTCAGGCCCCCCTGCTCCAAGGGCCCAAGGAAGGGGAAGACTTATTCCTATATCTGGGGGTCGGGGCTGAAGCCTTGAGTTCGGTTTTGGTTCGGGAAGAAGGGAAGAGGCAACTCCCCGTCTATTATGTGAGTCGGATACTAAAGAGGGCCGAGCTCCGCTACCCCATCCTGGAAAAACTGGCCTTCGCCTTAATCGTCTCAGCCCGGAGGCTTCGACCTTATTTCCAGGCACACTCAATTCGAGTAGTGACCGACCACCCCCTGCGCAACATCTTCAAGGGGGTAGAGCATTCAGGTAGGTTGGCCAAGTGGTCGGTGGAACTGAGCGAGTTCGACATCTCCTTCGTCCCCCGCCTCTCAATCAAGGCCCAAGCTATGGCTGACTTCCTGGCAGAGTATGTGGTCGAGGTGGCGGAGGAGAGACTCACTCGCCCTCTCCCCTGGAAAGTCAGGGTGGACGGTGCCTCGGGGAAGCATTCTTTAGGGGTTGGGGTCATCTTGGAAAGCCCCCAGGGGATAAAGATCGAGCAAACTGTGGTAGTGCACTTCCCTATCACCAATAATCAAGCCGAATACGAAGCCGTAATCGCAGGTCTGCGCCTGGCAAGAGACTTGGGGGTGCATGACGTGGAGGTCCTCACCGACTCCATGGTGGTAGCTTCCTAGGTCAAGGGGGAGTTTGAGGCGAGGGAGCCCACCCTGCAGCTCTATTTGATGAAGGTAAGGGGAGTCATTGGGACCTTCCAGACCTTCTCAATCAAGCACGTGCCGCGAGGGGAAAACGAGCCAGTCGACCAGCTAGCAAAGCACGGCCCCCGGATGGGAGGTACCATTACGGATCTCTTCCGACCTTCCATCGAAGAGAGGGAACTGATGGAAGTAGAACAGCACCCCTCATGGATGGATCCCTTCGTCACCTTTTTGTCCACCGGAGAGTACCCGGAGGGAATGGATCGAAGAGGGCTCAAGCACAAGGCGGCGTACTACCTCCTGCGTGAGGGGCAGTTGTACCGCAAAACCCTCTCAGGGATGTTGGCCCGTTGTGTGGCCGAAAGGGAAGTGCATAAAATTTTGGAGGAAGTCCATTCCGGCGAATGTGGAAGTCATTCGGGGAGTCGGACCCTGGAAGGGAGAATCGTCAGGCAAGGGTACTTCTGGCCCACCCTCGGTCAGGATGCAGCCGAATTCGCCAAAAAATGCCATAAGTGCCAACTATATGCCCCGCTCCAGCTCCAGCCGGCTCAGAGGTTAAGAAGCATCATGGCACCATGGCCCTTCGCCATATGGGGACTGGACCGCGTAGGACCTTTCCCTCAGGCCAGCGGGCAGAGGAGGTTTTTGTTGGTCATGATCGATTATTTTTCTAAGTGGATGGAGGTGAAGGCTCTAGCCAAGGTAACCTCTCAGGTAGTCAGGAACTTTATCTGGGGAGAGATCATCTGCAGGCATGGGCTGCCACAGGCTATCGTCACGGATAACGGACCTCAGTTCGCCAGCACGGAGTTCATTCGCTTCTGCGAACAGCTGGGGATTGACCTTCGGTTTGCTTCTGTCCATCACCCCAGGAGCAACGGGCAGGTGGAAGCGGCCAATAAAATCATCGTGAACCTCTTAAAGAAGAAAGTGGAAAATTTGAGGGGAAGTTGGGTGGAACAACTTCCATCAGTCCTCTGGGCCTTGAGGACCACCCCCAATACGGCCACAGGGGAGACACCTTTCAAACTCTCTCACGGCTGCGAGGTCGTTCTACCTATCGAATTCGAAGTCCAGACGCCTCGGGTCGTCGAGGCAGGAGCCGGAAGGGAAGAATGGAGGTCAGAGAATGAGGAGGAGCTTCGACTCTCCCTTGATATGGTGGAAGAACTACGCGACTTGTCCGTCGTCAGGCAGGAAGAGGCCAAGCGAAGGATGGCCAAGTATTTCGACAAACACGTCCGTGTCAAGCAGTTCATGGAGGGGGACCTTGTCTTGAAAAAAGTGGACGCGGCAGGGAGATCAGCCGCTATGGGAAAACTCCACCCCAATTGGGAGGGCCCCTACATTGTGCAGGAAGTCTTGAAATCAGGGGGGTATCGCCTCCAAGATGTAAAAGGGGACACCCTCAGCCACACTTGGAGTGGCGACGATCTGAAACGTTTCTACCCTTGAAAATATTGTAAATATCTTGGCCTCATGAATAAAAACGAATCTCATTATCATATTTTATGCTCTGGCAAAATAGTGAGGGTAGAGGGGCTCGCAGCTTAAACCCCCAAGGGGCAAAAGTTTCTAAGTCTTCTCGCTCTGGGGTTAGGTCTCGTCACTCCCCTGCCAGGCTCCCACCTAGCTGGCACGGCCGAGTCTCGATGGACATCGCTATGACCCTGGGGCTGAGCCCGGAGGATGCTCAACACCCGCCCTCAGGCTCTCACCTAGCTGACTGGCCCGGTGGTAGCACCCGGGAGAAGCAAAAGTTTCTAAGTCTTCTCGCTCTGGGGTTAGGTCTCGTCACTCCCCTGCCAGGCTCCCACCTAGCTGGCACGACCGAGTCTCGATGGACATCGCTATGACCCTGGGGCTGAGCCCGGAGGATGTTCAACACCCGCCCTCAGGCTCTCACCTAGCTGACTGGCCCGGTGGTAGCACCCGGGAGAGGCAAAAGTTTCTAAGTCTTCTCGCTCTGGGGTTAGGTCTCGTCACTCCCCTGCCAGGCTCCCACCTAGCTGGCACGGCCGAGTCTCGATGGACATCGCTATGACCCTGGGGCTGAGCCCGGAGGATGCTCAACACCCGCCCTCAGGCTCTCACCTAGCTGACTGGCCCGGTGGTAGCACCCGGGAGAGGCAAAAGTTTCTAAGTCTTCTCGCTCTGGGGTTAGGTCTCGTCACTCCCCTGCCAGGCTCCCACCTAGCTGGCACGGCCGAGTCTCGATGGACATCGCTATGACCCTGGGGCTGAGCCCGGAGGATGTTCAACACCCGCCCTCAGGCTCTCACCTAGCTGACTGGCCCGGTGGTAGCACCCGGGAGAGGCAAAAGTTTCTAAGTCTTCTCGCTCTGGGGTTAGGTCTCGTCACTCCCCTGCCAGGCTCCCACCTAGCTGGCACGGCCGAGTCTCGATGGACATCGCTATGACCCTGGGGCTGAGCCCGGAGGATGTTCAACACCCGCCCTCAGGCTCTCACCTAGCTGACTGGCCCGATGGTAGCACCCGGGAGAGGCAAAAGTTTCTAAGTCTTCTCGCTCTGGGGTTAGGTCTCGTCACTCCCCTGCCAGGCTCCTACCTAGCTGGCATGGCCGAGTCTCGATGGACATCGCTATGACCCTGGGGCTGAGCCCGGAGGATGCTCAACACCCGCCCTCAGGCTCTCACCTAGCTGACTGGCCCGGTGGTAGCACCCGGGAGAGGCAAAAGTTTCTAAGTCTTCTCGCTCTGGGGTTAGGTCTCGTCACTCCCCTGCCAGGCTCCCACCTAGCTGGCACGGCCGAGTCTCGATGGACATCGCTATGACCCTGGGGCTGAGCCCGGAGGATGCTCAACACCTGCCCTCAGGCTCTCACCTAGCTGACTGGCCTGGTGGTAGCACCCGAGAGAGTCAAAAGTTTCTAAGTCTTCTCGCTCTGGGGTTAGGTCTCGTCACTCCCCTGCCAGGCTCCCACCTAGCTAGCACGGCCAAGTCTCGATGGACATCGCTATGACCCTGGGGCTGAGCCCGGAGGATGTTCAACACCCGCCCTTAGGCTCTCACCTAGCTGACTGGCCCGGTGGTAGCACCCGGGAGAGGCAAAAGTTTCTAAGTCTTCTCGCTCTGGGGTTAGGTCTCGTCACTCCCCTGCCAGGCTCCTACCTAGCTGGCACGGCCGAGTCTCGATGGACATCGCTATGACCCTAGGGCTGAGCCCAGAGGATGTTCAACACCCGCCCTCAGGCTCTCACCTAGCTGACTGGCCCGGTGGTAGCACCCGGGAGAGGCAAAAGTTTCTAAGTCTTTTCGCTCTGGGGTTAGGTCTCGTCACTCCCCTGTCAGGCTCCCACCTAGCTGGCACGGCCGAGTCTCGATGGACATCGCTATGACCCTGGGGCTGAGCCCGGAGGATGTTCAACACCCGCCCTCAGGCTCTCACCTAGCTGACTGGCCCGGTGGTAGCACCCGGGAGAGGCAAAAGTTTCTAAGTCTTCTCACTCTGGGGGTTAGGTCTCGTCACTCCCCTGCCAGGCTCCCACCTAGTTGGCACGGCCGAGTCTCGATGGACATCGCTACGACCCTGGAGTTGGGACTGGGAGTTGGCCCGAGAAAAACACCAGAGTGCGAGCTCGCCAGTCAAGACGGCGAGCTCGGAATATCCTACCCCCCTCCAGCTCGCTACTAAGGAAGCCCTAGTCCCGTCCCAGGCTCAGGGGGAGGAAAACGGCTCTCTCCAGCGAGCCTAGCCTCGCTCCAGTTAACTCGGCGGAAGACACGCCCTGATGTCTAAGGCGGATGCCGGCAGCATTTTGACCCAAACATATTTTCACTTGTCTGAATTGTCGAAAAACTGAAGTGAGACATGGCGGGGGAAGGTGTGGCGCGAGTAGGATATGGCGCGAGCACGTGCCCTAGGGATTCGCCGCGAGCACCGCGGGGGCTGGTCCTAACTCAAGACATTCTACGGGCGAGGTCGTTCTACCAAGCGCGCGGGTATAATATCGCAAGTAAGCTTAAAAAGAAGATAGAGAAATTATGAAAAATATCTTTGATTCATCATTACAAGTATACAAGGAAAGGCCCGCCTCGGCAGGATACAAAAGAAGAAGAAAACAAAAGCTAGCTCTCATCCTCCCCCCTCGAATGACGGTCCTCCTCGCCGCCAAGCCGAGCGTCCTTCTCCCCCACCCCCGCGAAGAGCGAGTCGAAGCTATCCTCCTTCTCGCTGAGCGGGCTGGGTGGGAACAGGGTTGGCAGGAGCTCCCGGACGGTGACCTCCTCACAGCCTTCCGCCAAGATCCCCGTTCCCCTCATGGCCTTCAGGAGGCACTCGGCAGCCTCGATAGAGTTGACTCGCAGCCGCTCCGCGACATCAGACTCGCCAAACACCCGGGGCCTCTTGTAGGGGAAGGCTGGCTCGCTGGCGCCCGGGGGAAGGAGAGCATCGGCTTGGCGGAGGACCTCCCCCAGGAGCCCCTTGTTCTTCCCCTTCAACTCCTCCACCTCCACCCCCAGCTGGGCGGCAACAGCCTCTTGCTCGCGGGAATATATCTTTTGCTCGGCGAGCTGGACTTCCCGCTCAGCAAGCTGAGCCTGCAACTGAGCCACCTCGCCTCGCAGCGCGTCGGCGGCTTCGGCGTCCTGTAGGGTTAAAAATTCAGAACACGCGCAGGAATAATCCTAAGCAAGTTAAATAAAGATATCCAGTGATTACCAAGCCACCGGCAGACTTCGCGAGTAGAGCGTCGGCAAGGCCGAACCGCCTTTCCGCGTCGGCCGCGCTCTCCTTCGCCAGGTCACGCTCCTGCTCGGCAGTCAGCAGGGCATTGCTGAGTTGGAAGCCGCGGCGGACCATCATGTGATGGAGCTCGAAAGCCCGCAGGTGGGCTTGTAACCCCTCGTAGCCGAGCTGACTGGGGGTAAGTTCCTTGTACGATTCGGCGCTGTCACGGCTGTAGAGGCCGAAGCCGAAGGCGAAGGCGTGGGCGGTAGGAGGCCGGCGAGCTCCCCAGGAGGGGGCGCGAGTAGAAACAGAAACTCGGTGAGCCCCCTCGTCCCACTTCAAAATGGGCTCGCCGGCCGCATCTTTGTTTTTGCACCCCTTGCTGAAGTTGGGGTGATCCTTCGGCGGGCTAGGCTCGCGGAGGGTGTCCTCTCCGGTAGACTCAGAGGACGGCCCGTTCTTCTTCTTCCCCTTTCGGGGGGAGGAGGCTTCATTCAACGGGCTCAAAGGCGGCTCGTCGGATAGAGCCTCCGGCGAGCTCATGAATTTGGTAGGTGACGGAGGAAGGTGCGGCCGTCCGCGCGAGACCACCGTCGCCTTCTTCTTATTGGGGAGCGAAGGATCGGGGCGCGAGCTTGACCCCCCGGGCTCCAAGCGCTTCTTGCCGAGGAGTTCGCCTCGCGCTTGTTCCTCGCGACAAGCCGCTGCTGCCGCCCGGGCCAGCTTCAGGGGATCTGAGAATATCCCCGAGTCGGCGAACGGCGGGTGCTCCGGTAGAACCCGTTCCCCTGCAGAGAGATACTTGATCAAAAAAATATATATATGTAATATAGAGATCCACCTTGATAGAGTTCGCGAGAGGGCAGAGCGAGACATACCTTCACCAGGGAGAACGGGTTGAAGCGAATCAAGGCCGCGGCGGAGGAAGGCGACCTCGAAGTCCTTGTGGAGGAAAAACTTGTGGAGGTCGGCGTCGCTACCAGACAGGGAAGGAGGACGATATATGTCCTCGCTTTTCTGCAGGGGACGAAAGGGGATGTTGCCGAGCTCGCCCTTAATGAAGACGAGCCGGGTCATCCAATTATGGTTCTTGTTCGCGAGCTCGCGAACCTTGATGAGGGACCCGCTGAAGTAGGCGATCCCGTCGGGGGTAGCCTTGTAAGAGAACAACTTACGGAACACCGCAAGGTTGAACTCAATCCGCTCTCGGCGGAGGAAACAGGCGAACGCCACCATCATAGCAATGGCGTTGGAATTCAGCTGCGCGGGCACCGCGCCGTAGTACTTCAGGATCTGGCGGATCTCTGGCCAGAGGGGGAGGCGCAGTCCCACCTCGAAGTGCGAGATGGGGAATGCGAGCTCACCCTCCGGGAAGGAATTGATGGCTTCATGCTCGGCGGGCCTGCGAGCCTGGAAGCCGGGGGGGACGAACGCCGCCGCGAACTCGACGAGCTCCTCCTCGGTAATATGCCCCTCGAAGAAGCAATGATCAATGAAGTGCTGAGCGCACTTAGACCGACCATCCGCGTCAGGGTTGGTCTTAACCATAGTCGCAGAGGAAAGAAAAATCGCGAGCTCGGGAAGACAGAGACGAAACAAGGATTTGAAAGCAATAAAAGCGTGCCCTGGGGGTAGGTGAGAAGGCCTATTTATAGAAGGAGATAAAGAAGGGCGAGGGGGAAGGCGAGTCGGCCGATCGGCCCGGTCGCGCCACGCCACCTCGCCACCCTCTCCTCGCAAATCCTGCGAGCCGGCCAGACCCCAAAAGAAGGAATTCGAAAAGACTTACCAGGATATTGAAAAAGCATCTACATATGTAAAGTTGTAGAAAAGTTGTTCGAATTATTACAAGCAGATCATTCGGAGCAAATAAAAATAAGGGCGCGAGGACCATGCGAGGGCAAGGGCGAGTACCGGTCGGCTGACAGAGGAGCCGTTTCATTCTCCCCGGTCTCGCCGGCCCGCCGTCGCAGGTCGCCGCGCGTAAAGTTCGCGAAGTCGCCCCATGTTCCTATTTACCACCCGCAGGTTCTCGTCAATCTCATCCATCAGCACCAAGGAAGACGCCTCCTCGAACGCCAAGCTGACTCCAGCACCGTCCGCGAGACGCGAGCACTCCCACTGCAGCCTGTTGTTGTCCTTCCGCAGGTCGTGGAGCTCGCGCACCAGCTTCTTGAGAACCTTCCGCTCCCGTTTCGCACGTTCAGGACTACCCAGTTCGGGGTCCAGGAAGGCGTCCAGGGCGCTTGGAGAAGGGAGGGGCGAGTAAGGAGGTCGATCCACGGACTCGCCGTCCTCCGTCCGGCCAAGAAGTTCTGAATGAAGAACTAAAAGACGGTCAGAAAAGCGAATACCCCCGGAACAGAAGAGTGAAGTTGAGAACTTACCGCGCGAGACTGGCTCCTCTGGGTTAGCGTGAGGAGAGAAGTGGCGCAGGTCCTTGCCACGCCCCTGCAGTTCCTGAGGGGCAAGTTGGTAGCCGGGGACAGGGATAATCCCGACGCCTCTCCCCACGACTATGGACCCAGGGGAGGGTTGTCGGGAAGGGAGGTGACTCGGCGACGCTAGTTCTCGCGAGCCCGGCTCCTTGACTTCGGGATCCTGCCGCGGCGAGCTGACAGGAACACTTTTGGCCCGAGGGGTGGATGCTTCGCCGCTGTTCTCCCGGTCGGAAGATAGTTCCACGAGATTTTTAGTGGAAGAACCAAGAACCGGCCGGTTGGAGGAACCGGCCCCGTTCCCCAAGACGGCAGTAAAGTCGGCCAGAATGGGTTCGGCCCCCGGGGGAAAGGGCTTCGCCCGCTTGGCCGAGCCGAAATCAGCAAAACGGCGAGCAGGGTCCTCAAGGTTGGTCAGCCCCGCGGCCTGAGCAGCGATCTCCTCGCGGGAACGTGCGAGTCGCTCTAAGACTTCCTTGGGGAGCGGCATCTTGGTAAAAATTGGGGAAGGGCAAAGGTCAGCCAGAGGCGCAGGGGTACATATATATATAGCTACCTGTGGGGCCTACCAGAAGATTCCTTTTTGCCTCTGTCGCACTCGCAGGATTCTATGAGGTTGGATGTTTCTTTCCGAGCTTGTCCCAACCTCGCAAAGAGCGGGGATTATGTACAACCCCGTATCCCGCGAGTGGTCAACAGGAGTTGAACCGGCCGGCTAAGACCGCAATGTGAACCCAGCATGCCGAGCCCGAGCTCGGTAATAGCCGAGCCGAGCCCGAGCTCGGTAATAGCCGAGCCGAGCCCGAGCTCGGTAATAGCCGAGCCGAGCCCGAGCTCGGTAATAGCCGAGCCGAGCCCGAGCTCGGTAATAGCCGAGCCGAGCTCGACGATGGCCAAACGAAGCCCGGCATGCCGAGACCGAGCTCGGGTAAAGGAGTAAGGCCCGATGGTAGTCGAACCAAGCTCGACGATCCCCATGCCGAGCTCAGTTTCTGTTGGAGCTCGGCGATCGTCGTGCCGAGTCCGAGCTCGGCGGTAGTCGGGCCGAGCTCAGCGATAGTCGAGCATAGCTTGCCGAGTACGTGCTCGCCTAGGCCCAGGGCGAGGCGAGTTAGGCCCCCTGCCGAGCGAGTGCTACCTCAGGTCCAGCTCGCATCTTGGCCATGACATACTTTTACCATGTTGCCCCCTTTGGTCTGCCTGTAGTCCTCGAGAACAGTGAAGGTTGTATATTGGTAGGCCATCTTTTCCTATAAATAGGACCCAAGGGGTACCTCAGAAGGCATGCTTACTAACTCTCCGGCCTACTAGCGCTTTCTGAGGTACCTTAGCCCGGCACTTGGCTAAGGAGGGGAAACGCTCTAAGATCTTCCGGGTGTGTGGTGGGACCTCCACGCCGGGCCCTTGGTCTAGTCCTTGGTTCTTCTTTTTTCTTGTCATTTTCTTGTAGGAGCGAAGTAGGTGCGCGGCCACCCCTTCCCCAAGGGTCGAACTCCACAAGAGACCGGTTTTCCGGTTTCAACAGTGTAGACCTTACCTCCTAAGCTGTGAATTAGCATAGGACCGAATAAGTCCATATAAAGTATAAACTTCTTGAAGAATTTTTTCAGCAATTTTGAAGGTAGTCTGTGTCTGTTTACCCATTTGACAGGAGTGACATGGACTTTCTTTAACACACTTAATGTTAGGGACATCACGCACTAAGTTGTGAGAAAATAACATATTTATTGTTTTAAAATTAATATGTGCTAATCTCTTGTGTCATTGGTCACAAACAGACGCACTACTTTTAGCCATAAAACACACTGTGGTAGAATTGTCTAAGCAAAGAAAATTCAAACAGAAAATATTTCTACTCTGAGTGCCTGTTAAGACCGTCTCCAAATTTGCGGATGATTTTATCAAACACTTGTCATTGCAGAACTCAACGATGTAGCCTTTATCACATAGTTGACTTATGCTTATAAGATTATGGTGTAATCCCTCAACATAAGCTATGTCTGTGAAAGAGACTAGGCCGTTGGAAATCATACCATAGCCTTTAGTAGTTCCCCGGTCTGACCCTCCAAAGATGACTTTTGGTCCGTCTTTGACTGGGGTGAAATCAAGCAATGGGCTTCTTGTCCCGGTCATGTGTCGAGAGCATCCACTGTCCAAATACCAGATAGGATTTTTTGTTGGCCTTTGGACATACTTGCAAAAGTAATTCACTTTACCTTATGAACCCAAACATATGTGAGTCCTTGGTTCCTGATCAGCTTAACACTACTAGGAACATTAACCTTGCGAGTGGTCGGTCTCGCATTGCTAACTCGTGGAGTTACATAATTAGTAGGGTTATACCAGCAATCTACGCCAAAATAACCAATTTTGCTGCAGCACCAACAGTCAAACTTATTGTACCTTCTCTTGTACTCATGATTTACCTTTTGAACGTGAGGTCTAGCAGGGGCAATATACTTAGAGGTGGAGGCCTCCTAATTACAGCATACACATGGCTTCTCCATTTCTTTTGCCTTGGGTGCAACATTTTTGGCTTTTGGTGTCATCTTATGGTTATGTCCATGAATATAAGGACCATAACTCTTGAGTTCTATCTCTTCATAAGGTGCTTTAAAAACACTAGCACCATAGTCTCGGGGACGGGTCCATCTCTGGTATCTCTTCTTGGGCTCTACATAAGTAGGTCTAGCCAGATGACCATATGACGACTCAAGGTCAAACTTGTTCATCGGGAAGATTACCTTCCTAAACGAGGGTTGACTCGTGGGTGTCTTCCCCTTTTTTGGCACTGGCTTTCTTGGTAGCCTTACCCTTTCCAGCTACGTGATCAAGACCACTACCCTTCTTTGGAGCTGAGAACTCATCAATGAGAGGGAGAATAGTCTTAGGCTTGGAATAACTCTCAATGAGTTTTCTCTCCACCAAGAGCTTTTCTTCCAGCTCATCAAGATATTTCTCTGTCTACATTAACATTTCAGCTGAGCTTTTCAGTTCCTCTTGCAAGGAGTGGATTTCACTCATGAGAGGAGTCAATTCTGCAATTTCCTCCCTCAGGATTGATTCCACTGCCTTGAGAGAAGCAATTTCTTTTGCTTGTTTTTTGACTACCTTTCGACATTTTTCAAAAGCCTTTAAAAGGTTCTCATGTTGAACCATTAATTCAGACTCGCCCTCTTCTGAAGAATAGTCTTCCTGACCATTAGTAGACATTTCTGATTCCGAGAGTATTGTGTGCGAGTTTACCTTCCCGCGATACTCTGAATCACCAACTTCCTCGTCGGATTGAGTCATAAGCCCGAAGTAGGCTTCCTCATTCTCTGAGCTCGACACACTTAAGTCACTGTCGCTGAGAGTCTTGGACTTCTTGGCGACGAAGCTCTTTTCTTCTTTCCTTTTGCCCTTGAAGGATTTCTTCTCCTCTCTTTTGGAGCATTCCTTCTTCTTATACAGGCACTCCGCAATTATGTGACCTGGCTTATTACAGCAATAGCAAACAACGTCAGAGGAAAACTGTTTGTTCAGTTTCGATTTACACCTGTCCTCCTTATTGTAGCTTTTCTTCGTTCGATCACCGTCACGACGTGATCTCCTAAAATCAGAAGAGGATGACTGATTTTTCATTTGTCTCTTCTTGTTCAATTGTTTCTTGAATTGTTTGGAAATGAGGGAGAACGCTCCGTCAGATAGCTCGGATCCTGACGTGCTTGGCTCAGAGTCTTCAGGAGTATCTGGAGCTCGTGTCCTTACGGGTGACACAGCTCTAGATTTTCTAGAACCTTCAGCCTTCAAAGCAACTGACTTGTCTCTGCTTGAAGTTCTGCGGTTCTGCTCCTCCTTCTTTCTGGTGTTCATTTGAAGCTCGTAGGAGAGCAGCTTCCCGAACAGGTTCTGGGGGTCTATCTTCAGCAGTTTCCCAAACTCCCTAATGGCAACAACTTTGGTATCTCAGTCCTTTGTCAGGGATCTCAGAAATTTGTCGTTCAGCTCGCCATTAGTGAATTTTCGACCATAGTTCCTGCGGTCGTTTACTATCTTAAAGAACTTCTCGAAGCTGTTAGTAATACTGTCATTTGATCCTTGCTTGAATGCTTCGTATTCCTGATTCAATAAAGATCTGTGATCATCACGAACTTCTTCTATACCTTCCATGAGTACAACAAGGCAGTCTCACATCTCCTTGGCAGATTGGCAGTTGAATAAGTTCTGAAGCATTGAGTCATCCACTGTGCTTGCTATAATATTCCTTGCCTTCTTGTCCAGGGAGACTAGGGCAATTTCATCCTTCGTGAGATCCATCATCTTCTTGGGAATCATGATGGCCGAATTCAGAGCTGAGGCTTGTGCAGGAATATGCGGTCCTTCTTTCACAATCTGGAATATCCTGGGATCAGCAGCTTCCATGAAGAATCTTACTCTTTCTTTCCACATGGGAAAGTTTTCCTTCGTGCACACTAGTAGCTTCATAGAAGACATGTCTTTACTTTTGTCCATGGTGAATATGCGGAATCTCTAAACGCTAGATCAGGGATCTTATTTATGGTGTTAGCCTTATCAAAAAAAACCTCCCTCTGAAACCAATTGAAAGTATCTAGCGTCTACCTAAATCACCTAGAGGGGGTGAATAGGTAATGTTTGTGTCTTTTCACGGAATAAAAATCACTTGAAAATCAAGCACACAAACACAGAGATTTATAGTGGTTCCCCGAGTTGGGTACGTCCACTTTCCCGCCTCTCCTATCTACCACGAAGGGCTAGATTCGGCTACTTCACCAATCTCATATTTCCACAATCTTATACCTCGGAGCCGCAACTCCTACAACTTGAAGACAACGCTCCTACCACTCGGGGGAACAACCTCTCCTACAACTCGATCCACAAACCGGATCTACTACTCGATCCACAAATGGATCTACTCACTCGATCCACAGACGGATCTATAAACTCGGAAAAACTTCTCCAACAAGAGTAAATAAATGTTACAAAAATTATTACAATTAATCCTTTGCAAAATCTGAAAACTTCAGTCCGTTGTTCTTCGAAAAAGGTTGATCTTGATTTCACTTGGAGAACGAGAGGAAATCTAAAATCTTCCGAAGATCTTGAAACTTGCGTCTTCAATTGACACGATCTGGAGAAGTGTAGATCTGAAAGAGATAATCAATCCAGTCACGTATATCGATGAAGATCTATCGTACACAGCAAGTCGACGAGCGACCGATCGAAAATCATGAAATCCTCGAGTGTGCGGCCGACGGCTTGTCTATTTTGGAAAGTTCTTGTCGATTCAAAAGATTAGCAAAAGCACGATTAGTATGGAAGAAAGTATCCTTAGGTATTTATAGGCATCCTCCTTCCAACGGCATAAAGAAAACTTCCAAAAATGAAAGGTAGAAATTACTGTGCATGGCCGACTAAACCCGACACTAGCTTTGAAAAATTTAAGAAAAATGACTAAGTCAAATTCGTCGAGTATCGTCGAGTATCATAAGAATACTCGTCGAATGGTTCTGATATACGACGAAATTGCCTTAGCGAAATCAGTTCATGCCGGATGGTCACTCAACACTATAGCGAAAAGTCATACTCGACGAATTCGTCGAGTATCACCAGGTATACTCGACGAATTCGTCGAGTATCGATCAACAGACTCAACACTCTCAACACCGTTACACTCGACGCTTTTAGATCACTCGACGCCAAGGCAGCATTCGACGAATATCGTTGAGTTAACACAACGCTCTCGATGCTTTGATATTCGACGAATAGTACTTGGAAAAATCTAGAGAAGTATTTACCCTAAGTATATATGACGAATTCGACGGGTATTGGTAAGTATACTCGACGAATTCGGCGTGTATCAACGACGATACTCGGCGAATTCGACGTGTATGCTTAACCATACTTGCCGAATTTTACTTAGGTAAAATTCCTATTTTTCCTGGGTCTAACCCTTGACCATCCTTGAGCCTTCTCTTGTACTTGGAATAGACGTACACCCTAATAGAGAGATTACACGTGAGTCAACACATTGGCCTACACAATGAGGAATTACATTGTATAGTCTTATGTTTACTGACTCACTGTAACCTGACATTGATGTGTACTTGGCATTGTAGACCTGCAAGTACATAACTAAAACAGCGACATCAAATACAATCTCAATTCATCTTAGCTTGACTGGACCCTTCTTCAAATCAGGGATATTATGGATGCAATACCCAACATATGTCCACAAGTCCATAATCCCTATCCTTGTAACCTCGCATCTCGAGTCATCATCCAGAATGACCGATCTGACCATCACCTCTAAGGAGCTGAACATCGACACGTTTGAGAAAGAGTGTTGTGATGCACCAAAATCAAGCATCCAGTTATCACATTCGTCCCAACTCTCGGTGATGTAATAAAAGATGGCATCTCCTGTCAAATCTAGTGTTACCATGCCCACATCCTGACGTCATCTAAAGTATTAGAACCTCATGCGCGCTGCGAATAATGTCTCCTAATGTGACCGGCCTATTTGTAGTGGAAACACGTCACTGCCTTCTTCGATGCCACCAAGCCCATGCATCACTTGATCCTTTGTCGAAACTCCTCATGTGTCCATGTGCTACCAAGATTTGGTCACCCTTAAGAGTGGGGTCCTTCAACATTTGACTGAACAACAACGTCAAAGTGACTTCTTCCAGCCCCACTGTACCCTTTTCATATGAAACCATAGTCATGATGTGCTAGTAGGATGTCGGGAGCAAGGTAAGAATTAAGAGGTCCTTGTATTCTTCTTCTGCCATCGATACAACGACATGGAATTGACTTAAAAGACCATTGATTAGATTGAAGTGTTCATGCAGCTTGCCACCTTCCTGCATCTTCGGCGTATAGAGGCATTGTTTCATCAAAAATTTTGTCAACACAAATTTTACTAGGTACAAATACTCCAGCTCTTCTCTCAAAGCCCGATTGTCGTCTCTTCAACCCCAAAGTTGAAGAGCACATCGTTAGCGACGCACATCCTGATTGTGTTTGTGGCTTTTTCATCAAGATCCTTCTCGTCCTCATCCTTTATCATTACGGGTAATTTGTTGCGCTCCCACAAGACTCGAATCAAGTTGTACTGAATCAGCATATCCTTAACTAGAATCTATCAAAGGTTAAAGTTCTCACAATCATCAAATTTTTACACTAAAAATCTCTCTAGAACTATGTTCTTCCCTACCATGATGGTCCTCAAAATAAATTAGTGAAACCTAACTTGTTCCAAGGTCAGCTCTGAAAAGATGGGAAGAGAACATAGTCGTTCACGACCCCAGTCAAACTCTTTCCCCCAAACATCCAGCCATTTGGTCTCATATCCAACCTCATTATGATAACACTTATTGAGATTTGTACAATCCCCATGACAATCAAAATAACATGAAGAAAGATCAACACACAATAATAAATCAAAAAATCTGCAAATATGAGAGAAATAATTTGTTACAAGCACACCACAAATGAGACTGATTAGCTTGATCAGCAAGAGGACCAACAATCTTGGAATACAGTCCTTTGAAGGACGCACATGATTCGTACAAAAATGAATCTTTGTCATCATCAGACGAACAACCACCACCACCGAGAGGGGATCCAAGTCGGGACTTGGCCTTACTACGGACGCGCAGCCCGCCAATGTCACTACTTTTGTACAACCACCACCGCCTGAACATGCAACCATATATCACCCCACAGCTTGTCGCAACCCACGTATCTTACGCCTTGCCGCTACCAACACGCTTTACGTTCTCTAATGCCAACGCAGCCTACAATCGCATGTCAATGCCTACCACAACCTTCATCATGTGCTAATGTTCCCTTAAGGCCTTTCCTTATTGTGTCTTGGCCTGCTTCACAAGTTAAGTCCCCCCCCCCCCCCCCCAATTAAAATAAGGAGGGCATGAAAAACATGGTCTACCATGGGTAATTATGTGGAATGGTTAGGTGGATGATTAGGTGGGGTGATTAAAAAATATGTTTTGAAATTTAAAACCAACTCAACAATTTGCCATAGAAGATTGTGAATATGTAAGGATGTTAGCGCATGTATAATGCTATCATGTCATGCATATGATGCTCAATGCATACATTACTACATCGACTTTACAAATATTTTTTCCTGCCTAGGAGGCCTAGTTGATGAACAAACGAGATGATCGTATCTTTGGCTCCGTTTGGCAAGGTGGCGGCGGTTGTAAACGCATGGATTAAACTGTCATTCTTTAAGGATCACCTAACAAACATCATCAGTTTAAACATAAAAGTGGATGAAGTTTCTTAGGTAGGCATTAACGAATGACAATTTAACCCCCATGTTCATGACCGTCACCACCGTGTCAAACAGAGCCTGTCTTGTCTTCCATTACCGCAATTCCCTGAGAGATGCTCTACCGCTCACCACTCTTTAATATGGCCAGTTGAGGGGATTTGATATGGAGGTGGTCGCGTCCAACCGCTCCAAAATCGAGTCACATTTCTTCGTCTTCCTTTGGCGAGAGTGGAGCTTCCCCTGAGCGAGATCGGTAAGAATGTAATGTTTGTTATCTCCAACAATTACACCGTCTCTCTCCCATCAATCCCCCTCCAACATTTCATGGCATTCTTCCTCCCGTCTTCAAGAATGCCCTAAACTAGGGCTACATAATATTTATTATTATTTTAAATTACGCAATTGAATGTAGAGCCGAGCATATTATTCAAAACTCAAAAGTCGCTTGAAAATCACTCGAATATTGAATTGAATCGAAATCAATTAAATTGATTTTATTCAATTTGAATCGATTCGATTTGACTCATATTTGATTTCAAGTCAATTTCGAGCCAACCCTGAATCGCTCGAAATATAATTCGAAACAGCTCGAATTGATTAAACATAATATATATTTATTAATATATTCTTATTTTTGAGCGAAGATTTTAAGTGTTTCATTTGCTAAGTTTTGAAGTTACCCAATTTAATTTTGAACCAACTAGAAATAAATAGAAAAATTGCTCCATTTTCGAACTGATTCGATTCGATTTCGAGCCGACTCGGAATCGAGTCATTTCGAGTCGAAACTTGACTCGAAAATTTTGATTTCGAGCCGAGCACAAATCCCTGGAACTCAGACTCGATATCAGCCCTAACTGAATCTGGTGTCCAAGGGATGTAAACATGCAATGTTTAATGATGCTGTTGCAGGAAGAAAAAGAATAAAATGATGCAGTTTAATTTTAGATTTACAATGATTTTATGGTTGTAATCTTAAAACTTTGAATAATATTTTATGATTCATATAGGGGTTTGCAACTTCTAATGTCATGATTTGTAATATTTTAAAAATTATTATTTTAATACAGCCACCACAACATATGTTCTCTCAAACAGATACAATTGTTTTTTTTTTTGTTTAAACAACACTGCAAATGAAATTCCTTCAAATAGTTTTATGAATTCTCCGTCCACTGTGCACAACAACTCATTTTTCTACTACAGTTTCCCACCACTCCCACCACTGATTCTCCCAGTACTGCAACTGAGCCAAACAGACCCTACGAGAAAACAACAGCTCATCCATCGCTGCTGAGAGAAGATCTTTCCGCAATACTGATTTTTAAGAGACGCTGGGAATTATTGAGGGAAGCGTCTTTGGAACGCCGATGATCAGGTGGTAGAACGAACAATCATGCTCGACATCACGACGAACATAAAAACACACATTGTAATGCAGTGGATTCACCCATTGAACAATCCCAAAAATGAAAACAGAAACATAGTGAAAGAGGGAACAGAAGAAAACCCACACCCGGCGAAAGCTTCTAAAGAGAACGAAGCTCGGAGGAAACCCCGTCGCTGACCCTCCACTTCAGTAACCGGCGGTTGGGTGTAATTATTCATCCTTACATCCAACGGTGAAGGGAAGCTACAAATCATCCAACGGCTAAAAGAAAGAGCTGGGACAACACCAGTCATGACTCATGAGGCTGCCCTTGTTGTGCATGCAGGAATACTTTTATCTAACAATTGTAATTAAACCACAGAGCATCCAGGGGAATGAAAAGAGCCAACAATTAATATAGAATAAGGGCCATTTACCGGGACCTCCCCTCTAACTTTTGCTAAATTACTGATACCGTCCCTCTTATTTTTGAAATTACAAAAACTTCCCCTAAAGTTTTCATTTCATCACATAAACCTCCCCTGAAGTTTTAATTTCGTAACATCCATGCATGAAAAGAGCCAACAATTAATATAGAATAAGGGCCATTTACCGGGACCTCCCCTCTAACTTCGCTAAATTACTGACACTGTCCCTCTTATTTTTGAAATTACAAAAACTTCCCATAAAGTTTTCATTTCATTACAAAAACCTCCCCTGAAGTTTTAATTTCGTAACATCCATGCATAACCCCCCCCCCCCCCCCCCCCCCGGTGAACAGTGTCCAGGGAGGTATTTTTCTTCATAGATGCAATGAAATGAAAAGACCGGAAAAGGTTTTGGTAATGAAATGAAAACTTAAGGGGAGTTTTTTGTAATTTCGAAAATAAGAGGGGTGCTATCGGTAATTATGCTAGTTTACAGGGGAGGTTTGGGTAATTATTTCTATAGAATAATACAAAATGATATTATATTTTGTAAGCGCCTGATGAAGGCCACGTGTACATATCTTAAAATATGACTGTTATAAAGATAGCTGATAATAGGAGGTGTTAGCATAGGACTATAAATAAATATTACTTTTACCTGCAATGAGATGATGAAACTGCTTAATATAATTTCTTTTTGATTCTCTTCCCACCCCCGTTCCCCTTCTTCCTGCCTCCGGCCACCACGGGCCGTTCTTCTTGTTCTAGCATCTATCAATTAGTAATCTCACCATGGGCAGTCGACTTCACACGATCAAAGGATACTTACTAATCAATTCTTGAAGATCGAGAGTGCCTTGAATACAGAACAATCCACTCGTCAATCTCAGTTAGACGCCCTCCAACGACGTTACTCCAGGTTAAAGAAAATGTTTTGGTCCAATAGACTACGGAGGCTCGTGAAGCGGCATACGACCAACTCACTGCGTTTCTCCGAGAAATGCTATCCCAATTCGAAGGTTCTCGGATGTAGAAATGCGGAAAATGTTATGAATAGATT
Organism: Platanthera zijinensis; assembly: GCA_039513925.1. Classification (NCBI taxonomy): domain Eukaryota; kingdom Viridiplantae; phylum Streptophyta; class Magnoliopsida; order Asparagales; family Orchidaceae; genus Platanthera; species Platanthera zijinensis. The sequence continues at coordinate 59,042,168 of CM077088.1, forward strand.
AAGTGTGAACATGTCTTTGCCAAAGGCTCATCCCACTGGTTTTCATGCCCCCTCACAAGAAATTAGAAGGCACGAGAATCAAATAGCAGCAACTACCATCAATGTTAGAAAAAGGCTATCAAATACCAGCAACATAAACTTGTAAAATTTCAGGCACTTTTTTAGCATGAATTGTCATATAACAATACAGGTCAAAAAATCATAGAAAACTGTTACATACAAACTAAAAATATGAATTACAATTAATATCATGGGACCTACACGTTAAATACAGATAAATAATATAAAATACAGGTAAATGAGCGTGCAACAATATTTAATTGGAGCGTCGAAGGTATTTGTTGTCCCTCTGATGCTCGAGACTACTAACTTTCACTCACACCACAAGTGTCGAAATAAAACAACATAACAATGTTCAAAAAGTTAGGGTGAGAACCACTTAGAAGTTAATGAGACAAGTAGACATCATAATTAAATATTACCACCACCACAACTAAAGGTCAAGCCAATGTGAAGTACATCCTTTTCATTTCATTAATAATGAAGGCTGAGATATAGGCTCCGTTTGGGAGGACTTATTTTCACCGGTCAAGCGGTCATGACCGTACGAATCGGGACTTAATTAAGGTCCGGTTCATGCGGTCATGACCGCTTGACCGGTGAAAATAAGTCCTCCCAAACGGAACCATAATTGAAGCCAGCCTCACAATTTTATAGAATACATTACTTAAAAGCGCCGTTTACTCCAAAGGGAAATTTTTGTTCATGGATGCTATGAAATGTACTCTTATATGTGAGATTTATGTAATTTCAAACGTAAGAGGGGTGCAAGCTGTAATTATGCTAACATCCAGGGGAAGTTTTAGTAATTATTCTTTACTTCAAATACCTCAAAGCATTCACATCAAGCTAACTTCATTGTTCTTTCACTATTAGAATAATGCATCAAACATATTTGATAAAAAAAAGAAAAATACAAATTTTTGATGTACATACGAAATGAGAGATATGTCAGCCCACCGAGAACTCCCCATAACCGATTTTTTCCATATATATGTTCTGAGAGGAAGCTTTCAGACCGCGGAAAAAATGATACAATGTGCATACAACAGTTGTTCCGTATATGTGATATCTCTCATTTCAACTGTACATCGAAGTTTCAAATCTGTTTTGTCATTTTGATGTGAGCGGTATTCTTGGGAAATTTGTTGGTAGGCGCATTTTCCAACAAAGAGATATGTGTAAGAAAAAATGAACAAGTTACAAGATAATCTTCAACATAAACAGTTGGTAAAATGAGGAAATATCTTCATATTCAACTTTCGAAGGTGAAGAAAATCTAATGATTTTATGAAGTGAAGATGATTTTGATTATAAAGGTTCATAATTTCACATCATATAGAAGTGAAAAATTAACAGGAAATATAGAAAGCCTTACCAGTATCAGCAAAGGCATGAAGACTGTGTTAGGGGTGATGCATTCATGAAATTTTCAGCAGGTTTATTCAATGATGGTGCTTTCCTTCGTAGATTGTGATAAATGATCGAGGATCATCGGATACCCTCTGGACACGTTTGCGGGCGCTACACTTTCCATCACTGCACCTATAATAGTTTCTACAAAAAAAATATGCATTTTTCCATGAGAGTTCAGGCAAATCATTTGAATTAAGGAAATTTTTCCTAAGAAGTTTAACATCCTAGAAGGGAAAAACTTCACATAATGCCACCAAAGAAGAAAGTAAGAGAGGAACCCAAAAATAGTTTGTGTGTGTGTGTGGTAGGGGTGGGGGTGGGGGTAAGAAATTCCTTTAAGTGAACGGCAAACTTGTGTGAAATCTTTAAGGGGAAATATAATGTGTCGTCTTACTTCAGATCAGAAAACTGAGGCTCTATTTGTTTGAGCGATGATAATAAGAGACATGGTGAGAAATGGAGCTTCATTCCGATGGTGGGAATGGGAGTTAAAAATGATGTTTTTTGGCCTTCCCCACCGCACTGGAGTTTCAGAATGTAGGTTTACCAAACACACATCCATCTCCAGTGAAGTTTTTCTCCCAACAAAATGGAGCCTAAACATCATGTGAGGAAGCCTAGAGAAAGTGATACAATCTATTTGATCGAGCGGGTTCACCGCATCCGGGTTGGGGGTATTTTGGTAATTCGTCTTTGTGCTAGTCTGGGTATATATAGTTTTGTTGTAGTAGGGTTTGGGTATGCTGTGAAAAGACTTGTGTTTTTGGTTCGTGTGGCTGCTGTGTGGAGACCGGAAGTGCCCTCTCCCATTGTTGATCGTCCGTTCAGGAAGCTTGTCTTCCTTAGGATCGATCCCCTGGTTATCTTTTCAATTTCCTATTTGTTTGTGAACTGTGGTGGAGGTTTTCCTGTGGAAGTTTTTCTGGTGGATTATCCTTGTTAGTGGAGGTGTTTTGCTGGCTGCTCTTTTTTCCCGGTTTTGCTCTCATCTGCAGGTTATTCATATCAAGGGTATCAGAGGAGCACACTCTTACCAACCATCGTTGATGTCGGTGTCTGAAGGCACCAGGTCGAAGGACGCACCGAACGACATGGACGGCCTCAAGTAACACCGGGAGAAATTAGCTCGTTCTTTGAAAGCCCTCAGCGAACAACAAAATCGCACTTCTGAGGAGGTCCGGGAAATTCTTTCTGTGCTTAAGGCGGACAAGTTCAGTAGCACGGGCGGTCCTTTCACCTCCCACGATCGTCATCGGCGCTACTCCAGCCCCCGCCGTGTGGCCATGCGGTTCTCTCGCCTCGAGTTTCCACATTTTTTTGGAGTGTTGGACTGGATTTATAAATGTGACCAGTTTTTTGAGGTGAATGGTACTCCAGAGGATATGAAGGTTCGCATTGCTTCTGTCCACATGGAGGACAAGGCGTTGTATTGGCACCAGAGTTTCCTCAAGAACCGTCTCACGCGGCAATGACCGTCCTGGGAGGAGTACTCCATGCTCTTTGATGATCCGCTCCGTGAAATGAAAACCCTTCGACAACAGGGTTCGGTACAACAATATCTGGATGAATTTGATGTTCTGCACCGTGTGACCATTCCAGAGGACAATGTCATCAGTCTATGTCTCGGGGGACTGAAGGGGGAAATTGAGTACGCGGTGCGCATGTTTCAACCCAAGTCGCTTCAGGACGTTTTCTCACTAGCCCGACTTCAGGAACAGAAATTGATTTACAGCACTGGGAAAAGTGCCGGCAGCAATTGGGATAGTCGGAGAGGTCCACCAACAAAGCTCACCTCGGTGAATCTTCCAACTGGAAATGCGGCAGGCGCGGGAAATTCGGGCGGTCAACAGGACCCGCAAGACAAACGGCTCACATCGACAGAGATGGATGAACGATGTGGTAAAGACCTCTGTTTTTGGTGCGACAGCAAGTTCACTCTGAGGCACTGTTGCTTGGAACGGCGACAATCCTATGCCCTTCAATTGGTGCTCGACGCGGAGGAGGACGAGGAATGGGAAGATACACCCTCGGGAGAGCTCACCCTAGCCGAGGAGCAGCAGGAAGAACCAACCCCACATGTGTCCGTGCACGCGTTGGATGAGGCGACCCACTTTCAAACTATGCGGGTTACGGCGTCTTACCAGGGACAACCGGTCTATGTCTTGATTGACTCGGGTAGTACACATAATTTTCTGGACAGTGATACGGCGAGGCGACTTAAGTGCCAGTTAACGTTTATTCCCAGTTTTGATGTCGTCGTGGCAAATGGGAAAACCATCACGAGCTCGTACAAGATCGTGAACTTCCAGTGGAAAATGCAGGGCGTGGTTTTCACATCCGACATGCTGATACTATCGTTGGGCGGCTGCGAGATGGTGTTGGGGGTGCAGTGGCTCGTCACCCTTGGCGTCGGTAAATCTCGTTGCGGGGCTCCCAACACACGGCAAGCACATGGATGCGTCCCCGGCAGACACAGAAATTGATAACCCGCGACGGTGAAATCAACAAGCTCGCCTTGTGCCAAATGGAAGCAATCCCAACTGGGTCCACTGTCGGAATCTCAGAATCCAACATTCAGGTGGGGGAAGGCAGCCCACAACTCACAACTTTGGAGCAGATTCAATTACGGGAGGTTTTAGCACTGTTCCCCAACTTGTTCACCGAACCCAAAGGCCTACCGCCAGCTAGACAGCATGAACACAGCATTCCGGTGCGGGAAGGGACGACACCGGTCAACATCCGATCGTATCGGTATCCACCATTACAAAAAGAGGTGATTGAAAAGATGGTTGAAGAGTTGATGACGACGGGGATGATCCGCCATAGCAATAATCCCTTTGCGTCTCTGGTGGTGCTAGTGAAAAAGAGTGACGGTACGTGGCGCCTATGTGTCGACTACCGCCAACTCAACCGGGACACGATCAAAAACAAGTTTCTGATTCCCGTTATTGAAGAATTGCTTGAGGAATTGCACGGGGTTGTGTTCTTCTCAAAACTGGATTTGCGGGCGGGCTACCACCAAGTCCGAATGGCACCGGACAATGTCCATAAAACAGCCTTTTGAACCCACAACGGACATTACGAATTCCTAGTAATGCCGTTCGGGTTATCTAATGCACCGTCAACATTTCAGAGCCTGATGAATTCAGTATTTCGAGAGCACCTTCAGAAGTTTATATTAGTGTTTTTTGATGACATCCTCATCTTCAGTCACTCTTGGGAGGATCACTTGACTCACCTACACACAACTTTGGGGATTCTACGCCAGCAGCAGCTTTTCCTCAAACGCAGCAAGTGTAACTTTGGGTTGCGGAAAATTCAGTACCTTGGCCACATTATCTCATACCAAGGGGTGGCGACGAACCCTAACAAAATCAAGGCAATGCTCGAGTGGGCCGTACCGACGACTCTAAAGCAACTACGAGGATTTTTGGGGCTGACCGGTTATTACCGCCGTTTCATCAAGGGCAATGGGGTGTTGGCCAAACCTCTCACATCCTTATTACATCAACGACAATTCAAATGGGGGGAAAAGGCGGAGGCGGCTTTCCGAGCACTGAAGAGGGCTGTTTCGCAACCACCCGTGTTACGACTTCCTGACTTCCGAACTACATTTGTAGTGGAGACGGATGCTTCCGACACCGGCGAGGGGCTGTTTTGTTACAGGAAGGTCAACAAGTGGCGTTTTTCAGCAAGGCGTTGGGGCCAAAGAATGCTCGCCTCTCAAAATATGAGATTGAGCTCTTAGCCGTAGTCATGGCGGTGCACCAATGGAAACACTACTTGGTCATCTCGCCGTTCATCATTCGCACCGATCCTCAAAGTCCGAAATTTTTGTAGGAACAAAGAATTGCAACTCCCGCTCAACAGCGATACTTAGCCAAATTGATGGGCTATAAATTTCAGATTCAGTAGAAACGTGGTAAAGAAAATATATGCGAGGACTCATTATCCCGGAAGTACGGGCAGGGGGCGGGCGAGTTCAACGCCCTGGTGGTGATTCATTCTGAAATCCTTCAGGCGGTTCGATCTTCACGGGAGAACGACCCGCATATTCAGCAGATCATAGCGGCCAAAGTGGCTGACACAGCTTGCAAACCAAATTATCAATGGAGACATGGGGTGATAAAGAGAAAGGGACGGTTGGTGGTCGGTCAGGACGCCGAGCTCAGGAGACAAAATTTTCGGTTGTACCACGACAGTGCGTTGGGCGGCTATTCGGGGATCGCGGCAACCTACCACCGCTTAAAGGGCGTGTTTTATTGGAAACGGAGGAAAACCGACCTCTACACCTATATCCAGGAGTGCCCTGTTTACCAAAAATGCAAGGTTTCTCACCAATTACCGATGGGGTCGCTGCAGCCATTACCAATTCCGGAGCGCATATGGCAGGAGATTTCGATGGATTTCATCGAAGGATTGCCGAGAAGGGGAAGGATACGGTTTTCGTAGTCGTGGACAGACTGAGCAAGCAAGCCCACTTTATGGCCTTATCGCACCCGTACACAGCCGAGGAGGTGGCCCGGGTATTCCATGATTCAATCTTCAGCTTACATGGTCTTCCTACAGCCATTGTTAGTGATCGGGACGTTGTTTTTCTGAGCAAGTTTTGGGTGGAGTTGTTTTGTATCCTGCAGGTCCAATTACACCACTCCACGGTGTACCATCCGCAAAGCGACGGGCAATCCGAAGTCGTAAACCGTTGCGTGGAAGCATATCTACGTTGCATGTGTCATGAGCAACTTCGAAGCTGGGCGGAGTGGCTCCCCCTAGCTGAATGGTGGTACAATTCTACATTCCATAGCGCGATTCGTATGACTCCATACGAAGTGGTTTACGGGCAGGAACCACCGCTACCGTCTCCCTATGTTGAAGGAATGTCCTCTGTTGAGAAGGTGGACCGTTCGTTGACAGCAAGAGAACGGGTGATCTCCACTCTGAAACAAAATTTGACTCAAGCTCAGAATAGGATGAAGGTGCTCGCGGACAAGGGACGTCGCGAGAGGGAATTAGAGGTAAATTATTGGGTATATATCCGCCTACAGCCGTATAGACAGGTCAGCCTACGCACCCAGAGTTGTCAGAAATTATCACCCAAGTTCTTTGGGCCATTTAAGGTGTTGGCGAGAGTGGGCAAGGTGGCCTACCGTTTGGAACTATCCGCAGGCGCTAAGATTCATCCAACATTTCACATCTCCCAGCTGAAGGAACACCTCGGGGCACCTCCCACGCAACCGGGGGACCTATCGGTGGTGAGAACGGCAGAGGGCACGATCTTGCTGGAACCACTGCGGGGCTTGAACCGGCACATCGTCAACCGGGAAGGACGCGTCGTCACCCAATTCTTGGTGCAGTGGACAGGCAGTTCGAAGGCCGAAGCAACATGGGAAGATCTTGACTCGCTGCAGGAGAGGTACCCTCAATTTGTTCATTGGGGACAAGGAACATCTGATGGGGGAGATATTTGATACGATCTATTTGATCGAGCGTACCGCATCCGGGTTGGGGGTATTTTGGTAATTCGTCTTTGTGTTGGTCTGGGCATATCTAGTTTTGTTGTAGTAGGGTTTGGGTATGCTGTGAAAAGACTTGTGTGTTTGGTTCTTGTGGCTGCTGTGTGGAGATCGGAAGTGCCCTCTCCCATTGTTGATCGTCCGTTCAGGAAGCTTGTCTTCCTTGGGATCGATCCCCTGGTTATCTTTTCAATTTCCTGTTTGTTTGTGAACTGTGGTGGGGGTTTTCCTGTGGAAGTTTTTCCGGTGGATTATCCTTATTAGTGGAGGTGTTTTGCTGGAAATATTCTGCTCTTTTTTTCCCGGTTTTGCTCTCATCTGCAGGTTATTCATATCATAAAGCTCCTAGTGGGATCAAACTATTTGTAACTCAAGTTACGTGTGGAAATGAGTTGGAGAGAGGGGTCAGAGGATTTTGTGTAAGTGAGTGGGAGAAAGTGGTCAGGAGATTTTTATTGAATGAAGTAATATGGACTTTCGGATCCAACCTGAAAACCAAGAGAGATTAGCATTAATTAATAAAGTTTCAATGTAATCACCATTAATGATAAAGAAAATGTAAAGGCATTTTTAGCCTATATTATCCTGTAACCATATGCTCAAAGAATCAATGGAAAATGAGAATCCAAATCACCACTGATCACCTTCCTCTCCACACATTTCCGCATAACTGTGGTATCAGAAGCATGTCGGATTCCTGATCCTGAATTCCTCCCATAATACATCATGGCATTATCATCTACCACCCCCCTCCATACTTATTCCTCAACCTCTGTCTATTTTCTCAGGTAACATGGATGAATTATGGAGCATTAAATAAAGACCTTATTCAATTCGCAGGATCCGTGGGACACTGGAATCCACGCGTCTTGAATGATATCTTCCTCAAAATTATGAGGGTCACTTCATCCAAGATGGCATGAGATACACTACAAGAAGATTCCGTAAGAACCAAAAAGGTAATCCTCATCAAACTCCAAAACATGTAGAAAGAATTTGGCAAATCTTCACATGAAGCAAGGAGAAGGCGCAAAGGAGTTTTTGGAATAACCAATACATTAATCAACCAAATGGGGAATTTGTGAGAAGTCTGTTATGAGCCTAGCCCGTAACGTCGTCGGTGGTGGTGGTCGAGGCGGAGATACAAGGGGAGTCGAGCTCAACCAGGGAGAATGCGAAAGGAGAGGAAGGGGGGTCATGCTCAACCCTAACCCTATAAATGGTGAAGAAGAGAGAACTAGAGATAGAAGAACTAAGAGAGATAAAGAGAAAGTTGGATTAATTCATTTCATGCATAATTCATACAATGACACAAGGGTCTATTTATAGACCCAATTCATTAACATTAAAATATTAAATAAAAAATAACACAAACATTTAAGTTAAAATGTTTTGACTCAGTTTCGACTCAAACAACTTGGACTCAATACATAAAGACACTTAATAAAAGTATGCGAAAGATAACCGGCGACGGATAGTGAAGACCCATAAAATCCCACCCGCCATTCAGACCAAGCTTGCCCTCAAGCTCAAACAAGATTCGAATGAGTTGATCGTATGGCTCCTTGATTTACCGCCAGAACTAACTCCCGATAGCACGTTGCCTTAGCAGAGGTGGCATTGAGCAGCGGGACATCAACATGCGCATAGGTGTCATAAAAGACTACAAGGAGATGGCATGGCAGAGGCATTTGCGGAGGAGAGACCGTCAAGCAGAGCTGGAGTTGGGACAAGTGTGCCCAATGGATGGTCGAGGACGGCAAAAGATAGGGCCGTAGGTGAGCTGCGACGATGAGTAGTGGCACCGACTGGGGAACGGTCTGCAAAAGGAATGGATCTAGAGGGGCCGACGGAGCAGGTGGCCGGAGCAGAGGCGGCGGGATGGTGACCGCGAGGACTGGTGGCGGAGCAAAATGAGGCAACCGCCATAGGTGTCATAAAGGACTGCAAGGAGCTGGCATAGCAGAGACACTTGCGGAGTGGAGACCGTCAAGCAGAGCTGGGACGAGTGTGCCCAATGGACGGTCGAGGGGGACAAAATATAGGGCCGTAGGTGAGCTGCGGCGATGAGAATCGGTGGCACTGCCCGGGGAACGGTCGGCAAAAGGAATGGGTCTATAGGGGTCGACGGAGCAGGTATCTGGAGCAGAGGCGGCTGGATGGTGACCGCTAGGACCGGTGGTGGGGCAAAATGAGGCAGCAGTGCAACACCACCACGGGGCTCAGCAGCGAAGAGGCTAGTTATGTGAACTGGGGGGAGAAAAACAACCAGAGACGATGGTGGAGTGACCATAACTGCGGAGGTGGGAGGAGTTACTTCGAGTGTGGGTGGCATTGAAGAAAGCTTTGGTGGGATCAGTGGAGGCTCCAGTGGAATTGGACACAAGAAGCGGTGCTCAATGCTAGCGATGAGTCGTAAAAGCGCGGCGTCATATGACGCCGACATCTCTAAAAACTTCTAAAGCATTGAACAAACAATGAGTGGCTCGTCGGGGCTCTCCATCAAACTGCAATAATTGACTTATCAACTAATCTAATTAAGATTTAATAAAATTAATCAAAGAACTGCTGGAAAACCCTCTGTTGACGTCGATGTTTCCGTGAACTGGGTGGACCCACTGTGGTTTGGTGGGCTTGAGGAGAGAAATGATGATGCACTGGATAAGGAGTCAGCTGCTCTGCTCTGCGTGGGTTGGTCGACCGACTCGATAGATGAACGCGCAGGGATTGAAGAAGAACAGCGTCAATTTTTCTGTGATGGGGGAATGCTGCTCTGGCGCATTTGGGAGAGACGACATCGCGTCGCCGAGACTCGCACAGGAAGAAGAACAAGGCAGGAATGAGCGGCTGAAAATTCTGACGGTGAACGAAGCAGGCGATTGGAAATAGGGCTCGACAGACGATCCTGCCATCCACGTTGGAGGAGAGCCAGCTCGACTGAGCCTGGAAGGTCGTCGACGCAATGCTCGGCGTTGTAGAGGATTGTGCCATCAAGGCGTCAACGCTGAGCAAGCATATCACCGAACAAAATTTTCTCAATTAATCTGAGTTATGCTCGTCACCATGACTGCAATGCAATCAAGGTTGCATCAGTGACACCATAAATGAAATCATAGACTTGGTCATCTCCACTGGGATGCTATACAAAGATAATCCATCAAAACCTGGTATTGGGTCTACGAATCTTAGACTTTAGAAAAACTTTTGTGAAGAATGTGCAACAACCAAAGCTCACAAGTTCACTTTTCCAAGATACCCCACTAGACGCACTCAACCACTATAGATACATGGTGATGTTTGGGGGTCATCATCAATTGAATCCATTGGAGGAATGAGAAATTATCACCTACTTGAAGATGACTTTTCAAGATTTATGCGGATCTACTCCTTATCCCATAAATCAAAAGTTGTTGAAATCTTTAAAAAATTAAATGATGATAGAAAAACAAACTGGAAGTTTGATTAAAGACTTTAGAACTCATAGAGGAGGCGAACTCTTATCTCGGCCTTTCTCTCACACTGCAATAAACATGGGATTAGAAGAGATCTGAGTGCTCCCAGGTCACCCTAGCAAAATGGGGTTATAAATGATTAGAGCCATGATGCTCGCCACAAAAGCACCCAAGTTCCTTTAGGCTGAAGCTTGTAATACTGCAGTTCATATTTTAAACAGAACCCCTACTAAATCATTGGAAAACTGCATACCCAATGAAGCCTTATTAACAGAAAACCCGGCATTAGGCACTTAAGAACTTTTGAGTGTATAGCTTATCCATTGAGAGAGAAGGCGGAAAAGCTAGAAAAAAAGGAAGAAAAGCTAGAAAAGAAGTGAGAAAAGTATGTCTTCATTGGGTATTGTGATAACTCAAAAGCATATAAATTTTATAAATCTAACCTGAAGAAACTAATTATATTACGAGATGTTATCTTTAATGAAGCTTGGGGATGGACTTTGAGAATCAAAATTTGATCAAGTTCCATCTCTGCACATCTCAGTGGTTGAGCCTGGGCTTTCAGCTTGCTCCTTCCAAAATGACATTGGGCTTCAGGATGACCGTGTCACTCCATATGAAGATGGCTATCCTAAATCTTCATTGCCTCAGAAAATGTGAAGTATCAAAGAGATATACAAATCCTGCAACCTTTCCCTGCTCTCAAGTACTTCAACAGCTTACGAAGAAGTAGCAGCTGAAGAAGTATAGATTCAGGCAATAAAAGAAATGATCTACAGGGAACAAAAATCAAACCTGGACACTGATTGAGAGATCTCATCAAAAAATTATTGGCCTGAAATGGAAATGAAGATGGTAATTTTTAGAAAACACAAATCTCGAATCGTCGTCAAGGGATACTCTCAAATGTCAGGAAGAGATTATGAAGAGACTTTTGCTCCAGTCACTTGCATGGAGACAATTAGGATGCTCTTGCTGCTCAAAACAAGTACCGCATCCATCAAATGGATGTGAAATTTGTGTTCCTAAACGGAACAATCTCAAAAGAGCTCTGTGTCCAACAAGCAAGGGGTTTTGAAGTGATAGGGGAAGAAGACAAAGTGTATCTCCTGAAGAAGGCCTTATACAGTTTGAAACATGCTCCCTGCACATGGAACTCTAACATTGGTCAATACCTCATTGCTGAAGAATTCAGTCAGTGTCCTGTAGAGCCCTCATTGTACATTAAAAAGAAAATAAAGAAATGTGAATGATCTTGTCATCACAGGATCCTCACCTATGATGATTGAAGACTTAAAGCGGAGATTGAAGAAGAAATACAAAATGACCGGCTTAGGTCACATGAAATTTGTTTCTTGACATCCAAGTCACTCAAGATAAAACTATATCTTTAAATCTCAAGAAAAATATGTCAGAACCGTCTAAAAAAAGTCTAGCTTGAGAAATGCAATTCATCAAAGTCACTCAAGATTAAAATTATATCTAAGAAAAATATGTCAGGAACCGTCTAAAAAAATTCAAGCTTCAAAAATGTGATTCATCCACCACTCCAAGATTAAAATTATATCTTTCTACTTTAAGAAAAATATGTCAGGAACCGCCTAAAAAAATTCAAGCTTCAAAAATGTGATTACACCACTCCAATGAGTACTCCAATGAGTACCGACAAAAAATTTGGAAAAATGAAGGAAGGTGAAGAAAAGGAAAACAAAGAAAACTATCGATATCTGATAGGATCTCTGATTTATCTCACTAACACATGGATTGACATTGAAAACAACGTGAACATCGTATTGAGATATGTTTCCGACCGTAGCAAACATCACTATTTTGAGGTAAGAAGGATCTTACATTATTACATTCAAGGGACTCAAGTTTTGGCCTCATTTATGAAAAGAATTCACACGCACAACTTAATGGCTACATCGACTCTAATTGGGAAGGCGGTATCAATGATCGGAAAGGCACCGGAGGATACCTCTTTTTGCTGGGTCAAAACCCAAATTGTGGTCCTTAAGGAAACAATAAGCCATAGCCCTATCCTAAACTGAAGTTAAGTACATGGCACTAAACAATGTTGCATGTGAAACCGAGTACATGGCACTAAGCAATGATGTATGTGAACCACTGTGGCAAAATCAAGCCTTGAGTTTTGTAAAGAAGGAGAAGACAATGCACCAATGACCATGAGGTGCAACAACACCTTTGTCATAGCCTTGGCAAAGAACCCTGTATTTCACAGCCGGAGAAAACACATCCGGTAACGAATACGATATAATTTCATCCATGAACAAGTATAAAAAGGGAATATTGAGCTCAGATTTTGCGGAACTGAAGATCAACTCGTAGACGCCATGACAAAACCTATCCCCCAAGACAAATTTTTGAAATAACAAATAGGATGAAAATTATGGCCCGTCCAAACTAAGAGGAAGTATTGAATGAACTAATCTAGACTGTCGGATACAACCTGAAGCAAAGTTGTCAGGATCGCGATCCGGATCGTAGGATCGCACGATCCTACGATCCGGATTATGCATTTCGATCCGAATCGTGTTCAGGATCGAAATCAGGCCGCGTCCACTTAGGATCACGATCCGAATCGTGGAATCGGTAGGATCGCGATTCCTACTCAATTCCACGATCCTTGAAGGCGTTATTAAACATTTCCTCGTAGTCTCGCACGGGAACCCTTACCCATTTCCTCCCGAGTCCCGATTGCTCTTCCTCCCCACACAACACGGCTCTTCCTCCCCTCCCGACGATCTCTTTCTTCTTCTTCTTTTCAAATAGATCATGCATCATCCTCTCTTTTCTTAATTAAATTCTATTTTTTTAGGTGGAGTTGAAGATCTCACCATAAGGGGCAGTGATCACGATGCTATCGATTATATTAGTGAGGGTGAATGGGATGATGACGAGAATGTCAGTGGTGATGATGAGGAAAATATGACACTTGATGATGAGGACATGATCGACATACCGATTAAGGATTTGTACTGATTTTTGATGGTTTTCATTGACCACTAGATGAACCATGAACCTACTCTTCGATTTGTTATTTTGTTTTAGATATTATTTTTGTATTTCCTATTTGATGGGCTCGTGACTTATATTTGAAGTGTTTTTTAATGATTTATTTTTTTTTAGATTTTATACTTCAAATTTAACGATCTGATAGGCTGATAGCATTGTTAATTTGTCATCGTTATAACTTATAACCAAATTCAGACTTTGTCATGCAAGCTTGCAACATTCCATGATTCCATCCTAGTCAAGCAGTTCCTGATGCTTCATCATTTGCTTCTGAGGTTAGAGTATTAGACAATGTGATAATTTCTCTTTATAATTGTCTCTGTGATTTATGTTTTTTCATTTATAGGTTCATCTTCATAATTTGGTTACTGAAGATAGTTTGACAAAGATGGGACGGCTAAGACAAAAATACTTACTCATCTTGGCTTTAGAGTTGCTAACGTAGAGTCGGAAGTTACACTACTCAGGTACATTTACAATCATAACTATTTCTTTATGCATGTTCTTATTTTGTCTTAGGCTTAGGATCTATTCTAGATTTCTAGTAATAATAGTCTTATAGTAAACAAATGTAAATGATTAATTATATGGTTTTTGGTATAGATTATTTGTGTAATTGTATGATATGATTGATATCAAATTCAATTTCATCATTTAAGTCTTGTTTTAAGAATGTAGTGGGATCTTACGATCCACGTTCCGATCCTACGATCCGATCCGATCCAATCCCTTAAACGATCCCACCTAGGATCTCGATCCTGACAATCTTGACCTGAAGACAAAGATAACTCAGCATTAATTAATCAAGTTTCATTGTAATCACCATTAATGATAAAGAATATGTTATAAAGGCATCTTTAGCCTATTCATCATGTAACCATATGCTCAATGAATCAATCAAAAATGAGGATGCAAGCCACCACTATTCATTTCCCTCTCCATTTCCTCTGTTTTTCTCATTTCCGCATAATAATTCTCTGGAGGATACCCAAGTCTCCCACTTACCTGAGCTCAAGAAGCATTGCTAGGAGGAGTTACATAGAGCTAATAATTGTCATAGGTGCTAGAAAACTTGTCAAAATCACAGAGAGCAACAAGATCTATGATAGTAACCTAGTCGTAAAGAAGATTCCAGGGAAATTGGATAGTATCTCTAGATTTGTCCAGCCAACGGGATATAGTAGATAGTATTACGGCCTTATAAGGGTTAGGGAGGTGAGGATAATAATAGGGTGGGTAAGGATTTGGATCAATTGGAATGAGTTGAGGTCGATCATACCTGCATATGTTACGTGCCGTTGACTGAGACCGTGTGCTTCGGCGATCCTTCGAGGTTTCTTCCAATTTGGGCGGCGGAGAGAGAGGGCTTCCTGGTGTAGTGGTCGGCTAGGGTAGAAAGGGGATGAGAGAGAGAGAGATACGGAAGGGAGGTGAGAAGTTAGAGAGAGAGATGAGGAAATACTTCTTTCTTACCTTCCAAGCTATCCCCCTAGTGGAATATAAAATAAGTCACCAAAGTAGCACGCCCCCCACTTGGGCTTACACATGTGGGATCAAATTAAAGGAGCGAAAATACCATTGAAATAGAAATACGAATTAAAAGGAACAAAATAGAAAATACGGGATCTTCATGTCAGCATGTACTTCGACGCGCTCGTCTCCACACGGCGGCTGCGATATATGCACCCCCCAGTGTGGGTCCGGCTCTGTGGCCTGTGGTAGCTCTGTAACATCTCCTTCCTCATCGAAAGACATCTTGCCCTCAAGCTGAGGGGGCAGGTCACGATGGGTGCCTCGGGGGGTTCGCCACAGAAACGTTTGAGCTGAGAAATATGGAATACGTCGTGGATGCGCGCATCCAGAGGCAGGTAGAGCTGATAGGAGACCTCGCCAATTCGTCAAAGGATCTAGAACGGGTCGTAGAAACGCGGGCTCAGTTTGTTGGAGGTCGCCGCTGTGCCCAACGTGTGTTGCCGGTAAGGGCGGCGTTTGAGCCACACCCATTCAGCGACGGCAAAAGAAACATCGCGATGGCCCGGTTGTAAGCCGTCTCCATCTGGTGTTGGGCGCGGCATAGATGGTCGTGGGCCGTGGTGATGAGCTGGTCACGGTCCACGAGCTCCCGGTTCACCGGAGTTAAAGAGGCGAGACCGTGCTCGTAGGTAAGAGCTTGGGTGGTTCCCGCCCGCAAATCAACTTGAAAGGCCTGGTATGAAGGGCCGAATGATAGGAGGTGTTATACCAGTACTTGATCCATGGGAGCCATTTGACCCAAACTCTGGGGTGATCCCATGTTAAACAGCGAAGGTACGTCTTCACGGTCCGGTTAACGACTTCCGTTTGACCATCCGATTGGGGGTGATAGGCCGAGGAAAAGGCCAATGGTGTCCCGCTCAAGGTGAAGAGCTCCTTCCAAAAACGACTAGTGAAAACCTTGTCGTGATCGGAGACAATACTCTCCGGCAAGTCATGCAGTCGGAAGATGTCGGTAAAGAAAAGGTGTGTCACGCGTTCGGCGACGAGAGGTCGAGCTAATGGAATAAAGTGCACTCCTTTAGAGAATTGGTCCACCACCACCATTATGACGGACTCCCTTTGCTGCACGAAAGCCCTTCCACGAAATCCATGGACACGTCGGTCCATATTTGTGTTGGTACTGGTAAGGGTTGTAGGAGCCCGATGGGAAGGAGGTTGGTCGCCTTCTGTTGTTGGCATATAGTGCACCGGGAGATGAAATCTTGAATGGCACGACGCAGCCCCTTCCAATAAAATTCCGCACGGACGCGATGGAGTGTCTTGTGGATCCCCTCGTGAGCCCGATCATGCATATCCTTCAAAATAGTGGGAATGTGAGGCGAGTCCAGGGGAAGATAGACGCGTCCCCGATAGTGGATAAGTCCTTGGTGTCCACGCGGCCGGTAGAAGTCCATCCTGAACCCGCTGTAGCAGTTCGGCAAGTGAGGGGGAGGTGTTGATGTCCCCCGGGATTGCGTCCAAGAGAGGTGCGGTCGGGGTGGAGATAACGCAAATAACGGCTGGGCTGTCGGCATGGCGGCGGGACAAGGCGTCCGCGGCGCGATTCAAGGCTTTGACCTTGTATTCGACGATGAAGTCGAATCCCAAGAGCTTGCTCACCCATCGTTGTTGTGGCACGATAGTCAGGAGGTATTTCAAGTTGTAGTGGTCTGTTCGCACGACGAAAGAACAACCCCATAAATACGGTCGTCAGTGTTGAACGGCCTTGGCGAGGCCGATTAATTCCTGCTCATAGGCGGGTAGTTTCAGATGATGGAGGGCAGTTCGGCGGCTAAAATATGCAATCGGATGGCCGTGTTGTTGTAAAACCGCCCCACATCCCTGTGCTTAAGCGTCACATTCAATGACAAAGGGCTCCCGGAAGTCAGGAAGCTGCAGTACCGGCGTGGAGACCGGGGTTTTTTGGAGCGCCAAGAAGGCTGTTGAGTGCCTTCGTCCCATAGGAATGTTGTGCGTCCCAGAAGAGCCAAAAGGGGCTCGGCTATAGTGTTGTATCCGCGAATAAACCTACGGTAGTATCCCGTGAGCCCCAAAAAGCTCGGAGATCGCGTTGTGATTGCGGCGCCGGCCAAGGGGCGACGTTCTGAAGCTTCTCTGTATCGGCGGACACGCCCTGGGCATGCACCACGTGACTGAGGTACGTGACGTTGGTTTGACCGAAAGAACACTTGGCCTCCTTGAGGGCGAGCTGATGTGGCGGAGATGCTCGGGCCATGACTTGCTATAGATCAAGATATCGTCAAAAAACACAAGCACGAACTTGCGGAGAAAGAATTGGAATACCTCATTCATAAGTGATTGGAAGGTGGATGGCGCGTTCGTTAATCCGAAAAGCATGACGAGGAATTCAAAATGCCCATGATGCGTCCGGAAAGCTGTCTTTTCCACGTCCGCGGCCGCCATGCGAATTTGGTGGTAGCCGGAATATAAGTTGAGTTTCGAGAAGAAACGTGCCCCATGCAGCTCGTCAAGGAGTTCCTCGACCACGGGAATAGGAAACTTATCTTTAACCGTTTTGGCGTTTAGTTCCTAGTAGTCGACGCAGAAGCGTCAAGTTTTATCCTTTTTATGGACCAGGAGGGCCGGTGAAGAGAACAGAGAGACGCTCCGTTGGATGAGACCTTGCTTGAGTATGGCAGTACACTGCCTTTCGATTTCATCTTTTTGAAGGAATGGGTAGCGGTAAGGTCGCACCACGACGGGGGTTGCACCCGGTATGAGACATATGCGGTGATCTTGAGAGCGGTGTGGCGGCAAGGTGGTCAGGACGGTGAAGGTGTCCCTGAATTGTTGGAGGTCTTCGGATGAGGGGTCGACCAGGGCAGATGGTCCCTGGAGGAGTAAAGATTGTGGGCTAGCGGGTGGAGAAATGCACGGCCATTCCACGCGACGGGGCCCGTCATGCCACTGCATCGTTAGATTGTTGAAGTCCCGGGTAATGGTTCCCAAAGTTCGTAGCCAACGCACCCCCAAAACAAAATCGAAGCCTTCGAGATCCACGACCAAGAGGTCTACCTCAAAAGGTTGCTTGTGGATGGTGAGGGGAACTCGGCGACACAGTCCCGGGCAAACCATGTTGTGCCCATTCGCCACCGACACTTGAAGTTTGTTGTGTGTTGTGAGAGGCACTTGGAGGTGTGCGGCCGTGGCGTGGCGGATAAAGTTATGCCTGTCGAGTCCAGAAGGGCAACAAGTGCTGTGCCGGCAAGGATGATGGGAAGTTGGAGCATGTGACCTCCCGGGGGGCCGAAAATAACATGGACGGAGATTTTTGGTGCCTTCGTATCCGGGTTCTCATCCTCCTCGTCGGAGGGATCGTCCACCTCAATAGAAAGGAGAAACTTGCAATGGTGGTTGGGTCCGAACTGTTCCTCGCAGTTGAAGCAGAGTCCTTTTGCTTGGCGGTCTGCCATTTCTGCGTTGGACAGGCAGCAGTGAAAAGGCGGTTTCGGTTTGTCAGCGGGTCGAGATGGTGGTGTCGTTGGTGCTGAGTAAGAAGGGGTGCCCCGGAAGGGCATTCCATGATCCCGACGGTGGATAAAAGGTCGGTCGAGGAGGATACGGCGTTCGCATGTTCGAGCGATACTCATGGCGGTAGTGAGGTCGGGAGGGTCTTGGAACTCGACATCGAGGCGGAGGCGTTCATGGAGCCCTGCTGTAAAGATCAGAACCTGTTGATCTATTCGAACAGTGAGTGCGGAAGCAAGTAGATGCTGAAAACGGTCGAGGTAGTCCTTCAATGTCCCCGTTTGGCGAAGCGCAATGAGGTCGCCGAGGGGGTTGGCCCAGTACGACGTCCTGAAACACATTGTGCAAGCAGCTTTGAACTCATCCCACTGAAGGTAGGGACACTCGCGCAGGAGTTGCGAGAACCATAGTTGAGCGGATCCGTTGAGGTGGAAAGAGGCGAGGCTCAGTCAATCCTCACCAGTGGTACGTTGGTTGGAGAAGAAAATTTCACACTTATTGAGCCAGGTGAGAGAATCATCCTGCCCGTCAAACACTGAGAAGTCCAGTCGGGTGTACCGGGGAAACGCTGAGTCATTGGAATGGTGGCCGGGGAGGCCATCGTAGTACAGGTGCTCCGGTGTTGAGTGATGGCTCGCCGGTCTATCGAGCAGTGCAACTCCGACGGAGAGTTGAATGATGCGGTGTCAAAATCCCCAAAGCGGGCGTCCATGCGATCGAGCCGGTCGAGGAGTTGCTGGAACTGTTGGTGATTGGCCATCAGCGGTGTGGAGGGGGTCGACAGGAGGCCGAGACTGGCGGGCGCGGCGAGGCGGGGTGTACTGCTCGGGAACGGGCGGGCAGATGATTATGCGCTCGGGTTTGCGGTCGGAGGTGGCTCGGATACCAATATGTAACGTGTCACTGACTGAGACCGTGTGCTCCGGCGATCCCTCGGGGTTTCCTCCAGTTTGGGCGGCGGAGAGAGGGCTTCCTGGTGTGGTGGTCGGCTAGGGTAGAAAGGGGATGAGAGAGAGAGATACGGAAGGGAGGTGAGAAGTTAGAGAGAGAAAGATGAGGAAATACTTCTTAGGGGAATATAAAATAAGTCACCAAAGTAGCATGCCCCTCACTTGGGCTTACACATGTGGGATCAAATTAAAGAAGCGAAAATACCATTGAAATAGAAATACGAATTAAAAGGAACGAAATAGAAAATACGGGATCTTCATGTCATCATGTCCTTCGACGCGCTCGTCTCCGCACCGCAGCGGCAGTATATGCACCCCCAATGTGGGTCCGACTCTGTGGCCGACGGTAGCTCTGTAAGAGCATGCACATCAATGCGATCAAATAATAGTCATTTAATTTTCCTCACATGTAAACCTCTATATAAAGAGGTGGGTATTGTGAAAACTTTTAATGCTTATTTTGACATAAGGCTCCATCCATTTGGAAGGAATTAATAGATAGGAATTGGAATTAATTCAATTCCAATTCTGTTGTTTGGCTGTAGTCAAGAATTCAATCGCACGAATTGGAATTGAAAATTCTATTGTTCGGATGTAGACTAGAAATCACTTGTACAGGAATTGGAATTGGCATATACACTAACACATTCCCACACACAACTATAAATTTTGTATATCATCTAAATAATTTGCTATGAAAAAATTAATTCAATGGAATGAATCTACCTAACGGTTTCTTCCCCCGAGCTTCCGGTGTTCAAAGTTTTAGTAAAATTGGATAGCTCTAATTACTAAAAACTATAACTACTTAATGATTTGGGAGTTAAAGAAGATGTGCACTGCAGTGGTCTCTAGGTTTCCAATAGTATAACACTACAGAAACTTGGTGATTTGAGAGTTAAAAAGCTGCGCGGACACGGAGAAGAAGAACGGATTTCCGGCAAAGTGGTAAAGGAAATTGGAACGTAATATATGCAAAGTCGTAAAAACTTTGAACATCGGAAAGAATCAACAAAAAAATGACTTGCTGAAGTGGTCCATGGGCTTCTTGATCTACTTAGTCTTCTGGATCTACTTGGACCACGCCGCAGTGATCTCTAAGTTCCCACCCTCTTCCCCATTCTCTTGCTCGAAAACAATGCCCATGACTCTCTCCAGATATTCGAGTTGAGCCGAAGGATGCCTACTGAAGTTATCCTCCCCAGGAGAAACGGCAGAAGACACGAGAGAGCTTAATATCCTCAGCAGCAAGCGGTGGAGCAACATTTTACGATTAACTGTCGACAACGCATGTGAGCAGGAAACCTATCGTCGAAATGGAGGAAGCAATAACAAGTTTCAACGGTGAGGGCTCGCGAGGGGGGATTGGGAAGTAAAACCTTAAGAGTTCATAATTGGGGGGAGGAATTACCCTATTAACACTTCTTATGGAATTGAAACGAAATCCAATGTTTACCTTTAATTTAGGACGTTGAACAACGGAATTAGAACTGGGGGGTCAATTTCAATTAATATCTCCTAATTCCGCCCAAACGAATGGGTCCTAAGGGAATATAATCGAGCTCTTGACTTCTTGAGCATGGGTGAGAGGGTTGTTCTCAAGTCTATATCACATATCCTCTGTATTGTTCTGTTATGGTCCTAACTCGGTGGCGGCCGGAGGTGGAGATGATTATGGTGGAGGATACCGTGGAGTCGGAACCGCGGCTGCCTAGGAGGGGTTGCTCGTTGGAGGAGAGAGCCACCAATATCTCACAACAAGGAGACAAGGGAACTAGAATTTCATTTCATTAATTATCCCATACAAGACACTAAGGGTCTACTTATAGAACCCCCGGGTGGCAAACCCATAATTACACGATGATGCATAAAATATTAAAATTACATAAATATTAATATAATACGACTTGACTCCTAATACGACTCCATACAGCGTATAATATGATAAACGGCAAAGGATCCAAAACTGATCTGTAACATCTCATCCGCCCTCGAAAATCGAGCTTGCCCTCAAGCTCAAACTCCACTCGGTGACCGAATCATCGGGTAGCTTGATTTCTCGCCAGAATAATGCATGATATTGTGTAGCAACGACGATGGCGGTGGTGAGTGGCGGTGGCGCCGTTGGAGATACGAGCGGCAGAAGTGATGGTTTGTCAAGATCGGTGAAGCGATGATGAGCAGCAGCACGTAGTTCGGGGAAGCGTCAGTCGGTGGAGCATGTGTCGGCAAAAGATGCGGCGAGTTGACCGGGCCGGCAAGGCAATAACAGGCATCAGCGGCGGAGCAACGACTGCATGGTCTTGTGGCGACGGCTGTGTGATGAGCAATTGTTTACTTTTAGCAAGTATGTCTTCGAAGAGGACCCGGATGGCGGCGTCGAGACGATGTATCTCGTGAGTGAGTCGAGTAGCCTCGAAATCATAAGGTGGGATTGACGTCGATATCATTGTGAGGATAAAACTAAAATGAATTAATTACTGAGAGACCAATCAACTAAATGACTGACAGATTGATAGGCTTGATGTGAATAGGCTTAGTAGAATAATAATAATAATAATAATAGAGGAGTGACGTGAAAGAGAAGTAAAACTACAAGGGATAATGAATGTGGTAGGACAGTCCACAAGACTAAATAAAACAAGGTTGTTGTGCGGGAGGTAAAAACAAAGGATTGGTATTAATGAAGGTGGCTGGCATCAGTGGGTCAGAGAAAAAAAAATAAGATAAAATAAAATCTGATTTGAGGGACCAGGAAAAGAGGGGAGGGGTTAAGAAAAGATAAAACTAGTGGCCGGGTGGAGGGATGTAAAGGGGGCAGCGGGGCTCGATAACAAGAGAAGAAAGAAAAAAAACAGAAAAGTCAGAGCCAGTGGGAGGCGTTGGTTGGGAATAATGAAAAGGAGTAATAAATTAGGTATTGGAGAGGACTGGCGGGGGGCTCGAGGGAAATAGACGGCGAAGGGTTGTAAATTAAAATGAAGGTGCGGTGGTTGGCTCGAGAAAGAAAGGCCCGATGAAACAGCGGCAATGGAGTGGGGCTCGAGTCGTCAACGTGAGAGGCGGAAGGATGTCGCCTAGCACTGCAGGTAGTCGATGATGCAGAGGGGTGGAATCGCATGGCAGAAGATGCGGAAAAAAGAGCAGGTCGTCGACGATTCGTGCGGCAAAACTCGCGTCGCGTCCGTCCAAGATCGGCGTCGAGCGCTGTGTCGAGGGTTATCACTGAAGAGATTGCGTCGGGGAGGAGCTTTCGGAGCAGGAGATGTGGGCTGATCTGGGAAGCAGAGTGCCGATGGAGGGCGTCGTCGACGCAGAAGAACAACGGCTTTGGTTGTCTACTGGGCGTGGGATCATATGTTGGGCACATGGAGGCTGATGCTGGATGGTGGTGATGCGCTGGAGATCAGCGAAGTATCGATGGTGCTATTGTGGGAGGAAAAAACACTGGAGCTAGAAGGAAGTATAAGCTCTCGCTGTGGAGGGAGGCCTAGGGAGGACCGAGGCCTCTGATACCAAGTTGTTATGGTCCTAACTCGGTGGCGGCCGGAGGTGGAGATGATGATGGTGGAGGATACCGTGGAGCTGGAACCGCGGCTGCCTAGGCGGGATTGCTCGTTGGGGGAGAGAGCCACCAATATCTCACAAAAAGGGGACAAGGGAACTAGAACTTCATTTCATTGATTATCCTATACAAGACACTAAGGGTCTACTTATAGAACCCCCGGGTGGCAAACCCGTAATTACACGATGATGCATAAAATATTAAAAATACATAAATATTAATATAATACGACTTGACTCCTAATACGACACCATACAACGTATAATATGATAAACGGCGAAAGATCCGAAACTGATCTGTAACATGTTCCTCTTTATATATTGGTCAACTGGCGTGGTCTCTGCACCCATCTGACACCCTCAAACAACCTAAGCATGATAGTCTCCGCATGCACTCAAGTGTAAATAGCCCTTCGAACGCACTCGTTGCCTAACTCTCGTTCTCAACAAAACAAATGTATATGCGGAGCCCGATGTTATCATCATCTCCTTCTAATTAATCACAAGAGCTTCTCTTTTCCTCATTCCAGTCACATCTTCAGGCGATCACACGACTTCGTTTGTAGATCAACTCTGCGTGACTCCAACCCACATGATCCCAATTTCTCTCACACTCGTCCCTGCTACAAAATCAGCCTTAGTTACCTTTCTTAGATGCACGCTGCTGCTCAGGAACCTTCCTAATCACCTACCACGTATTCCACAACCCCAACGATTGTCCTTCACACCTTCGACCGATAACCACCTTCTACTCTAGAATCCAACTATTTCGGACACTCTCCACCACAAACTCCTCTATTGCATGCCCTTCACCTGAGCAATGGTTGCCCGTGATGAAAAAATAGTTCACATGATCGCCACCCTCTCTTAATGCATGGATCGCGTTGAGACTACCTCACCAGCAAATTGTCGTGCAGGAGATTCATGTCATCCAAGTTGATCGCCCGACATCACTGTCGACGACTTTCTCAACCCCAAATCAGCTCACTGTAGGCACGTCCACTCGGGCAATGCAACAGAGCTAGACATCATACTCCAATACACCTTAAGCCTCATTCCATGTCATCTTCGTCAACTCAAAATTCTTATGTTCAACAACACCGACCCTTCAGGGTGGATTGCTCACACTGTGTAATTTTTTGAATTGTAAAGTCTGAACAATTAGAACATGCAAGTGTCCATCATCTAAATTGAAGGAAATGTTCTCCACTAGATTTGTGGACATGCCAAACAAATTCATACTTAAATTGGACACACATGAAGGAAGAATTGTTTTATCACTACGACACTCGTTAGTTTGGTAAGAAATTTGAATACCTCTGCGTCATCTGTTAATATGAGTCAATGAATGCTTACATTAAAAACTTCATTAAGATCAACATTCATGTGCCCAATCTTACTATTGCACATTACTTGGGCTATTTCCTTCACTGCGACACTCATGAGTCTGGTAATAAATCTGAACACCTCTGCGTCATCTGCAAATATGATTCAATGAATGCTTACATTGAAAACTTCATTGAGATCAACATTCATGTGTCGAATCTTACTATTGCCCGTTACTTGGGCTATTTCCATCACTACGACACTCATCAGTCTGGCAAGAAATCTGAACACCTCTGTGTCATCTACTAATCTGAGTCAATGAATGCTTAGATTGAAAACTTCATTGAGATCAACATTCATGAGCCCAATCTTACTATTGCACATTACTTGGGCTATTTCCTTCATGGGTTGTATATTGGCACTCGCCTCCGCAGACACAACCCTCTACTTTGACCAAGGCCACGGAGAAAGCACACCACGTGGAAGAGAAATTACATGCCCTCTTGAACACTGCAATATCCTGATATTAACCCCCAACGAATATTCCACCATCGAAGCCTACAAAATACACAACCAAAAAATTTATTGTCACCTTCGTTGCATGTTTCAATCTTCCCTTCCCCACCCATACTCCCAACAAAATGTAACCCACAACCGCAATGCTTATCTCATCAAAAAAACTCAACCTACGTCATCATGTACTCAATTTTCGCTATAAGCACTCATTTTCCCTTACACATAAATGTATCAATAAAGAACTCGGCATGCTCTATGGCACCATAGATGAAGACATAACCATCTCTGATTTTGATGCCCTTGAATGTGATGATGATCACACTTGACTTAACCTTGAGGACGAGGTCAATTTCCTAGGGGAGTATTGATATGTGACGCATGTCAAGCCGATCAAGACTGAGCAAAGGCAACTCAAAGGATTGAGGATGTGGGAAGCAGGCAATTTCTATAATTTTATTGTTCATTCGTATATTTCATTTAAGAAAGTATTTTGTTTTCTCTGCACAAAGAGATGAGTGTTTAGAGAATTCTTCGTGCTTATTTTGACCTATGGGAATATAATGGATCTCTTGAACTTTGGCTTGTAATGCATCTGCTTCGTATTGTTTCTCTTCTGGTTAGTCGACACAAAAATATAAGTAGGTGAGAGACAAGACTTGAAAAGGAAAGTAGAATGAGAGAGGGAGAAACAGAAAGTTGGAGGACATGATAGAAGATGTTGAGATTAGTAGAAAAGGTAGGGAGGTTAGGGCAGCCTGGTGCACAAAGACATCCCCGAGAAACGAAGGTCCGTGGAAGGGTCCTGCCACAATGGTGAAATGTAAGCAAATCTTACCATGTATTTTTGCAAGAGGCTGCTTTCAGGATTCGAACCCGTGACCTCAAGGTCACAGGCAACACCTCAACTGGTGCGCCATGCCCCCCCCCCCCCTTCTCTAATCTCTACATTGGTAATCTCTAAAAAAGGTAGGGAGGTTATTGCAAGAAAATTGAAATATTTTAAAAAAATATTACACTGGTAATCTCTAATGATGACCTGGCGACAACAACATTGGAAAAACCCTATAAGTGTCATTGTTTATTAAAAAAAGTCAAAATATTGAGGTCTACTTCGTTGTGAATTGTTGCCCTTATCCTTTGTGTCAAGTTGCATAAGCATTATACGAATTTCCCATAATATTATCAAGCTCAGCATACTTATGATTTAATAAATTAAATAAAAGAGCTCAAGAATATTACCTTGGATAAGGATTTCCCTTTATAACCTTCTTTCCATATTTTTGCCAACTATAGCCATCATTAGCTTCATGACTGTCATCTATGGAAGACATTAATTTAGGAACTGCAGTGCTTTTTGTTGCCACGGTTGAATCCCCCAACTTATCATCATTTTTCCTATGAATGAAAAAGTGCATCAGAATAAATTTGTAAAATTAGCATGACAAATGTTTACTTCTGATTTAGTTCCTTTGAGATATTCATTCAATAAGGTTGCATGTTATGGTCATTCATAAAGGACACAAAGTTTCCTCAAATGTTCTTAAACCCCAAAAGAAATCTAATATTTACAAAAGTATGAGACAGTTAAATATAATAGTAAAATTTATAAGCTGCTTACAATAAACAACAAAATGAATTTAATTATTAGTAAACTAAACAACAAAAAACATTAATATATGATTTATAAAATGTAATAGATTAATTAGCATCACCAGATATATATGTAACCATTAAGAATCACCCAATGAATAGCGGAAGCATATGCTAACATCCAAATTTAATTTAGTTCCAAAAAGCTCATACAACAACAACACTTAAGCCTTTATCCAACTATAGTGGAGTCGGCCTTTATCCAAAAAGCTCAACAACAACAACACTCAAGCCTTTATCCCACTATAGTGAGGTCGGCTATATGGATCCTTTGTCTCCATTGTGCCCTATCTTTTGTCATAATCTCACTAATGCCTAAGTACATCATGTCTTTTCATATAGTTTCATAAATGAATAAAAATAATTTTAAATTAAAATAGTTTCTTCCTATACCATACAACATCAGTAGTAAAATAAGTACCTTTTCTGGCTTATGGTGACAGATTCAGTAGCTTTTTCTCTGCCATCTGTAATAAAACTAGCAGAAACAGTAGGAATATCTATATGTGAATCATTTCCATCAAGATTAAATTTCTGCATCCATTTTTCATGGGTAGACCCATTTCTATCAAGATTAAATGCTTTGTCTCTTGATTTTGAAGAAGGCTTAGGGTGATTATGGTCTCCCCTGTAGATAATTTCAGCTATTTCACCATCTTTCGATATCTCGACTGTTTTCTTTACAGGACAGGCAGGATGCACACACCTATAGTAAGCTCGGGGAAACTCACCTTTTTTTACGCGCTTTTGTCCATATTTCCTCCATTTATATCCATCCGAAGATTTTTTATCTTCTGTTTTCTTACTGTCATTAACATAATTTGAAGAATAATGCCTTTGTTTTGTATTACTGGAGGGACTCAGACTTCGATGAAGATTGAGAGTTGATTGCTTGCAGTTTACTTGATACAACTCTTGAGGTAGGGAGCGTGCATCTACTAATATTTGTTGATGCTCTTCATATGCCTGATAAGAAAATAAAATATCATCATATGTCACATCATCATAATTATTTGCCTTAATTCAACAATTTAGGGTTTGATTTATGAATAGTTGTTCTCTATTATTCCTGTTTGGTGTTGTATGATGTGTTAAGCCTATTTTTGGATAATGACCAATCATTTTTTCTTCCTAAAATTTTCATATTAGTTTATCTATGCATCTTATTACTGCAGGATTTACTATCTGATGATCATGCCCAAAACGCTTAAAATTTTTATTACCTTATATTCTGGGCACTACTAGGGCTCATATTGACCAGAGGCCAATGGACTTTGGTTCAGCTCAAAATAATAATAATAATATTATTAAATTATTCTAGCTCAACTAAAACTTGATTCCAAATCAAATCAATTCGAGCACAACAAAATAGTTCTGAGATGATTTGATCCAGAATTTTTTATTGATAAATACATAAAAAAGAACTCTATTTTACCTACCATATTAAATAGATTGTATATGTTCTGTAAAATTTGACTTGAATAAGCTGCGAATCAGGGTAAACTTGATATAAATTGGAGTAAACAAAAAAATGATTCAAGTTGATTTCGATTTGAGCCAAACTGTGAGCAAGATTCCATAAATTCTGAGCTTTGGTTTTCTAATAACAATGGGCGTTACTCTTTTTATCCCTCGCATATAAATGTTTTTAAATCACAACCCCCTTAACATTCTCAAATCCAATACATTCTAATTTGTTATGACAATTCTATTTGCAACACATTAAATTTTTATAGGAGAACTTATAGCCAATGCAATTTGAATCTGAATAAAGAGCAGCCCGGTGCACACAGCATCCCCGTGCAGCGTGAGTCTGGGGAAGGGTCTCACCACAAAGGTGAAATGTAGGCAAACCTTACCCTATATTTTTGCAAGAGGCTGCTTTGAGAACTCAATCCCGTGACCTCAAGGTCACCCGGCAACACCTTAACCGGTGCGCTAAGGCTCCTCTTCTAATTTGAATCTGAATAGGTGAATAAATTTCAATATGAGCTTATGTGATGGTGATGCAACCCGAGGTTGCCTCTTTACTTTATTTTTTTTATTTGTCACAATTGTGTAGCGCACGTCTTTATTGCGCATGTTTTTATTTTCCATGCTCGTTGTTAGTATTTTGTTTTATCGCACAAGTTCGTCCGTCTTATTGGCGTGACCGACCAATAAGACCCTCAATAAAAAGGTCCGTAAAATTAGAAGTAGCGTTGATTTTGCCAAGTAAGTGAGATCTCATAAAAATTAAGCTAATATTATAATATTATCAATACTTTTTATATTTAAAAAAACATAATTCTGAAATTACTATGGAATTGCATATAATTTCAGAATAATTTATTTGAGAGTTACCTAAGTTAGTCTCGTTAAGAGCATACGGGGATTAGCTTGAAAAAGAGTCACCATTAACCCTTCTTTATTTTAATTTAACCTATTCTCCTATAACTAAAATTAAAAAGCCTCCCTATTAAAACCAGCCTTCCCCCTTAGATGATGGTAGCTTGGGAAAATGGGAAAAACAGAGACTTTTCTTTTGTTCTTTTCATAACTCCCAGCCATCCTTCTTATTCCCGCTTCCTGGCCGCCACTCCCCGCTCACCACCGCCCCAGTAGCCTCGCCGGCCAATGCCAGACAGCAGTCCCTAGGGCTCCGTCGACCTATTCTGGACCTTCCTCCGACAGCTCCGGCGTTTCCCCTATTTTTCCCTCCTACTAGCCAGCCGGAACCATCGTGCGGGGCAACTCCACCTCCTCCAGAGGGCCTACCAAATCTCGGAGGCCCCTATTCCGCCTGCCATCGCCCTTCCTATAGACCCCCAGGCTGAGACTGCTGCCCCAACCTCTTCAGCAATCACTCAATCATTTTTGCCTCCTCCAGCTCTTTGTTGTCGTTGTTTACGCAAGCCCGTGGAGCCCTGTTTCAGCCCGGTACTATCCCACTGTTGACTCCTCCAGCCATACTTTATGTCCCCCATAGGTTCCGGAGATTCTTCATACATTCGGGCTTATGGTATGCCTCTCTTCCTCGCCCGCGTCTTGCTAGTGTAATATTATGCTTAATTGTAATTAATCTTTAAAGTCAGAGTGTTGCGGAGCCGAGTAAGAGGGAGGGGAGCAGAGGAATAAGAGACAAGAGGTAGAGAGGGGAGGTAGAGAGAGAGAGAGAGGGAATTAGGGATAGAGAAGAGAAAACATAACATTCATCCGAGATGGTTCTAATACAACGCTTACACGTCCTCTTATAGTGATGAGGAAAGAATACAAAAGGAAACAACTTAATTTAGGAAATACAAATTACTAAAAATGACGCAAGCAAATAAAGCAACAAATAACACCCATAATTGACACAAACAAATAGAGAAACAAATAACGTCTCGTAATTGATTAATTATCTCTTGCGGTAATGGCGGTCCCCTCCGATATACGCGCTCGACGCGTGTAAACTTTCCAAAGAGGCTCGTCGTCGTGTAGATCGGTAACAATGCAACCGTCTGGAAAATGTGTCTTGTCCTCAAGGAAGTAGTCAGGGAACTGACGGGGGAAATCATCCCTGGGGAGCCACGTTGCGTCTGAGTCAGGGCGCCCAGTCCAAGCCACCAGAACTTCGTCAGTCGTAGGGTCCCCTGGGGCGCGACATCGACGATTGAGGATCGAGGCGGGGTAGTAAGGCGCGTCTCCGGAAAGGTCGAGGTCGGCCGGAAGGCGATCCGCGGTGGCGTGCTCGCCCACCGCGCGCCGCAGCTGCGAAACATGGAAAACCGGGTGGATGCGGCTCCCGTCCGGAAGGCGAATGCGGTAGGCTACTGCTCTGATGCGTGCAAGGACCTCGAATGGCCCGAAGAAGCGGGTGGCAAATTTTGGGCATGGTCGTCGGGCCACCGAAAGCTGGCAGTATGGGTGGAGTTTGATGAAGACCTTGTCCCCTACTTCAAAAGAGAGATCCCGTTGTTTCCTGTTAGCGAAAGAGACCATCTTCTGTTGAGCCCGTCGGAGGTGGTGCTTCAAGTGATCCAAAATAGTATCCCGATCGCGCAGAGCTGATGTCAGGCTCTCCACTTGGCACTCCCCTGGAAGGTGGCGAACGATGGACGGAGGAGAACGACCGTAAACAACCTCAAATGGGGTGATGTCGGCCGCCTGGTGGTGGGCGGTGTTGTATGAGTACTCGGCCCACCCAAGCCACTTGGCCCAGCTACGCGGCTGCTCTCCCACGAAGCAGCGGAGATATGTCTCCAAACACCGATTGAGCACCTCTGACTGACCGTCGGTCTGGGGATGGTATGTCGTGCTCATGCGGAGACGGGTGCCCTGCAGGCGAAATAGTGTAGTCCAGAAGGAGCTCAAGAAGAGCGGGTCTCGGTCGCTGACGATCGATCGGGGAAACCCGTGAAGGCGTACGACCCCCTGAATGAAGCTGTCGGCGACTGTGGCTGTCATGTAAGGATGACGGAGGGGAATGAAGTGCGCATACTTCGAGAGCCGGTCTACTACGACTAAGATGCAGTCGAATCCCTGAGAGCGGGGCAGCCGGGTGATGAAGTCCATGGCGACGTCGTCCCAAATGCGGTCGGGAATAGGCAGTGGCTGGAGTAGACCCCCCGGAAAAACGGCTTCGTACTTGGCCTTCTGGCAGATGAGGCAGGCAGCCACGAAGGCTTTGACCTGTCGGAACATGTGAGGCCAATAAAGTGAGGCCGCCAGCCGTCGATACGTCCGGTACGCCCCGGCATGTCCTCCTGTCGGGGATGCATGGAACTCAGCCAGTAATCGAGGAATGCTCGGGGAAGAGGGGGCGAGGACGAGGCGGCCTTTGAAGAGTAGGCGACCATCTACCAAGGAGAACGGTGGGTGGGCGGTGTCATCTATGATGAGGGCCGTCCGAATCTTGTTCAGTGCCTGATCTGCCTCCACTTCCTTTTGAAGGGTGTCCGCGTCCTCCCACACCGGCCGGGAGATGGCTGCAAGCATGGGGTTGCGTGAGAGAGCGTCAGCTGCGCGGTTCTTCTTCCCTGGCCGGAACTCGATGCTGAAGTCATAGCCCAATAGCTTGGCCACCCACACCTGCTGAGCGGGCGTGGTAATCTTCTGCTGGAGGAGGTAGCGAAGGCTATGGTGGTCGGTGCGAACCACGAATCGTCGGCCTAGTAGGTAGGGCCGCCAATGTTGTACCGCGAGGACGAGGCCCATGAGATCGTTCTCGTATGCTGATCGACTGCGAATAGTGTCTGAGAATGCGCGGCTGAAATAGGCCACCGGGCGGCCGGCTTGCATGAGGACAGCCCCCATGCCGACGCCCGACGCATCGCACTCCACGAGGAAGGGTTGGGAAAAATCCGGCATAGCTAGCACTGGGGCCCGAACGAAGGCCTG
The DNA here is from genome assembly GCA_039513925.1 of Platanthera zijinensis. Lineage (NCBI taxonomy): Eukaryota > Viridiplantae > Streptophyta > Magnoliopsida > Asparagales > Orchidaceae > Platanthera > Platanthera zijinensis. The sequence goes on from CM077088.1 coordinate 59,074,016, forward strand.
TTGGAGAGCGGTGAAGGCGGTGGCGGCCGCTGCCGGCCATTCGAAGGTGCCTTCGGCCGCTTTCTTGAGAAGTTGGGTGAGGGGCCGGGCTATCGTGCCGTATCCCTGAATGAACCGCCGATAGTATCCCGTCAGGCCCAGGAATCCTCGCACATCACGGAGAGACGACGGGGTTGGCCATCGGATGACCGCCTCGATCTTGTCGCTATCCATCGCAACTCCTACAGCGGAGATGGTATGCCCCAAGTAATACACCTCTGGAACCCCGAAAGAGCACTTCGTCGGGTGGAGTTTGAGGTGGTGATGCTGGAGAGTCGCCAATGTTTGTCGGATGTGCTGTAGGTGCTCCTGCCACGAAGAACTGTAGACCAAGATGTCATCGAAAAAAACAAGAACATGGTGACAAAGTACCGGCCGGAATATGTCGTTCATCGTGGCCTGGAAGGTTGCTGGTGCGTTGGTCAGGCCGAAAGGCATAACCAGGAACTCGTAGTGGCCGTCATGTGTCCGGAAGGCTGTCTTGGCGACGTCGGCCGGCCGAACTCGAATCTGGTGGTAGCCAGCACGGAGGTCCAACTTGGTGAAAACGGTGGCTCCGTGGAGCTCATCCAGAAGCTCCTGGATCACTGGTATCGGGTATTTATCTGGAACAGTTGCTTTGTTGAGCTCCCGATAGTCCACACAGAAGCGCCAGCTGCCATCCTTCTTTCTGACCAAGAGTACCGGGCTAGAAAAGAGGCTCGCACTGGGGCGAATGAGGCCCCCTATCAGCATGTCGTGGACGAGCCTCTCTATCTCGTCCTTCTGCACGTGCCCATAACGATAAGGGCGGACTGATACCGCCGACATGCCAGGTTGAAGAGGGATGGCATGGTCGTGTGGCCGGGCTGGGGGTAATCCTGATGGTGTCGTGAAGAGGTCCGCAAACTCTGACAGGAGGTCCTGCATATCCGGAGGTGGTGCCTGGGTCGATGGGACCACGTCCGTGATAGACCAGAGCCATGCTGAAAAACTCGACGTCCGTTGTCCTCTGAATCGTGCGGGAGGAGACGGGAGCACGGAGTAGGGCTGCATCCCCCACCAGGCAGCACTCCTGACCGTCTTGGAGAAACCGCATCGTCATAGTTTTCCAATTGACCCGTATATCCCCCAGTGTGCAGAGCCACGCCACTCCTAGGATAGCGTCGATTCCGCCGAGGCCGAAGATGTAGAAATCCGCCGTCACCGAGTGAGAGCCCACTAAAAGGGGAACGGAGGGGCAGCGGCCCTGAACCGCTCGCCGGCGGCCATCGCCCAAACTGACCATGAAGTCTGGCGCGGGTTCCATCGGTAGTCGGAGCTGGTGTGCCAGATGAGCGGAGAGGAAATTATGGCTCGCCCAACTGTCCACCATGATGATAATGTGGCGATCGCCCAGTTTGCCGACCAATTTCATTGTTTGCGGCCCAGAAATGCCATCCACGGAAAAACACGAAAGCTCCAACTGATGGAAAGTCGCGACGCCTGTGCCGTTGGTGGCGTCCTCCTCTGTGATCTCTAGGTCCTCGAAATCGGCCAAGGTGATCTCTGGTTCGACATCGCTGATGATGGCCCGGAATTCCTTGACCGTGCAGACGTGGGTCGGGGAGTAGGGTTGCCGACAACGGAAACACAACCTTTTGCGACGGAGCTCATCGAACTCATGGTTGGAGAACCGTTGAGGGGCGGCCGGACGAGCTGGCCGAGCAGCTGGGGCAACCCGAGGGGCTGGCGGCTCTGGGGTGGTGGTCTGCCAAGGCCGCCCCCCCCCCCCGGCGGGTGTCTACCCGGAGGTGGTGTGTGTCGAGGAGCCAAATCCGCCTCTACGAGGCGGGCCATGTCCAGGTCTTCAGACACCGTCCGGGGGTGATGCGTGCGAAGCCGGGAGCGGATGTGGGGCAAGAGGCCCTGCATGAAGAAGTCGAGGTAGTGATCCGGTGGTAAGCCTGGAACATGGGTGATGAGGGCCACGAACTCATCAATGTAGTCATCCAGTGTACCGAGTTGGCATACCCCACACAGTCGTTCGATAGCGGAGCCCGAGTAGCGGGTGTCGTAGCGGCCTATCATTTCTTGCTTGAGTGCCGACCATGAGATGGACGGGTTGGTCTGGCGGAGCCATCGGGCCCAATGTAGGGCGGAGCCGTCGAGTCCCACGACGGCGGTAGAGACCTTGTCGTGGTCGGGAGTGTGATTGAGGTCGAAATACTGTTCCGCTTTGGCGATCCACCCCATTGGATCTACGTCGGCGAAGCTAGGGAGGTCCAAGGAAAGGGTCGGATGGCCAGGGGGCGGCGGGGCCGGGGTCTCCCCGATGGGCGGAAATGGTGGCGCCCCGAGGAGGGATCCGCCGGGGCCCGAGCCCGCAGATCCGCTGGTGGACGAGGCGGCGGGCGGTTGGAGTGCATCCAACTTGGCATGAAGGGCGAGGATGGAGGCGTGCATGGAGGCGACTAGGGCTTCCTGGGCTTCGACGCGGCGGAGGGCCTCAGGCCCTCAGTGGCGGGGTCCTCCTGCTGAAGATCCACAGTTGAACGAGTGTTGGGGGCCATGAGAGCGTCCGTGGAATGCGGCGGCGAACGGCAGTGGCGGTATGAGACAAGGTGGGGCTGGTTCTCCGGCGGGCGGAGAGGGCAGGTCGGACCACTTTGTTGCGGAGCCGAGTAAGAGGGAGGGGAGCAGAGGGATAAGAGACAAGAGGTAGAGAGGGGAGGTAGAGAGAGAGAGAGGGAATTAGGGATAGAGAAGAGAAAACATAACATTCATCCGAGATGGTTCTAACACAAGGCTTACACATCCTCTTATAGTGATGAGTACAGAATACAAAAGAAAACAACTTAATTTAGAAAATACAAATTACTAAAAATGACGCAAGCAAATAAAGCAACAAATAACACTCATAATTGACACAAACAAATAGAGAAACAAATAACGTCTCGTAATTGATTAATTATCTCTTGCGGCAATGGCGGTCCCCTCCGATATACGCGCTCGACGTGAGTAAACTTTCCAAAGAGGCTCGTCGTCGTGTAGATCGGTAACACAGAGCTTCCTTAGATTAAAATTATTTCCTGTTTGCCGTTAATTTTCATCACTATTGTTGTTTGATCATTTGAGACGCTTGTGGAAGAATTATTCAAAAGCTGATTACGAACAAATGTTAGTCCTCTTAAGCATGTATACAAACTCTAAGACAGTCATCATTTGAAATTACTCGGGCAAGTTTGCTTGCGCCGCCTTGTTTTAAAATCCGAACACAAATTTTACTTTTTAAAATTAAAACAGGACTTTGGAATATATCAGATGGAAAACAAATTGATAGATTATAGCAATGAACTTACAAATTTTTGTAGGATGGTTAAACTCGAAACGACATGAGCAATAGGTCTATGCAAGATACTAGGTTCCGAATTTCCTTCCGAGATTTCAATAGATTCTTTATCCATCCTGAATGAAGCTTCTTGAACTGATGTATTACACTGGATTTTTTAGGCTGATCAATATACTTCAAGAGAGTGAAAAAAACAAACCATTCACTTTTTTGAAGAGAAGAGTCATGAACTCACCTTGAGAGCTACTACAGTGGGATGATTAGCCACAGCTTTCAATCTAATAGCCTTTGGTCTGATGACATTTGCAACCAGAGCAATTGAAATAGAGGAAGCATTTTTGGGATTTGTTGTAGCAATATTATTGTTATTTTGCATGATCACAACTTGTTATGTCTTATCTTCGTGATGTTTAATCACTCAATTACGACAAATAAGCTCTCCATCTTCTCACACCTACGCTGCAAAAGTTTGAAGCAAAAAAGGAATGAATTTTATGGACTAGTTAATGAGAAATTTGTATTTAGACATCAAATTAGCAAATAAAGCACCTTCTCAAAGATGAAAAATGCCAGAAACTTCGATCACTTATAACCACAAATCACAAGAACAGAAAGCCAGTCTCTTATTCCTTATTGATGAACATGTAGGTTAATGGAAACAAGGGAAATCAAAATTGAAATTAAATGGAAAACTTTTTGCACACAAATAACATTTGATAAATATTAGTACTAATGCAACCTGATCCCCGCATGCTTTTTCTCTTCCTCTCCCTCTCCAAAAATGTAAAAAATACATAAAAATAAAAGGTAAAAAGGGATACACCAAAGAGGAAACTTCCCTTTGTCCTTTGATATAATGATAGGCGATGTCAATCTTCCTTTAAGATAAACTCCAAAAACATAAAGTCAAGTGCATGTGTTTTGAAAACACAAATCATCAACATTAGTATTGTTGTTGTTAGAAAAGCCCAATTAAGGGCCAATGTTTTTCTTCTTTCTCTCTCCTTGTATTAGTCCCACATCATGTATTAGGATTTCTCTCTTCAGTCTTCTCCTATATAAGTGTATGTATACTTGTAACTATTCATTCAAGAAGTATATACAAGCTTTGAGGCCTCTCTTTACATGGTATCAGAGCCAACCAGTCTCCTCCTTGGGTATCCGGCCTAGCCAATTTCTAGCCGCCTATCTTCCTTGCCTGTCCGCGCGGCTTCCCTTAGCCGCGGACTCTTGCGGCCCCTTTTTTTCTACCCGCCTCCAACTCTGCCTCTCTCGTGGCCTCCACCTCCTCCTTCCTACCACCTACCCTTTTATAATCCTCTCTCACGTGGGTCCACCTTCTCCTTTCCTTCTCTATCCGCGCGGGCTCTCTCTGTCCGCTGCGACCTCTCCCTTCTGTTGTCCGCTGCGGGCTCTCTCTCTCCTTCTCGCGGCTTCCTCTCTCTGCCTAATCTGCTCGAGTTCTCTACCTCACGGATTCTTCTTCTGACCGCTCGAGTTCTCTACTCGCGGCCTCTTCCTACTCGCTGATCGCAGCTCGCCGCGACCTGTCTTTCCTGCTCGCTGCGAACTGCTCTCCTGCTCGCCGCGACCTTCCTCCTGCTCGCCGCGATCTGCTCGCCTGTTCGCCGCGACCTGCTCTCCTTCTCGTCGCGACCTGCCTTTTCTGCTCGCTGCGATCTCACCTTCCTGCTCTCTACTCGCCTGCGGCCTGCCTTGTCGCTCGCGCTCTCCTCTCTGTCCTTAGCTGCATCCTGGTCGCGACCTCGATTGTCGCTGGTGTATCCGCCGAGACCGTGCGGCTATCTTCTCTGCCGACTTCTCCCTAGTCGCATTCTGGTCGCGATCTCCTGATCGCTGGTGTGTCCACCGAGACCGTGCGACTACCTTTTCTAACCGTCCGGTCTCTTCTGCTGGCCGCGCATGGCTTCCGATAATTCCGCTGCTACTTCTGCTCCACCCGCCCGTGCGGCTGTCACGGCTTCCGAACTTCGTGATGAGTTACGGATTACTACCATCTCTCTAACTGGAAAAAGGAATTTCGTCGAGTGGGTTCACTCGGTTCGTCGTGTTCTGCAGACGAAGTGTCTTCTTCACCATTTGACCCGCGCTACTCCAACTGCTCCCTCTGATGACTGGCTTCGTGATGATGGTCGGGTCCAATCCTAGCTTCTAAACTTTATGGATCCCGAGTTCTACAGGATGACCATGTATCATGACACGGCTAAGTCCATGTGGGAGGAGCTTCACGCTTTTTACTCTGGCCATGACAGCCTACAGCATCTATATGATATCATTTTCGATCTGCAGAATCTTACACCGGGTGCTCCTGGTGATATGCTCTCCTTCGTGGCTAAAGCCAAGAGTTTGGCAGAGGCTTGGATTCAACATCAGCCTCTTACTACCGATCTAACCACTCAACGAAACCAGAAAGAAGCTGTCGTCATCGCCATGATGATGTCTCGAGTTCCTCCCCACCTGCATAGTATTCGGGCTCAGATTCTATCATCCGCCACAGCTCCTTCACTGCCTGATGTTTGCTCCATGCTGCTAAAAGTCACGCCTCCCTCTGAGGCTCCTCCTGTTTTTGCCCCGGCTCTTCTTCAGCAGCCTCTTCTCTCGACCCCTCCTCCTCATGGATCTTCCACTCGGGGGGGCCAACCCCCGTCTCGGGGACGAGGACGTGGTGGTCGCTCTTCTATGAAATGCACCTACTGTGGACGGGATAATCATCTTGAAGCCACCTGCTACCGCAAGCATGGCTTACCTCATCACCTTACTGCTACTATTTCTGCTACTCCGGCTCCTACTGGGTCTTCTGCTACTGATCTTGCTACTACTACCCGCCAAGACATTGATGAGCTCCGCACCCAACTTCAACAGCTTCAGGGTGCCCTCAGCCGCTCCTCTGGTTCTGTTGCGTCCTTTTCTGCGGAAGGTATAACCTGTCTCTCTCATAATCCTTGTTGGATCGTTGATTCCGACGCTACTCATCATATTACCTCTCAGAAGCCCACAGAGTACCTACAGACGCCTCATCCTGCTTGCATCACTGTGGCCAACGGTGCCACCCTACCAGTCTCTAGCTCCGTTGCTCTTCAGCTTACGCCGACCCTTTCTCTTTCCTCGGTTCTTCACGTTCCGGGGTCTCCTTTCAATTTATTATTTGTTAGTCGTCTCACACACGACCTTGATTGTCGCATTACCTTTTCACCTTCTTCTTTTCTTATGCAGGATCGTCGCACCCGGAGTACCATTGGTAAGGGACAGCTGTTGAATGGGTTGTACATCTTGGATATCCCACCGACTCTTCTCTCTGCCGTCTCCACTGTTGATTGGCATCGCCGCCTTGGGCTGCTCCCCTTCCGATTCTCAAGCGGGCTCTTCCTGATGTACCTCTACGGGAGTTCTCTTGTGAATTTTGTATCTACGGAAAACAAAATCGTTCTTCTTTCCCCCCTGCCTGTACCAGGAGTAGTACTCATTTATCTTTAGTTCATTCTGATGTATGAGGTCCTTATAGAGTCCCCAGTATTTTTGGCTTTCGCTATTTTGTAACGTCTATTGACGATTACTCACGTACCACGTGGCTTTATTTACTACATGATCGAACTGAACTTACCTCTGTGTTCCGCGCCTTTTTACTTGAGATGCGTACGCAGTTCGCCACCCCCCTCAAAATTCTTCGCACTGATAATGCTCGCGAGTATACGGGTCGCACCTTCTCCAATCTCTGCACCGAATTTGGTGTCATCCATCAAACTTCATGTGCGTATACCCCTCAACAAAACGGAGTGGCGGAACGCAAAAATCGTCATCTTCTCGATGTTGCGCTCTCTCTTATGTTCCAAATGCACGTTCCGATCGAATATTAGAACTTTGTTGTTTCCACCGTCTGTCATCTCATCAACCGTCTTCCCTCGTCTGTGCTTAATTTTGTCTCACCCATCCAACTCCTTTATCCCTCCACCGACCTCACCTCTCTCACACCACGGATCTTCGGGTGTGTTTGTATGTCCACCTTCTTGGCCCTCCTTCCGACAAACTTGCTCCTCGGGCCGCCAAGTATATGTTTGTTGGCTACTCCCGCACTCAAAAGGGGTACGTCTGCTACTCTCCTTCTGACGGCAAGCTGGTCGTTTCTGCGGATGTCACCTTCTGCGAAGACCAGCTCTTCCACTTACCTAGCACCACCTCGTCTTCTGCTCCATCTATTCCCCGGCCTGCCATACCAGTCACGCCATCTTTGTCGTCCTCTTCCTCCTCTCCCAACGTTCCTCCTCGGGTTCCTCCACCACTTATCCGTGTCTACTCTCGTCGCCCATCCAAGGATTCTCCTGTAACCCAGCTCCCCGCTACCAGCGATACCTCGGCTACGGCAGATCCCGCTCTCGTCTCTATAGCACATCCCTTGGCCAACTACGTCTCTCTCCATCGGCTGACGCCGCCTCTCTACGCATTTGCCATGTCTCTTTCCTCTATTTCTATACCTAACACTGTGCAGGAAGAGCTTCAACACCCAGGGTGGCGGGCCGCTATGAACGATGAAATGCGGGCTCTCTGGGCTAACCAAACCTGGGATCTGGTTTCTCTTCCTGAAGGTCACACCTCTGTTAGCTGCAAATGGGTCTTTGTTATTAAACATGTGGCGGATGGCACTGTCGACCGTCTGAAGGCCCGCCTCGTGGCACGGGGCTTTACTCAGCAACATGGCCTTGATTACGAGGAAACCTTCTCTCTCGTGGCCAAATTGAACACGGTCCGCGTTCTTCTCTCCTTGGCTGTTCATCGTCACTGGCCCCTTTATCAGCTGGATATTAAGAATGTCTTCCTCAACGGCGATCTACAGGAGACAGTTTATATGCAGCAACCTCCCGGGTTTGAGACCACGGGGGAGTCTTTGGTATGTCACCTTCAGAAATCCATTTATGGTCTCAAACAGTCCCCGCGTGCGTGGTTTGAAAAATTCAGTAAGGTGGTCTGTGTTAGTGGCTTCACTCGGAGCTCAGCTGATTTTTCTCTCTTCACCTGACATCGGTCAACCGGGACTGTGACTCTTCTTGTCTACGTTGACGATATCCTGATTACTGGCAACGGCATGGCAGGAATACAACAGATCAAGGAACAGTTAAATTCCGCCTTTCAGACCAAAGATCTGGGCAACCTTCGGTACTTTCTTGGGCTCGAGGTAGCACAACGCTCTGATGGTCTTGTGTTATCTCAAAGGAAGTACTGTATGGACCTCCTTCACGATGCAGGTTATTCTGGGTGCAAACCTGCGGAGACTCCTATGGACGTCAATCACAAGCTCTCGGCCCATAGCTCTGACTCTGACAAGCAGCTTACAAATCCAGAATATTACAGACGCTTGGTCGGGAAGCTGATCTATCTTACGGTGACTCGACCGAACATCTCGTTTGTTGTGGGAGTTGTGAGTCGATTCATGCACGCTCCTCGGACATCTCATCTTCAAGCGGTCGAGCGCATCCTTCGATATCTCAAGATCGCCCCCGGACAAGGACTTGTGTACAAGCCATCCAAATCTCTCTCTCTTGTCGCGTATTCGGGCGCTGACTATGCAGGATCTATTGATAATAGGCGCTCCACAACTGGATTATGTACTTACTTTGGTGGACACCGCATAACTTGGCGTAGCAAGAAACAGACTGTGGTTGCGCGTTCTTCTGCTGAAGCCGAGTACCGGGCTATGGCTGCTGTTGTTTCTGAGCTAACCTGGCTTGAAGGCCTTCTGGGAGACTTGGGTGTTCGTCTCTCATCTCCGGCAACCTTATTTTGTGACAGTCATGCAGCAATTCATATTGCCAAGAATCCGATTTTCCACGAACGCACAAAGCATATCGAAGTTGACTGTCACTTTACCTGGGAAAAGGTACAGTCAAAGAAGATAGATTTTGAGCATGTTCCTGCTACCGACCAGGTTGCGGACATCCTGACGAAAGCTCTCTCCAGGCAGCTATACTATCATTTTTTATCCAAGCTTGGTGCCTACGACTTGTACGCTCCAGCTTGCGGGGGAGTGTTAGAAAAGCCCAATTAAGGGCCCATGTTTTTCTTCTTTCTCTCTCCTTGTATTAGTCTCACATCATGTATTAGGATTTCTCTCTTCATTCTTCTCCTATATAAGTGTATGTATATTTGTAACTATTCATTCAAGAAGTATATACAAGCTTTGAGGCCTCTCTTTACAGTTGTAACTATCGAGAGTTTTTTTTGGGGGGGAATCCCTGTTCATTATTAAGTCATGTTCAGTGTTGAATGAGATCTTAAACCGAGTTTGCTTTTTATTATTATTATTTAGAACTCTATTCATCACTATCTTCCATCTACATCCTTTTCTTCTGAATACTTCATTATAGACTTTATCTAGCCATCTTATTGATGCATCTAACAGCATTTATTATTCATGCCCAAACAACAAAATCTAAGACATCGTTTGGTACAACTTATAATTTATTCTTTAGCTGTCAAATTTTAAGAAAGGTTGTTTTATGACCACAATTTGTCATAATTTTTGTTAAAAAAGAATTTCACGAGTAATTGGCCGAGGAGAAGGGAAATGTTATTCACATTTTTCATCCAACTAATCTCCACTTTAAATGATTATTTTAATTACAAAAGAACGCAAGAAGTTGAAAACAAATGAAAGAAAAAAATTCAAAGAGACGATATGTCTAAAACTTTTCTTGGTACTGCAATTTTACTATAGTGGCACTTTTTTATTCACCTTGCTGGAAAAATGAAAGTATTCGGATAACCTTCATTTTTGAGCTCCTGTGCGGTGGGAAAAACTGAAATCTCTATTTTCATTTTCTACAGAAGAGCAGGCACATTTTTTTCACAACGGTGCTATTTTTTATAGGAGTCATCTGCACAGCTCTCCTAAATAAGGCTTTAGGCTCTGTTTAGGGCGGTGGTGACAATGGAAAAAACTATGATGGGAAATCAGTAGTGACATTAAGGCTTCATTTGGCACAGCTTATTTGCTCCGGTGAGTTGGTCAAAAACGTCATTATCATAGAATGTTTGGCAAGCCCGCAAGACAAAGATTAGGACTACTACCAAGAAAATAAACTAGTTTTGAGCATAAAATGCATGAATTTTTTAGGTGACGTTGAGCGTTCACAAACGACATTTCATGACCATTGCATTCATGACCGCCGCCACCCCGCCAAACGAACCCTAAAGCTGTCCAGAAAGCTATTTGGAAAAAAAAATTGTAGACTATTCAATGGTAATCATTTAGCGCATAAATAAGTAAATATTACATAAATCCTAAATAAGGAGGTTATAAATGGTCAGCGGAGAGAAACAAAGATTGTGAATGACTGAAGAATCACGATTGAGAAAAGAAAACAATTGCAGCAATAAAAAGGAAGGAAGACAAATCGCAAATGGTGGGGCGTGACTTTCATAAACCCTCGAAAAAAAAGGAAAAGCTAAAAGCGGAGAAAACAATTTTTAGAAGGTCATGTTGGACCGGCTCCTCAAAAAGCCCCCAAACGCCTTTCTTGAAAAAACTCTTTTGAAAAATTTCCTCATCGAAACAACCTAAAAAAGGCAATGACGGTGGAAATAAAGCTTTTCCCACCACCACCACTACCCCAAACCGAGCCTAAGGCTCCGTTTGACATGAACATAGTGGTTATGAACTATCGTTCTTGACCTCCCGGCCTCACTTAAAGAACTTCATCCGCTTTTATGTTCAAAACTATTTTTATTCTTAGTGGTGGTCATAACCATTGTCATGTCAAACATATATTCTATAACTGACATTTTTATCCAAACTCACTGGAGCCATGACGCCAACTGTAAAGATTATGCCCGGTTTGGGACGGCTTTTTTTCTTCCTTTCCATTTTCTAGAAAACATTCGCATTCATAATATTGTGTTTGTTTTCTCTATCAACCGAAAATACAGCTCATCCAAAAGGAGTTATTTTGTCTTTTTAGAAAGTCACCCGTCCTTAAAAGAAACACAATATTATAAACGGTGATGTTTTCCAGAAAATGAAAAGAAGAAAAAAACCCTCTCAAACAGATTCAAAATACTTAAATTATTAAACTTCAAGATCTTCCCCTCCAAGAATTTCTTGGGAAACAGTCATAGTCATGAAGTTCCAAAGCCAAACCGACTACCCCAATAACATTCATCCACAAATCGTCTATTGGCACGAAAAGCATAAATAAGACAATCAAACGATTCTCAATCACAGTCCTTGCCGATCCGATCCTCCAAATAGGATAAAGATAAACATTTGTTTTCGCACCTACAAAATCCACAAACTTGTTCTCGCAATCGCAGCGACGGGAGATGGGGGACGCAGGGAAGGATGGTGGAGAGCTCGGCATACAACTGATCGCCGCCGCGGCCGCGGCCGCTGCCGCCGGCATAAGTGAGGATGGTGCGGGGCTTCCAATGCTTAGATTTCTCCATTGTTTAAAAAAAGTCAGTTTTCAGTGTGAAAAGAAACAACTTTAAGAAAAACCATGAGACCGCCATCAAATGCGAGAGACAGAGAAATAAGAGAGGAGGGCGAAACAGCGAGTGGGGGAATTAGAATTGAAGCATCTGGGATTACAGAGAGAAGGATGTATATGTCTCCCTCTGCAGTATACAAATGTGTGAAAAGGGAATGAACCTGAAAAGCTTGCCGTCCCTTTGCCGACGATGCCGGCGGGAGCCTGCGCCGCTTCAATGGACCAAGCTGCGGTCTGATGCTCGGAGCCGCGCGACCGCCGGAGCTTCTTCCGCCTGCAATCTGACTCGCCGATGCGGGAAAGAGGACGAGCGCTATAGTGAGCAGCTGGAAGTGAGAGATGGGCTCGGCGTGGATGAAAAATAGAGGGAGGAGTCCTGTGGAATGTTAGGTCCGGGCCGGCCGGCGGAGAATGGTGGGTGGCTCGATATTGAGTGTCTATACTATATATAATATATATAATTTATATGTTATATTAAAAGAAAAAACATTTCAATTTTATCATGTTTTTCTATTATCGAATTTTTTATTTCTTTAATTTATCTGTTTTTTGACTTTTTCTTTAATTTTAAAAAAATTGTTCTCATGTGATAGAATCTCTTACAATAAAAATGTGTTCCATCTATTACTTGTAAATTTTCGTGCATAAGAAAAAAATGAGCAGTGGGTGGGCACTTGGGGGTTTGCGAGCGATGGGAGGGTCATCGCGTCGGGGCAGTGTCATGGTCGGAGTACTATCATGCGGAGCACTTGGGGCCCCTGTGAGCTTTTATGTTGGAGTACTGTCATGGTTGACCGTAGGGGCGGAGCCTCGTGCGTATCAATCATATATAAGAATGTAAAATATGTTATAGTTAGGGATGCCATTTTGGCCCGGGCCCGATTGCCCGGCTCGAGCCCAATTGGAAACGGACCCGGTTAGGCCCAGGCAAGGCTTAAGACGGCTCAACAGGCTCCCTTATTCGGCCAGAGCCCGGCATGGTGCTCATCCCAGCCCATCTAGGAGTGCAAATTTAGCCTGGGCCCAGTTGCTCGGCCCGGGTCTGCCGAGGTCTGGGCCCAATTAGGCCTAACTAGGCCCGGATCGGGCCCAGCCCGGGCTTAGGGGGCCTTATATATTAGTTGCATGCCCGACCTGCTGCTCGGTCCGGGCCAAGCCCAGGCATTAGGTCGGGCACTGGGTCGGGCATTGGGCGGCCTGGAGCCTGGCATGGGCAAGGCCCGATCCAAGGCCTATTTATGGCATGGCATAATTATAAAAGCAGCACATGTGTTGTTGTCGCACATATGCTGCTTTAATTAGCCGTCTGGCATGGTATCAGGCGGCTAATTAAATGATTTTGCATAGGCTATAGCTCTAGGCACAGTAGGCAGGAATCATTACTATTGAGTATTGACTAATTATATTATTATACAATACATATATTTAATTTATAATATAATAATTATATATAATATAGTATAACTGTAATATATCTCCTATGTTAAAAAAATAAAGTAATTAATAATTATAAAAATGATCATAATTTATAAGGTCAAACAGTATTACAGTAATATAATATGTGGCTTTTAATATAAATATTTGATATTAAATATAATATGTGATTTTTTACAAAATATTTTTATGACTTTTAAAAATATCTAGTCTAAGCCCGACCCGAGCTTGGTCAAGGCCCGGTTTTCGGGCCTTCATAAACCTCCATTTCTAGAGGAGGCCCGGGCCCGGCCTAGGCCCGGTTAACTTAGGGTCTATCCTGGGACCGGCCTAGGCCCTGCAGGCCTAATTTGCTCGCCTAGCCCAGCCCAAGCCTAGGGCCCAATTTCCTAGGTTCCCACTAGGGCGTAGTAGCCCTGGTATTAAATAGTTTACGCCACAACTCCATTTATTTATTGCCCCCCCCCCCAGCATTAAGGCTCCATTTGGTTCGGCGGTGGTGGGTCGATTCGGCGGGTGGAAACGGAGTGTTCGAATCGGAGGGGGGAGGTGGCTGCTCCAAACAAAGCTTTTTGGGGCGTTTCTCAAGGCGGACGGGTGGAAACGGAGCAAATGCCGCCGGAGGTTCATTTGTTTACCCTCCTTCCGGCGGCATTTGCCCAAAACAGAGCAGCGAAATGCCCAAACAAATAGAGCCTAAATGTTGGGATGTGGCCCCAACGTTTAAATAATGGGCAGCCAATTTGTACCGACCACTCGGCTACCATTGGCAGCTCCTGCTGCAAAATTGAGTGGGAGCCAACCGGGCTCGGACCTTGCCCGGCTTGGCCAGGCCCAATCTGGTAGGCTCTCCCAGTCCCCTCTTTTAAAGAGAGGCCCGAGCCTGGTTTGTCTGAGGCTCAACTTGAGCCCGGTAGATATAAAGACCGGGCCAAGGGGAACAGACTGGGTCTGCTGGGCTTTTTTTGCACCCCTACTTATACTGAAATATTCATCTTTTACAATTTTATCCTTTTTATTATAATATTTATATATTTTTAATTGAATTTATTTTATATATTTACTTTATTTTGAAAATAATAGTCATATCTAGGGGTGCAAATTTAGCCCGGGCCTGGTTGCCGGGCCGGGGTCTACCTGGGTCTGACTGTAACAACTCAAAAATTGAGATAAATCATAATGACGTTTTTGTAATTTGTTGGAATCCCTCATCTTATAACTTAATCTCTTCTAATCCCTAACCCAAGCCAGCCAGCCCCCCCCCCTTTTATTCCCTTATCCCGCAGCCCTTCTCCTTCATCTCACTGCTCCCGCATCCCGCTGCTCGCTTGGTCTAGGGCTTCCCCGATCCCGTCTACAGCGCAAGTCGCTGCTCCCACAAGCCCCGTCTCCTGCTCCAGGCGCCGACTACTTCAGCCTCGCCTTCCTCCAGTATGTCCCCTTCTCTGGATGACAAACTCGCCTCCTCCGGCTCCTCCCTCCATGGTCGTCGCCTGTTCTGCCTTGGCCGACCAGAACTTCTCCTCCCCAAGCCGCGACAGCCTTCTCTCATAGGGCAGCAGCCTCAGTCTCCCCTCGTCTTCCTCCGGCAGTGGCTCCGACTACCCTTTGGCTGAGATTTGTGGCAAGGAACAGTTAGGGTTTCCTCCCCTCTCTTCCTTGGGCTCGGATTTGGTTCCTATTGGTAAGGGTTTCCTCTCTTCCCCCCTGATTTCAGATTTTTCTATGAATCCTATTTTGATTTCGTGTCCTAATTTCTTATACTTCGTGACCCTAGTTGTGCCCCTCTTATTTTTGTCTAGCTTTTGTGTAAGTGTGCCTTCCAGTGCCGCTCCTCAACTCAGTTGGTGGGAATCATGTGCAGTCCTCTCCGATTAAGGGTTTCCCCTATCCAAGCATCGCCAAGTCTCCGTCTCCGCGTGGAATCTCTTCTCCCCTCACTCTTGAGGGAGGTAAATTTCTTAGCCCTCTCTTGATCTAGTTATGTATCGAATCATGTCTATGTTAGTGTGATGTTAATTTGCTATGTCGCTTTCATCGTTCTTGTACAGGTTCAAAATAAGGTTCCTGTTTTTGCTAATGTCTGTTAGCATCCTCCGTTAGATTCAGCCTCCTTCAGGCAAGTAGAGATCTCTCTCTCTTGCAACATTGAGTTTATTTTATTATATATATTCTTTTAACTGATTGGTCACATTCTTGAATACATTGATATGTCAAATAAATTGATATCTCAAATGCTCAATCTGATAAGTTAATAATTTTAGGGTTTGATATGTTTAGGATTACATGAGTTTGTGATCGTGGATAATCTTTTGTTTGGATATTTGCTTAGAATGACATGTGTTAGGGAACGGACGTGATTTTGGATTGGATTCCCACTTAAGATGAATTTTCGGCTCATTTGATGAATAATGGGAAGACTAGTAGTTCTTTTTTAGCGTGATCAGTGATTATTATGATGATAAATGTCACAAATTCTTGTTAGCAAATAAATGAATGATGTTTTATATAAAATATTCAGATCATATCCATGTTTACTTGAAAGATAATCATGTGTTGTAGTGGATCAGTCTAAATGAATAATTGGTATCCCAGGAAATGATGCATAGTAATAGTCATACCACTCATAAATACTTGAATCCCGCAAAATATATTGCTCCCTATCCATTTTTATTTTTGTCATCGAATCTTGTGTCAATGAAGCTTGTGTCATCGAATCTATTATCATCGAATCTGATTTCTTAGGTCTTTTCTAAGACTTGAGCGAATATTGCTCAATAACTCAATTCCTCTCTTGACGCGTTTATGAACTCTAATCTTGTACAGCTGAATCGCTAATTTTGTATTAGGTCTTGATATGTTAGGAATCTCTTAAATCATGAATCTTTAAAGCCATCAATGTCATAAGCAATCAATGAAAGGTAGTGTTAAATTGATGTGATGCTTTGACTCGAGTTTCCGCTTGACTGACAACGGAAACCAACAAATGGTCATAGCAAGCACAACCATTTTGATAAGACGTGTATTTAGACTTACATTAGAATCTTGTGCATCAAATAAAACACTTTCACCTTTCACTGATTATAGCTAATGACATTTCTTGATCTGTCTATATGCTGTACTTCGGAGTAGTCTGATAAACTAACTTGTTCTGTTTAGTTATTTTATTTGCTTGTCTCGAATAGTTTTGCTTTATGAGAAACTGGTACACTCATACTTTTCTACTTTTGTTACTGTTCTATACTTTATTTTTCTCACTCTGCTTATTTCAATGTTCTGATGCTTTTTCTTTCTATTTTGGAATTGTCTTAGTGTTCGTGCAGCGCCGCTAGATACTCGAGCTCGATCAACTTTAAGATTCAGGTTCTATGTTTACATTTCTTTTACTGTCAAATTTTTTTTTATGTAATAATTACAATCAAACATTTTCTCTGGTATCATGGACAACTGCTAGGCTATTTAAATATTTATGTACTAGAATTTGAAATTAATGCATGTGCATCTTTTGTTGAATCATAATTGCATGAAATTTATAGTAGTACCCTGTAAAACTATGAATTTTTACAAAACACATGTGCATTTAAAATTCACATCATTCTAAACTAAAAAAGCTTCCGCAAATAAATAAAAACAACCCATTTTCTCCAAAAATTAACTATTTTAAAACTATTTTCAGTATTATATGCATCCGCCTTAGCAGGCATAGTTTTCTTTCCGCTCATGCATGTGGCATCACAGCCCGCCCGAAGCACACTCTAACTTATGTCGAGACGGGTCGCGATAGGTTGTATCAGAGGGAGGTTAGAGAGGTTGGTTCAAAAGATAAAATATTTTCTAAATATCACTTATTTTGAAACTTATTTTATAAATATATAAACATGCATCATTCGTTCACTCAGCTTGTCATTATTTGTTGTTCGCGGCCAAAACACGCACACACTCACTCATAAGCATGAGTAGTATGCACACGAATGTTAAGGGGTTATTGGCAAACTTAACATTTTTGTGCATATGAATTTCCACTATGATATACACCGCTTGCGAATATTAAATTGTATGAGCGGTTTAATATTTTCAAGTGCGGTAACATTAGAGTCCTAATATGCATGACATGTTAAGTGATATATGCGCTTAACATGACATGTGTATCCATTCATTTGCATTCATATCATAAATCATTGCACAAGTGTTAAGCCAAGAACAACAATAATGATTGTACACACATGGATTTATTATCTGCTTGACATCGCACATGTTCTCATTGTTGCACTTGCATGATTATTACCTACAGTTGTCCAATGAAAATGGTGTAATTATTACATAATTTATGTACCTGACAGTAGAAAAATGTGTTAGAATTTCTAATTTCTAGTCCCCGATATTTGTAATTAGTCCTTCCTGTTTCGCGTGCCTATCGACCTTATATGATTCTCATGTATATTCTTCTAGATAACTTCTGAGTGTCAGCAAAAAATGAGTTTTTTTTCTTGTGAATTGCTCTATTGTATTTCTTCAGCGTTGATTGTGTTCTTCCATCTCTACGATTACTCGCTTCTGTAGACAATCAATTGTCATCGAGTCCCTTCTCTTCAATGTTCTATCTTTGCTTCGTACAAAGAATTTCTCGCTCTCAAATCCTTGAGTCTTACCTTTTAATTTCAAACTAATTAAAGCAATTCTTGTGCTCCTTAAAGCCAATCTTTTGTATCTGTATGAACCCGCTAAGTCTGAAGAGTTCTCCTGCGAGCTTATATCTGTTATGCATTGCAAGTATCTGCAATATTTCTCTTAATTTTGATAAGCCTTTGCGCTTATTCTCCTCTCTGTTTCTTTGCATTCATAGTTAACTTTTATGCCTTGATCTCCAGACATTGTTGGAATGAATGTCGTCTGAATCTTCGTTGTTTTTGACCTCATTCAGAGATTCTCAGAAAGTTTCGGGATGAAACTTCCTAAGTAGGGGAGAATGGAACAACTCAAAAAATTGAGATAAATCATAATGGCGTTTTTGTAATTTGTTGGAATCCCTCATCTTATAACTTAATCTCTTCTAATCCCAAACTCAAGCCAGCCCCGCCCCCTTTTATTCCCGTATCCCGCAGCCCTTCTTCCGCATCTCGCTGCTCCCGCATCCCGCTGCTCCCGCTTGGTCTAGGGCTTCCCTGATCCCGACTCCAGCGCAAGTCGCTGCTCCCGCAAGCACCGTCTCCTGCTCCAGGCGCCGACTACTTCAACATCGCCTTCCTCCTATATGTCCCCTTCTTTGGACGACAAACCTGCCTCCTCTGGCTCCTCCCTCCATGACCACCACCTGTTCTGCCTTGGCCGATCAGAACTTCTCCTCCCAAAGTTGTGGCAGTATTCTCTCCTAGGGCAGCAACCTCAGTCTCGCCTCCTCTTCCTCCGGCAGTGGTTCCCGCTACTCTTTGGCCGAGATTTGTGGCAAATAACAGTTAGGGTTTCCTCCCCTCTCTTCCTTGGGCTCATATTTGGTTCCTATTGGTAAGGGTTTCCTCTCTTCCCCCCTGATTTCAGATTTTTTTCTGTGAATCCTATTTTGATTTTGTGTCCTAATTTCTTATACTTCATGATCCTAGTTGTTCCCCTCTTGTTTTTGTCTAGCTTTTGTGTATGTGTGCCTTCCAGTGCCGCTCCTCAACTCAGTTGGTGGGAATCATGTGCAGTCCTCTCTGATTTAGGATTTTCCCTATCCAAGCGTCACCAAGTCTCCATCTCTGCATGGAATCTCTTCTCCCCTCACTCTTGAGAGAGGTAAATTTCTTAGCCCGCTCATGATCTAGTTATGTATCGAATCATGCATATGTTAGTGTGATGTTAATTTGTTATGTCGCTTTCATCGTTCTTGTACAAGTTCAAAATAGAGTTCATGTTTTTGCTAGCGTCGGTTAGCCTCCTCCGTCAGATTCAGTCTCCTTCAAGCAAGTAGAGATCTCTCTCTCTTGCAACATTGAGTTTATTTTATTGTATTTGTTCTTTTAGCTGATTGACCACATTCTTGAATACATCGATCTGTCAAATGAATTGATATATTAAATGCTCAATCTGATAAGTTAATAATTTTAGGGGTTGATATGTTTGGGATAACATGAGTTTGTGATCTTGGATAATCTTTTGTTTGGATATTTGCTTAGAACGACATGTGTTAGGGAACGAAAGTGATTTTGGAATGGATTCCCACTTAAGATGAATTTTCGGCTCATTTGATGAATAATGGGAAGACTAGTAATTCTTTTTTAGCGTGATCAGTAATTATTATGATGATAAATGTCACAAATTCTTGTTAGCAAATAAATGAATGATATTTTATATAAAATATTCAGATCATACTCATGTTTACTTGAAAGATAATCATGTGGTGTAGTGGATCAGTCTTAATGAATAATTGGTATCCCAGGAAATGATGCATAGTAATAGTCATACCACTCATACATACTTAAATCCCGCAAAATACATTGCTCCCTATCCAGTTTTATTTGTGTCATCGAATCTTGTGTCAACGAAGCTTGTGTCATCGAATCGATCTGTTATCATCGAATCTGATTTCTTAGGTCTGTTCTAAGACTTGAGCGAATGTTGCTCCATAACTCAATTCCTCTCTTGACGCGTTTATGAACTCTAATCTTGTACAGCTGAATCGCTAAATTTGTATCAGGTCTTGATATGTTAGGAATCTCTTGTATCATGAATTTTTAAAGTCATCAATGTCATAAGCAATCAATTAAAAGTAGTGTTAAATTGATGTGACGCTTTGACTCGAGTTTTCGCTTGACTGGCAACGAAAACCAACAAATGGTCATAGCAAGCACAACCATTTTGATAAGACTTGCATTTAGACTACATTAGAATCTTGTGCATCAAATAAAACACTTTCACCTTTCACTGATTACAGCTAATGATATTTCTTGATCTGTCTATATGTTATAATCCAGAGTAGTCTGATAAACTAACTTGTTCTGTTTAGCTATTTTATTTGCTTGTCTCGAATAGTTTTGTTTCATGAAAAACTGGTATACTCATACTTTTCATCTTCTGTTACTGTTCTATACTTTACTTTGCTCACTCTGCTTATTTCAATATTCTGAGGCTTTTCCTTTCTATTTTAGAATTGCCTTAGCGTTCGTGCAGCGCCGCCAGGTACTCGAGGCCAATCAACTTTAAGTTTCAGGTTCTATGCTTACATTTCTTTTACTGTCAAATAATTATATTATGTAATAATTGCAATCAGACATTTTCTCTGGTATTATGGACAACTGCTAGACTATTTAAGTATTTATATGCTAGAATTTGAAATTAATGCATGTGCACCCTCTGTTGAATCATAATTCCATGAAATCTATAGTAGTACCCTGTAAAAACATGAATTTTTACAAAATACATGTGCATTTAAAATACACACCATTCTAAACTCAAAAAGCTTCCGCAAATAAATAAAAACAACTTGTTTTCTCCAAAAATTAACTTTTTTTAAACTATTTTTCAGTATTCTATACATCCGCCTTAGCAAACATGATTTTCTTTGTGCCCATGCCTGTGACATCACGGCCCGCCCGAAGCGCACTCTGACTTATGTCGAGACGGGTCGTGACACTAACCCAATTAGGTCTGGGCCCAGGTCGGGCCTAGGGGGCCTTATAAGCCCCTCATATTAGCTACATGTCCGGCCTGCTGCCCGACCGGGGCCAGGCCCAGGCACAGGGTTGGGCACTAGGCGGCCTGGAGCCTGGCCTGGGCAAGGCCCGACCCAAGGCCCATTTATGGCCTGACATAATTATAAAAGCAGCACGTGTTATTGCCGCATATGTGCTATTGTCCCACATGTGCTGTGTCGGGATTTGTTATACGACACAAAAGTTATGCGCAGCGGAATTAGGAACAAGAAAACCCAAAAGAAATACGGATCTTGCGATGAACATTGATCAAGAAGTAACATTGCAATAAATAAAATTATACCTTTAAGGGATTGAGTCAATACTCAACCAAGGTGCTCCGAAGAAGTCCAACGAACGCTAACGGCTGGAGTTACGAGCGTAGAATAGTGTACACGCCTCTACGGATATCCACACGAGCACGGAGAACCTTTAGACTCTTATCACACAAGATCTAAGTTGGAAGAAGGGATGTTCTCAACGTCTCCACGGTTTGCTAGAACCGTTAAGGGAGAGGCGGCAACGACGAAGATGAAGCCTTAGGAAACACTTTCCGGCGGCTACTGTAGATCGGCGAACGGTCGACGACGAGAAGTAGTTCCGTCGGGAAGAAGACCGCCGGAACTATTCCACCCTAGGCGGAATAGTTCCGTCGGGAAGAAGACCGCCGTTATCGGTATCGCACGATTAGGCCGTAAAACAAACAGTAAGTCACTCGGTTTACTGTACATATCATATATATATAGGATACCGAAACAACCGATACCCGCAGACCATGCGGAACTGGACTTAAAAGAATTAAACTAGAGGAAACAGAATTTGTCGTGTATAAGGCGATATTCGACGAATCGACAATACTCGACGAATCGATGATACTCGACGAATCGACGACATTTGACGAATAAGTCTAATTAGTCGAAACTGTCATTACGATACTCGACGAACCCAATACAGATTCGTTGAGTCTATCATGACGATACTCGACGAATTCTAACCCATTTGTTGAAACCTTAATCGATACTCGACGAATTTTCCTTAGAGTCTTCCGACCACTTACCTAATGACTCATATTCACAATATAGGTCCAGAAATGAAAATCATTCACATCCACAACGTCATAGACTTGGTCCTTCACTCATATCGCATATGGGCAAGGCCAACACAAATCTTTTCAACTTCTCCAATACTCTTATGTGCAGCCTCATATGCTCATATTATGTTGGCAGTGAGATTAGATGTTTGATCACTTCCAAATCACCATGGTAACACCAACATGTTGTTGCCGCACATGTGCGGCTTTAATTAGTAGGGATGCAAATTTAGCCCGGGCCCGATTGCCTGACCCGGGTCTGCCCGGGTTTGGGCCCAATTAGGCCTCAGTCAGGGTAGGCCCAGATCGGGCCCAGGCCGAGCCTAGGGGGCCTTAAAAGGCCCCATATTAACTGCATGCCTGACCCGTTGCCTTGCCTGGGCCAGGGCCGACCACTGGGCGGCATGGAGCCTGGCCTGGGCAAGGCCCGACCCAAGGCCCATTTATGGTCTGACATAATTATAAAAGCAACACATGTGTTGCTGCTGCACATGTGTTGTTGCTGCACATGTACTATTTTAATTAGCCGTTTGACATGGTGCCACGCGACTAATTAAATGATTCATGCCTAGGCTACAGCTATGCATAGGCAGGAATCATTACTATTAACTAATTATATTATTATATAATACATATATTTAATTTATAATATAATAATTATATATATAATATATTATAACTTATATATAATATATCTCTTATCTTAAAAAATTAAAGTAATTAATAATTACAAAAATGATCATAATTTATAAGGTCAAACAGTCATATTTATATGACTACTTGGCTTTATTTTAATTAAATTTTTTTTTTTAAAATTAAAATTTAATGCATGATTTTTTTTATAAATATTTTTATGACTTTTAAAAAGATTTAACCCGAGCCCGGTTGATTGGTACCCCCTAATTTATAGAAAATTATGTTAACTTTCGCGCACCGGATCGTAACTCCCGCGCACCGGATCGTAACTCTCGCGCACCGGATCGTAACTCCCGCAAACCGGATCGTAACTCCCGCACACCGGATTGCAACTCCCGCGCACCGGATCGCGTAACCACCGCGCGGCAAATCGCAACCGCCGCCGCCGCCGCCGCCGCCTTTACGGGCGGCCGGCCACCCATGGCCGGTCGCCACCCCCCTTGCGGCCACGGCCAGCCTCCCGCGGCCGGCCGGCTGCCTTAGCTGGCCGCCCGGGGCCGGCCGCTCCCGTACGGCCGGCCCCACAAGGCCGGCCGCCCACCTTGCGGTCGCCAGCCCCGGCCGGTCGCCACCCCCCTTGCGGCCGGCGGCCGCGGATGGCCTCCCGTGGCCGGCCGCCTCCCTTTGTGGTCGGCGGCCTTGGCAGGCCGCCCGGGGCCGGCCGGCCCCGTACGGCCGGCGACCGCGGCCGGTCACCCGAGGCAGGCCGCCCCTTGCGGTCGGCGACCCCGGCCGGCCCCCTCCGTACGGCCGGCGGCCGAGGCCGATCACCCGAGGCCGGCCGCCCCCTTGCGGTCGGCGGCCCCGGTCGGCCCCCTCCATGCGGCCGGCGGCCGCGGCCGGCCTCCTCGCGGCCGGCCGCCCCCTTGAGGCCGGCGGCCGCGGCCGGCCTCCTCGCGGCCGGCCGCCCCCTTGCGGCCGGCGGCCGCGGCCGCCCCCTTGCGGCCGGCGGCCGCGGCCGGCCTCCTCGCGGCCGGCCGCCCCCTTGCGGCCGGCGGCCGCGGCCGGCCTCCTCACGGCCGGCCGCCCCCTTGTGGCCGGCGGCCGGCTGCCCCCTTGCGGCCGGCGACCGCGGCCGGCCTCCTCGCGGCCGGCCCCCCGTGGCCGGCCTCCTCGCGGTCGGCCGCCCGTGGCCGGCCGGCTCCTCGTGGCCGGCCGCCCCCTCCCTCGGGCAGCCGCCGGCCGGCGCGCCTCCTCCGACCACCATCGTGGGCCGGCCTTCTCTCCACCGTCCAATCATGGCAGGCCATTACGGCCCTCCGATCACCACAAGCGATCACGACCCTCTGTTTGGCGATTAACCACCGTAATCACCGTAACCACCTCTGAAACCCTATATAAGCACCCCTGATAGTTCATTTCAGGAGATCCGGCTTCATTCTCTCCTTCACTTTCTCTCTCTTCAATCCTACTACTCCCCAGAGCTTCTCTCTCTTCTTTCCTCCTTCGTTCCTCTTTCACTCACTAACTTAGCAGGTTCTCCTGCGAGCGCCGCCCAGAGAAGGAAGGAAACGAAGTGTCAGGGAAGGCAACCCTCCTCAGTCTGAGGGATAAAGTGCAGACATCCTGCGGAGCGCATTCTAGAAGAGCAAGCACTCAAGAAAGACACACGTAAAAGTGCACGAACTCCTAAGTGGTGACCTGTCACCCAAGGAGAGCTCTCTCAACTCCCCAGTATTTATAACAAGGCGCGACCTGTCGCCCTCGCATTCTCTCTACAATAGCATTGTAATAGAGGCAAATAGTGGAGTTTGGCTGGCACAGACCCGACCACGTGATTTTTTCGCCTTTCTGGGGTTTTTCACGTTAAAGTTGTGTGTGTACGATCTCTCTTTTTCTACTTTGATTGTGTGCATACTCGATCGCCCGGGGCTAAGACGGACCGATCCAGAACCGATCTACCGGGGGCATTGAGCGAACCGCAACACCGGTCAAGGCCCAGTTTTCGGGCCTTCATAGATCTCCATTTCTAGAGGAGGCTCGGGCCCGGCCTGGACCCAGTTAACTCAGGGTCTGGCCTTGACTCAACAACAAAAAAGTCCGGGCCCGGGGGGCCAGGGCCCTGTAGGCCTAATTTGCACGCCTAGTCAATCCCTTCAATTTTTACTAGCATTTTCTTTTGGCGAAACAAAAAAAATTACATTGTCTATCTTTCCTATTTTTTTTGCTTTATACATCTTTTGCATTTCTTAAAATTATGTTTAATTTGTGCATTTTGTTATTTTCTTAAAATTTGTGACAATGTCTCGATTTTTATTAAATTTTATAAACTAAAAACTTTTACAGAGAGTGAACATCCAATGTACTGTCATATTAGGGCATGAAAAATCTATGTACAACTGCTTGTAATTATACAAGTGTTAATACATTTGGTCATTGTTACCAAGTTAGCAATTGAGAGGAAGATACATATTTTTTTTTCTTTGAGAAGGCTCTTCTCACTAGACTTATAGATTTGTTGAAATTTGCCAATACATAAATTAAAAGGATGGATGAAATTGGCATAATGAATTACACAAGGTAGTCATCAACAAATGAAGATTCATGTCTTAAGGCTCCGTTTGGCACCGTGGTGGCCGGCGGTCATGAACATGGGGGTTAAATTGTCCTTCGTTAATGTCCACCTAAAAAATTTCACCCACTTTTATGTTCAAACGGATAATGTTTATTAGGTGATCGTTAACGAATAACAGTTTAACTCATGCGTTCACGACCGCCACACCATGCCAAACGGAGCCTAAGTTTTCCTCCTACTTACACTGTTAAATTTAGAAACAACATTTCATTCTATGTTTTCTTATCTTTAGCTAGTCAAAAGAGTGTCTAACTAAGAATTTAGAGAATCTATCCCTCTGCAACAAGCCACGACCATATAATAGGAACAATGCGAAGAATTTCAAATAAAACAAGCTAATCAAATGCCCAATTCTTTCTATTAGTGAAGAAAGTTCTGTTGTAATTTTTAAGAGGCAAGGTGCAAAACACCTTAAGGCAACCTGTGTTGCATCATCACTGACACGCAACACGCGATACGACACGACACGACACGACACGACACGTGACTCGTCTATTCTCCTAAACTACTAATATTCGACATTTTCGGACATGTTTGTTAAATTCATATTTTATAATTATAGAAATTGTAAAATACTAATAAATAGACAAGAAATGAACAAACTTAGCATATAAAAATGTAATATTCATGCTTACATATTATATATCGTCTAAAAAGATAATTGATTCCATGTCTGGCTCATCCAATAAGAGATTTGCAATTTCCAGCATATCAACATCTTCGAATGCATCAAAAATATCTCCAGCAATATCCCACATCTTTGTTTCTCCCTGTATATTGTGGATTTTTTCTTCAAAGTAGACGTAAATTGATGTGTACGAAAATCAGATCTTCTGTACGCTTTGGTGTCATTCTATTTCTCTTCATTGAGTGCGCAAAAGAATATGTACTCCAATTTCTCTCCGCGCATGATGATGAAGATGGTTGTGCAAGAAGTTTTAAGGCTAAGCTTTGTAGAATAGGAGCACTTGCTCCATGAACAACCCACCAAGTCTTGGAATCCATAAAATATCTGCTTTGAATTGAATCAAAATCTCTAAAATCTCCATTTATGTATGCAAAATTTGCACATTCTAAATTCACCCGTGTCCGCTCCTCAATATCCAGAAAGTATTTCCTAAAACATTTCTTTGTTTCTTGAATTATCTCATTATCCTTGTATGGAGAAACTTTTGAAGGATCTTCGTTGAGCCATTGTTCATTTTAATGCCTAATTTATAAAGAAACACAAGTATTAATAACATAAAAATTATACATTAATATAAATATAAGAAACACACGAAAAGTTAGAAATTACTTTAGCTTCAAGGCATGTGCTAAGCAATGAAGAGGTGTGTTATTTTTTGGCCAACGATCAAGTAACATTGCTTGAACAATATCATAAAAAGTTGATTGCTTATCTAACCTTTTAACCTCATGATCATAATAGCTTTCTTCACATTTTCAATCATAGAATCCCACATCTCATAGACTAAGTGAAGGCAAGGCTTATCAGTGTCACAAAACCTCAACATATCATAAATTAGAGTCGTGAAGGATAGGATGTAATCAATAGAGACTCACCATGAATTATTTAGTACTTTTTCCTTCACAAACTTTGCTTTTCCTTGATTATCATCTTGATAAATATTTCATTTCTCACAAATCATCATGCTTTGGAGACCATTTTTAATGAGCTTAAATATTTTTAACATAATAATCAATGAAGCAAATCTTGTATCAGCAATGGATAACAATTTTAAATTAACAAACTCATTGTAAATTGCTAATCTTATGGAATGATTCATGATAAAAAAATTTACCTGCAAAATATCAGAAACAATTTCAAGTTAACATACTCATTGTAAATTGCTAAGCTTATGGAATGATTTATGATAAAATTCTTTACCTGCAAAGCATCAGAAACAATTTCTGAGATCCAACTGCATTTCAAATAAACATCTTGATTGACATCCGTATTCTTTGGATCACATATATTCTTCAATGCAAGATTCAGAGTGTGCACCACACAAGGAGTCCAAATAATGGACTCAAATTCTTGTTCGATAAGTTGTCCCGCAGCCATGCAATTAGCAACATTATCAGTTATAATTTGGACAACTGTCTCATGTCCAATTTCATTTATAACCTCTTTGAATAGGTTAAAAATAAAATGCATATCTTTTATCTCACCCGAGCAATCAACAACCATCAAAACATTGCTTCTCCATCACTAACTACAATGAAATTAATAAGTGATAGTCGTTGGGAGTCACTCCATCCATTGCTCACTAGGCTAACACCCTTCTCCTTCCACATATTTTTGATAGGAGCACACAATCTATCGATATTTAATTTCTCCTTTTGTAATAAGGTTGTCCTAAGCAAATTGTATTTTGGTGGTAAATATCCCGCAATATTATGATTTGCCACATAAGTAAAAGCGGATATTATGTATGGATTCCTTGCTGGATTAAACGTAAACCTACTGAATAAAATATTCTCGCAATCTCATAGTCTAACTATTCTCGTTGACCACAGTTAAATGCGTTTTCAAGAGCTCTCCCTCTTGTATACCTTTTCCAATACATTTTTCACTAAGCATTAGAAAATGTGTTCTCACTCTAGCTTGTACATGAACTTGTAAAACTTTTTTCACAAAAATTACACTTCAAAGATAAATTGCCTCCCGCCTCACCAATAGTAGTTAGCTTAGTGACAAACCTCCATAATGATTTATTTGGATCATCATCAACAGATATAGGCTCTTGTGAACCACTATTACTATCCTTGTTTAAAGACATTCTACAAAAAGAGAACAAATATAAGCTCAATTGAGATAATAATATACATTAAGGAAGACATTATCTAATGTTTTGATGTAGCATACATCATATTTCCTATATTATCATAGAAAACATCTTCTTTCATCAAATCAATCAGAACTAACATCACAATGCTTTTTCCACATTATAAGAAATATGATAGGAAATAACACTACTATATAATCACAATGCTTCTACTGCCTGATAGGAAATAGAATA
Source organism: Platanthera zijinensis (assembly GCA_039513925.1). Taxonomy (NCBI): domain Eukaryota; kingdom Viridiplantae; phylum Streptophyta; class Magnoliopsida; order Asparagales; family Orchidaceae; genus Platanthera; species Platanthera zijinensis. Next base: position 59,102,348 of record CM077088.1, read on the forward strand.
TGAACAATGTAAAAATGCACAATCGAAAATAAAAAACCAATCTGGGTAAAACGTCATTCAAGGGATCATATTCATGTCGATGAAGACCAAACTGTGTAGAAAGAAATTACCTGAGAGGAAGAAGGAATCCTGAACTTATTGATCTTCCGACGTGTTGCCGAATGGTAGAAGAAAGTGCTCGAAATAGGAGGAATCAGGAAGTAGAGTTGTCCCTAAATAAAGACGAGGATTAGGTAGGGGAAGTAGATTTAAGAGTATACGATTTACCTTGGAAAAGGAAATGGAGGAGTAGGAAGTGGAGATCTATACCTGAAGAAGCGCTGGCGGTGGCCGCAGATTGATGGTGGTAGAAGCAGATCGATGCTAGCGGTGGCCGCATATCGACGATGGTCGGTGAAGAGGAAGCCAAGCGTAGAACCGCAGATGCCCTAATCGGGAAGAAGGCGTAACACGAGTTACAAGAGAAAATGGAATGCGGGAGGCAGAATAAATAAATAAGCGGATCACGGGACTCGCGTGTCCAATTTAGCAGGACACGCGAGTCCCAAATGAGTTCGTGTCCGGAACTTCCGACACGCGTGTCCGAGCGTGTCGTCGTATCAGACGCGTGTCAGAGTGTTCGACACCGACACTCTGGCCATTTTAGAGTGTCGGTACTTCATAGAAGGCAACACATCTTTCATTTCAACTAGTTGGGGTAGTTGAAAACATTTTAGTAAAGTTATAAAGACCTTAAGGTCAACTTATATTTCCTCTTAGTAACTGTTAGAGCTATTTTGCATATGTAAGAAGATACTTTGACCATAAGCGTGGGGAATAAGTTTGTCTCACTCCACAAGGTTATTATAATAGCATTCCCAATATTAACTCTTCTCTTGTTAATTCTAATCATTTTGAAGTAGAATTGGCGCAGAGCAAGATTTGGATTTAAGGTATTATTAGGGTAGTCAAAGTAAGCATCTAGGAAATGTTCATGGAATTGGACAAGTCGTTAAGGACTATAAGAATTTATATTAATTGAGCTGAAAAAGAGGACGAATTTATGTTTGTCGACATGATTTTGTATGTGTGAAAGTCGCTTACAAGCAATTTTTAAATTTATGTTTGTGTGTGTTTGTTCACGTTGAATTTTTCATTTTATTATATGCATCAATTTGGTATTCCTTTGCTTTCCTTGTGTGCTTAATTTGCTTGTGAGCTTTGTTTGTTTTGTTTGATTGTGTAGGATAACATGGATATGAAGTCGCACATTGAACTTTAAACTCCATCTGATTCACTTGAAGAAGTAGATATATACCAAATCCACATCATTACATCTGATTCCCACGAGACATTGAATATCACCAAATCCTAGTAATACCATTTATTTTCCTCACTGTTATTTTGCATTATTCATATAACATTGAGGACAATGTTAGATTTAAGTATGAGGAATCGAATGTATTAGTGCATTGCATTGGGTTGTGTACTTGTACAACCCCGTGTTCGTCGAAGGGACTCAAGCAAGAAGGTGGGTCGACCCCGGCCCGCGCCTCCTAGGCGGGTCGCCCAGGCGGGCCAGCTTGGCCCGCGCCTTCCCAGACGGGTCACCCTTCGACCCGCACCTCCTAGGAGGGTAAGCCCTGCCCACCTCTCCTAGGCGGGTCGGCCCTGGGTCACCCTCCGACCCGCGCCTTCCCAGGCGGGTCAGCTTCGGCCCGCGCCTTCCTAGGCGGGCCGCCTCCAACCCGCTTCCCCTAGGCGAGCCAGCCCCGGCCCGCGCCTGCCGCCGAGTAGAGGCATTGAAGGGCTACTCGCCCAGTCCCTAGTGGGGGGATTTCTTACCATTTTCCCCTGCAAGTTTGCCCTTAGCCAGCTAGAACGGCGGAGTCTCGTTGTTGACAGACCTGGGTGGACTGCGCATAGCTTGTCAGGACAGCGAAGTTTGGCTGTTGGTAGGCCAGCCCAATGGGCTTTCAGTAATTTCAGGCCAACAGAGGTTAGTTATTTGCAGATCATCTTCGAAAATCTATAAATAGGACCAAAGGGGTACCTCAAAGGACACACTTACTTGTCTCCGAGTTTTCTAGTGCCTTTTGAGGTACCTTAGCCCGACATTTGGCTAAGGAGGGGAAGCACACAGTGATCTTCCGGGTGTGTGGTGGGACCTCCACGCCGGGCCCTTGGTCTAGTCCTTTACTCTTTTTTCCTTGGTTGTTTTTCTTGCAGGAGCGAAGTAGGTGCGCGACCACCCCTTCCCCAAGGGTGAACTCCACAAGAGACCGATTTTCGGTTTCAACAGTACTTGTATGATTTTTTTTTTGAAAGATACATATTTTGATGATAGCATGTTTATTTAGCTGAAGTCTTTTGCAGGTTTCGAAGAAAATATTTTATTTTAAAAATTAGAGTAAGTGTTGTGTGCTCAATGATTATTGTTATGGAAACATGAAAAACACTCCTCAATATATATGAGTGACAAATATAAAAAAATAAAGCTCAAAACCTAACACTCCCCCTCAAGTTGGGCTTGTGATATCTGTCACACCTAACTTGGACATAATGTTACCAAAACAACTATGAGAAAAAGTTTTTGTAGGAACATCGACTAGTTGTTCATCGGAGGGGACAAACAGAGTGATAACAACTCCCCTCACTATAATTTTCTTGATGAAATGTTGATCGACTTCCACATGTTTAGTGTGGTCATGCTGAACATGATTGTGAGCGATGTTAAAAGCCACCTTGTTATCAGAGTATAGCCGGATGAGGCCTTTTCCACGAATCCCAAGTTCGAGCAAAAGAGATTGAATCCGCATTCCTTCACATATTCCCTGGGTCATAGACCTAAATTCTGTTTCAATACTGAATCTAGCAACATGTTTTTTGCTACTTCAAGTCACCAGATTTCCCCCAATCAAGATACAATACCTGGTAGTGGATCTATGATCATCAACTGGCCCTGCTCAATCACAATCTGTGAAAACTTCAATGGATAATTCTTCATCTATGAAAATGTCAATGGATAATTCTATGTTATGAGAGAACAAGATGCCCCGTCTAAGAGAGGTTTTGAGATATCTGAGAATCTGATGGGCAACATCCAAATGGTGTGATTTAGGAGCATTCATGTACTAACCAATAACTCAAATAACATAAGATATATCTAGGCGAGTATGAGATAGGTAGATGAGTCTTCCCACCAGTCATTAGAAGCCACTGATATTTGTGACAGGTTCTCCGCCAGCCTTCCCCAATCTATGGTTCGCTTCAATGGGGGTGTCAACAAGTCTACACCCACTCATCCATGTAGTCTCCAATAGGTCAAGGATGTACTTCCTCTATAAGATAAAGATATCGTGCTTGGATCTAGCAACTTCAATGCCAAGAAAGTACTTGAGGTTCCCAAGATCCTTTACCTCAAATTAACTAGCCAAGCTTGTCTTCTGTTTTTTGATTTCTTCTATGTCATCCCCAGTTAAGACAATACCATCCACATACATTATCAACACCGTCAATTTCCCTTGTTTGTGTTTTATAAGTAGGGTATGATGAACATTACTCTGAGTATACCCAAATGTCACCATTCCTCATTGGAACCTTCCAAAACAAGCCCACAAGGATTATTATAGGTTGTATAGAGCCTTCTTCATTCTGCATACCTTTATCTCAAATATCTCAGAGGTAAGAATAGGAGGTAGAGACATATAAATATCCTCTTCCAAATGTCCAAAGAGGAAGGCATTCTTCATGTCCAACTGACTGAGACTCCACCCTTTTACTGACAGCACATGAGAGCAAAATACGAATAGAATTCATCTTTGCCACAAGAGCAAAGGTTTGCTGATAATCAATTTTGGTCGTATGGGTGTATCCTCTGGCCACCAACCTAGTCTTGTAACAGTCCATAAGGCCTTGGGAGTTTTGTTTCACCTAAATAATCCACTTACATCCAACCATGATCTTGACTTGAGGATGATAAATATGGACTCATGTGCAATTCTTCTCAAGGCCTATCATCTCTTCCTGTATAGCATCTTTCCACTTATGTTGCCTTGAGCTTCCTTCTCTGAAGAAGGTATGGAAATGGAGGATAGAGAGGTGACAAAGGCTATATGCTGGGAAAACAATAAGACATAAGTCACATAATGAGATAAAGAATGTCAAGTGGAAGCATGGTTACCTTGAGGTCTGGTAGACAAATCAGGCGTGGATTCTGGTAGATTGTGCAAAAGCTGACTATTTGTGCCCCTTTGTTGACCAGTATAAACCTATAAAGGAGGAGTAGGGCGAGAAGGCAAAGCCGGCGACAAAACCACAGGTGGGATAATAGGCTGATATAGAGGAGATATAGGCAAGGGAATGGTGAGTGAGCTCACTTCCTTGGTAATTAACAATCTCCCCCTAAAGAGAGCTCTCGTAATAGGACTCTAATTCATGGGAGATGACATCCATGGATACAAAGGACTTGCGGGTCACGAGATGAAAACTCTTATACCCTTTTTGGGTGTTCGAGTATTCAATGAAGACACACCGAAGCACCTGGGGATCAAGCTTGGAGGTGTGGTGCACATGGACAAAATACACACATCTAAAGATATAAGGGGTGAGCTCAGTAGAGTAGATATTGAGAGCTTCTAACTCAGTTATGTGGTTTAGGATACGAGTTGGCAGGGGATTAATAAGATTCATAGCCGTGAGGACAACGTACCCCCAGTAGTATTTGGGTAGGTGCGTGCAAAGTAATAAACAACGAGCAACCTTCAGGAGGTGTCTATTCTTTCGCTTAACGACCCGATTCTGGGCAAGAGTGCACACACGGGAAGTTTGGTGGATGTACCCAAGTTACAAAGGTAGCATTCAAAGTGAGATTCAATGTACTCACGACTATTATCACTTCAAAATACTCGTACATTGTCATTGAATTGTGTGGTTATCATTTTATGGAAATGCTGAAATAAAGGAAAGACATCAGATTTGCTTTTCATGAGATAAACACATGTGCACCTGTAAACAAGTTGATAAAAGTGACATACCATTTGCACCTAGAAATAGAAGCAACCAGTCTAGGGCCTCAAACATCAAAATAAATATTCTCAAAAGGTGTAGCACAAGGAGGGTACATGTGAGGAAGAGAAGTCTGTTAGTGCTTACCCAGTTCACATACATCACAACAAAAAATGTTAAAGACATATGACAATATAACAAGAAATAATAATTTCATAACAGGGATAAAGGAAAGTCCAAGGTGACAGTGCCAAGAATCCAAAGTAGAAGACGATGCCACATGAAGAGCACGCGAAGTAGGAGTAGGAGTCGAGTTGGAGGGGTCAAACAGATACAGTCTATCACACAATTTACTTGATCCAATCACTTTTCCCATTGTTTAGTCCTGAAAGATACAATAAGAGGGGGCAAGTTACCGAACAGTGCATAGAGTTAGTCAATTGACAATTAGAAAGAAAATTTCAAGTAAATTTAGGAACATGAAGAATGGACGAGAGAGTGAGGAAAGAGCAGAGAATGGTTCCTTTGCTAGCAATAAAGGAAAAGGTACCATCAGAAACACTCACTTTGTCATTACCCGACAACAGAGAGTAGGATACAAAACCTGAAGCAGTGTCAGTCATATGATCGGTGGCTCTGATGTCGATTATCCACTGGGTGGGGGCGGCTAGTAGTAGAATGAGCACCTGGAGGCCTTTAGTGGGTATATGAGGAGGATGAAGTAGAAGTCTTCAAAGGACGGTCGTGCATCAAATGACGAAATGCAGGAATTTCGTCCGAAGAGAGTGTTGGAGGGATTGCCAGAGAGGACGTATCATCAGAAGCATCAAGAAGATGGGCAGAGCAGGACTGGGGATTACAGACCAGAGAGCGACTATAGACACGATCACCATGAGTAGCAGGACCCCCTCTGGGCATAGGAAAGTCGTGGAGCTTGAAATAGGTGTCCCTTGTATGACGGATCTTCCCACAATAATCATAGATCAGATGATCCTTCTCCCCAGACTTGCGTAGTTAGTCACGAGGAGGACGACCACTAGAGCGAAAATGAGCGGCAAGAGCAGAGCCTTCCGAGGTAGGGTTGGTATGTAAAATTTGGCGACGATCAAATTCTTGCTGAACATGACTGTAAACCTTTAGTAAATAGGGAAGAGGAGATTGCCTAAGAATCTTAACACTAATTTGATCAAAGTCATGATGCAAGCAATGGAGAAACTCAAAGATCCAATTATGTTATTCACGAGCCCAAACAAGAAACGTCTTCAGGGGAAATGAGAGTGAGCGCATTAAAGTGATCATACTCTTGATATAGCTGAGTAAACTCCAGGTAATAGGACAAAAAATAGAGATTACATTGCCACAACAGGAAAATCCAACGACGAAGTTGAAAGATCTGAGCAGCATTATTCCCGCAGGAATAGGTAGCCTCGTCGCGTTGCCAAATAACAACGGTTATGCCCAGGAATAGATGATGCCAAGCAATGCATTCCTGCATGGAGTTGAGCAATCAGGACATCACCATGGAGTTTTCGGACTCTCATTTAGACCACTCAGGAGACGTCGAAGCAAGAGCACGTGTAGTATCATTTATATATCCAAACTTACGATGGCTCTTTAGGGCAAGAGTAATAGAACGAGCTCATGACAGATAGTTGATGTCATCAAGTTTCATAGTAGTGATCTGAGGAGTTCCATGATTTTGGAGAGGGCGGTCGGAGCCCAATGCGGATATCGGGGAAGTGTCAGGAGAGAAAGGGGGAGATTCCACACTCTCCATATCAACTCGAGGATACAAATCATGGAAAAGCACACACATGAACAAAGGTGCACAATACTAAACGTTGATCATAAAAAGAGGCAGGAGAAGCAAGCCCGACGAGTTTCTGAGCCATAAACATTAATAGAGGGACCAAGGAGGGGTTCATCCCCGCAAGAAGGATAAGAACTAGACGCCTAAAGAAGAGATCGAGCCTACGAAGGCATTTAAAGAAGCAACAATGGCGTCCAGTGCCCAGGCGGAGAGAGAAGGAAGAAACGGGAGAGAGGGAGGCTCTCCTGGCTAGCGACTGGGCCTCTCCTGGCTGGCGACGGGGCAAGAGAGAGGAGAGAAACCGATAGGAGCCTCTCCTGGCTGGCGATGGGCGAGAGAGAGGAGAGAAACCGACAGGAGCCTTTCCTGGCTGGCGATGGGGCGAGAGAAAGAGAGGAGAGGAGTCGGGAGAGGGGGGAACTGGGCGAGGGCGGTGCGAGCGGACAAGATCGATTAGGGCACCACAAGCTCTGATACCATGTTGAATTGAGGAAAAAACGATTATAATTATTGAAACATGAAAAACACTCATCAATTTATATGAGTGACATGCATACAAGTCAAATAAAATAAAACCAAAAACCTAACCGATATTTAGTATGAGCGCATTTATCTCAATAGATATGAACTATTTTCATCATTAGATAAAATTAGAAAAATATTGAATATACACTTAGCAAGTAAATAAAAATATGACGAAAATTTTCAAAATTTTATGCTTTCATTTTAAACATGATCTTGCAATTATTACAATATATCTTGCTTTAGAAGTTCAGAGAACAAATATATTCATGAGGTTACTACATGTATCTCATAATTATTAGCTAGAACTTAGCCAATACATTCTCAAAGTGATACATGACTTTGACTCTTATATTTAGGAAATTATTTAGGCCACCTTTGAATATAAGTTTAAGTTTTTTGAGCCTAATCATAAACATCATATCCACTAGTCACCTTGTTTTGAGCCTAATATCCTTTTATTTGAAATTCCAAGTATATTATCGCCAAAGCTTATTAATTTAATTAATCCTAAATTTCACAACTAAAAGAATAAAGTTCTATAAAAATATAAAGGGATGGAGAAAAATATTTATAAGTTTTAGAAAAATTATGCACCTCTTTTATGTGAAAGTGGTGAAAGAAAAAGAGAAAGACAGAAAATTATGTATATATTTATACATAAAAATAAACGAAGTGAGGAAAATATGTGTTGAACCATTTGTAAAAATATCACAAAAGCAGTAAAGGTCACAAGAACACTCAACCAAATCAAGCTTAAATAAACTAGCACACCAGAAGAAAAGAGAAGCGTGTATTATCAAACTTCTTTACAGCACGACGCAAACATTGCGAGACATGATTTGACAATGTACCCAATGGAAACAAAATCAACAAGCAAGAGTAAATCGGGCGGACTGATAACAGTAACCGCCAAAACCGTCTGTCCGCAAAATGGTGTCCGCTGAAGCCGCCAAGTCGTCAAACCACAACTTAACCGTGCGGACACCCCATTATTGAATGTTGAAGAACTCTGCCCGCAACTGCAAGTCGGCTAACCACTAAATCGCCTAGTTACCATAAACCATGAACAAGCCGCTACCGAAGTGAACAAAGTCAAATTGCCAGAGGCGGACTGACTTATTGAACTTGGAAAAACTTCGTCAAAGAGAAACCGCTTGTCCGCAAGTCGCGACTTGTTACTCAGTGGTAGCCGCACAGTCTGCAAATAACAAAACCGGTTACTTTCTTTAAGTTACGCGAATAAGAAAACCAGATCGTAAGTTTTAACCCGAGCTTCAACACCTACTGTTCATGTTAATATATGTTGAGCCGAGGACTTCTATTTATAGGTGTGAGGAGAAGTGTCGTCACCACCCATAACAATAGGATAACCGCTCATCATCGTGCAGCTAGCCCCACTAGGTCGCACATGTGTGCAAACACAAAAACAGACCGCATGAGACAATCTAAAGTCATTGCAGACTCCATATCCAGTCCGCACAAAGCACGCAGACTCGGCGAACAAGGAACAACTGGACTTGGCACAAACCATGACCAAGTCCAAACCTTCAGCGGTCTCTAGCGTGGACTCAACATAGGCAGACTCCGTAATCAACGAGCTTAACACCATGTGGACTCCACAACCAGACCACGCACTCGGCGATCTCTGTAGTCTCCAACCAGTCGTGCCACCTAAATAAGATCAACACACATAACCATGTCGATCTCGGCGAGCTCCAGATAAGTCTGCAACATGTCGGACTCGGCGAACTATAGATGAGTCCGCAACAACCTGTGGTTAGACAACCCTAACCGCACGGATCACTAATGGAGCTTGCAGATCCAAACCGCAGAAGAAACCGGCATCCCGCCAAAAGCTATCCACCAGGACGCGGCGAGCTCTACGGATTGTGCAGTCTGCCCTATCAGACCGCCCACACCATTTCATTCCCACTTCAACAATTTTAACACTCTCCCTTGAAGTGGAAAGTGGAAATTGTAACGTCCCAATTCGCGCTAGGCCCCTTGATTGCGTATTTGAGTCAAGGGGGCTGTGGTGAGCCCAATGGGGGATGTGGGTGAACAGGTGCGGACGTGCGGGAAATGAGGAAAACAAGGCAAAACAGCATTTTTGGCTGACACGGGTATGGACACGGCCGTGTCCATACCCGTGTGCCTTATAAAAATAGGTTTACCAGTCAGAGAGGTACACGGGCATTGGGACACGGGCGTGTCCCTAGCCGTGTGCCAAGGACACGGGTTGGGACACGGGCGTGTCCCTAGCCGTGCGCCAAGGACACGGGTCGGGACACGGCCGTGTCTCTACCCGTGTGCCGCAACCCTGACCCGGCAGAAAGTGGTTCTGGGAGGAACACGGCCCTAGACACGGCATGCCACACGGCCGTGTCACCTGAACACGGGTAGGAACACGGCCGTGTGCCTACCCGTGTCTGCGATGTATAAAAAGGAAAAAAGTTGGGAAACCCTAGCATTTCATCTCCTTTCTTCTGCCCCGAAATTCCTGAGAGGGTTCTTAGCTGGAGGAGGAGGAAGAGCTTGCCGGAGCCATCCTTGGAGGAATCAAAACGCCGCCGCCGTCAAGGGAAAAACAATGCCGCCGCGAAGGAGTGCGAGGCTCATGGCCGGCCATGGTGGTACCGCTGGACTTGAGGTGAGCTTCCTCCCCTCTCCCTTGGTGCTAGATCTATAGCTATTTTAGGAGAGACATCGACTCCATAGAGTCTTGATGGTGAGGAGAAGAGTTCTTAGGTTAAGCCATGCCTAGGTTTTCTAGGCTTAGTATTCCTCAACCTTCTCATCGTTCAAAGTGGAGATGAGAGGGATTTTTGTTGAGGGTTTGGCTTTGAAAGGAGGAATAAGGTTGGGTGTGATTTCTGGAGAAGTTTATGCGAGGTCGTTGCAAGGAAGAAGATGAACGGATGCCGTTCATCTCGCCTTAAGATGCGTGCAGAAATCTGATTTCTGCACGCAGCGACCTTCGTGGCCAATTTCGGAGGTGTTCTGGCCAGATCTGGGTGAACGACTTAACACAAAAGTTGTAGCCCTTGAAATTACCTTTCCAACGAGTGGTTGCTCGTTTCCATGCGATACCTGTAGCCACGGGAAAGCTGGTTCGAGTCCGCTGCGTTCGGGAAAATTCCTGTACAGGAAACTGTTTCCTGTACGTGTTCGAGTTGAATTTCTGGTAGGTTGCGACCAGATCTGGGCGATCGACTCAACACGAAAGTCGTAGCCCTCGCGAATACCTTTCCAACGAGGGGTTGTGCGTTGTGATCGGATTCCTGTAGCTCCGGGAATCCCAGTTTTAGTATTGGGCTATCCTATGTTAATGCACTTGTTAATTTATAATGTTAGCTCTCTTGCAATGATTGTGATTTACTCATTTGATATCTTGCTCCCATATATCTATAATGTTGTTGTTACTATAATTTAGCATGGTTATTCATTTGGTTGTGTAATAACGTATAACCATGTATTGGTAGAGAAATGGGTTGGATGGGAAGGCTAGATATTAGGAGTTGAGATCGGTATAGGATATACGTATACAATTTGGTGTTGAATATATCTATTGTGCGTAGTGTTGAGGTGAAGTTATTGAATAGGTGGGCGTGAAAATGATGAACACTATGTGAGGAGTATTTTGTAACCGTAATCCGAGCCCAAGGGGTTATTAATAACCGATGCTTAGAGTTGAAGTCTCCCTACGGGTAGCATCGAGTGAGTTGTTTTGGGGCATGTAATGTGCGACGATTCATCGTGTCGCGATATTGAGATAATGACTGTGGCAGGTCTACGGGTTCGCCAGTCGTCACACCGATGGGAGCCAATGGGTAGACCTTGGGCGGTAGGGTTAGATACTTGGTGTCCATAAACCGAGATCTCCTCCGCGCCATGAGAACGGTTGGGCTTGCACCTCGTGTGCTTCCGAGGTTCCATCCGGTTCGAAATCAAAGGCCAGGTTGGGCTGTGTTCTTGGTGCACATTTACCCAAGACCCCTTCTGAGCCGTAGTACGCAGGTGAGCTCCGCTGTTGTGTTCTTAGCGTTGAGGCGTACGGGGGCCTAGGATAGGTAGTGTGATACCACCTAGTAGTGGAGACGCCCGCTCCACTGTCGCCGTCTGGCCACGACGGACGACGCCTGAGAGGTTAGCTACCTGCTCGAAAAGTGGGAACTTCAAGTCTGTGTCGACATAGCAACTTGTATGTGCGTGCGCATGAGTCGGTCATACCATAACATTCATATCATGTCATTCATTGCATACACAAGATCCTCACCGTATAAGTTTGTATGGGCACTCCTATACGATGAGTTACTTTACTGTTAAGCCGATCCTTAACTTATAAGTTTGTATGGGCACTCTTATAAGTTAAGTTACTATTCTGATTAATTATACCTGCTGTCATATACTATTGATATTTGTAGAACTGCTAGTTGTGTAGCGTAGTTTATACTCCACTATTTTTACAGTCACCTGCTTGTTTACTTGCTTATATATAATCATATTGTACCTTGTTCCTTTCTCCGCCCGGTGCCGAGGAGTCGCCGGGGGAGTGGATGTGAAGTCACTTAGTCTTATGACTAACGGTTGCTACGTCTTCCTTTTTAGGAGGAAACCCCGCAGGTAGAGCAGCGACGGACTATGCAGCAGGACAGCCAGGCCCGGATGATAGGACCTGAGGTGGTGGTGCCATCGGCACCGTCAGTGACAGTCGTGAGTGTTTTCATGTAGCCGTTTGGCAAAGCATTTCTAGACTCTTGTTCTTTTTGTACAAGCCTGTTGTGCTTGTTATCTTCCGCTACTTTTGGACTTTAACTTAGCTGTGAACTGAACTGCTTTTGCTTTTACTTTTCTGTTATGGTTGGGTTGGCATGTTTGTTGTGATATGGATTGTAGCCGGCGGAATAGGCGTCTTGTGGTAAAGGCTAACCCGTGTGTTAGTGCTACCGCAAGGCGGCTATTTCGGGCATAAGACTCCCCTCGTGCCGTGTGTTGTGTTCCGGGAGGGGGGTCTTACAAATGGTATCAGACTTAGCCGATCTTCACCTACAGCAGTCAGGTAACAATGGGCCACTCCCGTTCGATTAGTCGGTTTGGGGACAAACCGACTTAGCGGAAGCAGTGGTGTGCCCATATGTAATTCACACTAAGTTGTCCAACTTTGACATTAGTTTTAGCCAACCTGACCCTAATTTGTACCTTGCGTATAGGTCCCAGCGCAGGTGGAGCCGGTTGGGGGCACTCCTACCCCTTCCGTTCCTTCACAATTCCAGCAGTCGGAGCTGGGACAAACGCTGTCAGCCATATTGGATGCATTTAAAGCCCAGCAAGCTCCGGTGCAACAACAAGCGCCAAGCTCCAACTGGTTGAGCACCTTCCGTGCCCTGTCCCCTCCTGCCTATCTTGGGACAGAATCGCCGGTGCGCACCGAGGAATGGCTTGATACCGTGCAGGAATTGATGGCTGGCATAAGATGTCCGAACAGCATGGCGGTGACATTGGTAGTGTCGCTGCTAGAGCTGCACGCCAAAAGGTGGTGGAAGTCCCTCATGGGCTCCATCTTCCAAGGGCGGTTGTACACGGACATCGGTTGGAACGAGTTCACCGAGGCTTTTCTGGATCACTTCATCCCTTCTTCTGCTCGGGATGGACTTGAAGAAAAATTTCTGCAGCTGAAGCAAGGATCGAATTCGGTAACGGAGTACCAGAGGGAGTTCCAACACCTCGCTAGGTTTGCCGATTCCTATGAGTTGGACGATAGAGGCTACGCGAAGCGCTTCTACAAAGGGTTGAGGGACCCCCTGAGGCAGGCCCTTTTGTTTATAGCCGATGGAAGCCTGGCAGAAATCATTGACATGGCAAAGAGACTGGAGGCGGACCACATGGGATGTGGCAAGAGACCCGCGGAAGGAGTAATTGAAGTCGGCCCTAGTAATAGAAGGCGGAATGATCATGGCAGAGGAAGGGGAAACCACAGAGGCGGTCGGTGGGTCAACCGGAACTATCGGGTGGAGTACCCAATTCCGCAACCACTAGCTTTACCTCCACCACCGCAGCAGCAATATTATCAACAACCTGGGGGCCGACGTGAGGTGATATGTTTTGAGTGCAACCAACCGGGGCATGTCCGACGAGTTTGCCCGCGATTGATCGGGGATGCTCCTATTGCTCCCCCTCCAGTAGCTCCACGGGGGCGAGGGCACATGCGTGGCCGAGGAAGAGGACCACCAGGGAGAAATCAAGGACATGCGCGGGAGCATGTATTCGCATTGGATATGACTCAGGAGAGAAATCCGCAGGAAGTCATCACCGGTACGTGCAAAAATTTATTAATATTATATGACTTGTTAGATTTATGATACAAATGATACGCGCTATTCTGAATAGTGATTACCCTTTTGGAACCTAGGCACTGTCGTGGTTAGCGGGAGACCCGCCTATACGTTATTTGACACGGGTGCGTCTCACTCGTTCATTTCGGAGGACTTCGTGAAGGACTTGGAGGGAGTGCAACACTTCACGGGCATTACTCAAAGGGTGCGCCTTCCGGACGGCTCTGAGATGACGTCGTCAGCAAGTTGCGATTTCGACACCCTTATTGGAGGAAAGTTCTTTGAAACTCCGGCTACAGTGTTAAGAATCCCGGAGTTCGATCTCATCTTGGGCATGAAGTGGTTGGACTGGCACCACGCCAGGATCAATTGTGCGGAGAAGCAAGTTATGTTGAGGCATGGAGACTCGGAAGTCATCTTCCAAGGTATTAAATTCGCACCCCGTAAACTATTATCTTCAATCCAAGCTATGAAATCTCATATGGAAGGGGACGAGGTCTATGTAATCTGCTTTGAGTTGAAGAAATTGACATTAGAGGTCAAGGATGTGCGGGTGGTGCGAGAATTTCCCGAGGTATTTCCCGAGAAATTGCCGGGACTACCCCCGCATAGGGAAGTGGACTTCCAAATCAAGCTAATTCCGGGTGCCAAGCCCGTCTCGCGAGCTCCATACCGAATGGCTCCGAAGGAACTTGCAGAGTTTAGAGTCCAGCTTCAGGAATTGGTGGAAGCAGGGTTCGTTCGCCCAAGCTCGTCGCCTTGGGGAGCGCCCGTTTTGTTCGTCAAAAAGAAGGATGGCACCCTGCGGTTGTGCATTGATTATCGAGAGTTGAACCGGTTAACGGTGCGGAACACCTATCCCCTACCGCGCATTGATGAGTTATTTGATCAATTGGTGGGATCGTATTGGTTCTCCAAGTTAGATCTGCGTTCGGGATATTATCAGCTGAGGATACAAGAAGATGACATTCAGAAGACGGCGTTCAGTTCGAGATATGGTTTGTATGAATTCACCGTGATGCCGTTTGGGCTCACAAACGCCCCTTCCGCCTTTATGAGCTTGATGAACAAGGTGTTCAGCCCTTATTTGGACATCTTTGTCATCGTGTTCATCGATGATATCCTAGTCTACTCCAAGACTGAAGCAGAACACGCCGAACATCTAACTTTGGTGCTGAGGAAACTAAAGGAGCACGCTTTGTTTGCCAAGTTCAGCAAATGCGAGTTTTGGCTTCGAGAGGTCGCGTTCTTAGGCCATGTGATTAGTGGGGCGGGGCTAGCAGTAGATCCGGCCAAGGTGCGGGCCGTGAAGGAGTGGTCGCCATTGAAGTCAGCGGCCGACATACGGAGCTTTCTTGGACTTGCCGGGTACTATCGCAAGTTCGTGAAAGGCTTCTCGAAGATCGCCCTTCCCCTTACTACGCTGACCAAGAAGGGTGTGCCGTTTGAATGGACACCCCAGTGTGAAGCTGCATTCCAAGAGTTGAAGGACAGATTGACGACTGCACCCATCCTAGCTCTTCCATCTGGGAAGGAGGGCTTTCAAGTTTACACGGATGCGTCGTATCAAGGGATGGGAGCTGTGTTGATGCAGAATGGGCATGTGATCGCTTATGCTTCAAGACAGTTGAAGAAGCATGAAGCCAGCTACCCGGTGCATGATCTAGAGTTGGGAGCGGTGGTATTCGCCTTGAAGATGTGGAGGCATTATTTATATGGCGTCCACTGCGAGATCTACTCGGATCACAAAAATCTGAAGTACGTGCACACCCAAAAGGAGTTAAACTTGAGACAGCGGCGGTGGTTGGAGTTCTTGTGCGACTATGAATTCACCTTGAACTACCACCCCGGGAAGGTTAATTCCGTAGCTGATGCCTTGAGCCGAAAGGCACCGGGAACGAGCACTGAATCCCACTTGATGAGGATGGAGTTAATCCGAACACTGCAAGAGATGGAAATCACTTTGGTCTTTAAGAATCAACCGGAAGAGTATACAGAATATTTGGCCGCGATGAGTATAGTTTGCAACATACGAGACCGGATCCGGACGGAACAAAAGAAGGATGCGGCTTTAACCCCGGCTTTCAAGTCAATGGAGGATGGGATTACGGAAGAATACTCCCTAAAAGACGGCCTCGTCCATTTTCGTGGCCGGCTTTACATCCCCGAAGGCGACAACATTCGGGAGGATATTCTAAAGGAGGCCCATTGCTCCAAGTACTCGGTGCACCCGGGGATCGCGAAGATGTACGCCGATTTGAGAAATACAATGTGTTGGCCGGGCATGAAGAGGGATGTCAAGTACTTTGTTACTCATTGTGTGGCCTGCCAAATGGTGAAGGCAGAGTGCCGAAGCCCCGGTGGAATGCTACAGTCGTTGCCCATCCCCGAATGGAAATTTGAGGACATCTCCATGGACTTCGTCCACGGGTTACCTCGCTCGCACTCGGGGAATGATTCCGTGTGGGTGATAGTTGACCGGTTGACCAAGGTAGCCCGATTTATCCCAATGAAGAAGGAGGCGCAGGTGGGCGTCCTAGTGCGTCTCTTTGTGGAGCAATTTGTGCGGTACCATGGCGTGCCGAAGACGATCGTCTCCGATCGGGATGGCCGGTTTACTTCAAGAGAATGGAGGGCTGTACAGGCTTATTTGGGCTCGCGCCTTACCTTTAGCACGGCCTTTCACCCTCAAACGGACGGGCAATCTGAACGAACCATCCGAACATTGGAGGACCTTCTGCGGTTGTGTGTGCTAGATAAAGGAGAACCATGGGAGAGACTCTTACCTCTCGTGGAGTTCTCTTATAATAACAGTCATCAAGCCAGTATTGGAATGGCACCTCATGAAGCTTTGTATGGAAGGAGGTGTAGAACACCCTTGTCCTGGGTGCAAGACGAAGATCCGAAGACATTGGGAAATGAGTATATTGATGACACGGACGCGGTGGTTAGGTTGATCCGGGATCGAATGCTAGAGGCTCAAAGCCGACAGGCGAAATATTACAACGCAAGGCACCGTATGGTGGAGTTTCAAGTGGGTGATAAGGTGTTCCTGAAGATTCGACCGATGCACGGAGTGTCGCGGGTACGTGGAGTCAAGAAGCTCAGCCCAAGGTATGTCGGGCCCTATGTCGTAGTGGAAAGGATTGGCCCTTTGGCCTATCGATTGAAGTTACCACCGGAGCTGGAGAACCTTCACGACGTGTTCCATGTATCGTCGCTTCGGAAGGCTTTGTTGCGGCCTGAACAATATATCCCCACGGCGGATGGTGTCGTGGCGTCTGATAGGTCTGTGCGACTGGAGCCGGTGCGGATCGTTGATAACGAGACAAGAACCTTGCGCCGCAAAAGTGTTCCCTTGGTGAAGGTGCTATGGTATAATCACGGGAAGGAAGAGTGCACATGGGAGCCAAGGGATTTGATGCAAGAGCGCTACCCGGAATTATTCACTCCAGGTAAAAAAATTTTATTTGAAAGCATAGTTCCCTCTTTTATGTGTTTCACTCCCATAGCCTTACCCTGATTTCGGGGACGAAATCTTTTATTTTGTTTATAGGATTTGTAACGTCCCAATTCGCGCTAGGCCCCTTGATTGCGTATTTGAGTCAAGGGGGCTGTGGTGAGCCCAATGGGGGATGTGGGTGAACAGGTGCGGACGTGCGGGAAATGAGGAAAACAAGGCAAAACAGCATTTTTGGCTGACACGGGTATGGACACGGCCGTGTCCATACCCGTGTGCCTTATAAAAATAGGTTTACCAGTCAGAGAGGTACACGGGCATTGGGACACGGGCGTGTCCCTAGCCGTGTGCCAAGGACACGGGTTGGGACACGGGCGTGTCCCTAGCCGTGCGCCAAGGACACGGGTCGGGACACGGCCGTGTCTCTACCCGTGTGCCGCAACCCTGACCCGGCAGAAAGTGGTTCTGGGAGGAACACGGCCCTAGACACGGCATGCCACACGGCCGTGTCACCTGAACACGGGTAGGAACACGGCCGTGTGCCTACCCGTGTCTGCGATGTATAAAAAGGAAAAAAGTTGGGAAACCCTAGCATTTCATCTCCTTTCTTCTGCCCCGAAATTCCTGAGAGGGTTCTTGGCTGGAGGAGGAGGAAGAGCTTGCCGGAGCCATCCTTGGAGGAATCAAAACGCCGCCGCCGTCAAGGGAAAAACAATGCCGCCGCGAAGGAGTGCGAGGCTCATGGCCGGCCATGGTGGTACCGCTGGACTTGAGGTGAGCTTCCTCCCCTCTCCCTTGGTGCTAGATCTATAGCTATTTTAGGAGAGACATCGACTCCATAGAGTCTTGATGGTGAGGAGAAGAGTTCTTAGGTTAAGCCATGCCTAGGTTTTCTAGGCTTAGTATTCCTCAACCTTCTCATCGTTCAAAGTGGAGATGAGAGGGATTTTCGTTGAGGGTTTGGCTTTGAAAGGAGGAATAAGGTTGGGTGTGATTTCTGGAGAAGTTTATGCGAGGTCGTTGCAAGGAAGAAGATGAACGGATGCCGTTCATCTCGCCTTAAGATGCGTGCAGAAATCTGATTTCTGCACGCAGCGACCTTCGTGGCCAATTTCGGAGGTGTTCTGGCCAGATCTGGGTGAACGACTCAACACAAAAGTTGTAGCCCTTGAAATTACCTTTCCAACGAGTGGTTGCTCGTTTCCATGCGATACCTGTAGCCACGGGAAAGCTGGTTCGAGTCCGCTGCGTTCGGGAAAATTCCTGTACAGGAAACTGTTTCCTGTACGTGTTCGAGTTGAATTTCTGGTAGGTTGCGACCAGATCTGGGCGATCGACTCAACACGAAAGTCGTAGCCCTCGCGAATACCTTTCCAACGAGGGGTTGTGTGTTGTGATCGGATTCCTGTAGCTCCGGGAATCCCAGTTTTAGTATTGGGCTATCCTATGTTAATGCACTTGTTAATTTATAATGTTAGCTCTCTTGCAATGATTGTGATTTGCTCATTTGATATCTTGCTCCCATATATCTATAATGTTGTTGTTACTATAATTTAGCATGGTTATTCATTTGGTTGTGTAATAACGTATAACCATGTATTGGTAGAGAAATGGGTTGGATGGGAAGGCTAGATATTAGGAGTTGAGATCGGTATAGGATATACGTATACAATTTGGTGTTGAATATATCTATTGTGCGTAGTGTTGAGGTGAAGTTATTGAATAGGTGGGCGTGAAAATGATGAACACTATGTGAGAAGTATTTTGTAACCGTAATCCGAGCCCAAGGGGTTATTAATAACCGATGCTTAGAGTTGAAGTCTCCCTACGGGTAGCATCGAGTGAGTTGTTTTGGGGCATGTAATGTGCGACGATTCATCGTGTCGCGATATTGAGATAATGACTGTGGCAGGTCTACGGGTTCGCTAGTCGTCACACCGATGGGAGCCAATGGGTAGACCTTGGGCGGTAGGGTTAGATACTTGGTGTCCATAAACCGAGATCTCCTCCGCGCCATGAGAACGGTTGGGCTTGCACCTCGTGTGCTTCCGAGGTTCCATCCGGTTCGAAATCAAAGGCCAGGTTGGGCTGTGTTCTTGGTGCACATTTACCCAAGACCCCTTCTGAGCCGTAGTACGCAGGTGAGCTCCGCTGTTGTGTTCTTAGCGTTGAGGCGTACGGGGGCCTAGGATAGGTAGTGTGATACCACCTAGTAGTGGAGACGCCCGCTCCACTGTCGCCGTCTGGCCACGACGGACGACGCCTGAGAGGTTAGCTACCTGCTCGAAAAGTGGGAACTTCAAGTCTGTGTCGACATAGCAACTTGTATGTGCGTGCGCATGAGTCGGTCATACCATAACATTCATATCATGTCATTCATTGCATACACAAGATCCTCACCGTATAAGTTTGTATGGGCACTCCTATACGATGAGTTACTTTACTGTTAAGCCGATCCTTAACTTATAAGTTTGTATGGGCACTCTTATAAGTTAAGTTACTATTCTGATTAATTATACCTGCTGTCATATACTATTGATATTTGTAGAACTGCTAGTTGTGTAGCGTAGTTTATACTCCACTATTTTTACAGTCACCTGCTTGTTTACTTGCTTATATATAATCATATTGTACCTTGTTCCTTTCTCCGCCCGGTGCCGAGGAGTCGCCGGGGGAGCGGATGTGAAGCCACTTAGTCTTATGACTAACGGTTGCTACGTCTTCCTTTTTAGGAGGAAACCCCGCAGGTAGAGCAGCGACGGACTATGCAGCAGGACAGCCAGGCCCGGATGATAGGACCTGAGGTGGTGGTGCCATCGGCACCGTCAGTGACAGTCGTGAGTGTTTTCATGTAGCCGTTTGGCAAAGCATTTCTAGACTCTTGTTCTTTTTGTACAAGCCTGTTGTGCTTGTTATCTTCCGCTACTTTTGGACTTTAACTTAGCTGTGAACTGAACTGCTTTTGCTTTTACTTTTCTGTTATGGTTGGGTTGGCATGTTTGTTGTGATATGGATTGTAGCCGGCGGAATAGGCGTCTTGTGGTAAAGGCTAACCCGTGTGTTAGTGCTACCGCAAGGCGGCTATTTCGGGCATAAGACTCCCCTCGTGCCGTGTGTTGTGTTCCGGGAGGGGGGTCTTACAGAAATTAACCCGAGCAACCCTCGCAACCGCACAAACGGTCCCTTTGATAGCGTCTTCCATCCCTGCCAGCTAATGGAAGCCTGGACAGCGGGATCCTCTCGAGGTCTTCCAAAATAGCCAACCTTTTGTCCTTTCCCCCCAAACGAGCCTATGGCTCTGCTAGCTAATGAGAGCCTGGACAGTGAGTCTACTCGGGACCGAGTGTGCCTTCCACCCCTGCCATATAATGGAAGCCTGTACAGCGGAATCCTCTCGGGGTCTTCCAAAATTGCCAACCTTTTTTCCTTTCCCCTCAAGAGAGCCTACGACCCTGCAAGCTATTGAGAGCCTGGACAACGGGTCTACTTGGGGTCGAGTGTGCCTTCCAGCCCTGTCAGCTAATGGAAGCCTAGACAGCGGGATCCTCTCGGGGTCTTCCCTTACCCCCAAGCGAGCCTATGACCCTGCCAACTAATGAGAGCCTAGACAGTGAGTCTACTCGAGGCCGAGTACGCCTTCTAGCCCTGCCAGCTAATGGAAGCCTGAACAGCGGGATCCTATCAGGGTCTTCCCTTACCCCCCAAGCGAGCCTATGACTCTGCCAGCTAATGAGAGCCTGGACAATGGGTCTACTCAGGGCCGAGTACGCCTTCCAGCCCTACCAGCTAATGGAAACCTGGATAGCGGGATCCTCTCGGGGTCTTTCAAAATCGCCAACCTTTTTTCCTTTCCCCCCAAGCGAGCCTACGACTATGCCAACTAGTGAGAGCCTGGATAGCGGGTCTACTCGAGGCCGAGTGGGCCTTCTAGCCCTGTCATCTAATGGAAGCCTGTACAACGGGATCTTCTCGGGGTCTTTCAAAATCACCAACCTTTTTTTCCTTTCCCCCCAAGCGAGCCTACGGCTTTGCCAGCTTGTGAGAGCCTAGACAGCGGGTCTATTCGGGTCCGAGTGCGCCTTCCAGACCTGCCAGCTAATGGAATCCTGGACAGCGGGATCCTCTCAAGGTCTTCCCTTACCCCCAAACGAGCCTACGACCCTGCTAGCTAATGAGAGCCTGAATAGCGGGTCTACTCGGGGCCGAGTGCGCCTTCCAGGCATGCTAGCTAATGGAAGCCTGGATAACAGGATCTACTCGGGGTCTTGCAAACATCATCTCTTTGCAATCTTCAAAAATAAACAAACATGATACAATTCAATGAATTCAGGATAATAAGGTTTTACCCCCAACTAAGGGAATAAACGCTTCAGATCGTCGCCACTCCAAGTATGGCTTATGGTTTCCCCCTCCACATTATGGAGATGGTAGCCTCCCGACCTCAGGGCATTTTCAACTATATAGGGGCCCTCCCAGTTAGGGTAGAGCTTTCCCACGGCCGCTGACCTTCCTGCGGCATCAACTTTCTTCCGGACTAGATCTCCCACTTTGAATTGCTTGATCCTGACATGTTTGTTAAAATACTTAGCCATCCGCCGCTTGATCTCCTCCTGCCTGATGGCAACCACGTCTCAAAGCTCTTCCACCATAACCAGCAAGAGCTGTAGCTCCCCTTCATTTTCTTCCCTCCATTCCTCATCTCTGCCACTAGCGGCTGTGACTCGCGGCGATCGAACCTCAAATTCCATAGGTAAATACAATCAACTCGCTGAAAGGGCTCCCGCTATAAAATCCCATTTCCAACTAGACTCCTAAGAGTGATTTTTCCATGACTAGGTCATGAAAAAACCCTAGGAAACCAAAGAAAATCAAGTGAGCTTAGACATGAAGGTGGAAACCACTATGGTCTACAAATAGTAGAATTCTAAACAATAGTTTAGGATGAACATAGGGCTTCACCATGACTCCATGAACCCACCACACCATCTCTAACTCATTAAAGCCTCCATTAGAGCCATAAGGATCCATTGAGGTCAACCCAAAGTGGTCAAATTGATCTAAGACTACCATAGGCCTAAATTGGGCAAGGTGTCCTAACTAAAGACAATTGACCTCTAATGTGCCCAACCAACCCTGCTAAAGTATTCCTAGACCTTAGGGGAGGCCAATGGGTCACCAAGGACCCATTTGGGTCAACCCAAATGGTTATGTTGACCAAGGTCAGCTCTATTCTAGTGTTAGGTCAAATTAACCCAAATGGGCTAACTCAAGCTCAAACCCATTTCCCCCACTTGGGCTAACCTCATTTTTATTATTCATATGGGTTAGTGGGGTGCCAATAGGCTGGAGGAGAGATCAAAATTCGTCCATGGTGAGTAGGAGAGAGAAAGCTCCATTTTCCCTTTAATAGAGGAGAGAGAAAGTGAGAAAAGAGGTCATTCATGGCCAAGGAAGGCCAAGAGCCTCTCCAATTGATTCCAAAAGTTGGATATATTCTCCCTCATAAGTTTTGAGGATTTGAATAGCCATAGCTAGCCACCAAAGTGGCTGAAATTAATTTCTCCAATAAGGAAGAGAGAAAGAGGAGAGAGAAGGCCATTAATGGCCATGGGAGATCAAGCGAGTTCCTCTCCTCACGTCCAAATGCTTGATACATTCCCCCTCATTTGTTTAGATGAGTTTAACAGCCATGTCCGAACCCCTAGGTGGCTGGATGCATGGAATTTCAGTTGGCCGAAATTTCCTATTAATGATAATAATGGCAATTGAAGTCATGCTCCTTCCCCTACCTCAACTGACCCCTTTATCATCTTCAGAGCATCATAAGCAGTGGATTTAGGTCTTTACATTGCTACATTTGCTCAAGGATAGAGATCGGAAGGTGGAAACTTTTGGAGCTCGGCGGCCATGGCACACCACCACCAAACACGTCGGCAAGCACGGTTAAAGGTCCTCTTCTACTCCTCTCTTTGTGGGCTAGATCCTTAGATCATTTAGGAGAGAAATCGGGCTCAATTGAGCCCGATTTCTCTCCAGAAAAATTTCAGAATTTTCATGGTTTTTATACCTTACGGGTTCGCTGGAAACTGCCCCTCCGGCAGCCGTGTCGCCGCCCAGCGATAGCCCCAACCTCAAGGGAGGTGGTGGTGGCCGACCAGGGAGGTGGCTGGAAGGCTGTTAAATGGCTTGAAAATTTGCTCCAGGTTCGATCAATCACGACCCTTGGCTGGAGGAAGAAGATGACCAGGAGCCCTCTAATCTGCTTTGATCTATGCTGATCCTATTTTTGATTTTTTGTATTTTCGGTCCTGTTTATCGGGCTGTCTTAAATTAAATATTAAAAATAGCTAGCGCCCCCTACAGGAAAAATGGACAACATAAAAATTGTATCCCTTGAAGTCTAGTTTAATGTAAAATTTATTTCAACCCATTTGGCTAAGTGGTTTGACCACAACACTCATTTTGGTGAGGTCTATACCTAGGTTAAACCAGAGATTATTTTGAGTGCCCCCATCAATCCAACCATCCAAATGACATGAAATTTTGGGTGGGGGTCACTCTTACTTATACATAGAACATATCCAAAAATGGGAATTTTTTAAAAACAATTTCCTAAAGTTTTTGTAGAAATTTAATAATCCATGTATGAATTATTTAAAAGGTCTAATGACCTCCAAACCCTCCCAAATTTTGGTGAGTTGTCCTTGGGGTCATCATAAGACTCTGTATAAATTTTAATCCCATTTGGAGATGATTTGATTTGGAAATAAGCAAACCCTAAGTTGGACCAAGAAGGGGTAGTTATGTCAAGATGCCCCTTGTGAATTTTAGGTGGCCAAATCACCTCAACAGAGGTTGAAACCTTGGCCACTGATTTATTATGATATTTAACTCTCTCAAATGGAGTATGAGATAGATTAAAGTAGATTTTCCCTAGGAATCAAATTAAAATCCTATGGTTGAACTTTGGGAATTGTGAAGGGCATGAGATGATATGCCCTTGGATGGACTTGGTGTGCAGTCCATGTGATCATAGGGTGATGAAATGCCCTAGTAAGGGATTTGGTGGTATTGGTACACATGCACCCCACTTATACCACTTAATAAGTTTTTAGGTCTATACACCTTAGAGAATATTCAATGGGTCATATGACCTTGGATATTTATGATATTTTAGTAGGGGTAATTTTATAGTGCTATTAACCTCTGAAATTTATGATATGGTGTTTAGATAACAGTAGCTCATCCTTGTATCTATAACCTTCATCTTGCCCTTTTTGATGACATGGGTGTAACTATGATTTAAGTGTCTTGGAATGATTTAAAACTCTGAAAAAGCTAATTAAATATCATTTAGGTGCTTTAGCAAATTATTTAGAGTAGTTGAGCTTATATCCTTACTACATCATGTGTAAAGTAAACTAGTGCACCTTACTTTGATAAATAAAATATAAATACTATAGCTTGCTGGAAAATTATGACACTTAGCGAGAGAACCTTTTAGGACATATAGAAGCTTGGAAAATTATTTCATCATGTTTAGTTGAGATTACAAGGCTATTTCTTCACAAAGTTCACCATGATAAATTTTATTGAGGCATTTTTTAATGTGGTTTACTGACTTTGAAATTGTATAAAACTTAGTCAGTAAGGTTTATGATCATAGTAGAGCTCTGTTAATTTTTGTATAATTTTTGGACCAGTATTTATGGTACTTCCTTCATTACCCCTAATTAGTTGAATTACCTTGGCTTAATTATTTAGAGAATAATTCCTTTATAAAAACTTATGAAACTTGGTATTCTCTGATATATTGGCATCATATAGTATTCATAATTTTTGGGTGGTCATAGCTTAAGGGAATATAATGCTTCATGTTTAAAATCACTCATGACCATTTTTTTGGAAAAATTAAATAAATGCCAAATTAATTAGGAAAATTATTAAGTTTCTGGATTTGGGCTAAATGTGTCATGATAGACCCACAATAAATTTCTTAGGGCATTTGGATGAAAATTTAGTGTACCTCCAATCATGTACATCATTTAGCTTAGATTGGTCTGCATATAGTAAAACTGCAGAAATTGTGATAGAATGTGAAATGGACATAGGGAGTTGGGTTTATTAGCTTCCTTATTATGGTGAAGTAGAAATAGGATCATCTTTAGGAATCATGATGAGGAAAGTGCTGGGTTGACGAAAGATCATCTTTCCTATGAAGAGAGAGAGACAGAGAGTCAAAACCCACTAGGGTTAGATCCAGAGTAATATTAAAAGGGATAGAGAATTGGGTATTAACCAATAATAGTAAGTGTCTTGTGAAAGAGAGCTTTGAGCTTCAGCCCATCGTAGTTCCTAGTGCCCTCGAGAGTCCTTCACGGGGAATGTCTTGGGCAGTCCAAAGTTAACATAAGCCGTAAGACTAAATGGATTACAAGAGTAACTAAAATACTATAGGGTTACACTTGCACTCACACTCCCCGGTGTAGTGGGAGTTAGGTTAGGTCTCACGAGCGGTTGACTTAGTGGTTTTGGTGATGGGCAGGTTAGCCCGGCGAGTCGATGGCTCGGATGGTTTTGATACGGACGGGTTAATCCGGGGAGCTTTGGCTCGGTAGATATTTGTGACGGACGGGATTGTCCGGAGAGCTTTGGCTCGGTGGAAAATAGATTAATATTATATGTGCATAAGATATAAGATGGTGGGTCATCGATATTGGAGAGTCATCACACCGACACCAATATGTTGGCATGGTAGGTGTGGTTTTGCACTTGGCCAGATAAAGTCGGTGTGCAGCCGATAAGAGTACGCAGGAGCTCCGCTTAGTGCACCAGCATTGAGGCGTACGATAGGTCTGACTGGTAGTGTGATATCGGTTTAGAGGTGGGCGAGGCCCAACCCACCGCTTCTTTTTGCCA
Organism: Platanthera zijinensis; assembly: GCA_039513925.1. Lineage (NCBI taxonomy): Eukaryota > Viridiplantae > Streptophyta > Magnoliopsida > Asparagales > Orchidaceae > Platanthera > Platanthera zijinensis. The sequence goes on from CM077088.1 coordinate 59,128,380, forward strand.
CTACGGAGGTATCCTGGGAGGTTATGCTCCAGAAAGGGGAACTAAAGGTCTGTGTGCATATAGTCGAATGTGTGGGTTGCACTTGCATGTTCACATCATGACATACTTGCATGTCAAAGCATCATCATTGCATATAACCCCTTACACCTATTGTATAAAGTGGTATGAGACGCTTTATACAATAGCCTTTGCAAAACGACCCCTTAGCGTATAAGCTTGTGTAGCATGCTTATAAGTTATGGTTATTTTCCTTTGGATATTTATCACTTGCTTATAACTAACACCTCATTGTATAAAATGGTATGAGACTCTTTATATGATAGGAGTCTTGCAAAAGACCCATTAACTTATAAGTTTGTATGAGCATTCATATAAGTTAAGGTCACATATTTCTTAGTTTATCTTTCATATACTTATTGCTTATCTACTTGTTTACACTATTTGCTTACTTATATTTGTTGTGACTTTATACTCATGATAGACTAGTTCCACCGTCACCTGCTTACCTTTATTACTCTCCACCTTCATTACCTTCCCTTTCCTCCTCCCCGCTAGGTGTCTAGGAGCTATTGGGGGAGGGGTGAGGGATAATAGGACTTAGTCTTTTTAGACTAACGGTCGTTGACCAAATTATTTTAGGGGATCGTGGAGCCAAACCAGGAGACGCAGCCCCAGAGGTCGGTGCGCATGGAGACGGGGCAGTCTAGCACTTGAGTCTAGCCAGCAGGGACTGTGAGTCCCGATCATTAGTAGTTATTATAGATTTGCTTCCTCATTGAGTGACTTGTAGTGAGGATCTTGTTGTATCCGGCAGGAGCCCTCTTTAGTACTTTGCTTATTCTTTTATGTGGACTCTCCCTTTGTGGAGATTTATTTATATATATGTGATTCTGGTGGACTAGTATTGAGCTTTATTTTACTCATGTTTACTTATTCTACTTTTTTGCGATCGGTATGGCCGGCAGGATTGGCGTTTTGTAGTGACGACCTTCCCGGGTGTGTTGGTGTCACCGCAAAGTGACGGTTCTGGGCATAAGACCACGGTAGTTTAAAAGGAAAAAATGGGGTCTTACACCTGCCCACAACCTAGTGAGAGGGAAAATCTTGCGGCCTTGGCACGCTGACCCAGTCAGCACTAGCCTGCCCAGGGAAGAGTTCCCACCCGACGGTATCCCTCTCGACACTCTCTGTCGGAATCTCGGGACATTGTCCGGGAGTATTCTCGCCCAAATAAGGAGCCACAACCACTGGAACCGAAGGCATAGCCTAGTCGCTTCTCGCGACGAAAGCCAACTGGATGGTCTGAAAGACTTCCCGCCTAAAATCTTCCAGCATCCCCATCGTCACCCCACTCGCCGGAGGTGGATAACCTCCCGTGCCTACTCCTTCATCCTCGCCTCTAGCCATGAGACTAAACCTGAGATTTTCTTATATCAGCTACGGTCCATGCTCACCGCACCAGAAATGTTAGAACCAGAAACTGTCCCCAACGAGAGTTTGGATCCTGGGGTGTAGCTAACACCGACTTCTCCCAAACCCAGACCCTTGACCAGTGACTTGGAACTAAAGAACCGACCCTTATCTACAGCTTGGAGGTCCCTCCACTAGCCCGGAAGATCTCAGAGCACTCACCCTCCTTAGCAAAATGCTGAGCTAAGGATACCTCAAAAAATGCTATGAGGCTTTTAGAAAAATGAGAAAGATTGCCTTCTGAGGTATCCTGTGGGTCTATTTATAGAATCCAAAAAGTTAGTCTGCCAATATCGTAACTCCGTTGTTCTGAGGAGCTAAATGCAGACCTCTGAGGGCATATAGGTAACTTCGCCCCTGACGTTGAGTGGAGAAGCATCACTCAACGCCGGAAGCCGAAAGGCGCTGAGTGGAGAAGCATCACTCAACGCCGGAACTCGAAAGACGTTGAGTGGAGAAGTATCACTCAACACCGGAATCCGAAAGGCATTGAGTGGAGAAGCATCACTCAACACCGGAACCCGAAAGGCATTGAGTAGAGAAGCATCACTCAACGTCGGAACCCAAAAGGCGTTGAGTGGAGAAGCATCACTCAACGCCAACTCTGAGGGCCTCCGACCTACCTGGGCGTAAGCCTTCCTGCATGCCCCAGACTGGAACCCTTCCATCTATTCCATTCGCCTGACCCAATTAGCTTAAAGCCCACACAAACTTAGATCCCCAGGCCCTTAGAGCCTACTCGGCGAATATGGGGTATTACAATTTGGCCTCGTAATCATCAAGTATATAAGGCTTTCAACCAGAGCACAGAACACCAAAGGATCTGGAAAAACCCTCCCCTCATCATGTCAGAGGTTCATACCAATCTCTAGTAGAGTAGAGCTGCTTTTTCTCTTCTATATGTGGGATTGCTTAACGATCTGCTCCGCATAGCCGTTTTGAGAAACGAAAGTACCTTTCTTCTTCCTTTCCACATAGAGTCCAAGGAAATGGTAGAGCTCACCCAGATCCTTTATCTTGAACCGAATAGCTAGCTCAGCCCCGAGCCTACCTACTTCTTCATCTGAGTTCCCCGTGACGAGCTTGTCGTCAACATACAACAGTACCAAGAATTGAAGCTCCCATTCTTCTTTACGAACATACTTGAATTTGAATCAGAAACAGTATCCACAGAATTGGAGGTATTATGCGATCTTTCTGTACCATGCCCGAGGCATCTGCTTCAATCCATAAAGAGCCTTTTTAAGCCTGCAGACGCGTCCTTGACGAGCTTCAGAAATACACCCAGGTGGTTGCACCTAGGGATACTAACAAATAGTATAGTTCATGAATAAATCGAGATTCGATTCGTGAAGATTCAATAAATATTCGTAATTTTCGATTTCGAATCCAAATTTGGATTCGAATAATTATCGAATCTGAATCCGAATAAGTTTATCCATATTCAAAGTATTTGCTAATAGTTCGCGAATAGTAAAATTACTTAAATAAATTTATATATATTTAATAAAATTATATATTTAATTATTCATAATAGAAAAATTTGAATTCAAATCCGTGTTCGAATCCGAATTTGAATCTGAATTCGAATCCAACATTTCATATCGAATTTGAATCTGAATACAAATCCAAATCAGAATATTTGAACGAATCTAAATCTCTGCATTTTATGTGAAATTTGGATTCGATTGAAGAGATATTCGATACGATTCAGTTCGTGAACAGCCCTAGCTGCACCATGAATATATCCTTGTCAATCTCGTCGTAAAGGAAAGCATTCTTCACGTCGAGTTGCCAAATCTTCCATCTTTGGCAAGCCGCTAAAGCAATCACCACTCGCACTAAAGTCATCTTTGTTACATGACTGAATGTCTCCTCATAGTCTTTTTCGTAATGTTGTGAGAATCAAATGCCTAGTTCTATTCTTGGAGCATAAAATGCTGATGATTTTTTTAGTGGAATAGGTAGTAGTTTTTCAAAAATTAGTCGGGGCGCCAGGGGCGCTGGCCCTTGGACCCCGTTAGAGGTACTGCCCCTAAGACCCCACTAGGGGTGCAGCCTCTTGGAACCCCACCAGGAGCACATGTGATTTTATTGTTTTTTTTGTAAATGTGCAAAATGTTTAATTGTTAATTATGATTAAATGTTAATCAATTATTATAAAATCATTTATCCAATATTAAGTGTGCGGATGTCTTCTGATGGATGACACTCTTCCTGTCTCGATCGATGAAGTGTGGTCTTGCCAAAACAATGTGCATTAATCTATCTTGGTAAGAGTGTGAGCGGATAATTGTGATATCCCAATGTCGACATTGGGTTCAACTTAACTGAGTGACCTCAAAGGTTGAGTGCTCAGATACATCAGGTTGACATACAGTATATGATGGATACGAGTAAAGAGTTATTCACCAACCATACAAGAGTTGCATGATAATGCAATTGACAAGCGTTGACTACATAAGTAACTACATTGTGAGAAAAAAGCCGAAACTGATTCATGGTGTTGGTGAAATACGGATCTTATCCACTAGAGAGTCACATGCATAAACTCTCTGAATTGATATTGAGGGTCATCAAATTGATTAAAATAGTAGGAGTATTTAATTAAAGTCCATACAAAAATAAAGATATATTTTGAAAAATAGTACTGAGTTTTTCTTTGCATAAATTTTTGGTAAAATTTTCATGACAAGTAGATCTCACTCCACCCTATCTCTCAGAATTATCCTTGAGAAGTACAAACTGAGCGAGACTAATTATCTACACAAGTACAGGAACTTGAGAATTGTTCTTAGACAAGAGCGTAAGCTCTATGTCTTGGAAGTAGATCCCCTTGCTGAGCCAAACATCTCTGCCCCTCGGGCAGATAAAGATGATTATAAGAAGTATAGTGATGACTCCTTAGATATTGAATGCATCATGCTTGCCACCATGAACTCTGAGCTTTAAAAGCAACACAAGAACATGGGTTCTAAAGAGATTGACGAGCACCTTAAGAAAATATTTCAAGGGCAAGCTCGACAGAAAAGGTTTGGCGTCGCCAATGCGTTCTTTCAGTGCAAGATGGGAGCTCGAGACCTAGTAGAGACTCATGTACTCAAGATAATTGGGTATATAAAGAACCTTGAAAAACTAGGCTTTCCCGTAAGCTAAGAGTTGGCTACTGATCTGATCCTGCAATCATTATAGGATAGTTATGAACATTTTGTCTTAAACTACAACATGAATGAGATAGACAAGACACTGTCCGAGCTCTTAGGCATATTAAGAACTGTCGAGATCAATATGAAGAAGATCAAACCTGCTAGCCTCATACTGATGGTGTATAAAGACAAAGACAAAACCAAGGGGTTCAAGAAGACTAAGGTTGTACCTAAGTCATCTCTTGACCCCAAGTCTTCAACACTGAAGAAGAACGGCATGACGAAGGAAGGGAAATGCAACCAATATGACAAGGCTGGTTATTGGAGGAAGAATTATCCTTCTTACATTGAAGGTCTGCAGAAGATAAATGGGTGTATGACTTCCGTTTTAAGTATTTATGTTATAGAGATAAATATTTCTGCTCCTTCATCTTGGGCATTGGATACCAGATATGGTTATCACATTTGTACAAATGTGCAGGAACTAGAAAGGAAGAGATTGTTGGGCAAAGGAGAGGTGGATTCCCTTACGCGTTAGAAACGGAGCAAGAGTTGTTGCCATTGTCGTTGGTGTCTACCATATTTCTTTGCCCACGGGACTTGTAATAGAATTAGATAACTGTTATTTCGTTCCTTCCATAACTAGAAACATTATATTTGTTTCGTGTTTAGACATGAAAGACTTTTTATTTATAATTAAGAACACATATTGTTCAATTTGTATAAATGTTGTTTGTTATGTTGTATCCCAAATATTTAATGGTTTGTATGTTTTGAACTTAGATCATCCGATCTTTAACATAAAAAATACTAAAAGAATAAGAATAAATTACTCAAATCATACATACCTTTGGCATTGTCGTTTGAGTCATATAAATGAGAAACACATATCCAAGCTCCATAAAAATGGACTACTGGACCCATTTGATTATGAATCATTTGAGAGATGAAAATCTTGTTTATTATACAAGATAACTAAAGTCCCTTTCACTGGTCATACTGAGAGGGATGATGATCTCTTGGGTGTAATACATAATAATGTATGTGGACCCATGAGTTCTATGGCTAGAGGTGGGTACTACTACTTCGTTATATTTACTGATGATTTTAGTAGATACATATATGTGTATCTTATGAAGTGCAAATCCGAAACCTTTGAAAAGTTCAAAGAGTTTAAGAGTGAAGTAGAAAACCAATTAGGAAAAATGGTTAAAGTACTACAATTTGATCGAGGTAGCGAATACCTAAGTCATGAGTTTCGTGATCATCTAAAAGAGTGTGATATTATACCACAACTCACTCCACCTAGAACACGGCAACATAATAGTGTGTCTGAGAGGAGGAATCGTACTCTGTTAGACATGGTGCGATCGATGATGAGTCATGCAAATTTACTTATTTTATTTCGGGGTTTTGCTTTAGAAACTACTACTTTCACATTAAATCGTGCTCCAACAAAAATAGTTCAAAAGACACCATATAAGATGTGGACTGGGAAGCAACACAGTATGTCCTTCATGAAGATTCAGGGTTGTGAGGCATACATGCGATGTCAAATACTTGGCAAGATGAAACCCAAATCGGATAAGTGTTATCTTGTGGGGTATCTCAGGGAAACCAAATGGTACCACTTCTACCTACCATCTGAGGGCAAAGTGTTTGTCGCAAAGACTAATGTCTTTTTGGAGAAAGAGTTCTTATCTAAAAAAACTATAAAGATGGAACTTGAAGAAGTTTCGGGACCACAAACAATGAATGAACCAGAATTGGAACCTGAGCAAGAACTACAAGTGGTTATAGTTGGAGAGCCTGCTCAGGAAACACAGGTCCAACGTAGATATAGTAGACCTAGATTTGAGTCTAAGAGATATGAATTTCTCGTGTCTCAAATAGGTAATGTGTTGCTTATGGATCATGATGATGAGCGTGCAACCTACTAAGAGGCTATGAGTGGACTGGACTCTGAGAAGTGGCTTGAGACCATGAAATCTGGAATGGACTCCATGTATGCAAACCAAGTTTGGACCTTGGTGGAACCACCTGAAGGGGTACGACCTGTATGGTGCAAGTGAGTCTTCAAGAAGAAGATCGATATGAATGAGAATGTACATACATTCAAAGGGTGATTAGTGGCTAAAGGTTTCAAGCCAATTCATGGTGTTGACTATGATGAGACCTTTTCTCTTATTGTTATGGTTAAGTCCATCAGAATTCTGCTTGATATTGCTGCGCATTATGACTACGAGGATCTAGCAGATGGATTTCAAAATGACTTTCCTAAATAGAAACCTCTTTGAGAAAGTGTATATGACACAACCCGAGGGTTTGTATCTCCCGGCGAAGCCATTAAAATATGCAAGCTACAAAGATCTATTTATAAATTAAAACAAGCTTCTCGAAGTTGGAATCTTCGTTTTGATGAGAAAATCAAAGAGTTTGGTTTTATCAAGAATGAAGATGAATCTTGTGTTTATAAAAAAATAGTGGGAGCATTGTTGTCTTCCTGATATTGTATGCGGATGATACACTACAGATCAGGAATGACATTCTGACCCTACAAGTTGTTAAGAACAACCTAGGGAACTGCTTTTCTATGAAAGACTTAAGCGAAGCGACTTATATACTTGGTATTAAGATTTGTAGAGATAGATTGAAGAAGTGGATGAGTTTGACTCAAAGTATATACATTGAGAAGGTGTTGAAACAGTTCAACATGCTTCAATCCAAGAAAGGATTTTTACCCATGTCTCATGGAGTGAGTCTCTCTAAGGACTAGTGCCCGAAATCTTTTGAAGATAAGGACCACATGAAGTTCAGTCCATATGCTTCGACAATTGGATCAATCATGTATGTAATGTTATGCACTCGCCCTGATATCTCTTATGTTTTGAGCATGACTAGTAAATATCAGTCTGATCCTTGTGATGGTCATTAGATTGCCGTCAAGAATATCCTAAAGTACTTGAGAAGGACAAACGATGTATTTTTGGTATTTGGTGGAGAGTAAGAGCTCGTTGTAAAGGGTTACACGGATGCTAGCTTCCAAATTGATAGAAACGACTCAAAGTCTAAGTCAGGGTTTGTATTTTGCCTGAATGGAGGAGATGTTAGCTGGAAGAGTTCCAAGCAAGAGATAGTTGTTGATTCTACAACTAAGGCCGAGTATATCGCTGCTGTAAATGCAGTAAAGGAGGCTGTGTGGATTAAGAAATTCATCGACGAGCTTTGTGTAGTTCCTAACATTGTTGATCCCGTAGTTCTCTACTATGACAACAACGGTGCAATTGCACAAGCTAAGGAACCTAGATCCCACCAGCGCTCCAAGCACATACTTCGTCGGTTCCATCTTATTTGAGAGATTATCGATCGAGGAGATGCGAGCATATGTAGAGTACCGACAAAAGAAAATATTGCAGATCCGCTAACAAAGCTTCTTGCACAGAGAAAGCATGATGGTCATATTAGATCAATGAGCATTAGATACCTGAATGATCAACTCTTGTGAGAGTCTTGTGGATTGTATGTTTGTCGGTTGTTGTAATTCATTTGATGAATAGATACTATGTATTTCATTTTATATTTAAGGCAAGTTTTTTATTATGACAATTTATTTCTACGTGATAGATTAATTAACATGATAAATGCTCATAGAATGTTTGCTTTCATAGGATTCAAGTTGATGACTTGAATGTGAGGGCCTATATTTCTTAGAGGCTTCATTTTTAAATGGTCTTTGGTCGGCGTATCATCTTAAAAGCCTAGAGCAATGGTGATATATTAAAACTATCATGTGTGTTGGCTGATGATCGGTTTTCACAGGTCATGATATTGTGATATCAAGTCATCACATGAGTACTTATTAATGAACAAGTTGTACTAGACATACCAATTATGAGACTACTTTGTGGATTGTTATATGAACGTGTCACAAGTAAATCTCAAGTGGCAATGGTATTTGTGGTTCTTTCACTTGAAACCACAACATTCATCAAGTGGGGAAGATTGTACTTTAATGCCATCAAAAGTCTTCCCTGAGAAAGGTTGATGATAACGATGATTATTGGGTATGTTACGAGTCATTTGGTTGTTTGTGTGTGGACAGAAATGAGATTCTTCCTTCTTTTTGACAAAAGTTACATCCATGATCACCTTGATGAAATGAGACTAAGAAATACATGACCATGCTTAGTTGAGTCAATATGTGATATTGTGCTCACCAATTTTCAGAAGTCCATTTTAGATCAGGAAACTTGGATTAAACAATTATGAGGGTGACACGGTCCATACCTCTAGTTCTATCTGGATGTAATGGACAAAGAGATATGACAACACTGATACATTGATCATAAAGGCTAATTGAGTTTTGAACTCTTATTGCTTGGAGAACAATGATGTATTGCTAGATGTCTCTCATTGTTTGTGATGCTTTTACTTGATACATTCAAGATCAAGTGGGAGACTGTTGGTGTTATCATGGTGATCTGGAAGTGGCCAAACATATAGTCTTACTACAAACGCAATATGAGCCTACAAGATCACACAAAAGAGCGTTTGGAGAAGTTGGAGGAATAGATTGTGTTGGTCTTACTCATATGTGATGAGTGAAGGACCAAGAACTTGAAGACATCAAGTACGTCGAGACCACACAACCAAGGCATTGCGTGCGCTGAGACCACACAACTAAGGGGTTGAGTGCGTCGAGACCTCTCAACTAAGACGTTGAGTGCATCGAGACCTCTCAGCCAAGGCGTTGAGTGCGTCGAGACATCTCGTGAACTCGTCGAGTCATCTGATTCATGTTCTGGGTCTACGGATAACGACAGTTCAAGCCTGTTTATGCTCTTGTGTGTATATATATATATATATATATATATATATATATATATATATATATATATATATATATATATATCTGTTGCCTTAGGGTTTTTGAGATGCATGAGTTAGGGCGAGCCCAAAACTGACGGAAAGTGTTTCCCAAAGTGCCGATCCCGCCGCTTCCGTAAGCCCCGATTTTGGTGCCCGCCGCTGCCACCTCTCCTGGTGCAGACTTAACAATCCATGGAGATGCAGAGGGCTTTCCATTCTCCATCCTGGATCTTATTTGAGAAGGTGCCAGTGTTCTCCCCGTTCGTGTGGATTCCTATGAGCCACAAATCCATTTTGCGTGAACTCACCCGCTGACCAAGAACTGTTCTAGAGCATATTGATTGAGTGCCGACTCAATCCCACTCAAGTATACTCTTATTTTATATTATGCAAACTTCTTGATCAATGTTCATCACAAGATCACAGTTTCTCTTTATACTTTTCTTAAACTTTATTCCGCTGCACACATTTGATATGCTATCAAGTAAAACCCTACAGTTCTCAATGATGACAAACCACTGCTCATTACTATGAGATTTCAGAGAATGTCAAAGTTGTTGGGGGAGGAGCGTTGAGGAGCGTATTTTGATGTCGTTCGGACGATGAGCGCAGCAATTGGAGCTTTGGTGTAACACCCCTATCCGTAAAATGGCATATAATAGTATGTCCGGACGGGGCCCGACGCCATATACTACGGACAGACCGGTTGGTTACGCGTTGAAACCATTCAACCAATCACAACGTCCTTCACAACACCTAGCGAAAGCAATTAATAAGTTGCACAATTAAGAACCCAGCTAACATGAATGTCCACTGAACCAAAACATAGGAATGTTGAATACACAAAACAACTAGCCTTAAGGCCTTACAATGTTTGCTTAATTAAACATGACTTTCAAACCTCGGCACGCAGGCCGACCATACATGAGTAAATAAGAAAACACTCAAAAGTTTAGGCCTTCGAGGGCCGGCGCAGACACTTGGGCTTTAGCCCGCTATTTATCGCTCGGCTCCGCAACACCTGCAAGCAACAATCCACCGCACGGTGGTAAACAAAAGCAACGGTCAGCTATGCTGACCAAATTATAACAATCTCACCCCCAAAATCAGGGCGGCGATGCTCTTTCCCTGCACTTTATTAGTATAACATCATAATAGTGTAAACACACTTCATCACAGGCGTAGGCTCGCACGGCCACACACCTCGTGCACACAGGGCACATTCACTGCGAACCGGCCAACATCACGTCAATTCAAGCCATAGACGTTCCCGTTCCACCACCGCCCCTTGGACGGCCAATCATATGAGCATTTTGTCTTCCTGGCCTTGGTCACGACAATTTAAGCCATAGACCGCCGAAGACTCTCATCCATGCCAATGGTCCCACCGAACGACATAGATCGGGTATGGTTCCGCCTGACCCGTGCTCATTCCGCAATGACAATTAAAGCCATATGCGCAGGTCAAGACTCTCCGAGTCCCGTTTCCGCCACAACAATCACATAACCCGGTTATGTTCACGTTGGCTCCCGGCCATCGTGTTGGCAAAACTCGCTTTTGCCCAGTTTTCCAGGTGCACCTTGGAGTTAATCTCCAAGGCTCCCTGCTGCAATCTATCACGTAGAAAACCATAAAAACGCCCAAACACCCGGAGTCTTCCCCGGTTCACATGCAATGCAACATCACCGATCCAGGCCAACTTGTCCGGATAGGCTTCACACACCATGCCTATGTCCGTTTACGCATACAGACTCTACACAAGGGAAACTTTACATATCTACCCCAAGGAACGCTCCAACTCTTCGCTCACTCGCGAGAGAGGGCTTCCTATGCAAAGGAAAAGAGGGCTTCACATGCCCTAGGATGAGAAATCGTTACCCTTGTGTTCTTCCGCGGCGCCATGAAAAATCTACGCGGTTGGAAAGCACCGCAACGGCGTCGCCTTCGCGGATCTGGACTCGGATCGCGATTCGGAGCTCCGACGCTCCACCGGTGGCCGGATCTTGGCCTTCCTCCTCCTCCTTGCTCTCCCCTCTCTCTAGACTTTAGAAAGAGAACCAAGGGGATGAAATGAGGGGATGAAATGAGGGATTGCAAACCCTATTTCCGGGTTTAAACTGCCAGCATCCACCCCCAGCCGTCGGATACCAAGCCAAGGAAACAAACGGGCACGATTAGGCCTGAAATTACAAAATCTGGGCCGAACACGGGTTGCAACACGACCGTGTGCATGGTTGTGTCACCCATTCGCCGTCTCGGCCGACGCGATAACCAGCACACGGCATTCGACACGGCTTCCAACACGCCCGTGTCGCATGCAACACGACTGTGTCACTATCCGTGTCATGCCCCGTGTGCAACGACCAACATTCTTTTCCCGAGAAGGACACGGCCTGCGACACGGCACCCGACACGCCCGTGTCACATGTGACATGCCCGTGTCTGTGCCGTGTCATGGACCGTGTCCAACTACCCACACTTGCTTCCCAAGGAGGACACGGCCTGCGACACGGCACCCGACACGCCTGTGTCACATGTGACACGCCCGTGTCTGTGCTCGTGTCATGGTCAGTGTACAAGACTCAGAAAACTCCCTAGCGTTACACGCCCTGGGACACGCCCATGTCCCAGGCCGTGTGCCTCAACTCGACGATCGCCGATCGTAAAAACGTCGACCACATGACCCGTGGCCGAACACGCCCGTGGCACGCCCGTGTCACGCCCGTGTCACTTGCTCCAAAACCCAGACTTGGCTTAAAACGTCACCCGTCCCTCTTTTGAGTTTCGGGGCGTTACAAATCTCTCCCCCTTAAAAGAATTTCGCCCACAAAATTTACTAAAGGGAAACAATAGGAACTGAAAGCTTTTAACGGTACCTGAGCGGAATAACTCCAGGTACTCCTCCAACATAGTTTGCTCCCGTTCCCAAGAGAGCTCCTCCTGACTGCAATTATCCCACCGGACCTTAACCATCCGGATCTCCTTGTTATGGAGTCTCTTCACCTCGAAGTCTTCGATACGAACGGGCTTGACCCTTGTCGTAAACCCTTCGTCCACCGGCACTTGATCAACTGCGATCACTAGGGAAGGCTCCTGCACCGCCTTCCGCAACACAGAAATGTAGAACACATCGTGTAGTCCACTTAACTCCCCCGATAGCCTCAAACGGTATGCCGCTTCGCCGACCCGCTCCTGAACCTCAAAGGGTCCAAGGTATCTTGGGCTCAGCTTCTTCAAGCGTCTCACCCGCGAAACATCCTTGAACAGCTTCACTTTCAAGTATACCCAATCGCCTACCGCGAACTCCACGTTCCGGTGCTTGGCATTGTAATACTTCGTCTGTCTGTCCTGAGCGATCAACAAGCGCTCCCGAATGATCCGCACCAACGAGGTAGCACTCTCCACCTACTGCTTCTTGTACAACCTTGCCTCAGCCGTTTCCAACCACGATAATGGCGTGCGATACTTTCTACCATATAGGGCCTCAAAGGGCGCCATTTGGATACTTGTCTGGTAGCTGTTGTTGTACGCGAACTCCACCAAATACAGGTGATCCTCCCACTGCTTCCCGAAGTCTAGAACACACATGCGTAGCATGTCCTCCATCGTTCTATTGACTCTCTCGGTCTGCCCATCCGTCTGCGGATAGAAGGCTGTGCTGAACTTCAACTTTGCCCCCAGCATCTGCTGCACCAACCTCCAATCATTGGACGTGAAACGCCCATCACGATCACTCACAATGCTACGGGGCACACCGTGCAGTCTAACTATATTATCCACATATAGCTTCGCCAACTTCTCCACCGAGTCATCCTTCATATGCGGAATAAAGTGCGACACTTTAGTTAACCGGTCTACGATCACCCAGATGGCGTCGTTCCCTCTCTGCGACCTTGGCAAACCATGCACAAAGTCCATCGATATGTCGTCGAACTTCCACTCCGGTAAAGGCAAGGACTTCAAGAATCCACCCGGCTTTTGGCACTCCGCCTTCACTAAGGCGCACGTTTGGCACTTAGCCACAAACAACGCTACGTCTTTCTTGATCCCCGGCCACCAAAACAGCTTCTTGAGGTCACGGTACATCTTTGTGCTCCCTGGGTGGATTGAGTACTTGGTATGATGAGCCTCGTACATCAACTCCGCCCGTAGGTTACCCCCGCTTGGGACGCACAACCGATGATCCTTCCTTAGCAACCCATCCACAATAGAAAATTGGGAATTTGACCCATCCAACGCTGCCTCCATAAGCTCCTTCATGGAGTCATCTAACTCCAATGCCTGCCGAACACGGTCAGCCAGGTCATACTGAACCTCCGTCCAGTTCAACAAAGCCTTGGCGCTTGACTGCTTGTCCACGCAACAGATCTCCAATGCCTCCAACTCCCGTACTAGCCTTTCATCATGAACCGATAACCAGTTGGCTTGGGCGGGAGCCCTGCGACTCAACGCATCAGCAACCGCGTTGCCCTTCCCGGGTACATAATGAATCTTGAAGGTGTAGTCCCCCAGGAACTCCATCCACCTCCTCTGCCTCATGTTAAGATCCTTCTGATCCAACATGTACTTCAGGCTCTTGTGATCGGTGTAAATATCAACCCTTACGCCGTATAGGTAGTGCCTCCACAGCTTAAGTGCAAATATCATGGCCGCCAACTCCAAGTCGTGGACCAGATAGTTCCTTTCATGCACTTTTAGCTGACGCGATCCATAAGCTATCACACTCCCATGCTGCAACAGCACGCAGCCCAAACCACTACCCAAGGCGTCACTATAAACCTCGAAGCCCTCGGTCCCACTCGGCGAACTAAGCACTGACGCCGTGGTCAACCGTCTCTTCAGCTCCTCAAAAGCTTACACGCACTCCTGTGTCCACAAGAATCTCTGATCTTTCCTTGTCAACTTCGTGAGAGGTAGCGCTATCCGCGAGAAGTTCTCTACGAAGCGCCTGTAATATCTGGCAAGCCCGAGAAAACTACGGACTTCCGCGACAGAAGACAACGCATGCCACTCCCGTATCGCAACGATCTTCGCCAGATCCACCGCTATACCTTCCCCACTGACAATGTGACCAAGGAATGCTACTGAGGGTGTCCAGAACTCGCACTTGGAGAATTTCGCATACAGTTCATTCTTTCTCAGAGTCTCCAACACCAGATGCAAGTGCTTGAAGTGATCTTCTTCGCACTGCGAGTACAACAATATATCATCAATAAAGACGATCACAAAGCGGTCCAGGAAATCTCGGAACGTCCTGTTCATCAAATTCATAAACACTGATGGCACATTCGTTAGTCCAAACGGCATGACCGTGAACTCGAAATGCCCATACCTTGTGCTGAACGCCGTCTTCGGGATATCACACTCCCTGATCCTCAACTGATAGTACGCCGACTTCAAGTCCAACTTAGAATATACCGACGATCCGACTAACTGATCGAAGAGATCATCAATCCTCGGGATCGGGTACTTGTTCTTCTCCGTCAGCTTGTTCAACTCTTTGTAGTCGATACACAGCCGCATACTCCCGTCCTTCTTCTTAACGAAGAGGACCGGTGCACTCCAAGGCGACGAGCTTGGACGCACATAACCTTGCTCCATTAGCTCCTCTAGCTGAACTTTCAACTCTGTCATTTCCTTCGGCGCCAGCCTATAAGGAACACGTGACACAGGTTTGGCACCTGGCATAAGCTCGATAGTGAAATCAATCTCTCACTGCGGTGGGGCTCCGGGAAGACTATCCGGGAACACATCTGGGTACTCGCATACCACGGGGATACTACCCAACGTGGATTTTGGCTCTACAGCCCCCACTATTGCGAAGAACAGCTCTGCGCCAGCACGAACTGCCTTTACCACCTGAAGAGCAGACATCAGCGTCCTGCTCGACCCCTTCAGTCCCGTGAATGTTGTCTCCCGTCCAACACCAAGCTTGACTTTCTTACTATTGCAATCAATCCAAGCCTTCTGCTCCGAAAGACAATCCATCCCAAAGATAACGTCGAACTCTACTAGCGGCAGCAATGACGCTAGCAAGTCGAACTCTTGGATCCCTATGTGAACCTTTACGGCGCACACTCTGTCCGCACGCATCGAGCACCCATTCGGTAGCAGCACATCCAACTTGTCCTTCGCCATCGAAGAAGGGACTCCGATGCGCGATATAAAATTTTCGGACAAGAAGGAGTGTAAAGCTCCCGTATCGAACAGTGCCTGTGTCGGACTATCGTTAATCAAAATAAAGCCTAAGCAAACCATATTAGGCTAACAAGCAATAGATAACAATATTTAAAGTTAACTTGCTATAAATTAACTCGTACCTGTCACCACGTCAGCTTGTTTAATGGCCTCCTGCTGGCCCAAGTTGTACACTCTAAGTTGAGTCGGAGCATAATGGGATGCGGTTGACTCCACCTCCTTGCCCTTCTCTTCGTAAGTAGCTCTTTGTTTTCTTTCGGACTTTGGGCGTCCGCTCCAGCAATCGCGGGCAAAGTGCCCCATCTTTCCACACGTGAAACAAGCGCCCGGGGTTCGATTGGTAGTTGCCCCCGAGGCACCTGTAGAGGAAGCTGGACCTGACGTCCTAGCCTTCTTGTAGAATCTGCGGTAGCCTGAATTCGACGTAGTCGGCGCCTTGAACTCCGATTTCTTCCCACCAGATTCCTTCTTAGCTTGCACATTTCTCATGTCCTTCTCCAAGGACCGGGCCGAGGTGACCAGGGTCATGAAACCCTGCGCCATGGGCCCCGACAGGAGCAACCTCAGCTCATCTCTTAACCCTTCAAAGAAGCGGTTGGTCTTTCGCTCCTCGTCGGCAAAGGTAGCGCTAGCATATCCCGTTCCACCACCGCCCCTTGGACGGCCAATCATATGAGCATTTTGTCTTCCTGGCCTTGGTCACGACAATTTAAGCCATAGACCGCCGAAGACTCTCATCCATGCCAACGGTCCCACCGAACGACATAGATCGGGTACGGTTCCGCCTGACCCGTGCTCATTCTGCAACGACTATTTAAGCCATATGCGTAGGTCAAGACTCACCGAGTCCCGTTTCCGCCTCAACAATCACATAACCCGGTTATGTTCACGTTGGCTCCCCGGCCATCGTGTTGGCAAAACTCGCTTTTGCCCAGTTTTCCGGGTGCACCTTGGAGTTAATCTCCAAGGCTCCCTGCTGCAATCTACCACGTAGAAAACCCGAAAAACGCCCAAACACCCGGAGTCTTCCTCGGTTCACATGCAATGCAACATCACCGATCCAGGCCAACTTGTCCGGATAGGCTTCACACACCATGCCTATGCCCGTTTACACATACGGACTCTACACAAGGGGGACTTTACATATCTACCCCAAGAAACGCTCCAACTCTTCGCTCACTCGCGAGAGAGGGCTTCCTATGCAAAGGAAAAGAGGGCTTCACATGCCCTAGGATGAGAAATCGTTACCCTTACGTTCTTCCGCGGCGTCATGAAAAATCTAAGCGGTTGGAAAGCACCGCAACGGCGTCGCCTTCGCGGATCTGGACTCGGATCGCGATTCGGAGCTCCGACGCTCCACCGGTGGCCGGATCTTGGCCATCCTCCTCCTCCTTGCTCTCCCCTCTCTCTAGACTTGAGAAAGAGAACCAAGGGGATGAAATGAGGGATTGCAAACCCTATTTCCGGGTTTAAACCGCCAGCATCAACCCCCAGCCGTCAGATCCCAAGCCAAGGAAACGAACGGCCACGATTAGGCCTGAAATTACAAAATCTAGGCCGAACACGGGTTGCAACACGGCCGTATGCATGGCCGTGTCACCCATTCGCCGTCTCGACCGACACGATAACCAGCACACGACATTCGACACGGCTTCCAACACGCCTGTGTCGCATGCGACACAGCCGTGTCACTACCCGTGTCATGCCCCGTGTGCAACGACCAACATTCTTTTCCCGAGAAGGACACGGCCTGAGATACGGCACCCGACACGCCCGTGTGACATGTGACACGCCCGTGTCTGTGCACGTGTCATGGCCCGTGTCCAACTACCCACACTTGCTTCCCGAGGAGGACACGGCCTGCGACACGGCACCCGACACGCCCGTGTCACATTTGACACGCCCGTGTCACATATGACACGCCCGTGTCTGTGCCCGTGTCATGGTCCGTGTACAAGACTCAGAAAACTCCCTAGCGTGACACGCCCTGGGACACGCCCGTGTCCAAGGCCGTGTGCCTCAACTCGACGATCGCCGATCGTCAAAACGTCGACCATATGACCCGTGGCCGAACACGCCCGTGTCACGCCCGTGTCACGCCCGTGACACGCCCGTGTCACCTGCTCCAAAACCTAGACTTGGCTTAAAACGTCACCCGTCCCTCTTTTGAGTTTCGGGGCGTTACATTTGGGCCCGGAGCTGGAAGCTGAGGAGATCCTTAGAGGCAAAGGAGTTCCTCAAGTCTTGAGGGAGATCCTTGAGTCTTGAAGTGGATCTTCGAGACCTGAAGGAGATCTTCAAGTCCTGAAGGAGATCTTCAATTCCAAAAAAGATCTTCGCGCCCCAAAGATATCTTCAAACACCAAAGGAGAACTCTAAAGAAACTTTGAAGGATTTTCTCTGGTGTTGGAAGTCAAAGTGTCTTCAAATGGGAACTTAGGGTCACTTTTATAGATTTTGCGAGAGGCACCTCGATAATTGTGCCGCTGTAACTACCATAATTATCGAACGGGCGAATAAGAATTCTTAACCTGGAGCACTTAGATCATCACTTTCTTGGATATGATGGACTTTCCCTCCGGTAAGTTTGGGCAGGACCAACGACGACGGTGATGACAACGAAAAACGAGATGAGCATTGCAACTAAGAGGCAAGAATGGAATGTGAGAATGCGTAAGGAACTCCTTGCGCTTGTTTACACGAGAGAAGCCTCATGTGCGGGTAAGGCCCCAAGAAGCCGAGCGATGGGTATTGCGCAGGTCGCACGAGCGTGGCCACATGGGGGGCGCGCTGGGAGGGCGGGCGCGGGCGCGCACTGTACGCGGGTGCACCGCGTTTGTGTGCTGGGCCGCACCACGCTGCATGCACCGGGAGCGCGCGGGCGGTCACGCTTGGGTTGGGGTGTGGGCGGGCGGTTTTGCCTTCTTCTCGGATATTTTCAGACCTTTCGAGTGAGCGCGGCTTTTCGCACGCGGCTCGTCTAGTCGGGTTAGCTTGTCCCTGTGTCCTTGACCCAAACCTTTCCGATTTGACTTAGAAAATTCAGGGGGAACCCCATCAATAAGTAACTTGTATTTTATCACTAAAATATTTGTAAATTTAAAGTATTTTCTTGCATGTTCGAATAAGTCCTCATTGTGTCTCTAAAATCCTCGTATGAATTGAAACATAGACCCATTTCAAATTCAAATTTTGAGTCAATTGCATTCCTTGATATATTTGATGACACTATGATTTACTTAGGTTTGAATTAGAGGTGTGCTGACTTTTGTTCTTATAATATTATATTATTTGATTTTGCAGAATTCTATTTCCTTCATTAACTGATTCAATCCAACCCATTCAATGACTTTATCAACAAATTCATCGAACTCATCATCGTAACCAAAATCATCTTCAAACTCCCTAATTCGTGATAATTTTTTGGGACTGAGCTCTGTTTCCAAATCTAGGTCTGGGTGAAACAACAGCACGACACGTCGCAATCTTGAAAGCATGAGAAATTTCAATGTTTTCCTTGTTTAAAGCATGCATGATTGCAATTTCTTTCTCTAAATTTTAGCGATCTTCGCTGCTCCAACCGACCCTTTCCGATGCCGACTAGTTGTTTTTCCACGGATCAAGGTCCAAATTAGTCCCACTTCCTTGTCATTGAGAAGGCCGACCATCTTCTGTGGATTTGCCCAACCGTGGTGTTTTTCGTTATCACCTTGTTCTAGGCATTTCTCCCTGGTTTGTACTTGAGAAACTTTCGAGCCGCCTCTTTCTTGATGGAACCCAGAAGATCCAGGAGACCCAAAATGATCTCCCGAGAGATCCAAAACTATACATGCCCTACAATAACATAATATTAGCGGCCTTTTAAGATGACATTACGTGTCAATGTCAGGATGCCACACGTGGAGTGTCCAGATGCCACACGTCGTGATGTTGTGTCACCCCGGCTTGGATTTGAAAACCTAGCAAGGTACCAAAAATTGGATCCGGATTCCTGGAGTTCCTCCGAGAATTTCAGGGGATGAAGTTCCTCATTTGCGCAATAACGGAGCGGAATTACAAAAAGTGATTAACATGAAAGTTGTAGATATCCCCGAGATGAATAACTTTCATGTTGAACATTTTTTGATTTGAAGTCGTTTAGACCCCCGATTTGGGCCCCGAAAAAAATCAGTCCGAAAATAATCAGCCCGATTTTTTTCGGGGCCCAAATCAGGGGTCTAAACGACTTCAAATAAAAAAATGTTCAACATGAAAGTTATTCGTCTCGAGGATATCTATAACTTTCATGTTAACCATTTTTTGTAATTCCACTCCGTTAGTGCACAAATGAGGAACTCCACCCCTCGAGGGATCCGGATCCCCAAAAATTTCGGTTCACTGCGTGTTAAGTGTCAAAAATCCCATTTTGGTCAACGGTCTTCTCCACAGTTTGCAGTTTCGACGGGAAAATCCTGTCACCGGCTGTTCTCCTGCAACCATTGCGAGAGCCTTTCCAGCTTCTTCTTCCCTCCGCCGGCGATCAAACTCCGGCGACACCAAACCGCCAAAATCTTCTCTCGCAAGACATGGCTCCAGTCGATCCCCACTCCTTTACTGACTCCCTCCAACCCTTCGCCACCCACGTCGCCCTCACCCTCTTCCTCGACTTTTCTTCCTCCTCCATCATCGGCTCCGCCGTAATCTCCCTTCCCACCTCCCATTCCGGCCCCCTCACCTTCGACTCCCGCGCCATCTCCATCTCCGCCGTTCTCGACCCCGTCTCCCTCTCCCCTCTCCCCTACTCCTCCTCTTCTTCCGA
This sequence comes from Platanthera zijinensis, assembly GCA_039513925.1. Lineage (NCBI taxonomy): Eukaryota > Viridiplantae > Streptophyta > Magnoliopsida > Asparagales > Orchidaceae > Platanthera > Platanthera zijinensis. The sequence continues at coordinate 59,148,862 of CM077088.1, forward strand.
CCCCATCAAGGGCACCCCTCTCACCGTCACCCTAAATCACCACTCCGCCGTTCTCATCCTCTTCTCTACCTCCCCAACCTCCTCCGCCCTCCAATGGCTCTCCCCCGCCCAGACTTCCTCCCGCACCCACCCCTTCGTCTTCACCCAATGCCAATCCATTCACGCTAGATCCGTCTTCCCATGCCAAGACACCCCCGCCGCTCGCATCCGCTATTCCGCCCGCATCAACCTCCCCCTCCCCCTCTCCGCCGTCATGTCCGCATCGAAGCTCGCCCGCCGCAATCCCGCCGCCGGCGAAGCTGCACCCGCTGTTCCCGACTCCCTTTGGTGCGCTCCCGGCCGGGTTGTGGAGGAGTTCACCATGGACCAGCCGATTCCTCCCTATCTCTTTGCCTTGGCTGCCGGTGAGATCGGGGGACGAGATCTCGGCCCTAGGACGAGGGTCTACGCCGAGAGCGGGTCCGACGTGCTGGATGCGGCGGCGAAGGAGTTTGCTGGGGTTGAGGAGATGGTGAGAGTCGGGGAGGCATTGTTCGGGCCGTACGAATGGGAGAGGTTCGATCTGCTTGTTTTGCCTCCTAGCTTTCCCTACGGAGGGATGGAGAATCCGAGGATGGTGTTTCTGACGCCGACGGTGATCAAAGGCGATGCGACCGGGGCTCAGGTGGTGGCGCATGAGCTCGCTCACAGCTGGACTGGGAATCTGATAACGAATAAGACCAATGAGGATTTCTGGCTCAATGAGGCACGTTTTTTTTCTTCTTCTATTTTGCGGTTATTGTGCTTAATGAATTTTCTTAGAGCTAAATGATAACATTGAATCTAATTTATATATTTTAAATTGTTTGAAGATTTGGGCTCTGTTTGGCACGGCGGTGGCGGTAGCAAATGCCGTTGTTATGAACCATCGTTCGTGAATGCCCGACCTCACCTAAGGAATTTCATCAACTTTTATGTTTAAAACTAGTTTTATTTTCTTGGTGGCGATTATAGCCATTGTCTTGCTAAACATCATTTTCTGATGGTGGTGTTTTTGTCCAAACTCACCGGAGCAAAGAAAGCCAAGCCAAACGAAGCCTAAGGAGTTGTTGGTTTTATAAAGGGCCTGTGTGGAGGGTGGCGGTGGTTGGAGTTGGAGATGAAACATCGTTTACTCCTTACGGTTAGAATTAGGCATAAAACTACTATTTTGGGGACCCACGTTTTCAAATAGAGATTCCCAAATGGGCAATTAAGGGTTTGTTTCTTTGGCCGATGGGTGTGAAAGCGATGTGAATGAGATCTGTTTGAATGGAGCGGTGGGAGATGGAGTGAGGTGGCTGCGGTCTCAGAAAAGGGTCAAAATTGAGTTTTTAAATGGTGGTTGTGGGAATGAGAGTTTACAAAATAGTTATAACAAAGCTGTGACATTTTTCTCCCAACGGACGTGGAGCAAAAGCGCTCAAGCAAACCGACCCTAAACAAAGTTTGTTTTTTTTCAAAAACACAATGGAAAAAACTGCTCAAACAAACATGATCATTGGATTGCATTTCAAGGCTTCTCTTGTTTTGCTTAAATTCACTATAAACCTAGTTTTTTAACCTTTACTAAGTGTCATAGAATTAGTGAGATTATGACAAAAGATAGAGCACAATGATGACAAATGATCCATATAGCCGATCCCATTATAGTGAGATAAAGACTTGAGTGTTGTTGTAGCAACTAGCAAGTGCCATAGAAGGTATACAGAATTAATATGTTATTAGATTAATCTATAAGATATTTGTGGTTTACATTATCAAAAGGTGCCTACATAATTTGATTAATTAATTTTAAATCAATTAATTTACCAATATTTGGTTTTAATTGTGGTAATTAAAGACTTGATAATTAGAATAGGTAATATGTTAATCATTCCATGGTTTTTATCTATTCGGAATACTAATAATTAATTAATGATAAATTGTATTAATTAAGTAAATGTATCACCAATGATAAATTGTATTAATTAATTGTATTAATTAATTAAGTAAATAATTAAAATAAAGAAATTTCAATTAATTAATGTTTGATTGGGTAAAATTATCTTTTTTCCTCATTCTTAGTTAGTAATGGATTTACTAAATTGATTCTTAATATCTTATTTTTTTTATCATGCTATCTTTATTGAGGGGTACTTATTGATTACTAAGTTCTCAGTTAATTACAAATATATTAGTTTAGTCTTGTGATCTTTCTCTAATTACTAATTATTGTATAAATTAAATAGTTATTCAATGTAATCCTTTAAGGCTATGGAATTAGAATTGGAGGACCGTTTTCATTAAATTGAACTCTATCTCTAATTTTGACTCATTAATTTCATTCAATCGAATGAACCCTAATTGATTTCATAAGAATATTTAATTATGTTTAAAAGCGGATCAAATAAGTCACAAATTGATTATTTTATGACTCGTAAAATGTATAAAATGATTTGTAAGGATTGCAAAGTCATTCTGGGAGAAAGTTTGACAATACAATATATGTTAGTGATGTTAGATGTACAAATTAAACATAATAAATTTAAGATAAGAATAAAAATATTGCAAAAAATTTGTTGGTGAAACTTGAAGATGGAAAAACAGATTGCTTTCAAGACATCAGTTATAAAACAACTAGTTGATGACCTTTATGTTGATCCTAATGTCTCATGAGAAGTTATGTCTTCATATTTAATAACAAATGAATAGAACGTACTTGGAGTATTAAAAGATTGTGCGCCTCCCAAATAAAGAATTTTGGCGGTGTAAAGTGCAAGTACAAGATAAAGTGAGGGCAAAGAAAGCCAACTATAAATCACTCTACACTTGTACGAATTATGAAAACTTAGCCATGTATAGAGTCGCCACAAAAGAAGTTAAAGAGACAGTTTGCAAAGAAAAAAGTCAAGCTTATGGAAATTTTTATAAGCGACTAGATAACAAAGATGGAGAACATGACATAATAAAATTGCTTGAGCTAGAGAAAGTAAGACAAGATTTAAATCAAGTAAAATGCATAAAGGATGAGACAGATACTATTTTGACGAATGATGTGGATATTAAAGAGCGATGAAAAAGATACTTTGATCAACTTTATAATGAAATAAAGAGCAATGAGTTGAACTTGAAAGAGTTAATTAAATCAGATGAGTATATGAACCAAGGTTGTCAGGATCGTGATCCTAGATGGGATCATTTTGAGGTAGGATCAGAACAGATAGTTGGTTCAAATCGAGGATCGCTTATGAAATCAGGATCGATTTACAACATTTGGATTGTAGGATAGTAAGATCCTATGATCTAGATCGCGATTCTAACAACCTTGATATGAACATAACATTTTATCGTAAAATTAAAGTATCTGAGGTAAATGATGTTCTAAATAAGATGAAAAATGGAAAGACGGTTGGGTCAGACGATATACCCATCGAAGTATGAAAGTCTCTAGAAAATGAAGTAATTTTGTGCCTTACATGCTTTTTTAATAAGATATTGAAGTCAAAGAGTATGTCAGACCAATAAAAAGAAAGTATCTTGATAGCTTTGCATAAGAATAAAGGAGATATACAAAATTGTGTTAACTACAGATGAATTAAATTGATGAGTCATACCATGAAACTATGAGAACGAGTAATAAAAAGAAGAGTAAGACGACAGACTAACATCTCAGAGAATCTATTTGGATTCATGCCAGGGAGGTTGACCATGAAAGCTATACATCTCTTAAGGAGACTCATTGACAATTATCGAGAAAGAAAACAAGATTTGCATATGTTTATTGATCTTGAGAAGGCTTATTTTAGAGTTCTAAGAGAGATATTATAGAGAGTCTTAGAAAAGAAAGTTGTAAATGTATCATATATTGACATAATCAAAGATATGTATACAAATTCAGTGACAAGGGTGAGAACATCTGGAGGATTTACATAGGAATTCCCTATCACTGTTGGCTTACATCAAGGTTCAGTTTTAAGCCTTTATCTCTTTACCCTTATCTTAGATGAGCTCACCAAACATTTCCAACAAGCAATACCTTGATGTTTATTGTTTGCGGATGATATCGTTTTGGTTGATGAGACGCGCGAGGGTGTAAATGCAAAGCTTGAATTTTAGCGAGATACTTTACAAAATAAGGGTTTTAGGTTGAGCAGGGCAAAGACGGAGTACATGGAGCTTAAATTTAGCAGTACAATAAGGACGGATGACTTTGTTATTAAGTTGAGTGATCAAAATTAGGTTGATCCAAGCGGGTTGGTTGAAGTCGAGAGGCTCGTCAGGGATCTTATATGATCGTAAAGTACCACTAAAACTTAAGGGCAAGTTTTACCATACTACAATTAGACCCGCGATGCTCTATGGTTCTGAGTGTTTGGTAGTGAATTGTGTACATGAGCAAAAAATGAGAGTTGCTGAGATGAGAATGCTTAGATGGATGTGGGGACACATGAGACTGAATAAAATTAGGAATGAATGTATCGGGGATAAGATAAGAGTAACACCAATTGTAGAGAAAATGCGAGAAGCTAGACTAAGATGATTTGTACACGTGCAAAGGAGACCATTAGAGGCACCTGTTAGGCGTTGTGAGAGTCTAGTCACTAGGCATGTTAAATGAGGGAGGGGTAGACCAATAAAGACTTGAAATGAAACTATAAGGAAATACATGATGTACTTAGACATTAGTGAGATTATGGCAAAAGGTAGGGCACAATGGCGACAAAGGATCCATATAGCCTACCCCACTATAGTGGGATAAAGGCTTGAGTGTTGTTGTTGTAGTGATTTTCTCTTATCCTTAATATTTATTTATTATTTAATTAGTTATCTTCTTTATAAATATTTAATCAATTAGAGAATATTAGCTTTATTACTATTCTAAATACTTTATGAATACATAGTGATGTAGGGTAGGCTAGTGGTGCTCGGAAATTATGACTCTAGGTGCGGGTGCAGGCGTGACACACTAATGCTATGCTACACGCAAGGTGGCCGTCGATCGGCAACGACGATTACCATAAGCAATGAAATTAATAACGCCACACAAATAATTGAAATAAGAAATAAACAATTAATTATTAGCAATTTGGCAACGACTTCCTCCGCTCGGAGGGCCTAAGCAAGCGCGCGACGAATAATTTCACAAACAATTAATAACATAAAAGGAAATAACTACTACACAACCATAATCTCAGCACAATATAGATAAACACCGTATGAAAATGTCAAGTCACAAAATACAATACCATAAATGCTCACAACATAGAGGGATGAACTGAGACACTGAAGATTTGGAGGGCCGGATGTGTAGATCGGCGACCGGGGGTGGAACCGGTGGCGAGACGACGGTGACGGTGGCTGCCCTCGGCAGAAAATGGTGATAACAGATGGTAAAACAGCGGATCCGGCCACGAATGAGTAGATCCGGGCCGGGGATGGGTAGATCCGCTATTTAGGAGCGGATCCGGGCAAGAATGGAAGGTTTGTGTGGTGGAAATAACGGACCGGGTGGCTAGAATCTTAGATCTGGACTGATCTAGAATTTTAGGGTTGTTAGGATGGTGGATCCACGGAGGGGAGTTGGCGGATTTGGGAGGAGGGGAAGGTGGAGGCGGGCGTGAACAGTGTTTCGGGTGAACAGGGTTCGGGTGAACAGTGTTCTGTCGTGAACAGTGCGCGTGAACAGTACTGTGAACAGTACTCGGAATTCCTGGACAACGGTATTGGGGAGGGGTTTGGGTGATTTTCGGTGGCTAGAAGTGGGATTTGAAGGGTGGAAAACGAAGGTGGGGGTAGGGATTACCTTGGGGAGGAGTTTGGTGGCATAAGAGTCGTCACTTAGGGTTCCACGGCGTCGGCACCGGGGAGGGATCGCTGGAATCCGGGAATGCTTCTTCTCCAAATCCAACAATGACTCAATTCAGCCCTCATATCTTCTATTTATAAGAAAAGACACATTAGGGTTTCCCCATCAACGGCTATAATTGGTCGGTGGGTTCGCTCGCCCTTAAAACACATCAAAAATAAACTGAAAAATATAAAGTAATATAGTGTTTTGACTCGCGGCGACGCTCCGGACGCAATCGCGGAGCCCGATCGTCGATCCGGGCACGCCATATATGAAAAGTTGCCAAATCAGCCCTGAACAGGCCCAAAACGTGTCCTCGTCTCTGCTCCGCATCACATAGTTAGCATAAATGATATCTATATAATTTTCAAATTATATCTAATTTATTTTATTATACTCTATTGTTTACACAAAGTTGAATGTGATTACATGCCTTTTATTATAGCGAGTTTTGAACATTAGAACTCATTGATGATCATTTTGTTATCAAACCAATGTTTTAACTCAATTATAAAACTGAGATCTAATCACTTTTAGAATCTAAATATCATGACCTTAAATGTCGTATATTTTTGCTTATGTAAATGTGTTGCCGTGTGACCTTGAGGTCAAGGATTCGAGTCTTGTAAGCAGGCTCTTGCAAAAATGTTGGATAAGGTTTGCCTACATTGTTTAATGCAAGTAAGAGAATAATAAATTTAAGTACTTTAGATACCAAGTTATGGGGTGAATAAAAATCACGTGGGATTATTTACTATGAAATATTTATGTGTAAGGTATAGTTTTGCTAATTAAATTGATTGAATGATTTGTATTGAGAAATTAGTAATTTATAATCATTGATTTAGAAATTAAAAATAATCCATTTAGTGATTAATTTGTGAGATTCTCATTATTTAAGTAGTTGAAGCTATAACATTTGATAATTGATACTTCGCACTAAGCAAAATAATAATGATTGTTGAGGAGACTTGATGATTATACCAATGTCTAATGAGTAAATTTTTATAAATACCAATTAGCCCAATTACTTATCAATTAGCTAATGAAAATGTCAATTAACCTAAATAGTTAGTAATTAATTAGTAAAGTTTTACCCTAAATATAGTCTTTATTTGACTATTAAATAATTAGATAATATTATTAATTTAATTGTTTCAATCATAATTAATCTAATAATTTAGTAATTAATTAATGATTTGAATGTTTGCTTAAGACAATATATTTATCTACCATGTTAACTTAAGAGTTAAGATTAGTTTTTATTTATTAAGACTTTCATTTATTAATTTATGATTTGAATCATTTAAAGGAGATTGTTCAATGAAATCATTGTTAAAATTCTTGTGTAATGTGCTTAAGGGTCCGTTCAACGTGCAGATATTAACTTTCTGGAATTGACATTAGGGATTAGTAATTTAATTATGACGTTCGACGTAATAGAATTGACGCGGATATTGGCTTTGAGGCCCAAACCCATGGCTTTGGCTTTGACTTAAAAAACCAAATCGTCAATTCTTACCCCTCATCAGTTTTCCATAGAATAAAGCAATTTCACCCACGCACGCATTTTTGAGCTAACGAGCATTTACGCGCGGGCAAGTGATTTTTTCCCGGGAGCGCATTTTCGCTTGGGTGCACGTTTTTCGCATGGGAGCATGTTTTTCACCATGGAGCGCTTTTCTCCTAGGCGCAAGTTTTTTGCACCGACACGCATTTTCACCCGAGCGCGTTCTCTCGCAAGCGTGCATTTTTTGCTCGACCGTTTTTTCTCCCAGGGGAGTGTTTTCACCTGGACACATGTTTTTTCACCCGAGTGCCCATTTTCTTATCAACGCTCAGTTTCTCCAAGGCGCATGTCTTCGCATGCGCACACATTTTTGCCAGTGCGTGTTTTTTCTCTTATGTCTGTGTTTTTCGCTTAGGTGTGTTTTCTCCTAGGAGAGTGTTTTTCCCAGGCGTGCATTTTCGCCAGGGTGCACGTTATTTGTCCCGACACGCTTTCGCCGAGCGCACATTTTTCTTGCGGAGTTGCGGGCGCGCGTTTTTTGTTTGGGCGAGTTTTCTCCAGGGCGAGCGTTTTTCTCCCGGGCGTCCGTTTTCACCCTGGAGCCCTTTTTCGCCTCACATGCGCTTTTTTCCTCGACGCACATTTTAGCTCGGGCTCGCATTTTTGCCCGCACACGCGTTTTCGCGCCAACGCGTCTCTTTCACCTGGTAGAGATCGTTAAAACTCAACCAATTTAAGCGTTAGACGCGAGCATTTTTGAAATTGTAAGATTATAGATAATGTCAATTCCAATGCCAATTCCAATACCAATGCTTTGTGCTGGTGGGTGTGTCTGGTTGCTTATTGTCCGTGTTTGGTTATTATTTTTCTGGTTGCTATTTTTCTATTTTAGTGGCTTTATGCCTTATTGCTGCAATTATCAGCCCGTTTTTGATGCCTGTTTTAGCAATCAATTATTTTATTTGTTTTGTTGGACAACATATGATTTTAAATACTCCAATTATTAGTTATTTATCCAACTTCATTTTGCATTCCGGCTCTCAAAGAATGTCTCCTCCACGCATGAGGGAAACTTCATCTTTGTCTTCTTGGATGAGCTAATTGATAACCCTGAGAGCCCAGTAGAGAATAGTATCTTGCAGATTGTGACCGACAGTGCGTCCAATGATATAGCTGCAGCAAAATTTATCACTTTGAAGAGGCCCAAACTTTTTTGGACTAGTTGTGCAGTTCATACAATCAATCTTTTGTTGTAAGATATAGAAAAGCCGAAGTCAATATAAAGTGCTATTTCCTTAAGCCGCCAACTTTCCGTCTTCATTTATAGTCACACAATCTCTCTCAACATGTTTAAAGAGTTAACAAAGGAATTGGACTCTCATGAACGCTTATTCGACCAGGTGTGACTATATTCATTACGACGTTTCTATCTTTAGAGAGTATCTTAGAGAAGTAGTTGAGGGACATATTCACGTCTGCAATATAGGCTGCAACAAAGTTGGCCCGTAGTGCTGGGGGAAAGCAGGTAAATGTATTGTATATTTATTCACTTTAATTTAGAATATTTGTTTAAAACTGATGGTTTATATTATTTACTTATTTTGCATATGTTAGACTACAATGATAGTGATGAGCGCAAGATTTTTGGCGAATGTCAAGCAGGTTGTTGCTATATTCACTCAATTTGTGAAGATTTTGAAAAGAGTCGGCAGGGAAATACCTTCCATAAAGTGGTTATATGGGGATATAAAAAAAGCTAGGGAAGAGGTTGTTGTTCTCAATCACCAAGAGAACAAATACCTTCCTATTTGGAAGTTGTTCGATAGTAGATGAGAGGACAAGATGAACACCCCCCTCCCCCCCGCACCTTGCATGATATTACCTCAACCCATCTTTTTTTTTTCTGCCGAGTGGAGATTGAGCCGACGAAAGGTTTATAAGTGGTTTTGTTGAGTGTCTATCAAGGATATATATGGATGATCTTTCTACGCAGTATCACATCAGTGATGAGCTTGGTCTTCGCCAATACCAACATACGGAAAACGTGATTTTTAAAAAAAATAAAGATATGAGAAACGTTTTAAATTTTTTTTATTATTTAAATATAAGTATTAATTAATATAAAAATAAGATAATTAATGAACTAATTGTACATATCTTGAATTATAATAAATTTTTTTTTAATAAGACCACAACATAAATCATACATATGAAAACCAGAACTTCAAATTGATGTACTGATGTAAACTAGCAAATAATCTCGAACTAGCATGTAAAAAAATTGATGGGAAACTAGGGCAACAACCATTTAATAAGAATAATTTAAACATGACATTCAAATTGATGTATTGATGTAAAAAATGAATATAAACTACCAATACATTTGTGTTGTGCCCAATACACGAAGACAAGCATGCATACAATTATATCTATTAATCATTAGTAGTTAATAACAAAGCTTTCATAATTTTCATTATCTAGCAATAATCACATCAAAAAAAAATATAGAGGCAGGTTGTTAAGACTGATATATTTTGATAAGAACACAAAATGGTCTCAAGTTATACATGAAATATTTTTATTTTTATCACAAATGTTACAAAAAATATATAAATTTGTCATGAGCACATAACTTCCTACAGGAACAAAGAACATAATTTTTTTGCACTAATAATAGAAAGAAGAGGAAGAAGAAAAAGAAGAGGAAGAAGAATAGGAGGAAGAAGACGAAGAGGAAGAAGAAGAGGAGGAAGAAGAAGAGGAGGAGGAAGAAGAGGTGGAAGAAGAACTTACTAACAGGGCGGGATTGAGAGCTGGGAGCGGGAGCGGGATTTGGAGAGGGATCGAGAGCAGGGACTAGGAGCGGGATCTGGAGCAGGATCTGGAGCAATGTGAAGCAGCGCGACAACTTGTGAATCACGTAAACCTAAAATTCGACGACGTGAAATGAAATAGATAAGAGCGCAACTTTACTACACGAGAATCGCGTATCCCGCTTGCAGGATATGCGATTCCAAATTATTATTTTTATATAAATTGCGTTTCCTAGAGTTTCGGAAACGCGTTCCCACACATTTCCCTTATTCGATACATGTTTGAGTCGATACGTAGAACATTTTTAAGGATCCGTGCTTCATAGATACCAACAAAGATTATTTTATAAAGACATGACAAAGAGACGCCTGCAAATTCCCAACTTAAATCTGTGTACATTTTTAATATTTTTTTCATGTCATGAATTCTTGACTAATAAGGTAAATCTATGTACAAAAACTTGTTCTTTTTGGCACAACAATACTTATCTGGGCCCAAGCCAGGACCACTTATGCCCATCAAGGAAACTATGCAAATGTGTACGAACTTAGTTCTCATGTTGCACCTTAGGGCCTGTTTGGGTAGGTGGTTGCGGTTGAAGATGCAATAGTTGGAGCAGAAGATAAAGAAGTGTTCTTGAATGGAGCTCTTTCATGAAGTTATAATCAGGCATAAAACGACGTTTTGGGGGATCAGTTGTTTCAAATAGATGCTATTCAAATGGGCAAAAAAAGCATTTGCATTTTCCGAAAAACACAACAGAGAAAATGTCAAACAAACAACCATAATTCTTGATGAATTCTTTGTTTCCTCGCACTACTCGAAGTTTGTTCGAGCTGCGCTAGGAACTTGATTACATCAACACAATGTTCCCTAGGTGTGTTGATGACATGAAACATTTCTGTAAAGGGATGCATGGTAAATTGATCTCATTCGGGTCCAGATATTGGGGAGATAAACTATTCCTTCACTTTTAGAGACTTTTATCTTGGTCCAATAAGAACCGGTTGTCGGCAGTCCCTCCCTAGACTAATTTACCGGATTGTTTAGCATTAGCGACAAGTAATACATGTGTTCCCACCATACCTCATATGCAACATAATACTAATGAATCTATTTGTGATTATTGTTATTGTTGGAAAAGCCCATGTAAAGAGGCCCATGTTGGAGCCCATTTGTTTAGTTTTTCTTCTTCTCTCCTCTTTAGTCCCACATCATGTATAGAGATCTCTTCTCTCTTTCTCCTTCCTATAAATGTGTATTCATACCTTGTATTTGATTATTGAGAAAGTGTATACAAGTTTGAGGTTTTCTCCACATGGTATCAGAGCGAAATCGGTCCTCCGTGCGGTTAACCTTTTTTTTCTAACCGCCGCTTCCCGTACGACTAAGTTTTTTTTCTCATTGCGGCTTCCTGTGCGGTTCGTCTCTAACCGCGGCCTCCTGTGCGGTTAAGTCCTATCTAACCGCTCCTCCTGCTCTCTCTCTCGTGGCTTCCACCTCCCGTTCTTCCTCTTCATCTTCCTCTTGGCCCTTTTATAACTCTCTCTCTCTCCGGTAGTGCCCTTTCCCTTTTCCCATCTAACCGCGCGGTTTCCTCGTGTCTACTCACCTTGCCGCCAAGTCCTCGCCTTCTCGCCGCTCTCTTTTTCTACCCACCTTCTTGCTGCAGTACTGTCTCTCTTCTCGCCGCGACTTCTCTAATCGCTGCGGTTTCTCCTCTCTGTTGCGGGCTCCGCATGTTGGTCGCGACATCTTCCTTGCCGCTGGTGTGTTGTCACCGTGACCGTGCGACTTCTCCCGTTCTTTAGTCGCGGCGGCTTCTCCTCTCTAACCGCTCCGCATTTTGGTCGCGGCCTCTTCCTTTCGTGCCGCTGGTGTTGTCACTGAGACTGTGCGACTTCTCCTGTTTGCTAGTCGCGGCGACTTCTCCTCTCTAACCGCTCCGCATTTTGGTCGCGGCCTCTCCTTTCCTTGCCGCTGGTGGGTGTTGTCACCGAGACCGTGCGGTCTTCTCACGCGGTTTACCGTGTGACCTCTTTCTGCTCGCTGTTCTGATCGCCCGCTCTGCTCGTGCGGTCTCCTCTCTAGCCACTGGTCTTCTTGCCGCCGACTTAGGCTCCTAATCGCCTGGACATGGGGTCTTCTTTTGATTCTACCGGACAGGCGGCTTCCTCTCCTGCAGACCGCCCGACCCTTGCCCCTGAACTCCGGGATGAATTACGGATCACTACTATTTCTTTAGCCTGGAAGAAGAACTTTGTGCAGTGGGCGCACTCTGTTCGCCGTGTTCTTCAGTCCAAAGGCTTTCTACATCACTTGATCCAAGTTGTTCTCGCTGCTCCTACTGAAGACTTGTTGCGCAACGATGGTCGAGTTCAGACGTGGCTCCTCAACTCCCTTGATGACGAACCTTATCGCATGACCATATATCACAAAACGGCTAAGGCGATGTGGGATGAGCTCCATTTTCTCTATTCCGGCAAAGATAGTCTCCAGCACCTGCATGACATCATCACTGATCTTCAGACTCTTGACGTTGGCGGGGCCGCCGACCTCACCTCCTTTGTTGCTCGGGTTAAGACTCTGGTTGAAGCCTGGATTCAACATCAACCTCCTGCGATGGATCTTGCTGCCCAACGTGCTCAAAAAGAAGCCGTCGGTGTTGCCATGATGATGGCTTGTGTCCCGCCTCATCTTCAGAGCGTTCAGGCTCAGATCCTCTCCTCTGTTGCTACTCCGTCACTATCTGATGTGTGTTCCATGTTGCTTAAGGTCTCACCACCTCCTGACAGTTCTGGACCTCCGTCACCGGCCCTCCTTCAGCAGACTTCTGCGCCCTTACTGCCTCTCCCTCCTCCTGCTCGTGGGGGACGTTCAGGTTCTCGGGGCCGAGGTCGGGGAGGCCGGCCACGACCTAAGTGTTCCTTCTGCGGTAAGGATGACCACCTTGAGGCCACTTGCTACCACAAGCATGGGCTTCCTCCTCGTCCACTTGCCGCTGTTGCTGCCAACGACTCATCTGTCACTCGTACTGACCTTGAAGAGGTCCGACTTCAGCTCCAACAACTTCATGGTCTGCTCAGTCGCCCACCTACCTCCATTGCCTCTGCTGCCTCCATCTCACAAGAAGGTATCACTTGTCTCTCCACTAGTCCGCGCTGGATAGTGGATTCAGGTGCCACTCACCACATCAACTCCCTATGGCCACATCAGTACCTGGATTCTCCTCATCCTAAGTGTATCACAGTGGCCAATGGGGACATTGTTCCGGTCTCCGACTCTGCTGATATCTCTCTCACTTCTTCTCTATCCCTACGCTCAACTCTTCATGTTCCGGGCTCCTCGTTTAATTTACTTTCTGTTGGTCGCCTCACTGCTTATTTAAATTGCTTTGTAATCTTTACATCTTCTTTTCTGATACAGGATCAACATACGCGGAATATCATTGGTAAGGGACGACTGCAGAACGGGATCTACCTTCTTGATGACTCTCCTACTATCCTCTCTTCCGTATCCTCCGTCGATTGGCATCGGCGTCTTGGGCATGCCCCTTTACCAGTCCTCCAGAAGGCTCTACTAGATGTATCTCTTCCTCCTTTTCATTGCGAATCTTGTATTTTCGACAAACAACCCCGTTCATCTTTTCCATCTCATTGTACTCAGAGTTCTGCTCTTTTTATTTTAGTACACTCCGATATTTGAGGTCCGTACAAAATCACTAGCATTTCTGGGTATCGCTATTTTTTAACATTTATTGATGATTATTTACGGATGACGTGGCTATATGTACTTCGTGATCGATCAGAGCTTCCCCGTGTCTTTCAGGCATTCCTCCTTGAGACCCGCACGCAATTCTCCACGAACATCAAAACTCTTCGCACCGATAATGCTCACGAATACACTAGCCACGAATTTGCGAACCTTTGTTCTGAATTTGGGGTCATTCACCAAACATCGTGTGCCTATACCCCCCAACAAAACGGGGTCGCCGAACTTAAGAATCGACATCTGCTCGATGTTATTCGCTCTCTCATGCTTCAAACGCAGGTTCCCAAAGCGTATTGGAACTTTGCGCTCTCAACGACATGTTATCTGATTAACCGTCTCTCATTCCCCATACTCCACAATGCCACTCCGTTCAGCCTCCTGTTCCCCTCTACTCCGGCATTCTCTCTAACACCCCGCATCTTTGGTTGTACTTGCTACGTTCACATTCTTGGTCCATCCACGGACAAGTTGGATCCCCGGGCGGACAAACAAATCTTCGTTGGCTATTCTCAAACTCAGAAAGGCTACGTGTGCTATTCTCCTGCCACCCGCAAGGTGACTGTTTTTGCTGATGTTACCTTTCGGGAGGATCTTCCTTTCTTCTCTGCTCCAGATCCAACACCTCTACCGCCACCCGTCCTACGACTTGTCATTCCCGTTTCCGCTCCTCCACCACCAAAAATTCCTGTCCAGGCTCCCACTCTTTCCAAGCCGCATCTTATACATGTTTACACTCGTCGTCATCCTGGCTCTGTTGCCCCAATGCAGTTGGCTTCGACCTCTGACGCTCCGCGACCTGCTGGTCCGGCACCGGAATCCACCGCTCATCCTATGGCGAATTATGTATCCTTACATCGCCTATCCCCACGACTTCAAACTTTTGCCACTTCATTATCCTCGATTTCTGTACCTAACTCTGTGCAGGAGGCTCTCCAACATCCTGGCTGGCGGACAGCCATTGAAGAAGAAATGACTGCTCTCTGGGCTAACCAGACATGAAACCTGGTACCTCTACCTACCGGTCAGACACTTATTGGGTGTAAATGAGTCTTTGTCATCAAACATGCTCCTGATGGGATAATTGACCGTCTGAAGGCCCGCCTAGTGGCTCGTGGCTTCGCCCAACAGCAAGGTCTCGATTATGAGGAAACATTCTCTCCAATAGCCAAGATTGTAGATATCCGATATCGGGGACACGTCGGTTTAGGTTTCTCATATCGGGGGATATATCGGGAATATTTCATATATTGAGTTTTAATATTTAATTATTTATATGTGTAATTATTTATAAATTTAATCATTTTTTTCATTTAAATATATTAATATATTAATAATTTGATATTTATTGAACTTTTAAATTTATTAAACTAATATAAACATTTTGTGTTATACAAGTAATAACGGTACAATGCATGAAATAAAACAAAAGAAAATAGAATGTTAAGAAGTTGTCTGTAACAATAGAAGATAAGAAATTTTTAGTCAATAATTCAAAAACCATGCATAATTGACGTCGATGATGCACTTGAGCAAGGAAGAAAGCCAAATGGAAAAAACAACATAAACAATGAAACAATTTTGGTTTATTATCTATTAGACCATAAACACTAATTAAAACAAATTAAAAAAAAAACAATCGATAAAATATCGGGATATATCGGCCGATATATCGGCGAATATATCGGTCAATAATAGACATATCGGAGGATATATTTCAAAAGGATATTTTGTAAAATAATATCGGAAACATGTCGTTTTGTCCATAAAACCTTTATGTCGGCCGACATGTCGGTCATGTTGGAGGATATCCACAACACTGCCAGTAGCCAAGTTCAACACCGTTCGTGTCCTCCTCTCCGTGGCTGTGCATCGCCAATGACCCTTACATCAATTGGATATGAAGAATGTGTTTCTGAACGGCAACCTCCAGGAAACAGTGTACATGCAGCAACCTCCCGGGTTTGAGACCACGAGGGGGTCCCGAGTTTGTCATCTTAAGAAGTTCATCTATGATCTCAAACAATCCCCTCAGGCATGGTTCGACAGGTTCAGTAAGGCAGTTCAGGAAGTCGGCTTTACTCGGGGCTCAGCAGACTTCTCTCTGTTCACTCGACATCGGGCAACAAGAACGGTTCTTCTGTTAGTATATGTTGGTGACATCTTAATCACTGGAGACGATTCAAAAGGAATCCAAGCGGTCAAACGACACCTTAGCTCTGTCTTTCAAACAAAAGATCGGGGGCATCTTCGATACTTCCTTGGTCTTGAGATCCCTGATGGACTTGTCCTCTCCCAACGGAAGTACTTCCTGGATCTCCTTCAAGATGCTGGCTACTCTGGCTGCAAGCCCACTACTACTCCAGTGGATGTAAATCATAAGCTATGTACACATGCTTCCGATACAGATCTTCCTCTCCCAAACCCGGAATACTATCGACGACTTGTTGGAAAATTGATCTACCTAACGGTCACAAGACCAGATATGTCCTTTGCTGTTGGGGTGGTTAGTCGGTTTATGCATGCCCCTCGAATATCTCACCTTCAAGCCGTTGAGTGCATCCTAAGATATCTTAAAACAGCTCTGGGTCAATGTCTGGTATAAAAAACCTCATCCTCTACTCCAACGTTGGTTGCGTATTCTGATGCAGATTATGCTGGTTCCTTGGATGATCGGCAGTCAACCAGTTGTTTTTGTATCTATTTTGGAGGTCATGTTGTTACCTGGCGGAGTAAGAAACAAGCCGTGGTTGCTCGATCCTCAGCTGAAGCAGAATACCGATCGATGACATGTTGTCTCTGAGCTCACATGGCTTGAAAGTCTCCTCGCCGATCTAGGAGTAAAACTTCCCTCATCTGTCATCCTGTTATGTGACAGCCAAGCGACTATACACATAACAAAGAATCTGGTCTTCCATGAAAGAACGAAACATATTGAAGTGGATTGTCACTTTATCCGGGAGAAAGTTCAAATGAAGAAGATATAATTGAAGCATGTTCTGGGTACCGAACAAATTGCTGATATCCTCACAAAGGCCCTACTGAGTCCTGTCCAAGCTGGGTGCCTACGACTTGTACGCTCCAGCTTGCGGGGGAGTGTTGGAAAAGCCCATGTAAAGAGGCCCATGTTGGAGCCCATTTATTTAGTTTTTCTTCTTCTCTCCTCTTTAGTCCCACATCATGTATAGAGATCTCTTCTCTCTTTCTCTCTCCTATAAATGTGTATTCATACCTTGTATTTGATTATTGAGAAAGTATATATACATTTGAGGTTTTCTCCACAGTTATAAACCCCATGAGAGAAAACTACTCTGAACTCCACATTGTCCTCAACACATCGGGAACATTCATCCTGGTAGAGGTTGTGGAGCAGGGGTGTCCTACTGAACATCAACATTTTCTCTTTACTCCTGCTAATCAATTGACTGATACAGTGATACCTCTTCATCTCCCGGAGCTACTACTTCAGATGTCTCTACTGTGAGTCTATCGACCCATGAACTCCAAGCTATGAAAAGGTTCTTATTGTACAGGATCATTGTGATAGGTTCTCCTTCCAATGGACAACAAGTGATCCATTTGTTCACACCAAATGTCCCACAACCTCTTCTAATGCTCAATTACCCACTCAATCCTCCATTAAGTTGACCATTGATTTAAGTACTATCAAAGTTGCAGATGTCGACCGACATAAAAGTTTTGGACCTAAAACACCACGTTTCCGTTTTAAATTTGGTCTATGACGTTTTGAAAAAAACAGGCCGAGATATTGTCTGTTACCGTTATAGTGCCCCAAAAAACGGGAGATATAACGACCATTAATTAGTTTGTATTTTAATCAAGCATTTTGAACTTCTGTAATCTCGTTTTACTCCCCCCATTTAGATTTAGGTTTATAATCGCCGTTGTTTAATAAACCAATCTCTCGCTTCTTTTTCATTCTCTTGCCCTAGCTCTCCCTTGACTCTCTCGCGCAATGTTGTGAAGATCGAGATCTTAACTAAGATCGGGAGGCATCCCTAAGATCGTAAAACGTAGGATCGACACGGATCGCAAGATCGTATTTTAATAAAAATTAAATCAAAAGCATGAGAAATATGTAACAATCTACATACCATCAAATAAAAATATAATATTTCATATCTTACCAATGATACCATCACATTAAAATATTAATATAAAAGACAGATGCATAGTCGCATACCATACCATCACATTAAAATATTACATTCCAAAAAGTCAATAGTGTTCATTGTTCAATCCTACTTTAAAGAAAATCACTCAAGTCCTCTTCTGCAGCGCTAGCAAGTTCACCAATGAAATCAGGAGTATCCAAATCCGCTTCATTTGGAGCTTAACGATCCTAACGATCTTGCACTACGATCCTAACGATCTTAACGATCTTACGATCTTGCACTACGATCCTAACGATCTTAACAGGTCGGCGATCTTAAGAAAAACGTGGATCGTTACCTTGTGCAAGATCGTAAGATCGTGCGATCTTACGATCTTGCACGCGATCTTAACAACACTGCTCTCGCGCTCTCGGCTGGTTCTTCTCTCTGGTTGTTGCGACCTCGCAGATTCTTCTCTTGGCGTTTACAACTCTCTCACTAGTGCTCTCCCTCATCTCTCTCTCGCTCTCGGTTAGTTCTCTCTTTCGCTCTTGGCTAGTTCTTCTCTTTGGTTGCTGCATCCTTACTGGTTCTTCTCTTTGGTATTTATGACTCTCTCCCTAGGGCTCTCCCTGGACCCTCTCGCTGGTTCTTCTCTCTGGTTGCTGCGATCTCGCTAATTCTTCTCTTTGGTTGTTGCTACTTTGCTGGTTCTTCTCTTTGGTTGATGCGACCTCGCTGGTTCTTCTCTTTGGTGTTTACGACTCTCTCGCTGGTGCTCTCCCTCGACTCTCTCACTGGTTCTTCTCCCTACCTCTCCCTCTCTGCAAAAGCATTGTAAGTGCATTCTTCACCTCACGTCTCCCTCTCTCGCTTGTTCTTCTCCCTGCATCTCTCTCTCAATCTCTTGCTGGTTCTTCTCTCTGCCTCTTCCTCTCAATCTCTCGCTCTGCATTCTTCTATTTACTGCATTCTTTTCTTTGTCTTGCTACTTCTCTGGTGTCTTTGCATGGTTTTTTGGTTACCATGGATTACTGGTGCCTTAGTGTCTTTGTGTTGGTGGTCGTGTCTATTTGCTTGCTGGTTGTGTCTGGTTGCTATTTTTCTGGCTTAGTGGCTTTATGCCTTGCTGCTGTGATATGTCAGTCCGTTTTTGATACATTGTTTAACAATAAATTATTTATTTGTTTTGTTGGACAATAGATGATTTAAAATACCTAAATTATTAGTTATTTATCCAACTTCATTTTGCATTCTGGCTTTCAAAGAATGTCTCCTTCTCCATACATGATAGAAAGTTCATTTTTATCTTCTTGAATAAGGCGATTGATAACCCTGAGAGCCAGGAGAGGACAATATCTTGTAGATTGTGACGGATAGTGTGTCCAATAATATTGCCGCAACAAAGCTTATGACTTTGAAGAGACCGAAGCTTTTTCAGACTAGTTGTGCAGCTCATACCATCAATCTTTTGTTGCAAGATATAAGAAAGTTGAAGCCAATTAAGAGTGTCGTCTCCTCTGCCCGCCAACTCTCTGTCTTCATCTATTGTCATACCATCTCTTTCGACATGTTTAGAGAATCGACGAAGGAATTGGACTCTTATGTTCTTATTCGACCAGGTGTGATTATATTTACTACAACATTTCTATATTTAAAGAGTATGTTAGGGAAGAAGAAGCAGTCGAGGGGCCTATTTACATCTGCAATGTGGGCTGCAATAAAGTTGAGCAGTGGTGTCGGGGGAAAGGAGGTAAATGTATTGTATATCTATTCATTTTAATTTAGAATATTTGGTTGAAACTGGCGTTTTATAATGTTTACTTATTTTGCATACGTTAGGCTGCAATGATAGTGGTGAGCGCAATATTTTGGGCGAATGTCGAACAAGTTGTTGCTATATTCGCCATATTTGTGAAGATTTTGAGAAGAGTCGGCGGGGATACACCCTGCATGGGGTGGTTATATGAGGATATTAAAAATAGGGAAGAGGTGTATGTTCTTGATTACCAAGAGAACAAATACCTACCTATATGGAAGTTGATCGATAGCAGATGAGAGAATAAGATGAGCATCCCTCTGCATCTTGCAGGAGATTACTTAAACCCATATTTTTATTATTCCTGCCGAGTGGAGATTGAGGTCGTTTGAAGGTTTATGAGTGGTTTTATTAAGTGTCTCTCAAGAATATATATGGAAGATTCTTCTACACAGGATCTCATCAGTGCTGAGCTTGATCTCTACCAATACTAACAAGGATTATTTTGTAAAGACATGACAGAGAGACGACTACAAAATCCCAACTTAAATCCAGGTACATTTAAATATTTTTTATTAACCCTATAATTTCTAATGATGCATAATTGAAATGTATTGTCATTTTATTTTTTTCATAGTACATTGGTGGAGACTACTTCATCCTCTGACTGTAAGAGGAATTGAAGCATTTTTGAGATGGTATGCATTAATTTAGTGATTTAGCATATTATAAATATCTTATTATATGATTGTATGCGTTATTTATATTTTTTAAAATTATATAGATACATTCTAAGAAGAGAATTAAACTCGACATCAAAAGATTGAAAGATCTTGTTTTGCAAAGTTTAATGATTTGTTGAAGTTAAGATATTCCGATACATCTCAAGATCCATTGGTTGCTAAAAGCTTAGATTCAGGGAAGGTATAAGAGTGGATGGTGAATGTTGATGACAAGGATGATATTGATGATGACAATGATGAATTCTTTCTTGGAGAGGGGTTGGCATTGACACAACTTGGAGATATTGTCGATGCTGATCATTATGCAAGAAGGCCTCCTAGCATATCAAAGAGCAAAGACGTGATGATTAATTATCAATGAAAGGGAAAGAGAAAAATATCTGAGATGTATGAGATAGATCTAGAGGTTTCATCAAATGATGACCATATTCTATCTACTATGCCGACTATTGATGAGTTGGAACTTCTTAAAATTACTAGTTTTACAAATTTTCTATCATTAATATATTGTATGTTAAATGTTCATATAACTTTTATTATTTAGAAGTTCAATAGGTTGTAAAATAATTAATATTGTAACATGTATAAAATAAAATAAACATATAATTATACAAACAACAACACTCAAACCTTTATCCCACTATAGTGTGGTCGGCTATATGGATCCTGACGCAGGACGAATCTATAAGCGGCGAAAAATCGGCGACCTAACACTACATGCTATGCAAACCCCAACGGATTAAGCCGCAATTATATAATAATTAGAACATCCCACACAGATAAATTCACAGTAAGACATAATAATTAATTAGGGCAAAACAAGCTTAGGCTTTCCTCCGCATAGAGGGCCAAAGTGAGAGCGTGCAACGAATGAATCCTGCAAAGCACAATAATAATCTAGAGCAAAATTCTACGATAATGTTTCTCCAAGCAAATATAAAATGTTCAATCCAATAAATAAATGCTGAAAATAATAATCTAATACGACAAGGGACTCACTAAAGTAGTGGGCTGACCAAGACACTAAAGAATCTGGAGTTGGAGATGCGTGTATGACGATCGAGTTTGGAACCGGTAGCGTGGAAATAGCGTCGGTGGCTGCCCTCGGCGGTAGATGGTGGAATCAGACCGAAAATTGGTAGATCTGACCACGTATGTAGAGATTCGGGCGGGGAAGGGTAGATCCGACAATATGAGATTGGATTCGGGCTGAAAAAATTCCAGATCTGGGCTGATTCGGAAGCGGAAAGGCTAACAGAGGTGGATTCACGAGAAGAGGGGCCGTGGGGAGAGGGAATAGGCAGCTGGAAGTTAGGGGTGGTTGCTGGGAGATAAGAGAGAGGCGTTGGGGTGGCGGCTGCCTGCAAGGATGTGGTAAGAGGCCGATGGTGGGGAGTTTATTTGAAGGGGATGCGACTGAGGAAGGCACAGAGGGCGGCCTGCTTGCTGTAGCCTTGAAAGAGGCGGGTCGGCGGGAGGAAAAGGCCGGACAACACCCTGGCCGCTGGCTTTGGAGGGGCTGAGGAAACTTTATAAATGAACATTGAATTTCATTTTTGTGCAGTAAAAGTGAATGGAAATAGGTGTTTTCTGGACAGCAGTTAGACCGACTGTTTTGGGGGTTATAGGGGCTGCGAATGAGGGTTTCAGAGGGGGAAGGAGCCTAGGGTTAGTGAAAGACTTGAGGAAGAAGATACCAACATAGGAGTCGTCACCTAGGGTTCTATGGGTTCGACATCGTGGGGTGATCGCGGGAATCAAGGAACACTTTCTCCAAATTGTGCAATGTCTCAATCAATTCACCACCTATCTATTTATAATAAAAGAAGAATTATGACATCCAATCATCGACGACTATGATTGGCCGGAGGTGGGGCCACCAAAACACATCAAAATAAATGCAAATATAATGAACTAATATATGAAATCGATTCGCAACGCGAATCCGGACGCTTCCACGGAGTCCGATCATCGATCCTAGCACGTATATGGAAAATCGCCAATTGGTCCAGAACGGGCCCAAAACTCGTCCTCCACAGCTGGTCCTCGTCTCTGATCCACATCAATCTCCCCGGCTTAAAAGAATTCATCTCCCGATGAATATGGATCGGAATTCTCTCGATGTTGTCAGGTAAGACTCGAAGAGGCCCACCAAAAGTCGTCCAAGTGTCGTCGATGGAAGAGTGTCCTCGCCAATCAATTCCCCCTGACTGAAAAGCTGCCATCTCCGGTGAATGGAGACGGCCATATTGAAGTCGAAGTCCAGGGGTGAATCGATCAAGCTCTGCAGCAAGTACCCAGATGTCATCAACGTTTGTAGTAGGAATGTGCCGGCGAAATCTGGTCTCTGAAATGCTCTCAACACTCAACTCACGAATGGTGGATCCCGGTGCGATCGACATTGCCGGAGGCGGAACCAAAGAAGACGAGTCCTCAGGTGGGTAGGTGTCAGAAATGAGTGAGCTGTGGTGGCCATCAGACGTGGGTGGGCTATGAAGGTGGTAAGACAACAAAAGTGGAGGTGTGGGTGGTTGGAAGTCCCCACAACTTGGATCCGCATACTCACGAGGCTCGTAGTATAACGTCATATCTTCAACACTAAATACTAGGTGAATACTCATACTTGCAGGGATATCAAGATCGTAGGTGTTTGTTTCGATCCGTCTCATGATTATATATGGATTCATTCGTTTAACGCTCAAGCTTTTAGCAAGTCTCGCACAGAGTCTCATAACGTAGATTCTCACCATCACCTACTCGCCTTCATGAAGTACCTGCTCTTGTCAGTGAACATCCGCATGTGACTTACAAAATTTATTATCTTTATGGATTCTCCATCGGATCAACTCATGACACACATAAACGATGGACAAACAACTCAACAGACGCATGCAAATGATGAGGAAATGACTCAACAGACTCATGCAAATGAAACATGACCGACATAACATGCTATCTATAAGAAAATCTAATAATGACCTGAAAATCTATCACAGGAGGTGTCCTATCAGGAGGTTCTCTCGGGGGAGTGTAAAAAAACTCGTACCATGTGTGCCAAGTGTTCTGGTGGCTGTGCGAGACATCTACACTCAAATACGAGCTCGTAACGAGCCAAATATCTCTCAGGAAACGTAACACATCATGGGGACTCACCAAGAGGTGTGTACGAAAATTCATCGCGAATGAGACGACCACCTAGGTGAAAATCGTGTACACAAACTAGAAGACGCGACTCTATAGTGTGGGGAGTATCCCCGAAAATAAAGAACTCGTCTGGTGGATCAGTAAGTGCATCCTAAAACTCGTCGAGAGTGCGATGTGTCAGCGGGTGGTGCCCTAAATATTGGATTCTTCACACAATATCCATCCTCTGGGGCAAGGCCGGGGCGATAATGAAAGAGGCACTAATAACTCGTAAACAAGAGGCTCACCTGAATCGCTTCCCCACCAGGATGTGACGGCTCATTAGGAGGCTCGATAGTAGGGTCGTCATAGAACTCGTCACTAGGGTCATGATCCTCCACATGAGTACCATCGTGAGGGGTAACGTCCCCGTGAATGGGCGACATAGTCACTATGAGATCAACACCAGACTCTGGGCTCTCGGTCATGATGTCACTCAGGGTAATAACAACGGGAGAGCGACATAGACCTATACTCAAGAATGAATCTATGGGCGCAGTAGCAGGAAATGGGTCTGTGGTTGGGGTGCTAACTAACCCTGTGTATGGCAGAGGGAGAGATGTGGGTGAGGGACACAACACTACAGACTCAATAGGTCGCTCAGGCTCGCTCTCAGTCATGGTCACAAGAGATGAGTCATAAATAAGAGATATGTCACTCACTGGGCTAAGCACTTCTCACTGGAGTGAGAGCAATCCGCGTCAGGTATCACTTATGTCGTGGATGACAGGACAGTTGTGGGCATTGTGGTGACCTCAGTATTGGAGGGACTCGTACTGCGGAGGTCAAGGTGAGAATCCCATCGACCAACTCTTGCGGATCTCAAAAACTGTTTATAACAAAAGACGAGCTGATATGTTTGCTCGAGGGAGTTCGAGTTATGATAAACTACCTTAGTATGTATGTTAGACCGAAGTCTAGACCGAAATCCGGAAATGGTCATGGCTGGGTCCTCATAAATATCACTCCTCACCACTAACTCATCAAAACGGTTATTGTGCTCAGTGACAAACATGGATCATTGCTGAAGGGAAAATAATTGGTCGAACAAGCGACTCTGATACGACAAAGACAAATACCTCTGACATAATATACGCTTCATGTCTACCCAACTGATGATGTGGCAAAGACGGTCTCGCTCGCAGGTCCTCTCAACGCTAGACCAATAAGCCCTCGCCTGATCTAAAAGTCTAAGTTTCGCAAACTTGACGCGACGCTCACCGAATAACTCAAAATGATCGAGATAATACTCCATATCCACGAGCCATTAACTGAAAAACTCGGGACTCGATGAGCCGTCAAAGGAAAGGACAACAGTACGAAACTGACTCTCAAAATCTCTCTTAAAGCGACAATCCTCATAATAGTCATCTCTAAGATAATCGAGTCGTGTCGAAGGGTCAACACGATCCGCTCGTGTGTAAGGATATGAATGACGTCAATCATCATACTGATCGTCTTTAATATAATGAGGTCGTGTTGATGGGTCACACGATCTCTGACGGTGGTGTGCTGCGATCGAGAATAATCATCGTAGTACTGTGAAGGTCTTCCTTATGGGGCTCTATGGATGCGAGTGTAAGTGGTCTCGAAACCTCCAAATTAAGGAGAGGAATAATTGTGATACATAGACATGGTGAACCTATAGACTCTACGACTGCGTATCAAGAGGGCACATAACCTGGCTCTGATACCAATTGACACAACACGAATCTATAGGTGGCGGAAAATTTGCGACCTAACCCTACATGCTATGCAAAACCCGACGGATTAAGCCACAATTAGATAATAATTTGAGCATGCCACACAGATAAATTCACAACAAGGTGCAATAATTAATTAAGGCGAAACAAGCTTAGACTCTCCTCCGCGTGGAGGGCCAAAGCGAGAGCGCGCGACGAATAAATCATGCAAATCACAATAATAAACTAGAGCAAAATTCTCCGATAATGTTTCTCCAAACATATATAAAATGTCAAATCCAATAAATAAATGCTGAAAATAATAATCCAATACGACAAGGGACTTACCAAAGTAGTGAGTTGACTCAGACACTGAAGAATCCGGAGCCGAAGAGGCGTGTACGACGATCGAGTGTGGAACCAGTGGTGTGGAAATAGCGTCAGTGGTTGTCCTCGACGGTAGATGGTGGAATCGGACCGGAAATTGGTTGATCCGGCCACGTAGGTAGAGATCCGGGCGGGGAAGGGTAGATATGACAATATGAGATCGGGTCTGAGCTGAAAAAATTTCAGATATGAGCTGATCCGGAAGGGGAAAGGATAACAGAGGTGGATCCACGAGAAGAGGGGCCGTGGGGAGAGGGAATATGCGGCTGGAAGTTAGGGGTGGCTGCTGGGAGATGAGGGAGAGGTGTGAGGGTGGCGGTGGCCTGCAGGAATGTGGTAAGAGGCCGGCGGTGGGGAGTTTGGTGGAAGGGGATGCGGCTGAGGAAGGCACAAAGGGCGGCCTGTTTGATGTATCCTTGAGGGAGGCGGGTCAGCGGGAGGAAGAGGCCGGGCTGCACCCTGGCCGACAGCTTTGGAGGGGCCGAGGAAACTTTATAAATGAACAGTGAATTTCATTTTTGAGCAGTAAAAGTGAATGGAAATAGGAATTTTCTGGACAGCAGTTAGATCGGCTGTTTTGGGGGTTGTAGGGGCTGCAGATGAGGGTTTCAGAGGGGGAAGGAGCCTAGGGTTAGGGGAAGGCTTGGGGAGGAAGATACCAACCTAGGAGTCATCACCTAGGGTTTTACGGAGTCGGCACCGTGGGGTGATCACGGGAATCCAGGAACGCTTTCTCCAAATTTTGCAATGCCTCAATCAGCCCACTACCTATCTATTTATAATAAAAGGTGAATTATGGCTTTCCACCATCGACGACTATGATTGACCGGAGGTGTAGCCACTCAAATACATCAAAATAAATGCAAACATAATGAAAGTCGCCAATTGGCCCCGAACGAGCCCAAAACTCGTCCTCCATTGCAGGCACTTGTCTCTGCTCCGCATCAGATCCTTTGTCGCCATTGTGCCCCATCTTTAGTCGTAATCTCACTAATGCCTAAGCACATCATGTCTTTCCTTATAGTTTCATTCCAAGTCTTTATTGGTCTACCCCTATATCGTTTAACGTGTCTAGTGACTAGAATCTCACAACGCCTAATAGGTGTCTCTAATGGTCTCCTTTGTACATGTCCAAACCATCTTAGTCGAGCTTCTCACATCTTCTCTGCAATTGGTGCTACTCCTATCTTATACCTGATATATTCATTCCTAATTTTATCCAGTCTCGTGTGTCCACACATCCACCTAAGCATTCTCATCTCTGCAACTCCCATTTTTTGCTCATGTACACTATGAAGCACCGACACTTCAAAATGCCCAACATGTCGGTTTTGGACTCTCCGACACTCGTCCGACTCTCTGACATTCCCCGACACTCTCCGACACTCCGACACTTGTGTCGGAAGTCCGATATGCTGGCTTACGCGGGTCTCGCGTGTCCCGCTCAATCGAGAACGCGTGTCCCGCTCAATCGAGAACGCGTGTCCCTAAGCTAGCTACTCATGGTGAGGCGAGAGACAATTTTTCTTGGAAGTGGAATTTTTGTGAAAAATGATTTATAAGTTCATATACAAGAGAGAACACATTTGTTAATGATTGGTGAAAAAGAAATTGGAAAGTGTGTAAAAGTCTCAAAAAGTTATCTATTTGAGGTGAAAAAAACTAGAAGAAGTGGTGAATGCTAGAATAACAAGTTTTACTCTTAAAAAGTGTTTTCCCCCTTCTAGCATTTCAATTAGTGATGGTGGATCTACTAGTGAGGTGTATATTTTTTCTAGAAAAAGAAAGATTAAAAGTGGGGGGAAATGTTTGCTTGGGAATTCATTATTTATACTGATGATATATAATGGTAATGTGTTAATGTTCTATCTTTTTTTGACTTTTTGTTAAGTTTTGCATTTGAATATTTGATGAGTAATATTTAAACATAACTTAGTTTATTTGAATATTTGTTAATTGTTCATTTTTTAGTTTTGTTAAATCTTTTCGGATTTTCATAATTATAAAAAATAAATATTTAATATACATGTCCCAGCGTGTCGGAATATGGTATTTTTTGAGAATTGACGAGTCGCATGTCAGTGTCGGTGCAACATAGCATGTACACAATTCACTGCCCAACACTCAGAACCATAAAGCATCGCTGGTCTAATTCCAGTAATGTAAAACATGCCTTTAAGTTTTAATGGTACTTTACGATCACATAAGATCTCTAACGCGCCTGTCCACTTTAATCAACCCGCTTATATAATTATAATTAACATATGATTATATATAATTAATTAAATATTAAAATGTGATATATGAAATATCCCTAATATATCCCCAGATATATAAAAAAACCGACGTTTCCCTGACATCCGACATCTGCAATCTTAGATACTATTGACGACGTGATAAGTTCTTATTGAAAATCCACCTAGTGCCAACTAGCTTCACCTATGGGGGGGGGGGGGATAAGTGACTTGCAGCTTATTTGCGGAATTAAAATTGTACCTGCAGAATCAAAACAAACCACACAGCACAGAAAATAACACAGACAATTTATAGTGGTTCCCCGATTTGGGTACGTCCACTTTCCCCCTTCGACCTATCTCCCAACCAGGGACGACTCGGTCACTTCACCAACAGGATTGAAATCCAATCCTTGCACTATCGGAAGGAACCCTTCCACACGTAGGAGTCGACACTCCCACAACACGGGTTGCACCCAACCCAACAACTAGGAACCAAATGTTCCTTTACAATGAAAAAGAAATTGGAGTGTATAAGAAATACAAACAACTTGAAGATCTAGGTGTCCCTTTTCGTTAGACTACGTGTTCTTGTAGACAACGAAAAGTCCACAACCCTTGATCTTTCTTGGAGAGAATCTCCCCGAGACCGGCGGCGGCAAAGGGCGGCGGCAAGGCTCTCGGTGTTGGCGACGACAACTGAAAACAACAGCTATGCACTGGAGATTCAATCTTCTTAGCGAAGTCGGCAAGGTCTTCCAACGGTCACACTAGGATCGATCGTCTCGATCGATTCGGACGGGGATGGATTTCCCTATCTCAAATCAAGAGACAAAAGATCTCTGGTTAGACGCGTGAGACGCTGTGCAAGACTTGGCTTCTGTCACCGTGGATCTGGAGGAGATCGAGATCTGCTACGGTGACCACTGCACGAGCGGCGGCGGAGACGATCGGCGGAGCTAGTTCGCGGATTTAGGGTTTTACGGCGGCTCGGCTTTCGTATTCTGTATTCGTAAAAAACACTGTACACCAATACTTGTGTATTTATACCCTAGGTCATAAAGATGACCGTTGTGGGCCCCACCAAAGCAAAGACCTAAGTCCGGTTCGAAATACCGCTGGAAACCTGGACCGGTCCAGGAAATGTCGGAAATTTGCCCAAGTCAAATTCGGCGAGAATCGTAGGTGATTCTCGACGAATCGGCGAGAATCACTTACGATTCTCGCCGAATTCTACTTGGCGAATTCTGGCTGCACAGGTTATAGAGGCCGGGGAGAATCGGCGGGAATCACATTTGATTCTCGCTGAATCGTCGAGAATGCAAAGTCATTCTCGACGAATCGGCGAGAATCACTTAGTGATTCTCGACGATTCTGCCTTAGAGAATTTTCTGACTGCGTCGAGACAGCCGGCCCAACCTGTTGAGAATCATCTAGTGATTCTCGACGACTCGTCGAGAATCACTAGTGATTCTCGACGAATCGGCGAGAATCACATAGTGATTCTCGATGATTTATACTTAGACGATTCTCGTCTTTCAACCCGTGAGCTGGTCTTTGGCCCATCCTTGCTCTTTGTCTGCTCTTGCTTTATCATAGCCCTGTACTTGAAATTAAGTACACCCCAATAGAGAGAGTACACGTATGCCTACACATTGATCTGCTCAACGAGGGATTACGTTGCACAGACCCGTGTATATTGACCCACTGTACCCTGACATTGGTGTGCACTTAGCGTGGAATAACTGCAAGCACAACTTAAAAGATTTCATCAAACACACTGTCTATTTACCTTGGCTTGCACAGAGGCTTCTTCAAATCAGGTACATTGTGGATACAATACCCAACAATCTCCCCCTATTTGAAGAAGCTAAAACCCTACAAGCTAAGGTGAATAGAGCATATAGGAATGAAAATCATAAACTTAAAATTGAGTTGAGAGAGATATTCATTACCAATTACTTGAGAGCAAACTTGGAGCCATTTTAGCCTTAGCCGAGAGGGTAACCTCCCCCTTTTCGGCTTCTGCAAATCTGGGTCTGGTGCATTTGACACCATGCTCCCCCTCAGTTCTTGCACCTATGCTTACACTTGAGTTCCTGGCAGATGCTCCCCCTAGACGCACGAGCTAGGAGCTTCTGGAGTCTTCATTCCTCATAGTTGAGCATCCCCAATTCAGTTTTGAAGAGA
Organism: Platanthera zijinensis; assembly: GCA_039513925.1. NCBI lineage: Eukaryota > Viridiplantae > Streptophyta > Magnoliopsida > Asparagales > Orchidaceae > Platanthera > Platanthera zijinensis. The sequence continues at coordinate 59,179,095 of CM077088.1, forward strand.
CTGAACTTGGCCTCGTCTAAGGGCTTTGTGAAAATATCTGCAATCTGCTTGTCCGTGGGGACATAGCAGAGAGAGATGTCCTTATTCTCCACGTGCTCCCGAATGAAGTGGTAGCGCACTTCAATATGCTTCGTTCTGCTGTGCGATACCGGATTGTTGGCAATAACAATTGCACTTGAGGAGTCGCAGTACATTGGTACTTCCTTGAACTGGAGGTCATAGTCGGCTAACTGGTTTCTTATCCATAGGAGTTGTGCGCAACAGCTGCCAGCCGAGATGTACTCAGACTCTGCAGTGGAGGTTGCTACACAATTCTGCTTCTTGCTGTTCCATGAAATAAGCCTTCTTCCGAGGAACTGACACGTCCCGGAGGTGCTTTTCCTGTCATCCCTACTTCCTGGAGGTTGAGCGACGTATACTTCCTCTTTCAAATCTCCATTCAAGAAAGCCGATTTCACGTCCATCTGATATACTGTGAATCCTTTGTGAGAGGCATAGGCTAGGAATAGCCGGATTGCCTCGAGCCGTGCAACTGGTGCAAACGTCTGGTCAAAGTCAATCCCCTCCTCCTGTCTGTATCCTTGAGCCACCAATCTGGCTTTGTTCTTGATGATGACTCCATGTTCATCCAACTTGTTTCTGAAGATCCACTTGGTGTCAATCACATTTTGCGTCTTCGGTCTGGGAACCAGCGTCCAGACTTTGCATCTTTCGAATTGATGCAGCTCATCTTGCATGGCCAAAATCCATGACGCGTCTTTGTTCGCTTCGTCGAACTTCTTTGGCTCAACCTGCGACAGAAAGCTAAGATGCAAAATCTCGTTAAGAGTACCTCGGCGAGTTCTGACACCGTCTCGGGGATCTCCAATGATTTGATTTCTGGGATGATCCCTCATGTGTCTGAGCTCTAGAAGTCTTGCATCAGGTGCTTCGACTACTTCTTGGGCATCCCCTTCTTCTAAAGGATTTGCTTCATTTTGATCTTCAACTTCTCCGATCGGCGTTGATGTGGAGACCTTGACGTATTTTGGAGTTGCATCTTTCTCGGGATCATCCAGTTGTAATTTTTCGAGTCTGGCACCTGCATCTTCAGGAAGACAACTAGAAGTCTTGCAATGAAGCAAACTTCCTTCATCAAATACAACATTTATTGATTCCTCTACCATTAGAGTTTTCTTGTTGAAAACTCTATAAGCTCGGCTATGGCTACTATAGCCCATGAATATGCCTTCGAAGCATTTTTCACCAAACTTAGTACGCGGGTACTTCCCATTATTCAGTACATAACATTTGCAGCCAAAGATCCTCAGATAGGACATGGTTGGTTTCTTGCCTTTCAGTAGCTCATAAGGAGTCTTACGATGGCTCTTGTTGATCAACGCCCGGTTTTGTACATGACAAGCCGTATTGACAGCCTCGGCCCAGAAGTATTCTGGGAGAGAAGCGTCATTTAACATTGTCGTGCACGCCTCAATGAGTGTTCTATTCCTCCTCTCCGCCACTCCATTCTGTTGAGGAGTGCGAGGGGAGGAGAACTCATGAAAGATACCAAGTTCTTCACAGAACTCTGTCATAGCCCCAGACTCAAACTCTGTTCCGTGGTCACTTCTGATTTTGACCACTGAGCAGTTAAGTTCGTTCTGTATCTGCTTGACAAAACTGGTGAAGATGTCAAACGTATCAGACTTGCGCTTTAAAAAGAACACTCACGTAAACCGAGAGTGATCATCTACAATCACTAGCGTATACGACTTCCCTCCTAAGCTATGAACTTGCATAGGACCAAACAAGTCCATATGCAGAAGATAAAAACATCTGGAGGAGTCTTTGTCTGGGATGCCCTTAAAGGTAGCCCGAGTCTGCTTGCCCATCTGACATGCAGGACATGGACTATCTTTAATGCACTTAATAATGGGAGCATCCCTTACTAAGTCCTTGGAAAACAGTATATTAATTGTCTTGTAATTAATGTGTGCCAATCTCTTGTGTCATTGTTCACAAAGAGATGCACTTCCTTTTGCAACGAGGCATACTGGGGTAGAAGAATCTAAACTAAGAAAATCCAAACAGAAAATATTTCTGCTCCTAATGCCAGTTAATACAGTCTCCGAGGAATCACATGATATTATCAGGCATTTATCCTTGCAGAACTTAACGTCATATCCTTTATCACATAACTGGCTTACGCTGATCAGGTTATGATTTAACCCTTCAACATAAGTTACGTTAGAGATAGAGAGTATACCGTTGGAAATCGTACCGTAACCTCTGGTGACTCCCCGATCAGATCCCCCAAATATGACTTTGGGTCCATTCTCGACTGGAGAGTACTCCCGCAGCAGGCTTCTTGTCCCGGTCATGTGACGGGAGCATCCACTGTCCAAATACCAAATAGGAGTTTTGTTGGCCTTTGGACATTCCTGCAAAATAAAATTAATTTGCCTTAGGAACCCAATCGTACTTGGGTCCTAGATTTTTCGTTAGCATACTCCCCCTCGGTTGGTTAGCTCTACGAGAGGTCGGCCTCACATTGCCAACATGAGGAGTCTCGATATTCCCCGGATTAAACCAACAATCCATGGCAAAGTGACCAATTTTGCCACAGCACCAGCAGTCAAACCTGTTATACCTCCTCTTGGGCGCCTGCTTCACCCTTGAAACGTGGGGTTCAGCCGGGGCCGAAGACCTGGAGGTGGAGGCATCATGATGACCACAGTCACATGACTTCTTCACCTCTTGGCTTTTCAGTGTAACAGGCTTGGCCTTAGGTCCCTGCTTCCTATTATGGCCGCTAGAGAATTGACCATAATTTCCCAAGTGGATTTCCTCATAAGGTGCCTTGAAGACACTCTCACTGAAGTTACGGGGAAAGGTCCACCCATCATACCGGCTCTTCGGCTTTGCAACCGAGGGCCTGAGTGATGGCCATATGTTGACTCAAAGTCATGTTGGTTACAGGGAAAGCTATGCTTTCTGAACTCAACAGGGCTGAGTGGGGCCTTTCCTTTCTCAGCAGCAGAGGCTTTCTTGGCAGCCTTATTCTTCCTCTTGTTCCTGTTTCTCCTGGATGAGGAGCTAGATACCCCTACATGCCCCAAGCCAGCTCCTTTGGCCTGAGCAGAGAAGGTATCAACTAATGGAAGAACAGTTTTTGGCATAGAGAAGCTCTTGACGATCTTCCTTTCTGCCGCAAGTAGTTCTTCCAACTTGTCGACTTCCTCCTGCTTAAGATCAAGGAGCTGAAGAGACTCTGAATGCTTTGAAGTCAGGTCCAAGTGCTCCTGTCGGAGGGAGATCAAACTGGTGATCTCTTCCCTCAGGGATACACTCTCACTTTTAAGGATTTTAACTACCTTTTTCTCAGCCTTCAGTCTCTTTCGACATTCCAGGAAAGTATTGAGCAGAAGCTCATACTTATTGTTAGAAATGAACTAAAACAAACCGGAAAGAGTATAACTGAAACTTTATTATCAGAAAAAGGTACCTATTATAAAGGTATGCCCTCCCTTATATAGAATGGAGGAGAGATGAGAGAATACAAATAAGAGATGTGGGACTAAAAATTTACAGGACTAAGCGGACTGTACAAAACAAACCGCACAAGCCGCGCGGTTAGACAGAAGGGCTAACCGCACGGCTACCACCAGAGAGAGAGAGACCGCAAGGGGAGACCGCCTGAGAGCTCGACAACCAGACAGCAACAGCACAGTAATTAAACCGCTGAAGGGAAACCGCCAGACCGCGCGGTCTCTAACCCGCCAAGACAGACCGCCCGGTCTCTAACTTCAACACTCCCCCTCAAGCTGGAGCATATATATCGATCATGCCCAGCTTGTCACAAATATGATGAAACGAGGCGGAAACTGGCTTGGTGAAGATGTCAGCCAGCTCTTTATCAGAAGTGACAAAGGGAGTGCAAATTTGTTCTTTTAAGATCTCTTCACGAATGAAATGACAGTCGACTTTAATGTGCTTGGTTCTTTCATGGAAGACCGGATTTTTGGAGATGTATATGACAGCCTTGTTATCACAGAACATAGGTAGCGGATGGTTGTAGACCTCTCCTAAATCCAGCATTAGAGCCCGTAGCCATTTTAGCTCATAAATGGTCGACGCCATACTCCGATACTCTGCTTCAGCACTGGACCTGGAAACAACAGACTGCTTCTTGCTCTTCCAGCTTACCAGATTACCCCCAACAAAGGTGCAGAAACCGGAGGTAGACTTGCGATCCCCTTTGTCATCAGCGTAACTCGCATCTGAGTAAGCTTCAACCCTCAGATGACCATTCTTCTGGAAAAGCAATCCTTTCCCAGGTGCGGCTTTGACATACTCCAAGATCCGTAAGGCGGACTGCAGATGACACTCCCTGGGAGCTTGCATGAATTGACTCACCTTGCCAACAGCATAGGAAATGTCGGGTCTGGTCACTGTGAGATATATGAGCTTACCAACAAGACGTCTGTACCTCGTAGTATCTGAAAGAAGAGGCGAATCATCTGTCCAGGTTTTGTCTTCTCCAACAGCCATGGGATATCGAGCAGGTTTGGCCCCAGTCAATCCTGCATCTTTTAAAAGATCAAGGGCATACTTACGCTGGGAGAGGACTAAGGAATTGGGCTTCCGAGAGATTTCGATCCCCAAAAAGTACTTTGGAGAGCCCATATCTTTCGTGACCAGATGTTGACGAAGATGCCGCTTTGTCAAGGCTACCCCTTCCTGGTCATCGCCAGTGAGAAGAATATCATCAACATACACTGCAAGAACCACCAGTCCCGAGGAGGTTTTGCGAGTAAATAGAGAGTGATCGGCAGAGCTGCGCACAAAACCAACGGCCGCCACGATGCCGTTGAACTTGTCAAACCAAGCTCGAGGGCTCTGCTTGAGGCCATAAATTGCCTTCTTCAGCCGGCATACTCGTGTCTCCCCCTGAGCAACATACCCAAGAGGTTGCTCCATGTAGACGGCCTCCTGAAGATCACCATAAAGGAAGGCATTCTGTACATCCAGCTGGGAAATCGGCCAATCCTTATTGACCGCCACAGAGAGAAGAACCCGTATAGTGCTGAGACTAGCCACGGGAGTGAAGGTGTCAAAGTAATCAACCCCATAGGTCTGAGTAAAGCCCTTAGCAACAAGGCGAGCTTTATAACGGTCCACAGTGCCATCCGGGGCAAATTTCACCACAAAGACCCAGCGACAGCCGACAACATCAGTACCGAAGGGAGGAGGAACAAGAGTCCAGGTACCCCGCTCCGTTAGGGTGGCCATTTCCTCATCCATGGCCATCTTCCAGTGAGGAATAGCAAGGGCCTCCTGGTAGGAGCGGGGCGTGGCAGTGGCGGAGATAGCTAGAGCAAAGGCCCTGCGAGAAGGGGTGAGACGATCATATGAAACAACAGCAGTAAGAGGGTGTAGGGTACACGTCCGCACCCCTTTGCGAAGAGCTATAGGAAGATCCAGGTCAGCAGGTTCCTCGGCATCCGGAGCATCCGTGGCAGAGAGAGCTGGCCCGGGAGTAGAGAGCGACGGCGGCGGAGATGCGGGAGACGGGAGTGGAGAAGAGGGAGAGAGAGGTGGAAGAAGAGGAGTGGACGGGGGCGGAGTAGGGGTGAATATCGTAGTGGGAGACGGGAGAACAAAGGGAACAACAGGAGAATCAGAGGCTGGGAGAAGAAGAGGGGAGTCATCCGAGAAGTAGGAGGTATTCTCGAAGAAGGTGACGTCAGCAGAAACGAACTGCTTACGAAGGATGGGATCAAAACAACAATAACCTTTCTGAGTGGTGGAGTACCCCAGAAAGATACATTTGGTGGAGCGAGGAGATAGCTTATCACGGGTGGCAGAAGGGGCATGCACAAAGGCAGTGCATCCAAATATTTGGAGAGGGAGAGGAAACGGCTCCTTGCCCGGATACAAAATGGAGAAAGGGGTTTTTCCGTGGAGAACGGTGGAGGGAATGCGATTGATGAGGTAACAGGCAAGGAGAACAGCATAGCCCCAATAGGAGCGAGGAACATGCATCTGGGTCATCAAGGAGCGAGCGACATCCAGAAGGTGACGATTTTTGCGTTCTGCCACACCATTTTTTTGTGAGGTATAGACACAACTCGTTTGATGAATAATCCCATTTTGCATGCAGAAGGCAGAAAAGTCATGACTGATATATTCTTGGGCATTATCAGATCGAAAAACTTTAATAGAAACATCAAACTGAGTTTTGATCATGAGATAGAATGACGTCCATACAGAGAATAATTCGGAGCGATCTTTTAACAAATACACCCACGTACAGCGAGAGAAATCATCAATGAATGTGACAAAATATGAACTACCCCGACCAACCGTAAGAGTAGGAGAAGGACCCCAAATATCGGAGTGGATGAGATCAAACGGACGGGTGGATCCACGAACGTGCTTTGGAGGGAAGGAGGAGCGGTGATGCTTGCCAAGCTGACAGGCTTCACAGTTGAGCGGAGGACTTTGGGGAGGAAGGTGGGGCAGAAGTTGACGAAGAAGATGAGGAGGAGCATGACCAAGGCGGAGATGCCATTGGAGAAGATCTGTGGAGGTGGAGGAGAAGGTGGAGAAAGCGGAAATGTTGTCCAGGAAGTATAGGCCGCCACTCTCAGTCCCAGTAGCAATCGTCCGTTGGGAGTCCGGATCCTGAAAAGAGCAAGTAGTAGAAGTAAAAGTAACAGAACAGTGTAATTGCTTGCATAGAGAGGTAACAGATAATAAGTTGCACGGGAACTTGGGCACGTAAAGAGTATCCTCCAAGCGAAGAGACGGAGTGACATGAACTATCCCCGTCCCATGAACCGATGATGAAGAGCCGTCAGCGAGAGTAACCGGGGGCAACCGCCCATGTGTTTCTAGGAGAGAAAAACACTGGAGATTGCCGGTCATATGATTAGTAGCACCGGTGTCGATCAACCATTTTCCTTGAGTAACAACGTAGGCACTACCAGAAGACGTGACCACCGAGGCGAACGGCTTTGAGGAGTATATGGAAGCCATGAAGGGAGGAACAAAAGAACTGCAGCGGTCACGGTGACAGCACACAAGCGGCAAGAAGGGCCACGACCAAGATGCAGAGCAAGGCAAAAGGGGACGAAGAGGGAAGCACAAGCCGCGCGACTCAACAGGAGGTCGCGGCGACTAACAAGCAGGAGCGGCTAAAGGAAGAGCCGCACAGAGGAGAACAAGCCGCTGCGACTTAGAGACAGGTCGCGGGGACAAGAGAGAGAGCGGCGAAGGAAGAAGGGCAGAGAGGCCGCTTAAACAAGGAAGAACTCGCGCGAACAGAGAGAAATCGCAGCGGTTAGGAGAAAGAGATCTGCCGCGCAAACAACAAGAAGCCACGCGGTTAGAAAACTATCCGCGCGGATAGGAAGAAGAAGATCTGCAGCGGTCACGATGTCAGACACCAGCGGCCAGAAAAGCCACGACCAAGCCGCAGAACCAAACAGAGGGAGAGAAGTCGGGCGGCTAGCAGACAGACCGCGCGAACAGAAGTGGAGGATATCGGAAGGCAAAAGGCGAACAAGGAAAAGAGGCCGCGGAGACAGGTCGCGGCGACTAGAGAAGAGAAGGAGGAAGCGGCGACTAGAACAGGTCGCAAGAAAGAAGCAAGCAACAGAAACAGGCCGCGCGAACAGGCGCAAGCAAACAGGCGGAAGAAACAAGCCGCGGGAGACAGGCCGCGAGAAGAAGAGGCAGGTCGCGCAGACAGGAGAACGCACAGAATCAGGAGTCAAAGATCGAATCCTCTGATACCATGTTAGAAACGAACTAAAACAAACCGGAAAGAGTATAACTGAAACTTTATTATCAGAAAAAGGTACCTATTACAAAGGTATGCCCTCCCTTATATAGAATGGAGGAGAGATGAGAGAATACAAATAAGAGATGTGGGACTAAAAATTTACAGGACTAAGCGGACTGTACAGAACAAACCGCACAAGCCGCGCGGTTAGACAGAAGGGCTAACCGCACGGCTACCACCAGAGAGAGACCGCAAGGGGAGACCGCCTGAGAGCTCGGCAACCAGACAGCAACAACACAGCAATTAAACCGCTGAAGGGAAACCGCCAGACCGCGCGGTCTCTAACCCGCCAAGACAGACCGCCAGACCGCCCGGTCTCTAACTTCAACACTTATCGAGGAGCTCAGCTTTACGGGCAGAAGGGCTATCCTCAGGGTCATCATCCTGAGACTCAGGATCAGAGTCAGAGTCGGAGAAAGGGGTGTGAGCTTTTACCTTCCCAGTAAATGGGGGGCATTCTCCTTCTGAGTCAGAGCGACCCATTAGCCCAAAGTAGGCTTCCTCATCATCGCTGGTGTCTGACGTGTCAGATTCACTCAGCGTCTTTGGCTTCTTTGCGATGTAACTCCTCTCCTTCTTCTTGTCTTTTGAGGACCTGTGCTCCTCTCCCTTTCCCTTTTCCCTCTTGCCTTGATGGCAGTCGGCCACGACGTGTCCTGGCTTGTTGCAACCAAAGCATATAATGTCAGATGAGCGGTGTTTGTTCGGTTTGGAAACATACCTGTCAGAAGAATAGTTCTTCTTCTGATCCCTTGAGGAGGAGCCGTTTCTCTTTCTCTGATTCCTCAGCTTGAGGGACTTCTTGAATTCCCGTGTGATAAGGGATAAGTCTTCCTCTGACAATTCTGAGCCGGAGGAGCTTGGCTCAGAGTCTTCCTCTTCATCCCTCTTCCACGCACGGGAAGAAGCGGCACCCTTGCCCTTTCTGGAATGAATGGCTTTCAGGGCCACCGTCTTTTCCTTGGCCGCGGCTTTCTCTGCTTCCTCTTCAGCCTTCCTTGTGTTCAACTGGAGCTCATAGGACATGAGCTTCCCGAACAAAATCTGTGGGTCAGTTTCCGCAAGTCTGCCAAACTCGCGGATGGCGCAGATCTTTGTGTCCCATTCCTTAGTGAGGGACCTAAGGAACTTATCATTGAGTTCACCGTCAGTGAACACTCTTCCATATCCTTTGAGTGCATTGACGATCTTGAGGAAGTTTTCGAAGGTAACTCCGATCTCCTCCTTTGGCCCTTGCCTGAAGGCCTCATATTTCTGATTGAGGAGGGATCTCCGATCGTCCCTCACTTCATCTGTGCCCTCCATTAGGACAATCAGACAGCTCCAGAGATCCTTGGCTGTCCTGCAGTTGCAGAAGTTCTGCATCATAGAGTCGTCAACTGCGCTTACCAGGATGTTCTGAGCTTTCTTGTCGAGTCCGAACAGCACCATTTCGTCCTTGTCCATTTCCGAAAGTTTCTTGGGCACTTTCTTGGTTGGATCAATGGTGGAGGCCTTAGTGGGAATGTAAGGTCCCTCCTCCACTATCATGAAGAGCTGGGGGTCGACTGCTTCCATGTAGAATCTGATTCTTTCCTTTCAGATAGGAAAGTTCAGTCTGGTGCATACTGGGATTTTGCCGGAGTGCTTGAGTCCGTCCATGGAAGATATCGGTCTTCTTCTTGACACTGGTGGTAGGATTCTACTCAAGGTGTGAACCTTTTTGATGAGTAACCTCCCTTTGATACCACTTGAAAGTCCACCTAGTGCCAACTAGCTTCACCTATGGGGGGGGGATAGGTGACTTGCAGCTTATTTGCGGAATTAAAATTGTACCTGCAGAATCAAAACAAACCACACAGCACAGAAAATAACACAGACAATTTATAGTGGTTCCCCGATTTGGGTACGTCCACTTTCCCCCTTCGACCTATCTCCCAACCAGGGACGACTCGGTCACTTCACCAACAGGATTGAAATCCAATCCTTGCACTATCGGAAGGAACTCTTCCACACGTAGGAGTCGACACTCCCACAACACGGGTTGCACCCAACCCAACAACTAGGAACCAAATGTTCCTTTACAATGAAAAAGAAATTGGAGTGTATAAGAAATACAAACAACTTGAAGATCTAGGTATCCCTTTTCGTTAGACTACGTGTTCTTGTAGACAACGAAAAGTCCACAACCCTTGATCTTTCTTGGAGAGAATCTCCCCGAGACCGGCGGCGGCAAAGGGCGGCGACAAGGCTCTCGGTGTTGGCGACGGCAACTGAAAACAGCAGCTATGCACTGGAGATTCAATCTTCTTAGCGAAGTCGGCAAGGTCTTCCAACGATCACACTAGGATCGATCGTCTCGATCGATTCGGACGGGGATGGATTTCCCTATCTCAAATCAAGAGACAAAAGATCTCTGGTTAGACGCGTGAGACGCTGTGCAAGACTTGGCTTCTGTCACCGTGGATCTGGAGGAGATCGAGATCTGCTACGGTGACCACTGCACGAGCGGCGGCGGAGACGATCGGCGGAGCTAGTTCGCGGATTTAGGGTTTTACGGCGGCTCGGCTTTCGTATTCTGTATTCGTAAAAAACACTGTACACCAATACTTGTGTATTTATACCCTAGGTCATAAAGATGACCGTTGTGGGCCCCTCCAATGCAAAGACCTAAGTCCGGTTCGAAATACCGCTGGAAACCTGGACCGGTCCAGGAAATGTCGGAAATTTGCCCAAGTCAAATTCGGCGAGAATCGTAGGTGATTCTCGACGAATCGGCGAGAATCACTTACGATTCTCGCCGAATTCTACTTGGCGAATTTTGGCTGCACAGGTTATAGAGGCCGGGGAGAATCGGCGGGAATCACATTTGATTCTCGCCGAATCGTCGAGAATGCAAAGTCATTCTCGACGAATCGGCGAGAATCACTTAGTGATTCTCGACGATTCTGCCTTAGAGAATTTTCTGACTGCGTCGAGACAGCCGACCCAACCTGTCGAGAATCATCTAGTGATTCTCGACGACTCGTCGAGAATCACTAGTGATTCTCGACGAATCGGCGAGAATCACTAGTGATTCTCGACGAATCGGCGAGAATCACATAGTGATTCTTGACGATTTACACTTAGACGATTCTCGTCTTTCAACCCGTGAGCTGGTCTTTGGCCCATCCTTGCTCCTTGTCTGCTCTTGCTTTATCATAGCCCTGTACTTGAAATTAAGTACACCCCAATAGAGAGAGTATACGTAGGCCAACACACTGATCTGCTCAACGAGGGATTACGTTGCACAGACCCGTGTATATTGACCCGCTGCACCCTGACATTGGTGTGTACTTAGCGTGGAATAACTGCAAGCACAACTTAAAAGATTTCATCAAACACACTGTCTATTTACCTTGGCTTGCACATGGGCTTCTTCAAATCAGGTACATTGTGGATACAATACCCAACACTTATCATTTTATATCTCACCTTAACCTCTATGGGAAGGATAAAGTTACCATTGCCGACGACTCTCAAGCAACCTATATGGCAAAAGTATAGTTACTTGGTGGCTTACTTTCACTTTTTCTTATGATCCTCGATTTTTGGCTTTACCATAATTTTACTTTCTATTACTAATATTACAAATACTTTGAATTGCGCTGCCACTTTGTATCTCTAGTGTCATTTTAGAAACGGAGTATGAAGTTGGTCCTTGACTCTAATAGGATGCAATATGACTTGTACGTTTTGGATCGTTCTCCCTCCCTCAAATGCTATAATTTTTACCCTCTCCATGAGTTTCGTGTGTTCGCCTTGGTTGCCTTGTGTATCCTTCCATTGAGTCTATGAGGCACCTTCTTCCTTCTATTTTTTTGTTCTATTTTGTTGGTTGACCAGATTCCAATGGGTCAGCGTCGTGTGGGACCTCTTCATGTATGGATTATACTCGATGGTCCGTGTTGTTGATTAGTCCCACATTGCCTACCGCGAATTACCCCTTGTGCTTATAAGCCCCGCCCCATTCCTCTTATCACTTCAGAGTTTTCGATGGAAGTGCACGTTTCTTAGATGTTAAACAAAAATTCATTGTAATGTTTGTGAGCTTGCTAAGTTTACATGCTTCTCATTTTGTCATTTATCTTTACCTTAAGTTGAACAACACTTTACTTTGATTCATACTAATGTTTGGGGAGTCTTGTCACACCCGTTCTCTATATGGTCATCATTGTAACATGTATGGACTGACATTCTCACACTACTTGGTTTATCTTATGCATACTAAAAAAAAGTTTTCTACTTTAAACACTGTCATACTATTGTTACAATAGCTAGCTAGCGTTCACTTTTTGCAGTCAAGCTCTTCTTCCTTCCTATTCTGTAGGAATAAGAAAATCGAGCTCACTTTTCCAAGGTCGTCCGTAACTCGTCAGTCTTTCCGGCAAGGAAAGAAACAAAATCACTAAACTGTCTTACATTGACCCAGATTGCCTCGAGCTCCTTTGGAGGTTCTCCCTAACCATGAGACCTCGAAGTATTTATCGGATCACTTAGTATGGGAGGAAAGCTTGTTTATTGACTTGTTGTAGCTTCTAACCATTATGCACCATGTTTCCACATTTTTTTCTTGCATTTTATTCTTCTTAATCCTCATCCTCCATGTTTTCAGGGTTTTACAACATATGCAGAGAGGAGAATTGTTGAGGTTGTTCAGGGAAAAGAACGAGCAGATCTGAATATTGGAATTGGGTGGAAGGGATTGATCGAGGAAATGGACAGGTTCAAGGACAACATGCAGTTCACAAAACTGAAGACTAAACAGGAAGGTGTGGACCCTGATGAACTTTATTCTCAGGTGCCATATGAGAAGGGGTTCCAATTCCTCTGGCGCATTGAACGCCAGGTGCAAGTTTTGATTGAGAGTTTTTTTTTCTGTATAAATAGCTTGCAAAACCTTATCAATATATGTTTTATTATTATTATTTTAGTTGTTTTTACATATCAATTCCCTATTGAGTGGAAAATGCAGATTGGTCGTCCGGCTTTTGATGACTTCCTGAAGAAGTATATTGCCACCTTTAAGTTTCAGTCTATAGATACAGAGACATTTCTTGAATTTCTTAAGGCAAATGTGCCTGGGATAGAAAACCAGATTAATCTTCAACTTTGGGTTGAGGGCACTGGTATCCCCCCAGATGCTATGGAGCCAGAGTCAAAAATCTACACAAAAATTGTGTCTCTCGCACAAGAATTTAAGCTAGGAAAAATTCCAAGAGAGGATGAGGTTGCAGAATGGAATGGGCAGGAATGGGAGCTTTACCTGGAGAATTTACCAAATTATGTTGATCCTACACAGGTATAATATTTGCTCAAGATATTTGA